>OZ038529.1:23658059-24392564 GCA_964036665.1 Gordius sp. MW1 | reverse complement strand
TTCTCTTTTAACCTTGTGCGTATCCCTAACAAATTCCTTTCGAAGCAAACGAAGTCGTTTAACTACAACTCATTAATGCGTATAAATACAAATATTTTACCTTTTGATATGGACATCTACAATTAGCAAGCGTGTGCTTACTAAAATGCTTAAATAAATAGAAAATAAAAAAATGCTATTTCATAAACGTTAGTACAATTTTTTATTAGAAATGATCCTAACTTTTTTAGTTTTAAATGGCATATATCAATCAAGAACATTTAAGTTCATTTTTTCCATTTCTAATTGAATCTTTACCCTCATCATAAAATCTACATATTATTTAAAAGGCTTTTTTGAATAAAACTGATGATGAAAGATGCGTTTTAAAGCGTTATAATTATTTAATGGCCATGATACCAAGATCTATAAATTGTCCTTAAATACACAAGTGTTACTATTAGGCCATGGTATTTATATAATTACAGCTGGTTGTCATTAATTATGTAACATAATAAAAGAGAAATATCACCATTTGCGCCCCGAATTCGCTAGAATAAAGAGCTACCAGGGTAATCGTAATTTGTAAAAATAATTATAAACCCTTGAGTTTCCTTGATAATAGTTGAATGGCATAGGGAAGTATTTTTATAGTTTAATTAGAGCATTCATGGAATAGAAATTTAAATATCACATGACAAACCTCATAATGATCTTATCCATAATTTTTCAAACTTTGTAATCAATATTTTATGTCGTTTTCGAATACCGAGGGAAAGAATGTAGGGCTTAGAAATTCGAATGATTTTCCATTTAAGCGGTTTAGAATATATGCGTTTATTAATTCACAAAAATAAATTCCAGGATTATAAATGCGGCGAATAATGCGAAAAATCTACATTTTTTATATAGCGTAAGAGGGGTACGCGCAGATTATGCGCATTAATCTTTAAAAAAAATTGCTTATTTAAAATATCATACACATATTAAAAATGATTAAAACAATTAATCCTATGTAAGGAAGGAATGGGAAACACGCTCATATATAATACCATTTTATGGTAATAAACATCTTTGAGGGGTCGCACGTGGGATACCACTGGCGTATATATTATTATAGTGACTAACTACTTATTATTTCTAATTTTGACCTCTATATATGCACCTCGTGAAACTATTGTTGATATATTAACGTATATATCTTGTATATAAAAATGAAACTATGTGTGTGTGTTTGTTTGTTTGTGTGTAAGCCACCACCAAATTTGGAAAACTACTAGACCGATTTGGCTCAAAATTTCACAGTTTATTCCCCATACTCCGGAGCATGTTTTAAGATTTGTTCGAGCCAAATCGGTCCAGTAGTTTTCGAGGGGTCACGTTTTTTTGTTTTATACGTTGTTTTATACGTTTTAGCATTTAATAATGACGTCATATGACGTATAGTATATGAAGCTTAAATGTTTTATTGCTGCATAAAAATTTTCTTTCATATTAAATCAGGTCAGACCCGTTACCATATGAATGAACCAGAGGAATATAGACATTAGATTCTACAAAGTATTTTATGTCATGGTTATGCGTTTATTTTGTAGAAGAAACTTAAATTACATTTAAAACTCAGTGACAGTTCTTTAAGGCTTATGCTAAACTTAACCATAAATTAATTGCATAGCAATTAATAAGTATTTCAAATATAAAGCTGCTCAAAAAAGCTGATCAGAAAAAAAGCTAATAAAAATTTATACCCTAATAATGTACTTGATGTCTTATGAGCTGTATGTCGCATAGCCAATCTGAAAATAAAATTTAAATATTGAATATATAAAAATGAGTAGGGTGAGGTTAGGGTTCTCAATTAGATATTCTGCACTATACGCAGAAATTGCCAAATATTCTTAAATTTACATTAGATTAGATTGTATGCACTATACGTCGAAAATGCCAAATGTACCTATTGATTTATTAGCTTTTTTTCTGATCAACTAGACCCTCTTTAACTATTTGTTTAAAAAATTTTGCATAATAAACATGCTTACCAATTATATTTGATATATTCTTAATCTATTGAAATTTATTTATAAGATGATATATATTCTGCTATTACACCCGGGTAAATGGCAAAACAACGTTTGCCGGGTTCATTTAGTTAGTGTTAAAACCACTTATATAGTGTAAACCATTAAAATGAGATGCGGAATTAAAGTTATGCTATCTATATTACTTTGATTTCTTGAAAAAGTATCTTTTATTTTATTAAACCAACATCCACAAAACGCAGTTTAAATTAAATAACGAAGGTAATCAAATATCATAAGCTTCAAGACCGCGTTAAAAATAACATAATTTATTAATCGAGCGTGAATATCCCTGACATTTTGGTAGGCCTGCCACACAGGGCATCGCGATAGAAAGAGAAATTTGACCGTCAATAAATTAAAGTTGATCAGCGCAAGGGGGGGGGGGGGTACGGGAAAAAAGAGATTAATGTATATGACAAAAGTATAATTTAATAATGTGTTTCCCAAATGTATTAGAACATAAAAACCGAAAAAGAATAATAAATAGTGTATGGCCTCATCTTCAACTAAAGCTCTCTAAAGACTAGCTGCTAGCTGGTTGGATCATCTTTTATTCTCATAACTGAATACGTGAATGAGAAGTTCCGAGAGAGGGGGACGATTAAAACTAGCCAGATGTGGAATTGTAACAAGAAGGCGAGACTATAACAGCCGATTGACAAATAGAATCGAGGAAATGAGAGCCGATGGACAAAGAGAATAGAGTAAATTACATAAATAGAAGTCGTGAAACTCTACTCAGAAGAAAAGGATCAGTAGAGAAGATATTCAGAAAAGAGATCATTAATTAATTATGTTTTTGATTAAATCACACTTGGTATTGCAAATTCCTTAATTAAGACTTTAGTATAAAATTAGTATAAGCCTATGGATAATAATGTATTTAACAATGACTTAAACTTTGTCGGTCTCTGTAGCATATTGTAATAAATTGAGTTAATGCTGAGTTAATGTGATTAAGTTAATATTATTGTAAATTCTATTTTTGTGTTAATCTTCCTTCTTCTCCTACTTATGTCTAACACGCAGGTGTGTATATACACGCTTATGTAAAAAACGGGTGAGCTTATGATTATCATAATGACTATTAATTTTATTAAAATGAATCGTTATTATAAGGATCAACAAAAAAAGTTATCGAAATATATATATATATATATATCTTATATATAAAAATGAAACTATGTGTGTATAATATGTGTTTATGCCGCCACCAATTTTGGAAAACTACCAGACCGATGGCTCAAAATTTCACAGTTTATTCCCCACACTCCGGAGCGTGTTTTAATATATGTTCCAGCCAAATCGGTCCAGTAGTTTTCGAGATATTGGGTTTTATGCGTTTTGACGTTGTATCGAACGTCAATCAAACGCCCTGCCCTTATCACGTACTGCTGCGTATCTTATCTATCTATCGTGTAGGTAGTCTGGTGATAAATGCAGTAGGCATGTGTTGCGGAAAATGAAAACTTTTTACGCACTATCAAAGCCATTTTTTGCTTCAATTATTATTATTATTATAGGACGGTCGTGTCCCCCCCTCCTGCGTGGCTAAATAAATCTTGTAATTTTGCACGTTAAACAATGAGAAAAATGAAAATACTTTTAACAAAGTGCCAATAAATGTTGATATATCCATGGGCGTAGCTAGGTTTTGAATTAGGGGGGGGGGCAGATTAAAAAAAAAGGTCTTGACTACCCAACAATTTTCCTGAGAGCAAAAAAAAAAGGTCTCGACTATCCAAAAATTTTCATGCAACCGTAATTTAAATTTTATTTTACCAAAACAATTTTTTTTTAAACAAATAGTAGTTTATTTTAATAATCACATTCACATGGGTAAAATACATTGGTAAATAAAATATTAAAAAGAAAACGCGTTAAAATCTAATTGGATGGCATTGATCCGTGTATGGAAATCGTGTTAGATTTGACGATTTCCATAGTGATCTTTTATTTTTGTGTAAATTCGCTAATAAGCATCTGTATTAATTGGAGTTAAGTTCAAATAGGGGGGGGGGGGGCAGCCGCGCCCCCTGCCCCCGCCTGCCTGGCTAATTAGGGGGTGGGGCAAAACATAATTTTTTTTTAATTTTTAAGGGTTTTTGTATTGAAATCCTCGGCTGCCCCCCCCCCCCTAATTTGCAAAACTAAATTTTTTTCAATGCAAAAACATTGAAAAATTTAAAAAATTTATGTTTTGCCCCCCCCCTCTAATTGAAATTTTAAACGTTTTGCCCCCCCCCCTAATCCAAAACCTGGCTACGCCCATGATTATAGGTAAATTTGACTTAAAAAATTTGCTTCATGAAAATTTAAATTCGAACATTATTGAGGTAAAATTTTGTGTTTTTAACCACCCTTAAAGATATCAATTATTTGTTATTTTTCGTTAAATAACCTATATGCGTATCCGTATCCGCCTTTCGTTTACATTTTATCATAAAGGCCAGGCGCGATATTTTTTTTTGATTAAAGGTAAATTTGACTTAAAAAAAATTTGCTTCATGAAAATTTGAATTCGAACATTATTGAGGTAAAATTTTGTGTTTTTAACCACCCTTAAAAATATCAATTATTTGTTATTTTTCGTTTAGTTGAGTTTTTAAATTTTTTTTTGTTAGTTTTAAATTTTCTTATTTAAATTTTTTAATTTTTTTTTTTAAATATTGTTAATATGGCAAAACAACGTTTGCCGGGTCAGCTAGTATATATATATAATGGAAAATGATCATGATTATGTGAATTGTGTTAGTGATGAGGAAAAACCGAGAAAAATCGCGGTCTCGGACGAGACGAGACGAGAATTTGAAAAATGGAGTTGAGATCGAGACGAGAATTTTGATGTCGAGACGAGACGATACGAGATTTTTTCTGCGAGATCTCGACTTTTTATTGATCGTTAGATTTTAGTAAATTATTGTGTTTTTTAATTTGCATGAATTAAATTTAAGGTATTAAGTGTAAATTAATATGTATGGAACATATTTGATATTAAAAAAAGTGTAGCAAATACTATACATTTTTAAAATAAATATTTACAATTATTTTGCTAAGTATGGTATATTTTTATAAAATATTTTACAAAATTTTAGGCGAATGAGTTTTGATGGAATAATAAATATTACTAAAGCATATTTAATTTTCGCAGTTACTCATCCTGCATGATGCGGTAAATGCATTAATATGTGCAACCTAGCTATCAATTATGTAAATAATAAAATTATCATTAAAAGTCACTCATACTTTGTAGTCCATAACGCTATAGTAAACATGCAATATACACTATGGGATATAATTGATGATGGTAATATCAATGCACTTAAACGTTTGCCTTAAATATGTTAAGCTCTACTATGAAGCTTTAGCCAGGGTTAATAAAGGGTCAATTTGCTCAATTATACAACTAAGTCAACTAATAGTTGACAAACAGTGAATTTGATACAAATGTTTAAATTTGCCAGAACAATAAAATTAAATTTTTCTAAACTTTTAATTTATTTATAGTTTTTTTAGTCTACACTTTCCATAAAAATGTTATCTTTGTGAATTTATCTTTATATTGTCAATAAGAGGGCGTGTCCCGCTAAATCTTAAAAAAGTTTGTGTATTAAAGTTTTTAAAAAATTTAAAAGTTTGCCATTTGGATTTTTTAACATTTATTTCTTATTTTTAATAAAACAGGAGAATTTTTTAATCCGTATATATTTTTTTTAAAAGTCGAGACGAGACGAGAATTCTCGTCGAGACGAGACCGAGATTTTTCTAGACCGAGACGAGACGAGATTGAGATTTTCATAATCACTCCCGAGACGAGACGAGATTTTGTTTTCGAGACCGAGACGAGACGAGATCGAAACACAAGAAATATATTAACGTATTTGAAATTATAATCATCATTATAATATAAATTTCATTGAGACTTCATCTTCTCCTTTTTTTTTCCTGAAGATGGACCATAAGTGTCCGAAATATTGCGTTCCATTTCCCTCTACCTACGCTATCAGTCCAAATCCACCGTATTTATACAATGAAATTTATATAAACGGATTGAAAATTATTGACTATATCATTATAATATTTGAAAAAGTTGATCGAACATTTATCAATACAATTAATATAGATAACTAATAAAATTTGGAAAGAAGAATTAAATTGGTGAAATATAAAGTGGTAATATAAAAGGCTCTTAGCTAATTTTTATTTTTTTCCCCTGTCATCAAGTCTTAGAGTCCTTGTTTACCCCACGTCTTCTTCCTTCACCATCTTTGTTGTTGATCCATCCTCCTTTCTACTGCCTGTATCGTATCCGGAGATACGAAGATGAAGATATCTTCCCACCTCATCTTATTCAAAAGTTAAGAGTTCAACACGCGGTACAATTCTTTTGATCTTACACGTTGCACACTCATAGCGTAGACCATTATTCTTTTACATTTAATTCCTAGTACGCGTATGTTACCCCCCCCCCCGACGCGCTTAAACGTTTGTGTTATTTATTTCTCCCCATATGTGATTGTTTATCAACATGAATACGTATGAGTGATTTGTAGTAAGGAGATTGATACATTAATATAATTTTTCTTGTAATAAATTAGATTGGCGAAATGTAGAGCGGTAAAGTTATCTTTATTTAGTGGCTTTAAGCCCGGCCATCCCCCAAATCACCCAATTTATTCTGTAGATTAATCTAAATTAAATGCTTTAGGATCGCCCCTTTCAATTCCCCCAATTAATTCCTAATAATTCTTCCCTTCTGAACCTTTTTATTTAAAGCGTATTCCTTCGCCAAATTCGATATTTGGTGTCAGATATTTTACTCACGCCCGAAGGAGGAAACCAGGAATTATTCTACAAAAAAAAGGAAATAATTTATACAGAAAGATTAATTTGGAATTCAAATTGCCGCCCCCCCCCCTTCTTCTGAATGGAATGGATAAAATTATTCGGATAAAATTATTCCAGGAACATTCCGTTTGCCATGAACAACCGTCACAGCGCAGGGATATTGGATATAAAATTATTCCAGTAAAACAATCGAACCACTTCGCCGGGATTAAAAAGTAATCGAACCTGTACTAAAACAATCGAACCAATCCACGATTCGAAAATATTGGGAGACGGAGGAAGAAAACAATTCCTTCGAACAATTGGCTACCAAATTTACACCGCAAACATAATTCAGTGGAAATTCCAATATGTCTGAAAACAGATGGCAGAATTCTTCGAAAGAATGAAAATCCCGAAACTGATTTAAATCAAAATATCAATTATGCAGAATCTTCCCTAACTAATTCTCAAGGCCTAAATTCTTAATGTGCCGCTAAAATATTATTGTAAGACTGAATTATACACTTGATTTATTTACATATATTAATTATATGAAAATTATATTGTTAACCAATATTTAAACCCCCCCCCCACGGTTTCTTTGACTATTATTTGAGAGTCTGCGCGGCGCAAGAAAGAATAATTTTCAAGATGGCAGTTTACACTCTATATTAATTATAAGTTTTGTCAAGGCTGTTGCTAGGTGAGTCATAGAGCTGGAAAAAAATCCGTTAGCCATGACGTTGCCTTTTTATCTCTGATTTTTACATATATAGGTCGTCGTGTGAGCAAAGGCCAGAGTCGGTATTCAATGCCAGATGTTTGAGACTCATAATGTTAATAACGCCGCCTTGATAGTTGCACTGAGCTCTTAGAACTCTATCGAAAATACATTAAGTCTTCGACTTTTAAAAGGGAAAGGTATCGTATCCGGAGATACGAAGATGAAGATATCTTCCCACCTCATCTTATTCAAAAGTTAAGAGTTCAACACGCGGTACAATTCTTTTGATCTTACACGTTGCACACTCATAGCGTAGACCATTATTCTTTTACATTTAATTTCTAGTACGCGTATGTTACCCCCCCCCCCGACGCGCTTATACGTTTGTGTTATTTATTTCTCCCCATATATGATTGTTTATCAACATGAATACGTATGAGTGATTTGTAGTAAGGAGATAGATACATTAATATAATTTTTCTTGTAATAAATTAGATTGGCGAAATGTAGAGCGGTAAAGTTATCTTTATTTAGTGGCTTTAAGCCCGGCCATCCCCCAAATCACCCAATTTATTCTGTAGATTAATCTAAATTAAATGCTTTAGGATCGCCCCTTTCAATTCGCCCAATTAATTCCTAATAATTCTTCCTTCAAATATTTGTAAATCGTGTTCCGCCCGGAATTCTTTTTTATTTGTTCCTTTTCTCAGGAATTCGATAGCCTGTCTGACATAACCCCCGCCAATTATTGTCTTTATTAATTCTATCAATTTCCGGTGGGAAAACAAATGTACGATAATTGTTAGTAAAAAATAATTAAGACTGCATTAATATGTTTGTAGATATTGAAAAATTTAATAACTGCAATAAGACTATTATTTGCTTGTAATTAAACATTATTGTTTATTAATTGCTGCCCTCTTAAAAAATTGAGATAAATACATAATTGTATATATAAAATATAAACCTTATTTACTAAAAAATGTCAAATACTAAATGGTTTATTGTATAAATTTTAACAAATTAAATATGATTCATACATAAGTAAATTTCGAAGGTTGCACATAAATCTAGCTCTTAAATCAATGCATTGAAAGGACATAATATTATTGGGGATGTGATGTGATAAAACTTTATAACTAAAAAACATATGAAAATTTAAAGATTGTAGCAATAGCATTATCGTAGATTCGGGATTCTGCGTTTTTGGAATTTAGGCTATATCCCATTATCTTGTGTAATGAATCAAAGATATTAAAGTTTCAAGTGTTTAAAACGGGACTTGGTTGAGGCAACACAGAAAAAGGAGCTAAAACTCGTCACGATCATCACATTTCGTTACTCTCGTCACGAAAACCATATGAAAATTGATATGGTGAAAGTGAATCTGGGCATCAGACTTATAAAATGGTAAAATTATAATATGTAATTATACTTAATAAAAGGATACTATAATTATTAATTAAAACAAAATAAGGTATATCAAAATGTATAATACTATTTTATAAATAAATACATATTATCAAATAAATCACTAAATCAATTTTATTATAGATTCTAAATAAATCATGTATACAATATTTATTAAAATTCAGTGTACAATATGTATTATATATAATTAGAGAGTAATATGTAAATGAACATTTTCTTCGTATTTCATGTAAGAACTCATGTGTTTCAAATATGTTGTAATTATTAATTAAAACAAAATAAGGTATATCAAAATGTATAATACTATTTTATAAATAAATACATATTATCAAATAAATCACTAAATCAATTTTATTATAGATTCTAAATAAATCATGTATACAATATTTATTAAAATTCAGTGTACAATATGTATTATATATAATTAGAGAGTAATATGTAAATGAACAATTTGTTCTCCGTATTTCATGTAAGAACTCATGTGTTTCAAATATGTTGATGCATCTATTTCATGATTTCTGTAATGATCTTGCAAATTTTTGATGCAAGTTTCCTTTTGTATTTCTATCCTCAATTTAAGATTGATCATTTTCCCTTGATTTATCTTTTTGATGTTTGAGTCACTTTCTCGTTGTATTGCTTTAATGTGATCTATGAACTCGTAGAGGGTGGGATTGTTTTATCATGTGTTTTAATTTGTTGTGGAATCCTTCTATATGATTATTGGTTCTTGGCAGACAATTCTCTTCATATCTTCTTCACATTTTGTATTTAAATTGGGCATCTTCTCCTACCCATGATTAATTTATAACATTTTGTAAAAATAAATACTCTGCTGCTCGTTGGGGTTTGCTTGATCTATAGATGTAATATCACTACAATCCTTTTTTGAGCTGGAACCTGAATGATTAATAAGATCTTTTGATTTACAAAGGTTACTTGAGGAAGGCAATGCTGAAGATACATCACAAGTATGCTCTTTAGTTATATCAAAATTCTCTTGTTGAAGAATCCCTTTCTCATTACATTTAGTTTTTCGACACCTATAATATATTTGTTGGTTTTTTCCTATCTTTGCTTTGGTATAGGAGTATCGGCCATAAGTCAACGCCTGACCATTTCTTGCTGACTTCGTAAATTCTAAAAAATATGTACAGCTTATATAATTACACTTACTTAATTTATCTTTGGCTAGAAAATTTCTAAATTCTTGCACAAATGCCATGTAACAATATGCAAACGATAAGCTAGTCGATAAAATACGAACCTAATTTTATGCTGCTTTTTTGTGACGATTGTGCTGCCTCAACCATGATCCGTTTAAAACCTATAAAAAATATTCTTCTTTAAATTAACTCTATAATTTTGCCATATAACTTAACACATTAAGTATAATTTATTATATTCCCTCACCTTTTTTATTTTTAGTATAGAATTCGGCAGCAACTAAATTATTTGAGCTAGGTTTAGCGTTAAGAATAAAGTTAAGAGATTATTTTTTGGAAGAGCATTGAAGTTGCTTTAGGCTCAATAAAAGCCAGATTTTAGCCTATATCTCAGGAGTTGCGACGAATGTATACTTACAATTAATTAGACATTCGTATCGTTCGTGTCATCAGTTGAGGTCGATATATTTTAACATATGTTTAGCATATGTTGCGCTTTATAAAAGCCAAAAATTGCATTTAAATGTTTAATAATAATTTTAATAATTCGCACGCAGCCTATATCCAATCGAGGGAATTAGATAGTCATATGTCTGGGGGAACCATTACAGCCACCTCTAAATCCCAAAATGCCGCCTTGATTGAAGGCATTGACTGTTATGGAAATGAAAGACAGGTATTAATATTAATAAAAATTAGATTGCAATAGTTTAGGTTTTATGTGAGCAAGCTAAATTTTTTAATAATCCTTGGTTGAGCGATGTAATGATTCGTGTGGGAGAAGAGAAATTTTATGCACACAAGTTAATTTTAGTCAGAGCTTCTGAAGTTTTTGAAAGAATGCTCAGCGATGAATGGAATGATTCACCAAATAAAGTAATTAATCCTCTCAAAGTTATGTTAATTATTTAATATTTAAAGGAACTCTCCCTTACAGAAGAAAAAGAATGTTCTCATGTTTTTACTAAATTTTTAAAATATTTATACGGTTGTCATATAGTTTTGAGTGCAGAAGATGCGCTTCCCATATTAGTTTTGGCAGATAAATACAATGTAGCTGATTTACGACAGGTAATAGAAGACTAATTGAATTTAAAAAATTAATTTGCCTGTTAAACATTAGGTGGCTATTCAATACGCAATCAATAATCTTATTCCAAGATTGCAACTAAAGGACTTATTTCATATTTGGTTTCAATACTCAACAAAATGTTATCATTCCTCTTTAATAATGGCTTGTATATCTGCACTAGCTGATAAAATGGATGATATAACATCATTAGAAGAATGGAAATTGGAATGGAATAATTTGGATAAGGATCAACTCATAGAAATTTTAAAATGTTCTGACTTAGTCATTAAAGATGAATATCAATTGTGGCTTGCTGTAGAACGATGGATTTATTCTCAAGCTCAAAAAGACAAAACAAAAAAGGTTTTTTTTATCATTTTAAATGCTTCATTAGCTTTTAAGGTTAATAATAATGATGATAAATGGTACCCAATATGTCTGATTCACAATTTGTGACAATATAAATACTTACATGGCTGTATCAATTTCTTATGTGTCTTAGTGTTAATTATAATTTTATAAATTTAAATTATTAAAGCCTTCAAACTCTTTATTTTGAATGGTTTTGGGCTTTGAAAGAACCCTGAGTTGCCTATATTTAAGAAAGAGGATACACAGATTTGTATTGTCCATAACCTTAAACTTAATATAAAATTCTTTTAACTTTTTTATTAAGAAGATTTGTTTTTTTGCCACAACCTGTGAAATAACAAATAAGACATCTACAGATTTTTTATGTATTCTCTGAATGTACAATATTTTTTTAATTTCTACAATTAAACTTTAGATTAAGTTTTATTTATTGTGGCTGTATAATCCTTGAAAAATAGTTATATTTATGATCAATATTTGATCTGGTCATAAATTTAACATTCTCAAAAAATAAGCATTGCTTTGTTTAAATAGTTACAATTGTATTTGCACTTATTTTTAACAAGATTCAAAAAAAAATTGTTTGTTTTTATTTAATGCATTGTGCAATTTTTTTAATAAAACAAACAGGTATTATATGATTCACTCATCCCATCATTATATACCATCCATCTTTCCTCACACTCACAATTTATATTAAAGTTCTTTTGTGCTTTTATATGCTTTTAGGCACTTTTGCTTCATTAATCATTACCAAACAATGCTAAAATTTTTTAGTTTTCTACCAGAATTTATCAAAATTTTGGTCAAACATTAAATTAGTTAATTAAAATATTACTAGAAAGATATAAAATAAATTTTATTTATCAAAAATTTTTGATATAAAAATAAATTGATTACAAGATTTTTTTTGCCTATTTCAACCTAAAAGTAAAACATGTCTAATTGTGTAAAACTCAGGTTAAAATAAATTTTAAAGAGTCCAAAATCCATATATTAGATATAAATAAAATTTAGCTTAAGCCTTAATTATTCATGTGATTTTGTTATTATTTCCCTTGCAGCTGACACATAGCAAATTCTCGAAATTTGCTATTAATCATCGAAGGGGGGGGGGCAGAATGGATAGTATTATTGATTAGATTAATATTAGATGACAAATGACCTCGTTAAATAAAATAATCAATATCTCCCATTTCTCATTACGTTAAAGGTAATTTCCATAAGCGCAGCCAGGGGGGGGGGGGGGGGGAGGGGCGAGTGACCCCCTCTAAATCCTAAAATTTGTCGAAATTCATTAAAATTATGGCTAAATTTCAAAAAATTATTATTTTGCCCCCCCCCCCTTAATTCCAATACTGGCTACGCCCATTGGTAATTTTGAATCATTTTTGCTATTTATATTGATTATCCAAATTTTTAACCGTTGTTTATCATCCCAGACCTTGACTATAAAACTATGAAATTTTTTAATTTTTTTTCTCCCCCGAAATTGTAATCTAATCTACTCTAGCCTGTTTTGGAAATAAACTCGTTACTTATCGAGTGGGGGAAAGAAGCCTTTTTTTATCTTAGTGTTGGAGTAAATAAAGCTTATCCCATGTTAACCCTAACCCTAACTTAGACCTTCCCCCCCCCGCCCCTGTTCAATTAAACGTGAAAAATATGAGGCAGGCCCTTTTTGAATGGTGGATAGTTTGTCGAAGCAGTGTGACAAATTCATGTAGTATAGTCTAGACTAGACACTAAATACAACAGGGCTATTTGTATTTTTGGGTAATTATAACTTTAAATTTAAAAATTGACGTGTGCAATAAATCCCTGGGCCGTAGTAATACAAATTGCAATTTTGCCTCTCCACTTACGTAGTGTAATTATGAAATTTTAGTGTGAAAGGCCTCGGGCCTTTTTCCTTTTAATAAGTGAGTTTTACATAATTTTAAGGGGTAAAGCGTATTAAATTTTGAGCTTAAATTCATTTTATTTTATCATATTTAGTTATTTTTGATCATTTTTAAAAAAGAAAATCGGTGTTTAAAAGCGGTGTGGTTGGATTGAGGAATTGCGTAGAGGGAATGGCATTCGATATTTCGGGCAAATATAGACTAGTGTTGTAAAAACAGCTGGGTTTTGTTTGGCTGAGGTTTCAGTCGATTAAACATAAACAGGCCAGAAATTTGACCAAAAATTAGTCGGCTAAAACCAAAGATCGCCCAAACAAAACCCAAGCGTTTTTACAACACTAATACGACGAACCATCTTTAGAGAAAAACAGAGAGGTGAAATTACATAAAAAAGATATGGAGTAATGAGTAATATGTTAATTAAGAGGTTAATGGGTATAACAATAGAAATTATCAGAATCTGGTGCATTTCGTAATATGTGCATTTCGTAATAAGTAATACATATTATCAAATAAATCATTAAATCTAACCCTAACCCTTGCCTATATTACATTTTGCCTAGATTACATTAAATTTACAAAATAAACGATAATAATATTTACAAAATAAAAGATAATAATATTAGAAAACTTACCAAACGCGGAGGGTTATAACTGCGCATGCGCATAAGCAATTCTTGCCTGTATTACGAAATGCACATATTACGATTTGCACAGAAGTGAATTATCAAGATGTAGGGAGAAGGTAAAAATAGCCATTGTAGGGATGGATGTTTATGTTTACATAATCAAATAAGTACAGATGGTGATAGCAAAAAGAGAGAAAAGAAAGAAGAAGGGTACCTACTAGTGTTTTAAAAATGGCTGCGTTTTGTTTTAGGCCTTTGGTTTTAATCGACTAAACATGAACAGACTAAATACTTTTTGGTCTGTTTATGTTTAGTCAACCTATAAGGCTTCGAAATTAGAAACACACCTGAAGCTACTTTTGGTCTTAGTTAAACTAAAGGTCGACCAAACAAAACCCAGCCGTTTTTGCAACACTAGTGGATACCCTATCACTCGATCCTAATTTGTAATTGCTATTGTTGAATCCATTGACCTCTTTGTTAACTTACCCATTTCTTAGGCGTAGCCGGGGGGGGCGGATGCCCCCCTCTAAATCCATAAAATGTTAAAATTTCATGTAATTATGGCTAAAATTTTAAAAATTGTCATTTTGCCCCTCCCTAAATCTTAATTCCTCCCCCCCCCCCCCCCGTAATTCCATTCCTGGCTACGCTCTTGGCCCGTTCGCCCACTTAATTTCATTTCTATTGTGCTTGATTTAATCTCTAATTTTTATTCCTGAACACTGATTTTATCAATCTAACCTTATCATTTTAGTTTATTTGTTATGGATGTTTTTATGAAATTATAAGTAGTTTGCCATTGAAAAATATAGTTTGTTTTGAAGATAAAACGTCCGGGATGGCTATCATGTATACATATATAGTTATTTTTTGGAATTTTATCGAAATAAACTAAACCCCGACCACGCTATATTATGATTGTCAATGAAAAATTTTTTTTCATTCCCTTGATGGCAGCCACAATGGGAGACTTAGGCAAAGCTCTCACATTCTTTAAACAATTTGGAACGCGATCTCTAACGTTTCATTAAATTTGAAGGAGTACTTTTTTATCAGGGAAAAGATCACAATGGAAATCGTTAAATCCCACACGATTTCCATACACGAATCAATGCCATCAGATCAGTTTTGTTTTAACGTGATTCTATAGTTTTTTAGTCGTGAATGTTATTTCTTTATTTTTATAAAATAACAAATTAATTGTCGTTCTCTAAGAGAATTTTTGTTTTTACGTCTGCAATTAACCTTTTCCAGAGATCAGATTTGGTGGAAAAAAATTTCCGCCCGAACCCGACCCGGTCCGATTTTAAAAACTAAGCTGCCCGTCCGGGCCTCCCCTAAATCCTTCTAGGTGTCGCCCGGCTATGCCCGAATTATGAAAACTGCCCTGCCTGAAATGATGTTTTGTTAAAATTTTTAGAACTGATATGGGTATATTTTGTAAAAAAATTTATTTTTGGATAAAATCTAGGATTAACAAACATTATACAATCAAGTAAAAAAATGACAAAATAATACTTAAAAATAGAAAAATGCATTATTTGATAATATCATTGAGCCCTAATGACCCAAATCTCGTATGTGCCTGCCCAAAAATCTAAATTTACGACAGTTGCCCGGTCGGGTTCGGGCAGCGGGTCGGGCTTTTCTGAACGGCGCCATATTTTATTGTATATTTTATAAATTAATTCTCTGAATGGTTTTTCCTATGTATTTTTTGTTATTACTTTTATATTTCTATTTTTTACAGGTGGGCTCTCTGCTGTTGGATGTTTTGCCTTACGTTCGATTTCCCATGATGACCCCGGATCAGCTGTGCGAATTGGAGCGGTGTAGTAAATTGGTAGAGCAAGAGCCCACCTCTTTTGCTCCGCACTTGGCGTCGGCTTACAAATTTCACGCCCTCTCACTTTCATCACGCTGCACCTACTTCAACAGCAACGCGACCTTGAATACTAATATTATCGCGAGCACTCCTCAGACCACACCCAATCAGATGCATCCTACTAACTTTCGTAACCATCTATTGAGTCCTTCGTTTTTTTACGGGGTAAAAGGCACAAATTGCCCCGACACGACGCGAAAGCCGGAATCTACGGACGTTACCGAACCTGATGATTTCAAAATGGCGACCGTAAACGTGCCTTCACCCTACACCTTTTTGCTGAGGAATTACACGGAAACGCGATGGGATAAGCGCGTGGTCGTCTCCAATTTTTCTAAGCTTCAAAAGTTTGCCGAACTCAGTTTTTGGATAACGACCCGTTCCTCATGCTTCCCTACCGTAGGATGGGATTGGGAACTTAAAGTGATAACTCGATCTACTGTTAGGAGACAGTTTTTACTTTTGCGTTTGGTCTTTTAGACTCTGACCGCAAATCTTTGGTCTGTTTATATTTAGTTGACTAAAACTAAAGGTCGACCAAACAAAACCCAGCCCTTTTTACAACACTAATCTCCGTTATACCTTACTTTGCTTATAGAATTGTACGTTAGGTGTGTTGGGCACGAGAGCTAAAGTTTTTCTTCGAGATTTTAAGTTGTAATATTTGATAGAAATTAAGAGTGACATTTTTCTGGAAAAAAGCGTTTTTAGGGCTGCAATGTTGCCTAAAAAAATGAATGTTTTTTTTCTCTGTCTTTTGAATCAAATTATGAAATTTAGGAATGACCACAAGGCGTTGTTTTAATCATATTGGCCTTTTGTCGACCTAACCTCCTAACCCTCACAACTACCTGTCTTCCAGAAATTAGTTTTGTTTCTAAAATTTGCATTTAATTGGAAGAAGTAATCTAAAACCTTTTAAAACATTAATATAGATGAGATTTAATCGGTAATTTTTAGCCAATTTCGCAATTATCCAATATATAGCAACTACCTACACAAGTTGCTCAAAGAAATTCATTAATAAAAGTAATCAGTCGGGCACAAAAATAATGATGGAATTTGGGCTCGGGCGAGGTCGAAAAAAATAAAGCCAATTAGCGGTCATTAGCTAGTCTACTTGCGAAAGCAAAATAAAAGCCTTTTACAGAAACATAAGTCCACAGCCTTTAAAAACCCCTAGTTTTTAGGGCAATTATTAAAAAATTAAAAGTTGGACCGGACGGACAACCAAAAGCGAGTCCATAATTTGCACAGCAAATAAAAAATAACTTCTTTTAAAACATAATAATAATAATAATAATAATAATAATCATGTTTTGGACATACTAGGTCTACCCAAAAGGATTTTCACCGACTAGTGAAGACTTCAGGTGCGTGCTATACAGCAATCTGATATTTGACCAGCCCAGGTCCGTTGAATATTTGCTATCTCTGGTTGATGGGGAGCGCGTGTTGAAAAGTGTTAGCGGGCGCAAAAATTTTTCGAAAACTCGTTACACAGCCGATACCGAGATCGATAAGAGAGTTGATTTATCCGAACTTTTAATCAATGATTCCCCTTTCGTAGTTAATGACACACTCACCCTTCAACTATCCCTAAAACCCATAGATTAATTCCCATAAAATTTTGATTTTTTTTATACAGCTTCCCAATATGATTTCTAAAGCTTGGCACTTTTAAAAGTATTATTACTATCAATCTTTCTGTTTTTTGGTGATTTTTTCCTCCTTATATAGCTATTACTATTATAAAGCAATCTTTCAACCGGTTTTTTTCCCTCCTTGCTATATCAATTTTTGCTGCTTTCGTCCTTTATTTCATTGTTTCAGGCATATTAATATCCCCTTTAGGACCTAGTCGACATCTCGTGATTATTTGTTATGAAAATTATCTCGACTTCTTAGCACAGTATTGTTTTAAAAAATTGTAAAAATTTGGCATACTACATGACACCTGACGAGCTCGCAGTTCGACACACCTGCTTCAACATACACAATTTTACTTCACGTTTATGATCCAAATTTGCCAAATAGTAGTAGTAATAAAAGGGATGGGTCTTGTAATATCACAACCAACCATATATATCATCGTTGTGTGCCAGCATTTAAATCATCGCTCTCTCGCCAACTCGTCATTTTGGTAATTTTTTGTACGACTATTTCGTAATTGTGGTACCAGTATAAAAACACCACGGTCCCCCCTTCTCTCCTTCCCTTCCCTTCCTTTTGTACTTTATTGTCCGCCGAGATGTTCATATATACCTTATATACGTAATTATTATTTATTATCTTATAAACACACACCTGCCTTCATTGTACGACGGTTTTTGGTCAAATAAATTTTTATGATAAATATCAAGGTTATATATGGATGCAAGTTGCTATATGATAAGCAATTAAACGACCTTGACTTAGTGTATATATATATATATTAGACTGTGTATATAAACCACTCTTTTTTTCATCCTTTTAAGTCTATGGACCCGGGTACTGTCTATTTAAATTAAATTATGCGCAGGCATAGGTGTAGCTAAGGAAAGGGAGGGGGGGCAGGGAGGGGCGGCTGCCCCCCTTTAAATCCAAAAAATTGTTGAAATTTATTAAAATTATGGCTATAATTTCAAAAAAAAATCATTTTGCCCCTCACTAAATCATTATTACCCCCCTCTAATTTTGAATTACAGGTTGATCGAAACGTTTTTTTTATAAGGTTTAGGGAAAGGCAATATAGTTTTTTTTAGAAATTTTGATAAGAATATCAAAATATAAGAGAGATTTTTTGCGATATATAATGGTAGGACCAACTCCGTCCTTGGAGTATGTTGATAAAACAAAGTTTTATTGCTTTAAATAGCTGAGTGATATTATAAATGACATGAATTTATTGCAAAGGCTTAAAATTTAAATTTTATAATAGAAGTCTACATTAGTATGCATGGGCCTAGCCAGCATTGGAATTAGAGGGGGGGGGGGCAATAATGATTTAGAGAAGGGCAAAATGAACATTTTTATAAATTTAAGCCATAATTTTAATAAACTTCAACAAATTTTTGGATTAAGAGGGGAGCAGCCGCCCCTCCCTGCCCCCCCTGGATAAGCCCATGTTAATTTTTCTTAATTTACTATAGCGTGTTAATAATAAATAATTTTGCTTTGACACAAAGTCATATCATCATAGTAAGCGATTTTTAGGTTTGTTTATTATTTGAGTAACTGACATTTTTATTAATTGTTTAACTGGTCTCATATTAAAAAAAACCTACACACGATGTGTTGTATATTTTAGTATACAAAGGTCCGTTTCAAAACTGCTTTAATTTGCGGGCGCCAGACTCGCGGTTTTGCTTAATGCCCGGTCTGCTTAGTTATATTTTCGCACATAATGTCACACCTGTCCCGCCAAAAGTAATAAAATGCACAAGATAGCTACAATGAATTTTTAAGGTTAAAATAAACATTTGGGTAACAAAAGCGTAAGACAATTTTTAAAAAAATCGGTCTAAATGAGTTGGGAAAGAACAATTCATTGTATTCGATTCGGTTCTTAACTTAACAATGTCATTAAAATATTCTACGTATATCGGGATAGATTTGTATTATTATAAAATTAAGTTAACTAAAAAACCATTAAATAATAATAAGGTTTGAAGGGGCGTGCTAGTGTTATAGGCTTTGTCTCGGAACAAGAGCTCGCGTGTTCAAATCCCGCTTTCGCAACCTTCCTAAAGAAGCTGACCACTTTAGTGTGACAAACAACTATTGGAATTTTTTTAAGGTTTGGATGGAAAAATTGTGCGTTGACTACTTGATGACGCTATAACCGACCCAACCTAATGAAAATAGGGGCCCAACCCTGCGTCCCCCATCTTTTCTTATAATTTTCCCGCCTAGTTAGAATTTAGGTTGGTACATACATATAAATTTTTGCATTAGATTATATATTCCTGATCTTTACCCTCAAAAATGGCAGTTATTTCGATTAAACTGTTTTTTGCGGTATTTAGCACGTGTTTTATTACAAAATTTGTTTATATATGGTGCCGCCAATTCATTGCACTTAATCAATGTTTGTATATGTAAGTTAATTGTAAAGCGGATATTATTACATATACTTGGCTATATTTATTATAAATAACTTCCAAACCACTAAATAATGTCAATGATTTATAAAGTCTTATTTAAAAAACGTGTGATTTTACCTAGAAACGTGACCATGACTCTGGACTTTATCCTTGGCCATAAAACCAAATTTAAAACAATATAAAGAAACATTGGCCACCATTCTTGCCACAACTGTCGCAAAGTTAAAATTTTTGCATTCCCTCTTTTTTCTCTCATGCGAGGGGAATTTCGGGGGAATTGTTTAGTTTAACTTACATCCACCATTTCAAAGTACAAACATGATTTTTCAAAAGCCGATGTTATAAACTATAGCCATCGGGTTTTTTGCCGGTAGAGCTTAGGCCGACAGGTTTAATTGAGTTATAAACCTTTTATTTCTTAGGCAGCCTGATGATTTTCCCGATTTTTAAATGACGGAGATAACCTCTTTTGCTGTTTTAGCAGTGAAGTAAATGACGTTCACTAAAATAAGTCGGCGACAGAGGTCGCAACGATGTGGCGACACTGTATCACAAGCAAGACGCAAGCCCAATGCGAAATCCCATGCCAAACAAGTCTAAACCGCGGATTCAACTTAAAATGCTTCAAGCTTCTCATAACAACCGGCAGAGCCCCAATTAATATGAAGATTTATTTTATAAATAGGCTGCTTAAAGAAAGGTCGGTCCGTGGTTTAATGGGTGTAATATATTTTTAGCATCGCAAGAAAATTATATAACTTTTGATTTGTAGCAAATTGTCACCAATTATTTTTGAAAAAAATCTGGCCATTGAAAATATCAGACTTATAGACAATTTTTTTCATAATCCTTGTATAGATTTGGCAAAAGCATTGTTAGGTAAGATCCTAGTTAGAAGAATTGACGGTAAAAAGCTTGGCGGCAAAATCGTTGAGACGGAAGCCTATTTGGGTTACAATGATAAAGCATCCCATTCCTATCTTAATAAAAGAACTAAAAGAAATGAATCTATGTTTATGCCACCAGGCACTTGCTATGTTTACCATATATATGGCATTTATACATGCATTAATATCTCAGCCCTAGGTACCTTTAAGTAATAATGTTATAAGCTTTGTTTAGAAGAAGGGGCTGCTGTACTTATTCGTGCTTTAGAACCCACAATTGAGGTAGAAAAACAACATTATTATAGAGCCATCAAAACAAAGGGTAAAAATGTTATAAAATTTGCTGATATAAGCAATGGTCCATCAAAGTTATGCCAAGCATTGCAGATAAATAAAAATGAAATTGACAAAGAAAATGTAGTGATTTCTGAAAAGATTTGGGTTGAAGATTGCATTGATCCTATAAATGATATTGTAGTTAAATCACGTATTGGCATTAAGTATGCTGAAGAATGGGCTGATAAACCATTACGATTTTATATAAAAGATAACAAATTTGTTAGTGTAAAATAAAATACTAAAAGACAGCAAGCCATCAAATACTTTTATATTATAATTTATACTGTTTATTTGTTATATAAATTTAAATAAATACTTGTTAGATCTTAAAAATTTGTTTAATTGTCATTGTGCAAATTAAATTATTTTATAAAAAATTTTAAAGTGAACTTCTAACTAGATTGTATAAGAGTTGGTCATAAATGTATATTATCAATTTCATAGTAATTTAAGAAAATGAAAAATTTTTTAACATTAGACAACAAATCTTGTAAAATCAATGAGGAGATGGTTAACAAATTTATATATTTTTGGAGGTGAATACAAACATGATTATCGTTTTCCCCATAAATGTCATGTTATTTAATTAGATGTGTTCAAAGTTGCAAAAACGAGCGTTTTTGTCCCATTTTGAAGTTGTATAACTGCAAAATAAATTAATCAAAATTAAAAATAAAGCTTAGTCGGATAACCAACTTGTGGTTAAAAAATATGCTCTACTATTAGCTTTTGATTTACATTAAAAATTAGCCTACTACTTATAGTCAATTTTGATGGCCCAGGCAGGGGTTTGTCCCGAACCGGGTAAAACCCGATGTTTTACAGAACCCAAACCCGAACCCATTTTTAAAAATACCCTTAAAACCCGAACCTGATGAATACAAATAAGGGTTCGGGTTTTTAATTGTAAATTGAATATCTCAGTTTTCTCATGTAATAAAAACCAAACGATTGTAATTTCAATATTTTTATTTTTCCTGCATTTTTCATACATTAATCGATACTAATTATCTCAAGAATTATTTGTAAGTATTATATATATAATTGATATATATTAGTTATGGTATGGTTTTTAATTATAATAACAGTTCTTAAAAAGTTAATAATAACTCCATAAAAATTTGTAAATATTAAATTAAATCTTCATATAATGATAAGTTTTTTTCTATATATTATATTTAAACTATAATTTATATAATAATTTAGGTGCTATTCAAAAATTAAGTTAACTATTCAATAATTTTTTGAAGGTAAAAATGTATTATTAGTGTAATATAATTTTTTGAATCCGAACTTGTACCCGAACTCAATTCCCTAAACCCGAACCCGATTTCAAAATTTATGCCGAACACGAACACCCGATTTTATTTTGGGCGGGTTCAAACCCCTGAGCCCGGGGTGACAAAATATTCTTTATTAAATTTTATTTTTCTCTGACTAAGCCTATATTATTAGTTTGGCATTAAACCACAATAAGAATGATAAAAAGTGGGTGTAAGAAGGAGAATAAGATTAGTGCAGAAGGTGGATAAGTTATATATAGAGCCCTGCACGGGCCGCCCGAAGCCGCGCAGAATTTGATAAAATAATCGGGCCTTGGGCTCGGGTCGGGCCTGATGAGGCGACCCGAGCCCAAGGCCCGAGTTGAACGAAAGCATTAATCTGTTATATAATATGATTTAACACTGCGTAGGTTGGGTGGGGTCATAATGACCCCAGCCGTTTAAAAATGCTGTTCAAAATAAATTAGTAAATATTACAATTTCATTTATTCAGTTAACAAAATTTACTCTAGAATATCTCTGCAAAATTTGGCTAGTTTTTGTCCAATAGTTTTTAAGATAGAGAGTGTTTTAGATGCCCGGGGTCTTCCACGACCCCACCTTCCATAAAATGAAAGAATACAAAATTTACAATTTTTTTTTTGAAATATATTATAAAAGCCCATTATTGTTACCCTTTTGTGAAGAAATTTTTTGTATAAATTTCTTTTTATTTAAAATATTCAAATTTTAAACTCTGATTATTACATGCTAATTTTTCCTCGTGGTATTTCAAAGTGCTTATTTGTGTGATTTTCCCACATTTTTTGATTTTTTTACTATGTCTAATCTTAAAAAGTGCAGTATTTTTGATAGTTCTTCGTCTAAAGATGGTATTTAATAACAGTTATAACATTTTATCAAGTAGTTCTTGATGAATCTATGATTATATCTACATGAGTAGTCATGAATCTGAGAGTGAGTTAACAGGAGATTAAGATGAAGAAGAGTTAATTAATATGCCTAACAAAAATAGTTACTTTTATAGGAAATAACTTAAAAGCTTTTATTATATGACATATTTCAAAGGGGAAGACAATACTAAGTGGCACAAAAAGTCCTAATAAAAATGTTAAACAAGGAACATAATTTTGTATTGCATTTAACTGGAGTAAAGTTATATGAATTTGGTTGTTTTAAAATACTTATTGCAGATGAAATAGTTAAGAGTATAGTGAAATTTAGCAAATTTGTGACTATATAACTATACATATAAAATGTATATACTTTTATAGCCTCATAAAATTTCTTATGTAAAATTTTTGCATTTAAATATTGCCCTTGTTCTTAATTTTAATATTTTATTATGTATTTGTATAAAAAATTTATGAAATAATATTTGAATGAGTTGAGACCAATAGTAACTTTTTTTGCCTTAACACTACCTACGCCGGTCCCAAGTCCGTGTGCAAAAAGTGGAGGGTTGGCGTCAGGTCGGAAACCGGCTATAAAAACCAACTCCAAAATTATGATAGTTTCGAACAAGATTTTACAAGAAAAGGCTAGAGCGTCCTCCACAAACGACGCGCACTACACACTAGGGTTACTGCCCAACTCACAACGAAGGCTTAAGGAAAGTTGTTGAAAGAATGCGAATAACGTGTTGGAATGTGGGACAGTTGACGGCGAAGAGCATCAAGGTCGCACAAATGCTAAAAAGAAGAAAGGTACACATCGCCTGCCTACAAGAAACGAGGTGGAACGGAACGAAAGCTCGGGAATTAGGAGAAGGATACAAGCTTTTCTACAATGGGTCACCAAATCGTAGAAACGGGGTCGGTATCGTTCTAAGCGAATCGTTCAAGGACAAGGTGTTGGAAGTCAAGAGTTGTTCCGACAGGCTAATGTGGGTTAAGATTGCAGATTAAGGGGGCCTCCTAACCGTTAGTGCGCGTATGCTCCCCAAATTGGGTGTTCGGAATCAGAGAAAGACATATTCTTCGTTCATTGGAAAAGGAAATACAAGGAATAGGACAGGAAGAAAGGCTAATTATTGGGGCAGATTTCAATGCTCACGTAGGGAAAGATCGCCTCGGGTATGAACACAATCATGGAGGCTATGGGTATGGTCTGAAGAACAAAGAAGGGGAAAAACTTCTCCAAGTATCCCAAGCATATGACATGGCGATCGTTAACACCTATTTTCAAAAGCGCGAAGATCATATTGTGGCCTATAGAAGTGGGAAGCATTTTAGTCAAATTGACTATTTGCTTTTACGGCGAAAGGACTTATGGAGTATCAAGGATTGCAAATTTATACCGGGAGAAGAAATCGCCAGGCAACAACGTCCCCTTGTTATGGATCTTGGCAGAAGAGTATTTCCCGAAAGAAAAAAGGTCTATGAACCCCGAATTTGATACGAAAGGCTAAAGGAAACGTCGACGAACGAAGAATACCATCAAAAAGTATCCTCACTCTTGGATGCAAGGAAGTTGCAAAGGGTCGTAGACGACGATTGGGAGACGCTATCTTAGGACATTAAGGAAACAGCGAGTCATGTTCTAGGACAGACTAAAGGAGGCAAAGCTATGTATAGGGAACTATGGTGGTGGGATCAATCGGTTAAAGATTTCATCAAAAGAAAGAAAAATCTATATAGACGGTGGCATAAATTAAAAAAGTAGGAGTATCAAGAATATAGAGACGCAAAGACGGCCGCAAAAAAGGCCGTTGCAAAAGCGAAGAATGCCGCGTGCGCGTACACCGAGATGGCAAACAAACTGGAACATAAAGGGGGCGATCTTATGTACAAATTGGCCAAGATAAGGGAGAAGAAAAGTCGCGATGTCGGAGTTCTCAAAATAGTCAAAAACGAGAAGGGTCAAACCTTATTCAACCCGAAAGAAGTGATGGAAAGGTGGTAAGGATATTTTAAGAAACTTATAAATATTGCAAATGACAAGGATTCTCATCCCAAAATTAAGCCAAATATAAGCATGGTCGAACTCTTTCAGGAGGATGAAGTTAGGACACAGATGAACAAGATGCAAAAAGGAAAAGCAAATGGCCCAGATGGAATACCTATGGAAGCTTTGCTCGGATGTCGTGAAGAATGAGTCACCACCATGATGAACCTCCTTAACAAGATATTGGTAATCAATGGAGAGCAAGCACGATTATACCCTTATTTAAAGGCAAAGGGGACCCTGAGGACTGTGGCAATTACAGATGTATCAAGCTAACTTGCCACTCCTTAAAGCTTATGGAAAGAATCTTAGTAACAATGCTGAAAAACGAAGTGGAAATATCGGCTAATCAATTTGGATTTGTGGCCGGCAAATCCACAGCCGACTCAATCTTCGCCCTAAGACAAATGATGGATAAGTATGGTGAAAAGAGGAAAGACCTACATATGGTTTTTATCGACTTGGAGAAAGCTTATGACACGGTCCCCCGCGATTTAATATGGTGGTGCCTGAGAAAACAAAATATCCCTTATGAAACCTCAATTGCGTTAGGACGACAGTTGGAGACTAGGGTTAATATTGGATTACACCAAGGCTCTGCTTTAAGTCCCTTTTTATTTAATATAATTATACAAACGATAACGAGGGACATTCAAAAGCCATCGCCATGGTGTATGCTATATGCCGATGATATATTACTATGCAAGGAAACAAGAGAGAAAGTATTCGATGAAGCCGAAAAGTGGTCAAAGCGCTTAGCTGGATATGGTTTGAAGGTCAACGATCGAAAAACGGTATACATAGAAATGAACGTTACAGGCACCCCATCACTGGATGACCATCTAAAGTACCTAAAAGTAGACAGATTTACATACCTCGGCTCGATGCTACATCAAGAGGGGTTGCGCTACGGAAGTCAATGCCCGAATCCAAAAAAAATTGCTTAAATGGCGAAGTATATATGGTGCAGTGTGCGACAAGAAGATACCAATATGGTTGAAGAGCAAATCTTACAAATCCATCGTAAGACCGGTGTTACTATACTATATGGATGTGAAACATGGGCATTAAACGCCACGGAAGGAAAGCTATTACAAGCCACAGAGATGAGAATGATACGGTGGAGCTTGGGGTATACTATGCTCGACCATATGACGAATGACTTTCTCATGACAAAAATGGGTATTCAACCTATGGCGGACATGAATAACGAAAATCGGCCAAGGTGGTATGGGCATATACTAAGAAGGGACACGGATGACGTAAATTGAAAAGTACTGGAGATGGAGGTACCGGGGAAGAAAGAAAGAGGACGACCCCGTGTCACGTGGAAAGGGCAAGTCGATAAAGTTGTGAAAACTAAGGAGATTAGTAAAGACATGGCACTCAGTCGGTCAAGATGGAAGAAACTTATCAAAACAGACCCCACGAATGTGGGACCAAATAACTGATAAAGAAGAAGAAGAGTAACTTTTTTTGCTTTAAAAAACAAAAGGCTAAAAATTGCCTAACTTTAAACATCTCTTTTTTTGTTGTCTTATTTTTTACCAAATTTTCCACATTTATAGTTTTAACCTTCTTTTATATAATCTTATTGATTAAACCATAAAATAAAAAAATATATTTTTGGTATGAGCCACAATAGTCATTAGGGGAAAATTTTTGGGGGTTGCTCTAATTATAGGCATAAAATTTAAACCACTTGATCATATAGGCAAATTAATATATTAATGAACGTATAAGAATTGAAATATTATTCTTGAAAATTTTGACAAGTTTATATTATAAAATATCTAAGTTATAGCTATTTAAAGTTTGGGGTGATTATGACCCCAAATACCATCCGTGTTAGCATTTTTGACCCAAAGTGTTAAATAAAATCAACTCGATATTAAATAATTATTTTTGCATTGCGTCCTTAATATAGCAAACTTCAGCTTTTTCTCCGGTCTATTATAATCATAGACTTATTAGTCTATGATTATAATGTAACTGACCTGAATTGCAAATCGTAATCTAGTATTTTAATAGATTCATAGTAACTTTTAGAATTCTAAAAATAAGATACGTAGATATTTCAAAAAGTTTTTTATTTGGAACTGTTAAAAATATATTTTATAAAGTTAGAATTTTAGTTTAAAATTGTTAGCTGAATAAATTGTAACGAGTTAAAATGGATTTTTTGCAAACTCATCCTAATTGTAAATACGAGTAATAACAATCTAATGCATTTTAGATTTTATATATAGATGGTGAAATAATTTTCAAAAATATAATTTCTGAAAAATCGAGTTGGGCTCTTGTCGAGCCAAAAATAAAAAAGTCTTTCTGGCCGGGCTCGGGCAAAATAAAATATGAGAAGCCGGGCTCGGGCAGAAGAAATCCAACTATGTTCTATTAATTCATAAATTTAGCTAATTAAGGACTAAGCCAAACCAACGCTTGGCCGGGCACAGCTAGTTGATATATAAAGTGTTAACCATATTTTCACATAAACCAATGAAATAAGGAAGGGAGAAAAAAATAGTTGTTTAAGTACACATAGCTCATCAGAAAATTTGACCAAAAAGGATTTAAAATCATATTTATTAAATAAAGTTATAACTTTCATAATGAAATTATGTGACATTTATAAAGGAAGCACAAGAATAGGTTGAAATCAGCATAATATCAATTAGGAAGATAGTGTAATTTGATGTTTAAACAGCTAAATTTTTGAACTAAAGCATTTTAAACATTTTTATAATACTAAGATAGCCATCTATAACATAAAATATTTTTTTGTGAAAAACAAAAAAATTGGTTTTATCCAACAATTATATGATCAAGGTCCTTAGAAATGCCTGATATTTAGAGGCACAAATATTCTGTATTATTTTAGCTACTGAAAATGTCAGATTTCTACACTAACATTATTTCTATTTCATAATTTGTCCTAAATCATATTAAGCTTTAAAACCACCGAATATAATATTAATGAAACCTTGACCCTAGGAAGAAATGCCACCCTGATTACTACTTAACTTTCACTTGACTCAAATTCTATGTCACAAAAAATTTAAACGATGTAAATGTAACAATTAAAGTTGGCCATTTGACCTCGTATTTTACGATCTTTGTGCTTTGGCAAAATTAGGTGCTTTTCAAGCCTCAGGCGACGAGGTAGAAAAAAGCTATCAACCATTTTACTACTACTTACTCACAAACAAGACCGTTTCCTTCTCTTTTTTAAAGGAGCTGGGAGACATGGTTTTAACAAATCAAACTGTATAAAATTAATAATAATTTATCTTAAAAATAATTTAGAGCTACAATTAACTCGATCACTATTCAAACAAACAAGCGAAATACCTTAAAGTATCAATGCATTTGACGAAGCGCGTGCTGGAGGGATTACATATATGCTTTTGGAAGTATACAATAATTTCGTCGATTTTAATGGTGTTTAATTAACAATCGTGAGTGTTTTTGAC
Organism: Gordius sp. MW1; assembly: GCA_964036665.1. NCBI lineage: Eukaryota > Metazoa > Nematomorpha > Gordioida > Gordea > Gordiidae > Gordius > Gordius sp. MW1. The sequence continues at coordinate 24,363,475 of OZ038529.1, read as the reverse complement.
GATAAATAGTTTTGCGAGGAACAAAGTAGTGTTATTCAGAGATGCATAAATACCAAAAAAACGTGATTATTTTGTTTTTTTGGGTTTAAAAAACGCGTTAATCGTCTATAAAATTGAAGGGGGCCGGGTTGAAACACAATAAATCGTCGTGGGGTAGCAATGTCTTTTCGCTTTTATCCGCTTCATTGCTAACAGCATCTGTTCCGTTGAAAAGGGATAAAAGTTCCACGTTTTTGGTTAGGTCAATGAGTTCGTTATGGTTGTTATTATTGCGATTCAGATTAGTGGGGGCGTGTTTAAGTTTAGATTGTCCTTGGGCCAGAAGGTTGGGCGAAAGTTTTATTTTAGGAGGCCCGGCTAAGGTCTGGGTCGAGGTCGGATGACTTTTTTTGAGGTCTGGGCTCGTAGCTGCTTTAGTTTTAATCCTAGATTCGAAGCCACTTTGAGATTTAGCCGATTTATTGTTGGGCTGAGTATCATCGGAGGCAAATAAAGAGCTAGGTAAGTCGTATAGGGAAGAAAGATCCTCTGAATTTGATGGTCTTTTTTTTGCCAGCGTTGGGGGGCGCCTATTGGTGTGACCTTTGGGACGATTCTATTAAAATTCAAATAAAACTTAGTAAACACCTGACACCACTTACCCGACATTTTTCCCACATTTTTGTAACATAAAAAATCACATAATATTTATAATTTTTTATCGAATAAACAAATTGCGAGAAAAATTTTGGGTTTGTCGTAACTGATTTATAGTCTGCTTTATATGCCCAGACCGACCTTTATACGATAAATTTTATACTAATGAAAATTGCGATAATAAAGTTTCCCAAATGTAGGACCCTAACGTCAAAGCCACACCTGATTCATGCCTAGGTTTTAAGTATTATTTATAATTTCCTTCCCAACATAATTCACAAATATATTTATTAGGTTAAACCTGACTTAGGTATAATCTGCCATCGAAATAAATTACTGATGTGGGGAGAGAGGGAAGTTTGTGAGTAGCTACGGAGGAAAATGTGATGGGATCTGCGAAGACGGACGTTGATTTTGGAACCGAATCTGTTTCTCCGTCACCATCTTGAGAAGTGATTTTTAATGACTTCTTTTTTGTCAGTGTTGGCCTTTCGTTGTCACCTTTGGGACGGCTCTGGTGAAATTAAGTAAATTCTGGTAAATAGCTGACACCTAGTGTTGTACAAACCGGCTGGGTTCGGTTTAGTCGACCTTTTGTTTCACTAAGACTAACGGGGTCGACTCTGTTCAGTTTTGGTCTAATCGACTAAAATTCAAGGTCGACCAAACGAAACCCAGCCGTTTTTACAACACTACTGACACCTCTTAACCCATGCTTGTCCATATTTATAATTTACGGCATTATATTGTTATAAAGATAATTTTAAAAAATTCATAAATAAAATGCGCGTTGGATGATGGGTTTCGTCATATCCATTTTTATCGTCTGCTTCCCCTCCCAAACCACGAAAACTATTAATCTCCCATTCAAGATTGAAGTTTATAAAACAATATTCCTTTTTAATGTAAAACTCTTAGAAATATAATAGTTTTGAAATCCAGGATCCTAACGGCAATGCCATATTCAAGTTCCATAAGTAAAATTTTTCATTTCCAAAAACGTTTTAACAAATACATTTATAAATTTAGACCTTATTCTTAAAAATAATCTTAAAATATCTCTTTATTTCATAATAAATTACTGATGTAGGGAAAGAGGGCAGTTTATGAGTAGCTATGGGTGAAAATGTGGTAGGATTCGCAGGGACGGATGTCGAGTTTTGGGTTGAGTCTGTTTCTCCTTCGCCTTGTTGCGAAGTGATTTCGCTCAAAATTTTACTTTCGCCCTTCCTCGTGGAGCGTTGGCTAGGAGGTTTTAACGAGGTCGGGTCTATGGTAATTCTTTCCTGTCAAATTTATAATATAATTAACAAAATTTCTTATAGTTGCTTAAGTAATTAAAATTAAGTAATCAATTTCAAATATAGTTGTAGTTGAATGCATATAAATACGCGTCTTAACATAATATGTTTGGTGTCAGGCCAAAGGCGTTATAACTAAAAAAATAAAGTTATCTTTTGAAAGAGTTTACTAAAATTACCATGTTCTCTGTTTATGACGCTCATTTAGCGTATATTTAAATAAAACTCGCTCGACACCAATATTTTAAGTAGTGGACACATATTTTTAAAAATATATACTTTTCCTAAACACACCGACACCACAATAATGCTAATCCATAAAAGTAACTGAAGCTGAACACTGGGAAAAAACTGAGCAAATAGATGGATTTATTGACCCGGCTTCAAAAACACCACCTCAGTTGGGACTAAGGGCTTGTCTTAATATCGGATTCAGGTTCAAATCGCGCGAATTTATCCTTGTCAAAATATCCAATTCAATTTCATGGGCCAAACTCGGTTATAATTATCAATATTATGTTTTTTTGATAGGTAAAACGTTTTTTTTGTTTATTTCAACTCTGGGGCTTAAATCTAAACTTTGCTGATACCTAAAAAGTTTGTAAAAAAATATAACATTTAAGTTTAGGATAAATTTTTTCATCTTACAAAATCGCTGTTATGTAATGCGTCCGAAATGCAAATCTGCTGTCATTTCGAAGTTAAGACACGGCTATGTTGACGATTTTTGCTGCGCAGCAAAATCCGATATTAAGACAAGCCCTAAAGGCTCAAACTAGGCCATAATATTAAGTTTTATTCAACAGACACAGGGCCTAACATATTAATTAGTGGTGTTGGCAAGGATCCCAGGAAGAACTGAAGAAAATCTTCAACTTATTCATTTAGTAGGTTAATCGATATTCTGTGGTGTGTGTGGTGTGCATATAAAACTAACAAAGTTGGATAAGCATCAACATAAGCTAACCCCACCTTCTAACCCCTTCTCTCATTCTCATCCTTTTACACTCGACTCAATGAACACGCAGAATTTAAAAGGGAAAATAAATTCTAAGACTTAAAGTTTATTCTATCATCTTCAAGTGCTGAATCACTTTATTAAAGACTTGTTCGACCAAATTTTAATAAGTTAAATGTACGCAATTTTAATAATAAAAGATAAAAATGAAAAATTGAACATGGATTTAAGCCTTGACAGCTTTCACTAAAATTTGTATATTGACAAGCGTCTCATTAGGAGAAATCAAAGGCAACCATGGGCGTAGCCAAGGGCATGCCCCCCTCTAAATCCAAAAGTTTGTTGAAATTTATTAAAATTATGGCTAAAATTTCAAAAAATGTTCATTATGTTCCTCCTTAGCCCCCCTCTAATTGCTGGCTACGCCCATGCTAGGGTTATTCTATCATCTACAATTGCTGAATCACTTTATAAAAAACCTGTTCAGCCAAATTTTATCAAAATAAAAATTTTCAAGCAATTTTATTAATAAACAATGAAATTGAAGATGAAAATTTGAACATGTATTTAGGCCTTGCAGCTTTTACTAAAAATTGTCATTAGGAGAAGTCAAAGGCAACCTAACAATTAATTACTTCTGTAAATAGATATAACAAAATGCTACTAGATTTAAATTATTAAAAATGCCTATGTTTTGTTAAAAAGTTACTAATTTTATTTTTTAAACTAAATTTAAAAATAGATGCATATTCGCGAAAGCGTCTACTTTGATTTTATTCAGGCTGGAGGCCGCTTTCCCGATCCGAAGCGCGCGCAATTTTTCCATCCTATCCACCACGTGATCATCCGGGCCCGCCACGTGATTACCAGGATCCGCTGGCTGTGACAATTGGGTACGAATCGAAGTGGAAATCGAAGACTTGTCCAACAAGGCGCGCCTCTTTTCCTCGAAATTGGAAGTGGTCGAGGTCATTTATTTCACCTAATCATCCTCCTAATATTAAATTAATTTTAAATTATAATAAAAAATAAAACATTTTTACATAAATTAATTTAAATGAAACGAGATGGCCGTATAAAAATCGATAAAAATCGTTTGGTTTTTTTTAAAACAAATTTCGAGATTTTCCATCTTATACCCCTTATACCTTGATCTAACACAATTCTAAATGTCATTAGTAATTTATTTTAATAATTTATTTTTAAATTTCCTATCATAATTCAAACTAGATTTATCACGCAATTCCAGGCAAAACGGGCAAATTAAACTACTCATTAAAATTTTGTCAAATTAAAAAAAAAATCAAAAGTAAAAGGGTTAATATTATAAAAATTTTGTTTATGAGTAATTACTTTTAGGTTTTCAAAGTTCGTTTCAACATAAATATCCCACACTTAACCTAAATTCCCGAGAGTTTAATTATAAAAAAACAAAGTTCATAAATTAGTTGCCAAAAAAGCGAGTGACGACCAATATATTATCGATTGCAAAAATTGTAATTCCGATGCACATAGCCAGCTGTTAGGTTGTCGTTCAATAATGCACGCACATCCCTATTAATTGTTTCTCTAGCGGATTTAAAATTATGACAAATACAAAAAAGAGAGATAAATGTATATTGGGTGTCTATGTATTTTTTAATTTGGCAGAACAAAACCTCTGAGGGGCGAAATTTGAGAGATTTGAAGGAGTGAAGGATATGAAAATTTTTAATAACATAAATAATAGGGTTGAGACCAACTTTTTATAATATAATTTGGATTTGCAGCCATCATTAGTAATTTTGATTATTAATTTAAAATAAATACGAAAAAATTCTAATCATAAGATTTAAAGTGTACTAAAAAAGTCCATGAGTTGACCCTTAAATTAAAAATTTGCAAATATTAAAATATTCATATGTTGAAGATATTCACTTAAATGAGATCCATTTAATCTACAGACAAATGTTGTATCTTTATATATTAAAAATGTATTCACAGGAGCATCAAAAATACAGAAACTTATTTTGAAAACAAAACTCTAGAATCCTTCTTCATTAAAAGGTTAAACCCAACACTTAATAAAGATATGAGAACCTCTATCCATTTTTACATTATTATATTACCCTCTTGAAAAAATGTTCCTTTTGATTATTTTCTTTTTTATTTATCAATTTATTTTGTTTTTATCTGATGATGTCCTGAAATATTATTATAATTATTTTTTAACACCCTCTAATGCTCCTGTCAATAAATCTCTTATAAATATCCTTTACAAGGGACAAATACATTTAAATTTATTTATTAATTTTACTTACAAAACAAACAAATATTTACAAATGCATTCAAAAACAGGTATTGCAAGGTTATACATTGTATAATTTTTGATAGGATTATTATTAATAAATAAAATAGCTGTTTCTGTCAATTTAAATGCTGAACAACAATCTCATATGATTTGTAAAAACCTTAAAAATTAATTAGTGCTATAGTTTCAACTAAAAACAACATAAAATTTAATGCCTGAATAATAACAAGATGAGATGATTTGCCTATATAATAAAGGCAATAAATTTAAAACGACAAAAACAATATATTAAAGAAAATGAATAAACACTTAAACCTAAATAGAAATAGGGATTAAGAAATTAAATGCCTGACAAATATTCTAGAGATTTTTATTACTCTGTCTACCAACATTAAAGGAAAAAATCATAAATTTATATAGGTTATTGCCATATAATGTAACTAAACAAATATAATGCGTGCTTACCTCTAAATACCATATGAACGATATAACAAATAAAGTAAATTGGTTACAAGGACAATAAGTTTTAGTGTAATTAGTGGTGGGAAAACGCTTAGCACTAGCGCGCTTAGCACCTCCCCGCTGATGGGAATAGCCTATTAAATACGCTATGTCTACTAGCACATAGTCACTTTAAGTGCTATAAGCTATAGGAGATGGGAGGTTTGAGGTGCTAGAGCTATGGGAGATGGGAGGTTTGAGGTGCTATGAGCTATAGGAGATGGGAGGTTTGAGGCGCTATGTGCTATAGGAGATGGGAGTTTGAGGTGCTATGTGCTATAGGAGATGGGAGTTTGAGGTGCTATGTGCTATAGGAGATGGGAGGTTTGAGGTGCTATGTGCTATAGGAGATGGGAGTTTGAGGTGCTATGTGCTATAGCCGATTGCACTTAAATGCGCTACTCCTATAGCACCGGCGCTAACACTGGGAATAATTTTTTTAATTGTTTATTTTGTTTTTATTAAATATTAAAATACATCTGAATATAATTTTTTTGCCCTATCTTACCATCTAACTACGACTAATTTTAATATAAATTTAATTAATTGTATGACTTTAATTTTATTTTGCATTGCTTCTACATTTATTTTATCAATAAGTCGCCCCCCCCCCTCTGAATGACGGGAAAAAAAATTTTCCAATGTAAAAAAACCCTTACAAATTAATAATTTTTTTTTATTTAGCCCCTCCCTAATTCAACTTTTATTTTAACCGTTTGCCCCCCCCCCTTAATTCAAAACCTAGTTATGCCCTATGCCCATGTTTTTGAGAATAAAAAAATTAAACTCCCCCTTTCCTTAAGTTAATATGTTTCAATTAAAAGGAAAACAATTTGAAACATAATCGCCCTGATGGGATATGGATTAACTTAAGGGAAGGGGGAGTTTAATTTTTTTATTCTCAAAAACATGGGGTAGGATAGGGCATAACTAGGTTTTGAATTAACCCCCCCCCCTCCCCGATTGAAAAAGAGTATTTTTTTAAATATTAAACATTTTGTTTAAAATTCATAATTTAGATTTTTTAAATAAAATACTTAGCATTTTAATAAAAAAAACTTAGCAGTTCAAAATAAAAACTTAGCAATTTAATAATAAAAACTTAGCATTCAAAAATAAAATACTTAGCATATCCTTTAAAATACTTAGCATAAATTACTTAGCAATTTGTAATTATTTACTTAGCAGTTAAATAACACCCTTTTTTAATTTTGTTTTTTCGAACAATATATTTTTAATGGAAAATTGTTTATTAGATTACACACAAGTTCATATTATACCTCTATTGTTTTCATTGAAATTATTCCCAGTGTTAGCGCCGGTGCTATAGGAGTAGCGCATTTAAGTGCTATCGGCTATAGCACATAGCACCTCAAACTCCCATCTCCTATAGCACATAGCACCTCAAACCTCCCATCTCCTATAGCACATAGCACCTCAAACTCCCATCTCCTATAGCACATAGCACCTCAAACTCCCATCTCCTATAGCACATAGCGCCTCAAACCTCCCATCTCCTATAGCTCATAGCACCTCAAACCTCCCATCTCCCATAGCTCTAGCACCTCAAACCTCCCATCTCCTATAGCTTATAGCACCTCAAACCTCCCATCTCCTATAGCTTATAGCACTTAAAGTGACTATGTGCTATAGCTTTAGCTCCTTAAAAACGCTATTTCCCCATCATTAAGTGTAATCAAAGAATATAACATACATACATACATACATACATACATGTGTCGAGGTATATAAGCTTCCCCTCCCCCCAAATAACTCTCACGACCCAGCTACATCCATAATACCCTGGTAATTTCTTTCCCTTGTAGAGAAATATGTTCTCTACTTTTACTTTTATTATAACCCAAAATAAAAATGATTCGAAAATGAATGAATTTATTTATAATGTCTTGTTTATATACACCTATCGGGGTTATTTAAATTATTATTAGTGGTCAAATAATAAGGTTAAGATATATGAATAGTGAGGGTAGGGAATGCTCGAATAATAAAGGTTAAGTTGTATGAATAAGTAACCAATGATCGAGTTTATATATTCAAATAATAAAGGTTAGGTTTTTTGCCTAGGTAACCGGTGAGCGAGTTGCTTTATTCAAATTACCTAGAGGTTTCCTAGGTAAAGATATAATTCCAAGTAAGTATATTCAAATAAGAAAAGTTAGTGTAAACATATGATTACCCCACCAGTTTCACGGAGTGAAGTATTCTGCCAATTTAACAGGCCAATGTTGTTTAGAGTTTGCACTAGTGTTTTCTGGTGTGGTGACCGAGGTGCGAGTGATTATTGGAAGTTGATGTGCTATCCTTTATATTAGTAGATTTGTCTGGGAAGACATGTCTATTTTGGAATCGCATTCTTCCTTCAGTTTAATTGGTCAGTATTGGTTAGAAGCTTGGTAGGGGTAGTAGTAAGTGATATTGCTTTGCCGAACGCTGTCCTTGCTCATTGTAATAGGCCATATGATGTTGTTTATTATGGGATTTGTTTTGCAGTGAGGCCATTGGCAGGGCAGTGGACAATTGTACGTTCGTTAGACGATGTTGTTGTTTGCGTAGAGTTGTAGTAGTGTAACATGGTTTTCTTCGTATTAACAATCAGATAGGTAGGTAGTTTGCATCTTTCACAGCAGTAGTACCATATGGATGCCGGATTGAGAAGATAAAGCCCTATATCTGAATCGTTTTATTTTTAACTAAAAAAACCAAACACCATTACTAAAGGGACTGTTATGGGGAGAAAAATATGTCTCCCCGAAAATCGGGGTCAATGTGGACCTGGGTTATAAATTTTTAAGGAGGAGGGAGAAAAAAATCGGCTCCCCCGAAAATACGGGGTCACCATTTGTAGAGAAATATGTTCTCTACTTTTACTTTTATTATAACCCAAAATAAAAATGATTCGAAAATGAATGAATATATTTATTTATAACGTCTTGTTTATATACACCTATCGGGGTTATTTAAATTATTATTAGTGGTCAAATAATAAGGTTAAGATATATGAATAGTGAGGGTTGTGAATGCTCGAATAATAAAGGTTAAGTTGTATGAATAAGTAACCAATGATCGAGTTTATATATTCAAATAATAAAGGTTAGGTTTTTTGCCTAGGTAACCGATGAGCGAGTTGCTTTATTCAAATTACCTAGAGGTTAATTTCTTTCCTAGGTAAAGATATAATTCCAAGTAAGTATATTCAAATAAAAAAGGTTAGTGTAACCATACCCTCGGCCTTATCATTATATGTTGGTAATACTTCTTCTCACAACTATACTTATATGAGCTATGGTTAAAATCCACCTACTTCCAAATCAACCCAGATCAATCGCTGCTAAGTACATTTATCCATGCGCTGCTGCTAGCCTCGCTCTTAGAAGTGTTCTGAAAACTGTTACTTAACACTTCGTCATACTATTGGTAAGCGTTGCTGTATTTATTGGTAACGTCAGGGCCCTATCCTCAGACTTGCTGAATACTACCCACATTTTCTAATTTAATCTACAACGCATTATTTCAAAATATATAACACTTAAGAAAGGGTTTAACTCATCCGTTCATAATCTATTCCTCAAACTCGTCCACTATCTTAACCGCTAATGAAGATCAAATAGCCTCAATAAATATCCATTCCCTTATGATACAAGGCCAACAACAGATGATGTTAACATTCGCAAGAAATCATAAACTCGACATCTTATGCCTACAACAGACGCGGATTCCTCATTCTAGAATCGACAGCAACTCCGAGTACATCCTTTACCACGTGGGTTTTACAGACAATTCAGCCACAGGGGTTTCAACATTTATAAGTAAACGTCTTTCCGTTCTGAGTATCGACTGGGTAAATGAAAGAATTCTTATAATTAATCTAACAATAAGGATACGTGTGGTGTCGGTGATACACGTTTATGCCCCTACATCTTCCTACAAAACTAAGGTTATAAACAAATTTTTCAGTCTTCTCTCTGACAAAATCAAAAAATTAAGCCGCAAGTCGGTGCCAATTATAATCGGTGACTTGAATTCATCCGTCGGGCGCACTGACCGTGACAACCCTAATTTAATAGGCCCTAACACCTTAGGCTCCAACAACAGAAACGGTATTATTCTAAAAAAATGGTGCAATACGGGAAATTGGCGAATTACTTCAACATTCTCAGATCTTCCCTATAATCGGCTGGCCACCTTCCGGAAAAAAAAACAACTTGCAATCAAGCCAAATAGACCATCTGATCTGTAGGTCAAGACATTTAAAAATCGTCAGAAACTTTCATATAATTTTGGACCCCCTCACTATTTACTACTTTTTTGAATTACAAATTCAATTTATTAAATATAATACAGATTGATGACGCTGACCATTGTGCAATAGCCGCTGAACTAGTGTTGAAAGCAGCTACCCTGCGGGTTTCTCCGACACGTAAATCCCAGAAAATAAGGCCCCAAGGTCTGTCCCAAACAACTGAATTTAGGGACCGCCTACACCTAAAAATCTAAAACAACAACCTTTCCAACCTGTCGATAAACGATCACAGCATTAAAATATAAGAAATTTTTACAATTCCCTTGAAGGACCAGAGTCGAATTAGAACAAAGTAACGCAAAAACCACAGAGGCCGAAGCGGCAGCACTCTCTAATAACAATCACCAGCTATTTACCATCCTAGACAGCCTTAACTATAACACATTCTCCAAACGAGCCTACAACAGCATAAACACAGTTGGCGACTCCTTGGCCCAAACCAAAGCTTGGGAAGACCATTTCCGATTAATCTTGTCGCCCCAGCCCTTATTCCCTGTAGTGGATATATACAAAGGATTTATCGTAAACTTTAAAGGCCCACCACCCCTCCACATCGATACGGATCCCCCCTCTTTATTCGAAATTGTCAGAGCTATCAAGTCACTCAAATCCCACAAAGCGGCCGACCCGTCAGGTCTAACCTCAGAAGCACTCAAAGCCGACTCCCATATCTCTAGCTCTCTTTTGCACTACTTGTTTCGGAAAGTTTGGACGAAAGAGGTTATACCGGACTCCTGGACAATAGGTCACTTGATCAAACTTTTCAAAAAAGGAGATCCATCTAATCCCAACAACTACCGGGGCGTGACTATCATTAACCTGGAATCAAAAGTATTCATCAAGGTTATATACAATCGAATTTACAGCGAGGTGGATGAAATAATTAAAAACAATCAAACAGGGTTTAGGAAGTGCCGTACGACGACAGAGCACATAATAACATTAAGGAACATAATGGACATCTCACGGACAAGCGGTGCCCCCCTGGTTCTTGTTTTTTTAGACATCGCTAAAGCTTTTGACTCGCTGTGCCACCTATACATTTGGGAAGCGCTATGCCTATTAGGCTTGCCTAAGAAAATAACTCTCATGATCTTTCTACTCTATGAAAACATGAAACTAGTTATCTCTCACCTCCACCATAAATCGGAGCCCATACCAGTAACATCGGGTGTCAGGCAAGGTTGCCCGCTGTCACCTCTACTTTTTATAATTCCGATGGATCTAATAATGAAGAGATCCACACTTCCGACCGATGGTATCAAACTAAATGGCACTATTCTATCATCCCTGCTCTTCGCAGACGACATATGTCTAGTGGCCCCTTCTATTTCCAAAGCACAACTTATGTTAGACAGGTTCAGCATCCAAGCCAAGCAAGCAGGACTGTTTATAAACCCCGAGAAATGCTCAATGATTCGTATAAACGATTCTTCGAACTCTACTCTGCTAGTCAACAAAAACGTAATCAATGCATCTGAAAAAGTCCGTTATTTGGGGACCTTACTCCAGATACCTACGCCGAAGCTGATGTCGAATCGAAGATCCGTCGGACCATGGTCAAATTCTACTCATGCTCAGCGATTTGGCGCTCACGTCAACTGACGCTCCATACACGTCTGAGGATTTTCAAAGTCACTATCCTACCAATTCTCTTATACGGTTGCGAATCTTGGTCACTGAAGGCTCCCAGCTTAAAGAAACTACAAGTCAGTCTCAATAAAATGCTACGTATCGTTTGCCGGATATTTTACCCGACGAGAATAACCAACGAGGATCTATGGGTGCGCTGCAAAATCGCTCCAATTAAAAACATTCTACTGGCGAGGAAATGGGGCTTTCTGGCTCATCAAGTACGAAGGAAGGGAACCAACTATTGTCTGTCTTCCCTGTTCTGGCGTCGACCCATGCTAAAAGGTCGCAAATGCAATGGCAGCTGGGTCTACAAGGTGTTCCGCGATGTCCAAACACTAGGCCATGATTGGAATTCATTGCTGACCATCATGAAAGACAGGAAACTTTGGAAAGACTTCTCAAAAAACCATTTATTGCGGCTCTCTCATTAAGGATCTCACGGATTATTCATTTACGACATTATCATTATAGCTTTACATTACTCTCAAGTCAATATGTATTACATATTTACATGTCATAATTACATTGCATATTAACCATTTTATTCCAGCATACTCACACACGTTATCACTAACGTGGCCTGATGCGCCATTTGGCGTTAGAAGGGGCTCAATCTTAGATTGCACTAACTAAGCTCTTGGGCGTCTTCGCGGCAAACATACATACATACACACATGTGTCGATCGAGTCAAAACTTTTGTAAGTGATTATGCTTGCAACTTTAGTAATTTAAAAAATAAATCTTTAAATATTTTTATAAATATTTACCGTTTTATATGCATTTTTGTTATTTTTTCTGTAGATGGGTGGTAAATGGCAGCTTTGCGGTGAAAGACTCTAGCTTTTTAAACTTGCTATACTAGCATAATGTGATGAGCAAACTTAAAAATTTAAGGGCTATATAGGTGCATAAATGTGCATATCTACTAAGTAAGTTTACTCAAAAGAAAGAGTTAAGCGTTCGAAGATTAGCAACCTAAAACGCGGTACATTTTTTTGAGATAAAGTTAGTTTATTGATATATATTTAAACATAATATTAAATGGTAAAATTATATAATAATGATATTTAAAAAAACACTACATGAGTAATATGTCTTCATCCTCCTCTTTTAGAAGAGACCAGGAATCCAAAAAAAAATTTGAAATTAAATTTTGCAATTAAGATAGCTATTGATTGTTTGAAATTTTTAAGCAAATAAAATTTTAAAACCTACTTAATGTTCATTTGCAAATCTGACAGCTTAGACAAGAAACTTAGAGCTTAATTTGTGAGCAAATAATATCTCCAAATTCAAACTCTACTTACATAAATACTTCAGTGATCTATTCTCATTTGAAAACTAAACTCAATTTAAATATTTAAAAGGACCATAACATTTGAGTAATATTTTTTTGAATCGTATCTCTTGGCCTTATTAGTATTCGTTGGGAGCGTCGTATGAATCGGGGTCAAAGTCGCAGAAAAAAAGCAGCAGAACTGGTCAGACAAGATTTTAGATAATCAATATATTAGAATTAAATCTCAAATGGGTCCGGAATTTGATGTGCATCTAACCCTAACCCGAACCCAAAAGGCTGACCTAAAACACTAACCCTAGCCCTAACCCTCCTGACCAATCTTGATGTGACCAGTTCTGACCAATTCTGCTGCTTTTTTTTCTGCGACTTTGACCGGTTCCCCGTCGTATGTTAAGAGCATGTGTTCTGCTTTTGCATAGACAATTGTTGCGAATCTGATAATTAATTTAAAAAAATTTGACAAACTCTGTGCTTCAACTTTTTTATGGTCCATTATTAGTTGTTGATTTTTTAAAGTATTTTTGAAGAATATAAATAGAATTCAGCTAATCTTTTAAATAGGATGCAAATTTTCATTAACGCACTACATGTCACATATACCAGTCACCTAATATATGGCGTCCTTCTCAAATGACGTTCTCTTTTTCGAAAAATATATACCCGGAATTTTATAATGAATACCGTTACTACAACAAAATCTGATTTTCAAAATAAATTGTGCAAATATCAAAAAACACGAGATGGGTTTTACGTGTGAAAATGCGAAAAGTAATTCGTAGTCAGGAGAATGAACGGAGGCGATTAAGATGCAAAAAAGAATTTGAACCACTAAGGTTTACTTTAATTAAATCTGCACAAATACAAAGAAACTGACAGGTAGGTTATTTATTTAAAAAGGAGGAAGCTGGGTAGGTATGCATTAAATAGGAGTAATGAGGTTTTATGATTGAAGATTTGATAGGGCTGACCTTTTTAACTAGTTAGATAAAGCTTTAGTTTTTCAAAACTAATTTTAATTTTCTTTGAACCCTTTAATTTTACGACCCACATCTCGCCTCTAGAGCTATTACTAAACTTTCTAGGATTTTAATAGTTTAATTCTAGAAAGCTTTGTAGATAGATCATATAGAGATTTATAAGTTTGGCGAGGATGCGTTTAGATATGGCAATTAGCACCAAGTTCGCTTAATGATGATAAGGAGCTTATAATGTTTCAAGTAATTGTTTAAATACCACATTTAACTAAAATAAAAACATCAATTTTACCCTAATATATTATAGCATATTGACTTATAATCAATTACCTTACCTAAAATACTGCTGCAGGGATGTGCTGAGCTAGTATATTATAATTTATAAAACTTGGCAATAATGTTAGGTGTTATAATCCATTGTTGAAATAAAGATTGTAAATACGATTCCGTATTCATATTTGATTCGCGGTTACCACCCGCCTTAAATCGGGCCCTCTTTATAAAATGTTAAGTATGTTTTGAATTTTAATTTATTGCGGAATATTTAAAATTAAGCCCTATCATAGATTTCAAAGCCTCTTATTGGAATTCTATTTCAAATAGTTGGACTATCTTGATTAACACCGTTTAGCATCCCCGACGTGGGCTACATCCTGACCTTATATGAGTTTTCGATTAAAAATGATTTAATACTAGGGTCCGAACTGACATTTCAATCAGTCGAGGTTTAAGTTAATAAATTATATTTCGAGTTTTCTAATCTTATAGACAAGTTGTACATAAAATTCTGATTTTAAGTGCTGGGCTTCACAAATGATTTCTTTATTGTAATCATAGACTAGAGAGACTGCTTATCAACGTTAAATTAGTGTAACGTTTTTTGCCATTTTTAAATGTGCACAAGTGATTGCGGTTATATAATGTTTTTTTAGAACGTAAAGAAAATATTTTTGAACTCTTTAAACATTAAAAACCGAATACTAAATTTTATAGCATTTGCAGAATTTATAAAATAAAAAAATGTGAAGATGTGATGTTAAAGCAATTTGGTGCTATCTGCATTTATTAAATAATTATTTATTAACATTCATCTTTATATATTAATCATCGAGGAAGGTTAATTCACTTTTTCCGTTTGAACAATGGGAGACACTGCAGAAAGGTAAAGGAGATTGCCAAATTCAAAAAGGTAGATCTAATGGTACAGATTTTACCATATGAAGCATATGGCATGAGCAATCTAGGTAGTCCATAGTTGTAACATATCTGACTATGATTGTCGTTTTTTTTGCTGGCCATCAATCAAAACATCGATTATACAATAAGGTGTGCTTTTAAAGCCATTTTTACTTTCTTATAACCAACAGGTAAACATTATATTATGCGCGGAATTTATTTCTTGAATAGTGCACATTTTTTTGTTTAAAGATGAACCTTTTCAATCTATTTTAACGATTCTTTAAAAGCCTGGTAAGAAAAAGTTCAACCATATTAGTTATTTGCCTAATAATCTTTGCATTTTTGTTATGTACAATGATTTTTTGTATTTTAAAAGGTAACGTCTATTAGATAGCATATTTTGTAATATCGATCTTAAATATATAAATTTGCCCTCACCAGTATTTAGTTTCCGCACCACTAGAATTATCTCTATACAAATTATATGTAAAATCATATTCATTGCCATATATTCAGAATTATTGTTTAAACGTGGAATCGTCTCACCCCCTCCCCCTCCATTTTAAAAATAATCTTAGTAGAAATTTGGAACAGTGACCTTTTCTAATCTCTTATGTCGTTTAATTTACAACTTGAAGAAATTCTCTATTGGCATATTTATGATTATAAAAGTGTAGATTGAAGGTCAGTTCTCTTGAGCCCTGTAAGTTATTTTCTCCTATATGGATTTCAGAAATTCTTGTTTTAATAGACCGTGTTGGATCACTCAAGTTAGGAATATTGGTTATTTAATATCTCGATTAGAGATCTGCACGGGCCCGGTACGCGGGCTTAAAAAAATACGCGGGGCTCAGACGAGCCTAGCAGTTTTAAAAGACCAGTGTCATATCTCTAATCTCGATTATGAACTAATTCCTTTAATTATTACGGAGACCTCAAATCCTTCAGTATATATGCGGAATATTACACATATTCACAAATTCTTTACCCACATGATCCCTTAAAGCTGTATAGTTAGGAGTAGGTGTAGGTGATGTAAGAGTAATATTGCTTGCCTTGATTGTTTGAAATAACGTAATAATTTTGATTGGTTGAGTTGTTATGTATAACATATTGGATAAAATGTAATCGCTAGTGTGCATAGGCTGATTTTACTCTCTCAACTTAAACAAAGTCCTCATTTCCTTGTTTGTTTTAATAAAATATGTGGTATCTTTGAGAATACTCTATAAGGTCCTACTTAAATTTGTAAGAGCCTTTCGTACCTTTTTTTATTGAATACCTTTTTGATATATATCTCCACCAGACGTCTTTGGTCAAAGAAATATTGCCCAAGACTTCTGATTTAATCGGCTATGTCGGCGTTGTCAATTCCTAAATAATTTCTTAAACTCTGATGTTATTCCGTGTTTGCCAAGTGCACAAACAATCTTTTTAAAGCGAAGAGTGTATACTCAGTAATATTTCTGTGGTATTTAATAACTTTTTCTGAGCGGTTAATGCAACTTTTAGCTCTATTAATTCTGCTAATATTAATTGCCAAAATAACTCAAATAACTATTATTTAAATTAGAGAAAAAATAAGCTCAATGGTTTGTTTGAAGCTTATGTTATAAACATTTTTAGTGTTTTTTTTCTAAGTGTACAAAAAGACTAGCCTATAAGTAGGTAAACTAGAATGCTTGACTCGAAAGCTCATTAGAAAAATAACCAATAACCTTATTTATAAAATATAGGCTATAATTAGCTATTTGTTGCTCTGTCATGGGAAATGTTAAATATCTAATAAATCCCATACTCATCGTTGCAGTTCTCACATTCTATATTTAGCACATAAAATATACCACAACTGATCCAATTTTTTAGGGAATTAAATTTTTAATTGATAAAAACATAATAATTTTCATTTTTGGTTATTGTCTGCTAATTGTTTTTTGAATTAGATAGTTGTTGCTACGACTTAAATCCTTTGCCGACTCATGGCCTATTTTAGAAGATAATTTTATAGATCTTTGTATTTAACCAATATGTATTTTTATTTTATTACGCTTATGTATGTAACTTTGTTTCGCGAAATAAACTTTTTACCATTAAAATTTTTTTTTCAATCATCTTAGTAACTTGTTACTACGACTACAACTATAACACATAACAATCCCATAACCATTTATTGGTGAGTTAACTCTAATCTAGGTGGTAAGATTTTAAAATTACATAATATTTATTTTTTTACAACTGGTGCTTGTGTTATGGGGTTGACGGACCCTGTGATTGCCAAATCTGCCGACCTTTTTCGCCTCACACCTCTTCTAAACAATGCTATCTTTTTCTGTAGTTGCTTCACTTGCGAATCCTGTCTGCGTTTTTCCTGAGCTCTCAATCTCTTAACTCTTTGGGCTTTTTTGCGGGCTGCATCAAATTTCTTTTTTTTCTGTAAAGCCTTTTTTCTCCTAAGTGCTTGCTGTTGCTTGCGTTTAAGACTGGCGGCTCTCTTTAGGGCTTGCGCTCTTTTCCTCTTTTGAGCCTGTAGTCTTGCCACTGTGAATTTCTTTTTCCTTAAAGCTGCAGCTCGTTTGCGAGCAAATTGCGCTTTGCGTTTATCGGCTACACGTTTTCTCTTTACCGCAGCGGCTCTTTTCTTGTGAGACCTTGAGGCTTGTGCTTGTAACGCAGCTCTACGTTTACTAGCTGCTGATCTTTTGCTTATGTGATGAGGATCATTGGAGTCATCGTGCAAGGAGCTATCGTCTAAATCAGCTGAATTTTCTCCTTCATTAGTAACAAAGGATGATAAGTGAGCCTCATCTTTTCCCTGACTAGTTAGACTATCCAAATGAGTACTGTGAGATAAAAGTTCGTCCTTTTTTGCAGTGGCCACTAGTGAGATTGGATGCTGAGATCGAATGGAAGTTTGAACATCTTTTAAAAGAAAATGAACATTTACAAAAAATGGTTTTAAATTATAAGTTATATATGTATCATCTTTACCAGCTGCTAGATGGCTCACAATGGCAGAAAAACAAAGGAAAAGGAAGCCCATCGTAGGTGTGATCCGACTTTTTAAAACTGGACACATAATTAAATAAAAATATTGAATATTATATTTTAGAAGGGATGTGTCTATATATACACGAACTTATCTCTTTTGACTTTCTTTATCCAAAAACAATTGAACTATTAAATACCTTTTAAATCAACGTGTACTCTCTTACAAGATTTGTTAATGAATAACGCAATTATCAAATCACACCTAATAAGCGTGGCAATTCACAAAGTTGTAATGTGCTAATAGAAATATAAATTAAAAAACAATTGAAATTAATGCAACTCTTATGAGTGATATATGTGTTCAAAAAGGGGTGAAGTAAAATTGGATAAAAAACAATTACTTTCGATCAACATTTAGTAATATGGTCAACACTTTTAAAGTTTTTTGACTACTGACTATTTTAAACAATATTCAAATAACTATTAATTAAAGAATTAATCAAATATATCATTTTTGACAATTTAGAGTTTAAATGGATGATGTGATTAAGGTGAGGGTGAAAAATAATAGCAAGAAATGTGTAGGTTTTAGTCAAAAAGTCATATTGCTTTAATTAAATATTATTAATTTTGAATTTCTAACAAATAAATAAATTATTTTTAATAAAACAACTAACATATTTATTTGCAGATTAAATTTCGGTCAGTTTTGTAACCTTTTAACACTAAAATTTATTTTAAAGATATTTAAAATTAGATTTGTCGTTCAAACAAGGGCATACTTTGTTAACTTAACAGTTTATTTAATCCTAACTTTACTCAGAAGGTTAAACCAAATTATTAAAAAATAGAATTTTAGAAAATTAATCTCATATAGTGAGCCATAATTTTTGTCCTTTATCAGTCCAGGTAAGCTAATACCTGAATCCATATCTCTTAAGCTCATGGGCGTAGCCAAGATTGGATTTAGAGTGGGGGGGGGGCAAAATTAATGCAAACTATTAATAAATTTTATACTTCGAGAGCCTCCGCCATATCTTTATGACTCCTATGTTAAATATATTCACAACAAATAATTGTTTTTCATTGCTTTATTATAACGTTTAGAATGTAAATCCCAAAAATTTAAAAATCATTTGAAATATTAACTCAATCATTTTCTTTAAAAATGGGAGCGTTATTAGAACATAAATTTATAAGCTAGTCTCTTTGTCACCTCTAAAAACGATTAATGCTCTACATGGAACATTGTTTAATTTTGTCTGCATATCAATCATTTTATATACAAGAATACGCAATTGATTCATATAACCTTTACCTTTAAGTACAAATGCAATAATAGTAAATAATTTGCTAAATATGATTTAAAACTAAAGGTTTAAATTTGTTTGTGCCTTAGTGACAGCAAGTCTTTATTCTTATAACACTATAGTGGCTGAATATTTAATTGTCGAAGAATGTTTATCTAAATCTAGCTTGCTAAAGTCTAGTGTTTTAAAAATGGCTGGGTTTTGTTGGGCGACCTTTTGTTTTAGTAAAAAATAAAAATATTTTTATTTTGATGCTCCAATGATATTTATGAATAGAGTAGTCATCTTTAAATTATTAAAATAATCAAAAGATTAAAAATATTGACTTAATGAAAAAGTATGCTTAGTATTTTGATTTCACGAGAATTAAATGTCTTCTATCCTTTGATAAAATTTATTAAAAGTAATAAATTGTTGAAACTCTTAGAGATGAGTTTTAAAGCACTTAAATACATAAGATACTTTTTTAATGACGCATTTTTTAGATAAATCTTTTCATTCATTTATTATTAAATCGTTATCATCATGGGCGTAGCCAGCATTGGGATTGAGGGGGGTAATAATGATTAAAGGAGGGGCAAAATTACTATTTTTTGAAGTTTTATCCATAATTTTAATAAATTAACAAATTTTTGGATTTATAGGGGGCAGCCGCCTCTCCCTGCGCCCCTTTCTTTTGGCTACGGCCATGGGCATTAGAGACCTGCACGGCCCGGGCCTCGCGGGTTAGGCTTGGGTGGGCCTCTGCTCAAAAATAAAACAACGGGCCAGGCCTAGACGGGCCGTTATGTAACTTAACGGACTCGGGTTGGGTTATGTTAAAAGCCCGTTACAAAATCAATTAGATTTAGTATAAAAGAAGGTGTTTTTATAATGTATTAATTTATAATTATATTATTTATATTAAATAAACGAAGTCAAAATTTATTTCCATCCTAGTTCATTAACTCATCAATATCTCAACCCGCATTATAAATTTTAAAGATAATTTATACACGTGATACCATGGGCGGAGCCAATTTTAATTAGAGGAGGGCAGTTTTGATAAGGCAGAAAATGCTTTTTAAATCAAAAAAGTGGGCCCATCCTTGCCTCCCCCTTTATACCCTCTAGCAATATTGGGTATATTAATTTAACATTGTTTATATTAATTGCTATGCAATTTTTGGGCTCTCTTTCGGTTGTCCATCCTGTCCTGTCCATGTAATTTTGCAATAATTACCGTGGAAGCTTATACGATTTTTTAGGCTGTGGACTTATGCTTATGTAAAAAAACTTTTATTTTGCTTTCGCTATTAGACTAGTTAATGAACGCTGATTGGCTTTACTTTTTTCGACCTCGCCCGAGCCAATTCCTTTATTGTTTTTTGCCCGACTGATTACCTTTTTAATGAATTTCTTTGAGCAACTTAAAAAATTTTCCATGTAGGTGGTTTCTTAAAATATAGAAAAACTTGAGTGGCCGAATTACTAATTTATTATTTTTTACAATATTTTTATTAACATTTTTAACACATACATATTATTTCGATGCTACATCAAGAGGGAGGTTGCGCGAAAGAAGTTAATGCAAGAATTCAGAAGGGATGGTTAAAATATAGTACTAGACATGGAAGTGCCGGGAAAAAGAGGAAGAGGTCGACCTCGTGGTACATGGAAAGGACCAGTGGACAAAGTTATGCTCAATAAGAAGATCGATCCCAATATGGCTCTAACACGATCTAGATGGAAGAAACTGATAAAAAACCCCAGTGGGACCTACGAATTGATAAAGAAGAAGAACACATACATATTATTTACCATATCAATAAAAAAGATTAAACAAAAAAAAAAAATTTATGGGCCCGGGCCGGGCTTTGTATAAAATTAGCGAGCCGGGCCCGGGCTTATAGTTTAATATTTTGACAAGCCCGGGCCGGGTCTGGGCTTTTAAATTTTTATTACGGGCCGGCCGACTGACTTAAACAGGCCCGTTGCAGATCTCTAATGGGTATCATCTAGGTGATATATAAACTCTGACAAAATGGAAAGTTGGTCACTTGTGAGAATAGACGAATAATACAAGCTTATTTTTTAAAAGAAAATTAATTAATCAACTTAAGGGCCTCATGGGTGAAGCTATTTTAATATGGGCACTTGTGCGGTAAAAATTATGAAGAAAGAGTAATGATGACTTTAATTAGATTAGATTTTCAGAAAAATAAATAGCTTCTAGTTTATTAACTCCCTAAACATCATGGCCCACTCAGAAGCAACTTTTTGGTATAAAATATTTCAGCGCCCACCGCCTTAAATGATAATTTAAGCATCTACTAATCATATCTAGCTTCCATATTATACCACAATTGCCAAGCGTTTATTTCTGAAGATCTAAATCTTTGGGGGTATTTGTATAAACATTCATTTAAATACAATAATTCTAACATATTAGGTTGAAATTTGTTAATTTAATTCTTTATTGCACCTATTATAGATTAGGTATAGCAATAAATAAGGGACTGTTATTTGAAACAGTGTTGTTAGATTTAGAAGCATTGTGAGCATATCTTTAGATGTGGAGATGTGTAACATTAAACCGTATTAAGAATGATAGGTGCGCTTACTTGATTTGCCAATCTTGTATAGGCAGAGTCTATGGTTACCTATACAAAAACGTAACCTTTCTCTTTCAGGTATTAATGTAACCTTTATTATTTGAATATATAAACTCGATGATTGGTTACCTATTCATACAACTTAACCTTTATTATTCGAGCATTCACAACCCTCACTATTCATATATCTTAACCTTATTATTTCACCACTCACCTTGCTACATGTGTATATAAACACGATGTTTAACTAAATTTTATTCACTTGAATCACTTTTCTTTTGGGTTATAATAAAGTAGAAATTTAATCTTTTACAAGTCTAATAAACTGCTCAACCCCTTTTAAAAAGTGTTCAAAATTTTGACAATTTAAATGGTTAGAAAAATGCTTCTAATAAGGTATTGACTACTCTCTAAAATCTTTTTTAATATAAGCATACTAAATATTTATTAACTTGAACCTTAAAAATTAAATAATTAGAGATAATAATAGTAATAAAATAAAATTATCATCAACGTCATTTACACTTAAAATCAGTTAATAAAACTTAATTAATTCGGTTTAACATATTATAATACAGCTATAATGCATAAAATCTACACATTATAATGTCAATACTTATTTAGAAATACAATCAATCTGAGAATAAGAATTAGTTGTATATTTAATATGGCGGATGTTTTTTGGAACACATTAGATGTGTGATTATATAGGGGGTGGGGAGCAATTTATAAGTTTTAGGGAATAGGGTGGCTGTGTTATTATATTTAGATAAAAATTGAATATTAAACATGCTAAATGGACATTATAATTGAAATGTCAGAAAGATCAACCAACGTTTTATTGTACTTATATCAAATAAATCTCCATAACTTAGGTAGTAGTAAAGTTTATTTATAAAATAAAAGATTTTTTCCAATAGTGGAATATAATGGTTAAAAAAAAATAAAAATAACGAATTCTTTTTAATTTTTATATATAGGTTTCAACATGAACAAACGTTGACTCTCTTTGAAGTTAAAAGGATGCAATAATGTTTAAAAAAATAACATCAATGTTTTAAAGTTTCTCAGTTTAATATAATATACATAGTTGTCAATTAAAATTGTTTACATATTAGATTAAATTATAGAAATAAACTTTGACAATAATATTTCTTTATATTTTTTTATTAATATTGTAAGGCAATGCCATCTTTTATGTAAGCGCAGTTTTATTAATGCAATATATACCAAAGTCGCCATGTTCTAATGACAAATTTATAATGAAGATCCCAAATTCAAAATTTATCACAATAAAATTATATATAGATGATCCCAAATGATATAGACTGCTCGTGTCGCGTTTATAAGGGTGCCATAGATCTAAAACTAAATAGTGATTCTTGAGTAAACGGTGTATGAAATTTATACTGTCTATTGTGCCGTCGTTGCTTTAGTCTTTTGGTCTGATCTCACTTCTGAATTATGACTACTACCTTTATCATCTGTCGATCGAATGCGTCTAATTCTACGGTTGCTTTCAGATCTTAGCTTTTTAATTAAGGTCTGAAGTTTACGGATTTGTTGCGCTTTTTTACCCTGTTCGAGTGTGCGCTTCCTTTTAAGTTGTTGTAGCCTCTTGCGTTTAGCTATTTGCAACTTTTTTGCTTTAGTTTGCGTTCGTTTCCTCAAAGCCGATTGTCGTTGTCTCGCTTTCAATTGTGCGGCTTGGCGTTTGTTTTTTAAAAACTTTGCACGTTTAGCCTTCTGTTGTTTGGCCCTTCTAATAGCCGCCGATTTCCTTTTCTTAATTAGAGCAGCTCTCTTACGGGCTTGTAAAAGTTTTTTCTTAGCCAAAGCTCTTCTACTAGCCAATGCCTTCTTTCTTGCCAACGCCTTCTTTTTAGCGAGGGCTCTTTTTTTAAGCAGTTGCGACACTCTTTTTCTGGCAGAAATTCGTTTCGCAGCTAATCGTCTGGCAGCGGACCTCCTAGTGAAAGAACCAGTTGTCCTCTTGGATCGTGACAAGGTATGTTCTTCTGTTGGATAATTTTTAGCGATGTCTATTTCATCTTCGTCAGCGTTTTCGAAAGATAAAGCCTCTGCCCCATCAGCACTCTTAGATAGCGTTACCGTTTCTAACTCTTGATTTTCCGAACCTAAAGCCTCCTCAAAATCGTCTCCCCCTAGATATTCCAAAGACTCTTCTTCCTCCGATGATTCAAGACCATCATTTTCATCAACATCTTCGTAGTTGTATAAAAAGGAGTCCTCGTCATGGCTTGAATAATCGGGCTCCTCATCTTCTTTCAACAATTCACTTGCAGACGAGTCTGATGTAAACAGTAAGTCGTCATCGGTGTTACTGATATCTTCGTAAGGGTCTTTACCCAGCTTTGAATTGTCATCTTTGTAGGAATTGAGGGACGACTTATCAATCCTTTTATAATAATGATGCAAATATTCAGATAAATTTTTATGTTATAATTGAAACCCCTAATTCACACCCATCTAAGTGAAAGTGTAAATTAAGAATTTTGATGGACTTAAAAATAACAGTGATTTGAATGAATATTTAACAACCTAAAATCTTAAAACGACTTTATATTAGTTCGATTTTTATCATTAACACATTTATCATATATCATTTTTATAAATATAACTTGGGTCCGCATATAATGGCACCAGAGGTTCCATGACAAGAACATACTTCGTCATTAACATACCAGACTTCCCCAGAACCATAGGTTGACCCTGATGCTGCGTCTATGCACGATTCTAACCAAATAAAATGGTGAGTCATTGAATATACAATATTTCATTTACTTTGCGCATTGATCTCATGAATGTGTACCAGGCATAAAGCGATAATAAAAGATGAAAATATAAAACCCATAATTTAAAAGATGGGGTTGGGGAAAAAATAAATGAATAATTTTGACACTTTTTAAATCCATTATATAGGGTAGGCAATGACTTGCGACTCAAAATTTTTAGCAGGTTCTTCCCTACATTGCTTATTTAATGGTAGCGCCTCACCTGATAATTATCATTTACGTCGGGGTAGCGCTTAATGCGACAACAACGTCTAATGTGCAATTTCATTAGAGCATCTTCGTCTACGTGCATACGAAAGATTTGTATGTCCCACAATTTATTTAGGGTTTATGACCTATGGCAGCGCACCGTTATTAAATGATGATAGCAATTAATAGAAATATAAGTTTAATTAATATATTAATTAGGACCCAAATAGGCATAACTGGCGCCCTGATTACCATTTAAATTACAGATAACGTTTCGAACCAAAATTGAATTACATTTTGAATTCAGGAAACATAACTTAAACTAAAATAATTTGAACAAAAATTAAAAGAACATTTGTGTTTTCATATCAAAGTTTCCGATCAAATAAAATTATTGCTATTGAGTGGTAAAGGAGTTTATTATCATGGGCTTAGCCAGTGGGTGGTAGGGAGGGGCAGCTGCCCCCTTTAAATTCCCAAATCCTTTAAGATTCAATATAATTATGGCTGAAATTTCAAAAAATAATCTTTTTGCTCCCTCCCCTCTTAATTCAATCCTGGCTACGCCCATGTGTGATGCTTTCACTTGATTCTCTGCAATTACCAGCTGTGTCAAGTTAAAAGGAATCCTTTCAAAATTTAATGTCAAAATGAGATATCTAATTTTTTATTGTGAAGTTATTAGATGCAAAAGCGCCGAAAGTTACTTTTGAGCGTCATAAGATAAATTTATATTATAAAACTAGGACGAGTTAAATAACATTGGGTAAGGGACTTAAGAGTTAGCTTGAGCAAGATTGATAAGCGTCTATATAAGTTTTTTTGCTTTTCCTCACTCATAGTACCAAGTTTTTGACCAGCTCAGGCTATTAAAAAGCTATTTATCTAAATTACTTATCACAATTTGATTTTATGATCTAATTAATTTTGAAATGCAAAGTGTAACATATGCAAATTCATTTGTATTCAGCGTGTGTCTTCGCTTAATTCCATTCCCAAACTTCAATGTTTAATTTAATTTCCAAAGTTTAAAAGGCCAAATGATTTAATACAAATAAATACTACACTAATTCATTTTTAAATTACATTGACATATTTGATAAATTATATATTTACAAAATATAGTAGTTTGAGTGATATTTGTTAAACTAAAAGCATATT
The DNA here is from genome assembly GCA_964036665.1 of Gordius sp. MW1. Classification (NCBI taxonomy): domain Eukaryota; kingdom Metazoa; phylum Nematomorpha; class Gordioida; order Gordea; family Gordiidae; genus Gordius; species Gordius sp. MW1. The sequence continues at coordinate 24,337,321 of OZ038529.1, read as the reverse complement.
ATTTCTATTTATCCCGATTTTTGGAGAGAATATTAGCAAAAACCCGTAATTGCTACACTCATTAATTATGATGGACAGAGATCGTTGACACTTGTTTATTTGGCTAGATGTGGTGATATAGGGAATTGTCGTATTTTAACAAATACATGTCATTTTTATCATGCCTTTGTCCACAATTCCTTTAATTAACCCCATTATAAAATTTTAGCCAAATATTTATAAATTTCATTTTATTCTTTTGTTAAAAGTAGTATGTTCGGGCGATCGAGCTTTAGGGGCATTACATTATTTATCTTGCTTTTCATTGTTACGACCAATGCTGACGGTAAAACAAACTTTATACTTTTGCAAAAAATAATTGAAGATACTTTATATTTCCATTTAAAAATAGATAAAAAAATAGGACTTAAAATGCATATGATTTCACTTTTAACTCATAATTCTAACATTCAGAATATCAAGGTAACAAATGGCGTGTCGATAGTCCTCAGGAAAAATTCTCAGGAATAAGGTTATTCATATTTATAAGAATAATAATTTTAAACAGTAAACGAAAATATTTATTACCATTACAATACATTATGTTCGGATAATTGTTAGAATCAACTTAATTTTATGTTTGAAGTAGCAGTATAGAAATCTATTTGAATACACTCTATGACCAAGCTTACAAACTGAAGGAAGATGTGGGTAACCATTTGAAATACATAGGATCTGTTTTAAGAGCGATGGTTGATCAAAAATCTTTATGGTTCAAAGATAACAAAATTGATGATATAGGTTCTCGAGAATACCCTACGGAAAATCAACCCGACATCTATCGTCAAAAGAGAGACGCTGACCCGAAGTTAACACTCTTGAGTACGCCAGCCCAAACCAGTGAGGCTGCGACCAAATCGCCAAGGCAATTGAAGCAGGAGGCTGCTAAGAAAAAACGGGAAGAGGCACGGTTGCGTCGCGTCGAACGACAAAAGAAAAGAGCTGAGGCACAAAAGAAACGAAGGGAGTTGATGAAAGAAAGAGCCAAGATTCAAAGGGAAAAACGAAAAACTAGACTTATGGCCAAAAAGAAGGCTGATCAAGATAGAAAACTTCTATTAAGAAAACGAAGGGCCCAAAAGAGAAAGAGATTCCACATTATCGCTCAGCAATCCAACAAACGTAAACAGTTGATCAAGCGAAAAATGAGGGAAAACACGGAAAAGAAAATTCAAAACATGCTAAAAAAGGTGAAAACGTTGCGCACTTCTATGAAAGAAAGCGATGCGCGATACCGCAAAGATGTGGCAGAAATTAATAAGCGCTACAGACTTTGGCTAATTCAAATCAATAGACCACCAAAAAAAAAATTGCACAGCGGTAATCAGAGCAGCACATCCCAAGGCACATCTTTGGCATCAGTTAAACGGGATTCTGGAATAAAGATTGGAATTCCTGAATTAAAAACACCCCCTTCTGTAACTACAAAAATGTCCCCAAAACGTGGAGCCTCAAAAGATGTCGATTTAAGCTTTGCCCAATCGCATAAGGCATACGCTAAGACTGAAGGTCCAGTTAAAAGTATAGAAGTTAGATCGGCAGACACCAATATTGCCGTTCCTAGTTCAAATTTAGCCATTAAAGGTTCAGAAGTTAATAAACAAAATTATGAATCTGTCGAGGAGATGTTAGAAGAATATGTGTGATTAATGCTAATGATTAAATATCAATAAATTTTGACGATCTTTATACTTTTTGATGTAATTAGTTAAATTTTATAGACTTATAGTGTTACAAAACCTTTAGTTACTAAGAATATAAATGTTAGGTAAATAAATTTATAAAACACTACTAACTTATTTTGTTAATATAAAAATCATTTTCCATTTTGATAATAGTATTTGTTTAGTTTAAAATTACTATTTTTTGCATAATTTTACAAAATTATATAAAAATATTCCACTTAATAATTAATAAGACATTATGTTAGCACAGGAAATCTAAATAACCATAATTGACTTGAAATTATTGATTTCGTAAATAAGAAATATTTTAAATATTTCAAAACTGCTTATAAAAAGGTAAATCCATACTAAATTTGCCAATTCCTTGCTCATATATTAGAGACATGTGATACATAAGCGTGTAATCAAAATTAGTTGTGAGAGCTTATAGGTGCTTAGTATAACATTGCTATATTATTGTAAAACTTCAAAATTGTTTTACGGGAAACAATATACCATAATAAGATTTTCAAATGTATATTAAAAGGTATTATGGAGGAATTGTATTTAAAGAGTTCTATAATGGAAAAATATTGAAAGATGATTAGGAGGAAAGGATCTTAGGCCACTGTCTTACACAGGGTTCCATTTCCAAACTCACCTATCAATCCTTCTGGTTACCTATTGCAAAATTGTTCCCATGCCTATTCCTGACGCTCCATTGCAAGGTCTATCTCCCATTTCCCATTGCAAAATGCCAGCTTTGCGCTGTGGTTAGCGGAGTTTTAATGGTCATTTTTTGTTCGCTCCGTTGAATGCTCATGTTTTTCTTTATCAATTTTGTATTGGGCATTGGGTGTAAAACGTGGAGCTTTTGTTGAACTTTACGAAATAGGACGTCAGCTTCCAAGACTTCACTTGGTTCTTTCTTTTTCATCTGGTCACGATTCGAGTTTAATTCTTATGCCTTCGTTGCTAATCCCATAAGTTAACCTCCATAACTAAAAACACACTTTTGACCGCTTGAAAACCCATTTTGCATGGCTTTCATTACTAAGGACAATAGTTTATTATGTATTTCATATAGACACTACCAATAATTTAATGCGTGATTTTTGAAAGAGTGTGACTACGCATCCGAATACGGCTGATCTTGAAGGGTTGTACAAATTTGAAAGACATTTGCCCGCTTTCTGGCTGTCCTTTAGCTGCATGTGGGCCTTAGCTAGGTCTATATTTGAATATCAATCTGTCAAGCTTATTTAATAAGTCATCCTTTTTGTACGGGGGACAGCCCTTAGCATATTTGTTAATACTGTGGTAACCGATACACAGTAGGAGGTCTCTTGTATCTAAAAAATCGTTCCATTCCTGATGCCATACATGACCCATTTGTTTTTTTGTCTTTAAAGTTTTTTCCATAAAAAACAGGCGTTGTCCCAGGCTCCATTGGCACACCTGCCTCAATGCCATTTAACCTTTAAGGAAGTCTTCGTCACACCTAATTATATTATCCATGGCTCTTTGGTATTATAATAGTTTTAGATCACTGAAAACCACGCCACCGCTGCTCTCGAGTTTTAGAGTACGTTTCAACACACGAGGTTTTGACCTTTTTGATCTAATTGATCCCGAACAAGGTGGGCCCCTACGTTAGCAAGTAAAGTGGCGTGGCAGCCTTTCTTCGTTTAGGCCAGCCTCGCCTGAGTCTACATTTGGCGACGTTGGCTTTTATATTTGTCTAACCAATGAAGAACTGGTTCTGCCAGCCGTGATACCTTCAATAGCTTTGCAGACATCATGGGTGCACAGGAACCCGTGTCACACACGAATTTTGCACAATGATTATTAAAAAGCACATCACTTGTTAATACATTTAAAGCATGTAATATGGGTATTCGATGTAGTCCACTAAAAGCTGCTGGCTGGATTAGGATCCACCGCAAACACGTCGCCTTCATACACTGCTTGGAGTCCTCCTTCTGTTATCTCTATATGTTTTCATTATTCAGCAGCCATGCCGGAGCATATCCTCTTTTCCTAAATAAATTGGTCCATTAGTCGTTTGTATAACTCAACCCTTTCCTATAGCCACAAGCGGCTACCTTGGGCCTGTAAATGGTGGACAGCGTCTTTCCCCTATTGATTGTCGCACGTTAGCGAAATTGTATCTATTTTTAACGGATATAAGGGCGTTTTCAAATTTCCAATCTTTATTTCCCAAAATTTTATATATGATACATATAGATATACTTCTTTCTTAAAATCAATCATAAAAATGATGATCACGATAATGATGATTGCGATATGTTTTTCTTTTGAACATTGAAAGTTAAGTATATAATATTATGAATCATATAAATCGTATAATACAAAGGGGGGGGGGGGAATCTCAGCAGGCGCCCGTAAATTATAAGGTTTCGTGCGACGCAAAGGGGAAGGGGGAATATTTCAAGATCTTGCAGCGGACGCCCGTAATTAAAAAAGTATCAGTCATGACATCTTCCTTTTTTAAAAATGGCCGTCCGCCTCTTCATTAGCACCCACCGAAAACACATCTTCCTCCATTAATATGTGTTGATCCGTGGCTGTTATGTTATCAAGCGTCGTATAGTTGGGAGCTATACTTATAGCAGGGGTTAGGCAGTCAGGAGTGGATACCACCGTGTCCGAGCTGATACGCGCAATAGGAGCACACGGCGTGTTGCATAAGATAAAACGTTTGCCCCTTGCGGAACGCTTCCTTTGTAGCCCTAACCCTCAACCAGTGGCACTCCCGCATTGTTCAATGGCGCCCTCTCTGCCGTACCCTGATGTGTAACTGCGCCTCGCCCAGTTTTGCACATTGGGGTAGATTCCATCTTCCAAAACCTCCGCACCTTCTTCAAAACGCTCTTTGAGCCCGCCGTCCTCCCCTCGTATTAGCATGTCTTATTGTGTTCTCCCTCTTCCCTGAGCCACCGGCCTCACAGGGGTTAAGTTTGGTTCATATAAGGAGCGTAGCCGGGGCAGCTCATCGGCTCCGATGAGAATACGAGCACCGAACCCGTCTCACCAGCTCTGCTATCCGCTCCACTGATATCCTTATTCTACACCAGTAAGTAATAATGTCCATCCCTGTGATATAAATAACGAATATAATTAAGAATATAACATTAGCTGCTCACAATGTCGTGTTTCAACTTTATTAGTATGCAGCACGCGCACTTTAAAAATTTTGGAAGTAATCACTTCCACTACGCGCGATATCAACCATTTAGGCGCACCGGTGTAATTTCTACACCACACCAGTTGATCTACATTATATTTTGGAATAGCATTATTGCTCACTACAGAACTCCGCTCTTGAATCAAATCAACGGGGCACCTTAGTTTTCGACCTAAAAATTCCATTCCTACTGGAGGCCGTTCCAAACACGAGGTGGTGCATTAAAATATAATTTAGTTAACCAAACACCATCGCTTTCTGATTTGGCAAGTCTTAACCACTTCTTTACTATTCCCACATACCGTTCCACCTGACCATTGGAACTCGGATGATATGGCGGTGTTAACACGTGCTTAATTTTCCACGTCTGACAAAAAGTCTTAAATTCAACGCTCACAAACGCTTTGCCGTTGTCCGTGACAAGCATACTAGGAAAACCATAAGAACCGATCAGGCTCTTTAAAAAACTTATGGTCACTCTAGTAGTCGTGTTAGTAATTTTCTGAAATTCCGTCCAACCGGAATATCCATCGACTATAATTATATAGTTTTTCTTTCCCCAATCAAAAAAATCGACGTGTATCCTTTCCCAAGGTTCTCTAAGTCGAGGCCATCTCGCAGCTTTATTTCTACGAGGCATTGGAGCATTAGACTTGCATAAATCACATCGTCTTATCCTCTCTTCAATGTTTTTCGATATTCCAGGCCACCAGACATACTGCCTGGCGAAAGCCTTCATTTTAACCGTACCAAAATGTCCCTTGTGTAACATTTCTAAAATTGCCGGTCTAAGTACATCGGGTATAACTACCTTATCGGCTCTTTTTAAACAACCGTCTTCGATATACAGCTCACTTTTATATTGCTGTGGCACCTCTTCTTGCGTTTCCTCTCCAATTATTATCTTCTTGACCACACTAATATCCATATCAGTGTTGCAAGCAGCGGAGATGTCCTCCATATCTACGATTTTTAAGGCATTTATTACGTGACCGCAGACTATTTCGCATGCCAATGGAGACCCTTCCGAGCTAATATTTTCCGGACCTAACCTAGACAAAACATCGGCTAATCCGTTATCCTCTCCCTTACGATAAATCAACGTTAGTGTAAAATTACCTAACACTAATAACCATCGCTGCAACCTGGGGGACATTAACATTTCGTTGTTATCTTTCCGAAACAAGCCTATCAATGGTTTATGGTTTGTATAAACGATGAATCTTTTACCTATTAAAAATTCCCTACACCGTTTTAGCCCATAATAGCAACTTTCAATGTTCAAAAGAAAAATAACGAGGTAATAGAACCCGTTGAATTTTCCGAGTGGGCTACCCCACTGGTTCCAGTTAAGAAGGCGGATGGGTCAATTAGGGTATGCGCGGATTATAGAATAACGGTCAATAAATATCTGGTCGACGTCAAATACCCATTACCCAGATTAGAATGTATTTTATCTAATTTGCGTGGTGCAAAGTATTTTTCTAAAATCGACCTTGCAAACGCCTATTTACTATTGAAGGTTGATTGCAAGACGTTAACTATTAACACTAACCAAGGGTTGTTTGCTTTCAAAAGATTACCTTTGGGTCTTAGTGTGTCAGCGCCGATTTTTCAAAGAACCATGGCTTCCTTGTTTGCTAACATGGAGGGTGTAATTTATTATTTAGACGATATCTTGGTTACTGGAGCTAATAAAAGCGAACATGACCAAAGTCTAGATATGGTTTTAAACTTAATAAAAATTAAGGGGCTACAGTTATCAACAAAAAAATGTTTTTTTTTGTGCAGGAGATTACTTATTTGGGACACGTATTAGGTAAAAGTACGATTCGTCCGGTATTAAGTAAAATTAAAGATTTACAGCAGTTAAAAGCGCCGAGTAATAAAAGGGAATTGAAGTCGTTTTTGGGAATGATAACTTGTTCTAATCGGTTCATTCCTGATTTTACTCGGTGGTCAGGTCCAAACGAATTAATTAAAGATAACGTGCAATTTAGATGGACGCAATTTGAGAACGACTGTTTTGACAAGTTGCGCCAATTTTTATTAGAGAAACCTGTATTAGTTTGCTTTGACGCTTCAAAAGAGCATGTTTTAGTAGTCGATGCATCAAATAATGGTGTGGGAGGTGCATTATGTCAGCTTGAGGATAAAGTTGAGCATCCGGTAATGTATTTTGCCAAGAAATTAAATAAGACCGAGCTTAACTACTCTGTTATAGAGAAAGAAGCTTTGGCTATGGTGTATGGGTTAAAACGGTGTAGGGAATTTTTAAAAGGTAAAAGATTCATCGTTTATACAGACCATAAACCATTGATAGGCTTGTTTCGGAAAGATAACAACAAAATGTTTATGTCCCCCAGATTGCAGCGATGGTTATTAGTGTTAGGTAATTTTACACTAACATTGATTTATCGTAAGGGAGAGGATAACGGATTAGCCGATGTTTTGTCTAGGTTAGGTCCGGAAAATATTAGCTCAGAAAAGTCTCCATTGGCATGCGAAATAGTCGGCGGTCACGTAATAAATGCCTTAAAAAACGGTGCTGACACACTAAGACCGAAAGGTAATCTTTTGAAAGCAAACAACCCTTGGTTAGTGTTAACAGTTAAAACTAACGCCGTCTTGCAACCAACCTTTAATTGTCGTTTGCAAGGTCGATCTTTGCAAGGTCGATCTTAGAAAAATAATTTGCACCACGCAAATTAGATAAAACACATTCTAATCTGGGTAATGGGTATTTGACGTCAACCACATATTTATTGACCGTTTCTATAATCCGCGCATAGACTAATTGACCCATCCGCCTTCTTAACTGCAACCAGTGGGGTAGCCCACTCGGAAATTTCAACGGGTTCTATTATCCCGTCGGTTAGCCATTTATCCAAAACCTGTTGTACCTGTTCACGCCACAAAAAAGGAACACGCCTTGCTAGGCAAAACCTAGGTTGAACATTCTCTTTAAGTCTAATGGAAAAATACCTTCCTTTAAGCAACCTAGCTTATCTTCAAATATTGGTGCATATTTCTCCTGAATTAATTCTCTTAAACCCTTTTATATACTAAGAATATTAAATTTAGCACTCCCAGCCCTACCAGGATTTACATAGGGACTTTTACACCGAGCCGTCAACAACGAACTCTCTCCTTTGGAGTTCCATCTCATAGACAGATGACCCCTAACCAAAAATGGGCAATTAACACGAGGGTAGATTATATTTCCTACCTTAGTAATTACGGGTATCGCAAAGTCTATTACACACACGCCACCAATTATTTAACGGACCCAATATGCATATCCAAGACCATCCTAAAATACTTTCCACCCTTTTCTTCACAAGATAAAACTTTAAACGCAATATTTCTTCACCTGCACGAACCCACACCAAAGTACAACTAGTTAATTGGATACAATCGCCATTAACTTGTTTTGCCCGAACATCGGCCTACGACAAACTGTGCGACGGCAATAAATTTTTAATTTCTGACTCAGCCATCAAAGTAATGGACGAACCGGTATCGCAAAAATTTTACATTAATACCATTCATTACCAATGTTACACGCGGCGTAATAGGTGCGTTAAAAAAAATTGATAAAGTGCGAACGCACGTTAAATTTTTTTATAATTATTAACAAAATTTGACGCTAAAAAAATAGAAGAACAATTATTTACATTTTTAAACTGTTTATTACAATTACAACTTTCTAGTCAATCGTTGACATTTCTCTGATCCAATCTACCCTTTTTATTACAATTACCTGCGCACCCGCACCAACACCTAATATATGACGGACCTACCTCGGGTTCATACTCTCGCCTATCGCTAACGTAATTATCACCTTTAGTTCTCCTACTATCCCTCAACCAATTACCATTAAAATTATTGCCATAATTTAAATTTCTGTTAAAACTATTGATGCGACCCATCCTATTCCTCCTACAATTTTTCATCAAATGTCCCGGTTTTTTACAAACAAAACAAACTTTTGTTGACAATCTATATAACCTCTCAACTTTTTTAACTTTATAATAAATTATCAAACAAGACACATCAATATTAAAAGAAATATTAAAATAAAATATTTATCAAATAAAAAATTATTATAAAGATTAATAAATATTGATTTTTTAGTGGTAAACATAATTTTTTTTAAATTAGTTTTAAGTATTAATCGCCTCCTCAATATAATTGATATATTGTAGGGAAAAAAATTATATATATAAAATAATTCATTTAATTAAAAATATTTTTATTTCTCTAAAGGTGTACAAAAATATACTATTAAATTAATACCAATAATAAAAGGTATATTTTTTTTATATTTACCTTTACTGTAGAATATTTCCTTATTATTTTTAATTTTGCTGATATTCCTTTATTTTATTCTTTCTTCCTTTTACTTCTGACGCCAATTTACGGATATAAGGGCGTTTTCGAATTTCCAATCTTTATTTCCCAAAAATTTATATATGATACATATACTTTTTTCTTAAAATCAATCATAAAAAAAATGATGATCACGATAATGATGATGCGATATATTTTTCTTTTGAACATTGAAAGTTAAGTATATAATATTATGAATCATATAAATCGTATGATACAAAGGGGGGGGGGGGGGATCTTGCAACAGGCGCCCGTAAATTATAAAGTTTCGTGCGACGCAAAGGGGAAGGGGGAATATTTCGAGATCTTGCAGCAGGCGCCCGTAATTTAAAAAGTATCAGTCATGACACTATTGACTAAACTTAAACCACGTTCTTGAAAGTCTTTGTTTATAGACTCCTCAAGAGGAGCACCGTTTTCCTAACTTAGAATGGATTAAGACGCCAATTTTTTAATCTTGGAATTTTTGTATGGTTTCTTATTGGGATATTCCTAGACGCCCTTATATAGAAGGTGATGGTTGTTGGGATAAATGTGAATATAGGAACTTAACGATATTTTAACGCGTATTGATAGCGAACACTAAACATATATTGTTTAGATTAATAGCAATCACATAATATCAATTAAGCAATTCTATAAATCTGCTTGGTTGCATAATGCTAATGAATCGGTTAAATCACACAAATCCTCTACACTGACTAGCCGCATGCATGAAAAGTCGCAATTCTATATGCCATAATATATACAAGCCCATAACAAAAATTTTCTCAAGGAGGAGAAATCGATTTTCAACGCTTTAATTTTTAATATAAGAACAAGTTTTATACTAGAAAACCTGACGTTTTTGATATCATATTTCTAAAACAATTTAACTTTTTCTTTGGCCCAGCTGTAGTAAAAGTAAAATTTTATTAAATTTGTAGAAAATACTCAAAAAATTGTCAGTAACGTTAATCTATTTATTAATATTCTGAGATTATATACTATGTCTTATAAATTGTTCAGTTTATTCAGAAACTACGATCATTCGTGCTATGGTTATTGTTGTACAGGTTAGAGGTTAATATATTGAAATATTCCGTTAAATTAAGCTGGCTTTGGTGATATTGTGACGGGCATCATATGCGCTACAAGCCTTTTCACTTTAATGAGATGAGAATCAAATTTTATATATAAGATCATGTTTGTGTTAAAACTCAGGCTCATTCAAAACAAACAATTTTTTCCACAATTGTAGGCATAATGATAGATGATTTATGAGATAATAAATTTAAAAATTACCATTACCATGTTTCTTATTATATTTATTAAATAAAAGAGGCAATCAAATTATTATTATTATTCTATAGTGTACCTCACCAGTTAAGTAGTTTCCACAAAATCTTTGTCATAAAGCAAATTGAGTTTTCTTCAAATAAAATTTATACAATTTGGGTTGTATATTTATCTGAATGTTATCGGGTAATCGAATAAGTTGTTGCAGGCGCGTAGCCAGGATCTTCGTGAGGGGGGGGGAATCTGGCAAATTTTTTCCCTTTACAACGCATTTTGTCAAAAATTAAATCAAATTAAATTAGATGTATATATTATGTTTCTAGGTTCTTATAAGTGTCTTAAAGTCTTTGATGTAACTAAACTATAATTTTTTAACCCATTTAATTTAGTTATTAAATAAACCATTCTCCCCCCCCCCCCTTATTTACGCCACTGAGTTGTTGGATTTCCTCTTCTTGTGCAAATCTTTGCATAGTACGGTATATATTTAAAAAGATAAAAAATAAAACAAGAGATTAATAAACTATTTAAATTGTTGTAAATAACTTAGCAATGTGGAAGCCTAAGTAGTAATATCATTATAATACCACATCAAAAATCATTTAAACAGTATATATGGCGCTTAATCCTTAAAAGTGGATTCTGTAAATAACACTAAGCAAGGATGTAAAGATTTGTTGTTTTCTTTATCTTTTATTATTGAATCAAAACACACAATATATAATACAAAAGTATAGTAACAGCGAAATAAGATATAAGCGAGGATAAACAGCAGGTTGGATAAAATGTGATAAGAATATCCAAAAAGGTGAGTTGATCGCGAATATAGTGAATAAATTTAATATCCAGAGATGTGATGTAATCGCGAATGTAGTGAATAAAAATGGAATATCCAGAGATGTGATGTGATTGCGGATGGTGGATAAAAAGTGGGATGGATGGATGATTCTCATATTCACACTTCGATGTGTTTTTCGAGATTCAGTTGCAATTGACCAAAAAGCAAATAACAAATAAATGTCTACGAAAATGCATTTGTCGGTTAAAATGTGTGCATCTAATCCTAACCCAAACCCTAACCTAAAACCCAGACCTAAAACACTAACCCTAACGTTTTCGACTCTGTAAACCCCTCTCAAGGAGCATTTTCTTTAAATATTCATAGACATTCATAGATATTTGGTCAGTTAAACTTTGGTCGAATGCACCGATACGGTTTTTCCAATTGGTTACTCGCCAATGTCTAAAACACCACAAGGAAAATATCTCTAAGGCATTTGTTTTAGATATTTAATCATAACATAGACCTGTGAAATTAAAACAATAAACATGATATATTATGAGGCATAATAAAGATTGTTTTTCAAGTTAAGAAGCAATTCTTGACTAAGAAAAAATTAGGCTAAAACTTTTTGCAGAATTTTTGAAAAAGGAATTTGTAAAAATTAATTTAGAATTTTTATTTCTAACAACGAGTCCGCAGGGGCTCCTTCTGATACTAAGCCAAAATCTAATCCTTAGCCTAATCAAAACTTATTTTTGAATATAATTGTAAGCAAATCGGTAATAAAAAATTAAGAATATGAAATCGATTTTATCGACATTGTAAAAAATTGGAACAAAGAGCATTAATTTTTAATTTAAATCATGCCCACCGCAATTATTATAGACACAACTTTATCCATGCTTCGATTAATTGATCCTGCTAATACAAAATTGAATTATGCCCTAAAAGCTACATCAGAATTTCTTGATAATATTGCCCTTTATAACAAATATGAATCGATTGCTCTGGTAACATAATTCTAGCAAACATTTACAAATTTTGTAAAAGCTTACATATTCAATGAGTTTGGATATCATTGTGCCGTTTACCCGAAAATACGAGCTTATTAAAAATGGCTTAAACAATTTGGAGCCGTCAAATAAATCATCTTTGACCATTGCATTAGAGGGTGTAAATGAGTATATTTCTGAAGAATGGGGAAATCATGATCTAGCTAATGTAATGCCCTAATATTTAATTAATTTAAACTTGCTCACTAGCTTCTTGTTAAATTTGATCAACACCTTTTTAATGTTTATAAATTTTTTGTTAATATTTGAAGATATTAGTGATCACAGATGGTAATATAAATGCACTCAAGAATGAGATAAACAAGATGACTGATGGCATACCTTTCCTAGCTTATCCATTATTTTTAGCAAGATTATTTATTGTTGTTCTAAGTAATATTGCAAAAAATTTTGATAGAGGAATAGTTGTTTTTAAATATTTATTTTATACTTTATTTAGCACATCCTGAGGATCCAAATTTACTCACATCATTGCCTCTATATCAAGATTTTATTGATTTATATGGTGGTTTAGGGAAAGTTATGATTCCAAGTTTGAATAGCTTATCTTCCTCTCTAACATTTAAGGATTTTAATGTCTTGTTCAATGAAATTATTAACATATCCTTTATACCAAATAATTACTTCCTCAAGTACAACAATTGTTTTGTATTTAATACTAATATATTGTTTTTCATTAACATTTTAAATTGTATTTTTAATATTCCTATTCAATAATTGACACCATTTTTGTATAATTTAACTAAACTTAGCCTTGGGAGGATATCATGCTTAGCTAATATATACCCAAATCCCTTAGTACTTGATAGCAAACAAGAAGACGATAGTAGATTATTAGATATATGTGGTTTTGTACCCTTTTCTGACATATCAAACCTTCCATTTGCTTCCAAACATCTCGTAGTACCAGCAAAACCATCTAATGAAGGCAATTTTTTGAGGAATTCAAATTATTAATTTATAAATAACCTTTTGATTAAATTGTACTTTAAAATTTTTTATTAGTGTTTCAAGTGTAATAAGTACATATAATAGATTTTAGATCTCAAAGTAGTAGGTAATTAGTTTTGTGCCATTTAAAAATTCCATTAAATCACTAATTCCTTATGTGGATTATATAAATGTATTTCAGGTTATTCTTTATTAGAAGCCAGAAATGAATTTTTTAAAATATGATATGTAAATTGAAAATATCCTAGATTCTGAGCCACCTTTAAACGATGGTAAGTTGGCTTCTTTGTGCGTTCTTTTGCACGGTAGCCTGAAAATGGAAAATATGGCTGCCCTTTGTCAATTGGGTACAAATCATTACGGTTTCCTCTACTCCTGGGCCGGTGAAAATAAGAAAAAATCTAATTTATATCTATCCCTCCTCCATCCTGGTAAGTTAAAAGACATTTTTTGAACTTTATTTTTTGGATAAAATTTATAGGTGCTAATAGTGTTCCTTGGATTGGATCCTTAGATCAGTTTAGTCCCATCGATGCTTGGCGATTTGAATTAACGCCTAAACCACAAACGGAAGAAAATTTGCCAACTTCGAAAGTTTTTGAGATGGAATTGAGCAAGGTTGATTTCTTGAATTTAATGCAGAAGTTATATTCACTTATGTCACCCTAAATAACTAAAGTAAAGTCAATCAAGATTTTTTTTGTTTGAATAAAAAGAGAGTTGAAATTAAACTATTAATGGGACTTGTATCTTCTTCTTCATCGTTTTAAGGCCGTTTTCCAGGATCTCCTGGGTTAACCTGTTTTCCCCTAATGCATTTCCTCCATTTTATCCGATCATGTGAATCCTGTTTTGTCAGACCCATTGCTTCCATGTCGGTTGCTAGAACACAGGCCCATGTTGATTTCGGCCTCCCGCGCGGTTTCTTTCCAGATACCTCCAGGGAAGTACATCTCTTCACCCAGTCGTCGTCATTCTTCCGCTCCATATGTCCAAACCATCTTAGCCTGTTTTTCCGGATGACCTCGTTGATTGGCTCGATCCCGGATCTTTCTCTGAGTCTATTGCTTGTTATTCTTTCCCGTAGCGACACGTTTGACATCCATCTTATCATGCGCATTTCTGTGCTTTCCAATTTGGCTTTATGTATCGACATTAATGGCCACGTTTCGCTTCCATATACAAGACAACTTCTAAAACATGCCGCGTAGACTTTACCCTTTAAAGTGAGTGAAACACCTTTTCCGGTCAAAAGAGGGGCCATCTCTCTAAAATTCCTCCAGGCTTGTCGTATCCTTGCTGTAACTGCCGAGTCAACATTCCCATCTGCACTTAAAGAGTCCCCGAGATAGGTAAAGGTGTTAACTTTTCCTAGCGTCTCCCCATTACCGATGTTAAAGTCGGTTATGGCATTATCCGGTAGAGGTCCTGTCACGCAGGGCTTGCAACTAAAAGTACGGCTTGCCAATAAAAGACTTCCTTTCACACCGCTACATTTTTTGTGGACCCATCCTAGGCATTTTGTACATTGTATAGAGTTGCTAGCAACTCCTTTGTAACATACGCTACAGGGCCAGGCGCAAGTTGTCTCGGCGCTCTTCATACTTTTCCCGCCAAACATCACCTTTGTTTTTCCCATGTTAACTTTCAAGCCCTTTTTCTCCATTCCGTTTTTCCATTTTTGTATCTTAGTAAAGAGATCAGCCTCACTCTCAGCCATTATCAAGAGATAATCGGCGTATAAAAGTTCCCATGGCAGTCCATCTCGCAGTTCTTTTGTCACCACCTCCATTACGAGTATGAAAAGTAGGGGGCTTAAAACGGAACCTTGGTGTAGCCCAACCGTCACTTCAAAGCTTTCGCTATCGCCATCATGGGTCCTCACTGCTGTTTGAGATTCGTCATACATAACCATCACAGCCGTAACCAACGATTCTTCCACACCTGTTTTCCTAAAAGCCCATTTTACAACTTCCCGCGGCACCCGATCGAACGCTTTCTCTAGGTCTACAAAGGCGTAGTAAAGTCTTTTTCCTTTTGCTTGGTGTTTTTCTTGCATCTGTCGTACTATAAAGATGGCATCGGTGGTCCCTTTCCCTGGTTTAAATCCGAACTGGATTGCGTCGATGTTCGTTTGTTCCCGGATTCTTTTCTCGAGCACCCTCTCGATAACTTTCATAGTTTGGTCGAGGAGCTTAATAGCCCGATATGATCCGCAGTCAAGTGGGTCGCCTTTTCCTTTGTAGATTGGTAGAAGAACGCTTTTTTTCCAGTCCTAGGTATAGTCCCTTCCTGAATTATGGCATTACACAGCTGTGTAAGCCAAACGACTCCCAAATGTCCAGAAGCTTTTACCATCTCCACCACTATTCCTGTTGGGCCTGCCGCTTTACCTTGTTTCATTTTCTTTATGGCACGCTGAATTTCGTCAGTCCCAATCCAGCAGCAGGGTCCCTCCACTTTATCACAAACAACGTCATTGTCCCAGGTATTCTCTTCGTTTAAGAGTCGTTTCATGTAGTCTTTCCAAACTTTTTTGATTCCATCGCCATGGGAGATGATGTTACCCGCCGGCGTTTTAACACATTTAGTCGCCACAACATCGAGTCGTTCTTTCGCCATTTGTTTGGCTACACGAAACATGTTTTTCTTCCCTTCCTCTGAGTCAAGGCGTAGAGCAAACTCGCATTTTTTTGTTTCCTTTATTCTGGCGACGGTCCTTCTTGCAATTCTTTTAGCCTCTTGATACATAACCTTATCGCACCTTTGTTGAGATTCATGCCAGACTTTATAGCAACGCCTTTTATCTTCGTTAGCTTTCGCCGCCTCAGAGTTCCACCACCAAGTTTCCTTATGTCTTGGGGGCCCCTTTGTCCAAACCACATACGCGCGATGTTGTGTCAAGCCAAGCATTCTTCATAGCCGTCCATTTGTCGTTTACGTTCTTCGCCATCGCCACTGAGGATCCATCAAGTGCTTCGGCAAAATCCCTCTTTTGAGTATCATCTTTCAAACACCACAGCTTGAGTCTCGGGATATAGCGTTTCTTTGGATTTATAAGCCCCTTCATTACGAGATCCCCAACAATAAGACGGTGTTGTGTCACGCATTCTTCCCCAGGGACAACCTTGACATTTTTCACCATACATCTGTCCGATTTTTTGACCATCATATAATCGACAGTACTTTTGAGGGTGCCCGACCCGATTCATAGGTTATAAGCTTCCTGTCTTCTTTCTTGAAGAAAGTATTGCATATAACCATCTGAGTAGCGTCCCCAAAATCCAGAATGCGTTCCCCTCCGTGTACCTGGTTCCGTAGCTGTGACCACCATGGACACCTTCATAACCATCGATATTCGCGCCAACATGTCCGTTTAGATCCCCGCCTAAAATTATATATTCTTGAAGGTGGGAATTAATTTCCATCAGACGATCCCAGAAAATGTCTTTCTCTTCATCGCTTCTTCCTACTTGAGGGGCGTAGGCCGATATAACGTTGTATAGCCTTTCTCCCATCGCCATCTTTATAACTATGATCCGGTCATTCCATCGCTTGACATCGATAACTTTGTCCACCCATTTCTCAGCGACAAGTATTCCTATACCAGCTTTTCCATCCTTGTGCCCTTGCCACTAGAATTTATACCGCGCACCAATGGCTCCCATCATCCTAGCACCCTCTCCTTTCCACCTTGTCTCATGTATGCAGCATATATCTACCCTTCTCCGATTGAGTGCTTCCACTACCTCGCCCGCTCTTCCCGTCATACTCCCTATGTTCCAGGTAGCAACCCTTAGCGTGTCGCCTTTAGACCGGCCTCCTCGAATATTTTCAAGTCGATGACCATCATGAGGAGGGAATCCTTGCAGAGTTCCCAAAACGATTTGGCCAGGATCCTCATCTCTCTTTTTGACGTAGGTCGATGTGTTAACCCTCGGGGTACTTAGGGCTGTACTCCGCCCATTCGCCTTTGTATTCATAGGGGGGATTGGAGCAGGTTTTACAGCCGGATGTCCTTCCTGGCGCCAACCTCTTCGTCGGTTTGTACGATTCGCGAGGAGCGGAGATCCTATTCTGACCCCAGATCACAGGGGTTTGAGTCGTTTTCCTTAGAAGGTGAGTTCTAAAGGACCATTCTTTTGAAATCTTTCCATATAAACGAATCCAAGTATAGAAAGGTATGAACCGTGTCACTTTAAACTTTTTTTTTTGTCTTTCTAAGTGACACGGACCGCTTCTCCTTTAGTCAGATATAATCTGTTACCCCCTGCACGACGAGGACGTAGGAGAGCGGATTTGCAAGGGTGCGGATTTGCAAGGGAAGCGGATTTGCAAGGGAGCGGATTTGCAAGGGCTGCGGATTTCTTTTATAAAACAACCTTACCTATCACTAAATATATTGTATTAAAATGAATGATTTCGGAGAAAACTTGATAAAATTGCAAGCTCTATTTGACATGTTGCAACTCTACATTTCGTACCTATATCTTTTCTTTATCAGTTAGTGGTCCCACAGTCATGGTGTTTGTTTTAATAAGTTTCTTTTATCTTGACCGGGTGAGTGCCGTGTCTTGACTAGTGTATTTTTCTCTTGCATGGGTGGGGTATGCAGTGCGCGTAGTTTGTAGAGGACGCTCTAGCTTTCTGTTATAAAATTTTGTTTGAAATTATTGTGATTTTGGAGTTGGTTATATAACCGGTTTTCGACCTGACGCCAATCCTTCACTTTTTGCACACGGACTGGGAACCGTCGACCTTTATTTTTGAATCGATAAACTTTCAAATTTTGATGTCATTATTTTACAGGAAGGAGCTCCAGCCAAAAAGGGTCGTCTCGAGACGAGTAAAATTGTGGTTAAGAGGGCAAACCATACGGGATTACTGTGTTTTAGTTACGAGGGCTCAGCCGTTAAGGCCAAACCCAACGCCAATTACAGTTTAATGCAACAGTATTGCCTCGGCAATAACGATTGCCAAAGGCTTTTACGCTTGGCCCGTAAAATTACTGTGCCCGGTGCACCTTACAATGCGGGAAAGGTGGAATCATTTTATCGTGAACTCAATAGGATAAGGTGTTTAGCTATGGTTACCGGTAATTTTGCCATTCTCCAACATTTGGTAGGCTTGTTGGCCAAAGAAAAAATGTCTGCCGGGGATCCTGTAGCTTTAGCTGAATTAACACACGCTCAAAATTCGATAGTAGCTTTCGACACTTATCCCCACGACGCCGTCATTAAACCGTTAATGAGTTCTTCATGATGACCGAATACACCCATATTTATATATTTCCTTTATTTATATTGTTTTTTCTTCATATACCTTTTATATGATGAAATACTGTGTCTATTCGTTTAAATTATGTTTTGAGTGTTGCATTATTATATTATTTTACCATAGACTAGAAACAATATAGACTGCTCATCAACTTTAAAGTGTACCATTTTTCCGCCATTTTGAAATGTGCACAGATAAGGGAAAGACATATTGATTATAGGAATTTTGGTTAATTAAAGTGTTTTTAAAACGTAATAAAAATATATTAATTAGTTAAACATTAAAAGCAGCATTTTAAGATATATAGTATTTACAAATAAAAAATACAAATACTGGAATCATGTGATGTTAAACGAATTAGTGCCATCTGCATTTTATTAAATAAGCATTTATATTCGTTTTTATTTATTAAATAAGTATGAAGATGAATTCTTTTTTTTACACTGCAAGATAAAAATGAAAGATAGTAAAATAGTGGATTTTATCGTATGACATGAGCAGTCCATGAATATTAATTGCACATGTAGCTTTAATTTGGATCGCTGATGTGCAAAAATGAATTATTACCGTTTACAAGGCGCCCCAATATGTAGAGTTGTTAAATTTAGTGTTGTTAAAATGCCAAAATGCTTCTACCATAACCTATGGTAGTAGCATACATCTCGCCCATTACCATCATCATAACCAGCATCATGCTGCTTAATAACCCGGTTGCACTGGCAACCATGGTTGCTTGGTTGTAAGAGATGTAAGTAACCGGGCATTTGGCAGATAGGATTGATATAACCGTGGTATTAAGCAGGCTCGTTTTAAACTAAACATGGTTTTTAGCAAATTCAATTTTAGCTTACTATTAGAGTTGGTAGCTGCCATATAATGCTAATCAATATTTTTCAATCATTTATTAATACAAAAATGGTGATTAAAAAATTTAAATATATTATAAATTTGTCCCGTTATTTGCCCCCCCCCCCCTAATTTTTTATCCTCTTTCTCACCAGGGGGAGGGGGGGCCTAATTTTTTATCCTCTTTCTTACCAGGGGTGAGGGGGGGTGTTTTGCCCCCCCCCTTATTTTTTATCCTCTTTTTAACGAGAGGGGAGGGGGTGTGTGTTGCCCCCCCCCCTTATTTTTTATCTTCTTTCTCACCAGGGGGGAGGGGGGGGGGGGTGTTTTGCCCCCCCCTAATTTTTTAAGCTCTTTCTCACCAGGGGGAGGGGGGGGGGTGTTTTGCCCCCCCCCCTTATTTTTTATCCTTATTTTGACCAGAGAGGAGGGGGGTGTTTTGCCCCCCCCCTACTATTTTTTACGCTTTTTCTCACCAGGGGGGAGGGGGGGGGGGGGGGTGTTTTGCCCCCCCCCTTATTTTTTACGGTTTTTTTCACCAGGGGGAAGGGGGGGGGGGTGTTTTGCCCCCCCCCCCTTTATTTTTTATCCTCTTTCTCACCAGGGGGAGGGAGGGGGGGGATGTTTTGCCCCCCCCCCCCTTATTTTTTATCCTTATTTTGACCAGAGGGGAGGGGGGGTGTTTTGCCCCCCACTATTTTTTACGCTCTTTCTCACCAGGGGGGAGGGGGGGGTGTTTTGCCCCCCCCCTTATTTTACGCTTTTTCTCACCAGGGGGGAGGGGGGTGTTTGGCCCCCCCCCCTAATTTTTTACGCTGTTTCTTACCAAGGGGGAGGGGGGTGTTTTGCCCCCCCCTTATTTTTTATCCTCTTTCTCACCAGGGGGGAGGGGGGGGGGGTGTTCTGCCCCCCCCCCTTATTTTTTATCCTTATTTTGACCAGAGGGGAGGGGGGGGGGGTGTTTTGCCCCCCCCCCCACTAGGGTTAGGGTTTTGTAACTCATCTAAGTTAACAAAATATAATTTGTGTTTTAGATAATTTTTTACCACTAGATTAACGTTTAAAAAATTAAATTAGCTAGAAAATTGACAATTATAACAATTATCACTCATCTAAGTTAACAAAATATAATTTGTGTTTTAGATAATTTTTTACCACTAGATTAACGTTTAAAAAATTAAATTAGCTAGAAAATTGACAATTATAACAATTATCACTCATCTAAGTTAACAAAATATAATTTGTGTTTTAGCTAATTTTTCACCACTAGATTAACGTTTAAAAAATTGAATTAGCTTGAAAATTGACAATTGTTAGGGCAATTATCACGCATCTGAGTTGTAAAAAATCGGGGGGGGGGGGGCAAATGACCCCCCTCTCCTACCCCCGGTTAAGAATCAGGGTAAAAATCAGGGAAGGCCCACTGGTAAAAAAAAGGATAAAAAATAAGGGGAGGGGGCAAAACACCCCCCCCCCCCCCCCCCCCCCCTGGTGAGAAAAAGCGTAAAAAATAGGGGGGGGGCAAAACACCCCCCCTGGTCAGAAAGAGGATAAAAAATTAGGGGGGGGGGGGCAAAAGACCCCCCCCTGACCTCTTGTCAGAAAGAGGAAAAAAAATGAGGGGGGGGGGGGGCAAACCCCCCCTCCTGATGAACACCCCCCCTGGTGAGAAAAAGCGTAAAAAAAGGGGAGGGGGCAAAACACCCCCCCTGGTCAGAAAGAGGATAAAAAATTAGGGGGTGCCCCCCCCCCCTGCCCTCTTTTCAGAAAGAGGATAAAAAATAAGGGGGGGGGGGCAAAACACCCCCCCCCCTCCCCTCTGGTTAAAAAGAGGGTAAAAAATAAGGGGGGGGGGGCAAAACACCCCTCCTCCCATCTGGTCAAAAAGAGGATAAAAAATAAGGGGGGGGGGCAAAACACCCCCCCTCCCCCCTGGTAAGAAAGAGCGTAAAAAATAAGGGGGGGGGGCAAAACACTCCCCCTCCCCCCTGGTCAGAAAGAGGATAAAAAATTAGGGGGGGCACCCCCTGCCCTCTTGTCAGAAAGAGGATAAAAAATAAGGGGGGGTGTTCCCTGGTGAACACCGCCCCTGGTGAGAAAAAGCGTAAAAAATAGGGGAGGGGGCAAAAGACCCCCCCCCCCCCCTCCCCTCTTGTCAAAAAGAGGATAAAAAATAAGGGGGGTGGCAAAACACCCCCCCCTCCCCTCTGGTCAAGAAGAGGATAAAAAATAAGGGGGGGGGCAAAAGACCCCCCCTCCCCTCTGGTCAAAAAGAGGATAACTAATAAGGGGGGGGCAAAACACCCCCCCCCCCTCCCCTCTGGTTAAAAAGAGGATAAAAAATAAGGGGGGGGGCAAAACACCCCCCTCCCATCTGGTCAAAAAGAGGATAAAAAATAAGGGGGGGGGGCAAAACACCCCCCCTCCCCCCTGGTAAGAAAGAGCGTAAAAAATTAGGGGGGGGGGGCAAAACACCCCCCCCCCCCTCCCCTCTGGTCAAAAAGAGGATAAAAAATAAGGGGGGGGCAAAACACCCCCCCCCCCCTCCCCTCTGGTCAAAAAGAGGATAAAAAATAGGGGGGGGGGGGCAAAACACCCCCCCCCCCCTCCCCTCTGGTTAAAAAGAGGATAAAAAATAAGGGGGGGGGGGGCAAAACACCCCCCCCCCCCTCCCATCTGGTCAAAAAGAGGATAAAAATAAGGGGGGGGGGGGCAAAACACCTCCCCCCCTCCCCCCTGCCCTCTTGTCAGAAAGAGGATAAAAAATAAGGGGGGGGGGGGGGGGGTGTGGGGGGGGGGGGGCAAAACACCCCCCCCCCCCCCTCCCCCCTGGTGAGAAAGAGGATAAAAAATAGGGGGGGGGGGCAAAACACCCCCCTCCCCCCTGGTGAGAAAGAGGTTAAAAAATTAGGGGGGGGCCAAATAACGGGGCAAATTTATAATATATTTAAATTTTTTAATCACCATTTTTGTATTAATAAATGATTGAAATATTGATTAGCATTATGGCAGCTACCAACTCTAATAGTAAGCTAAAATTAAATTTGCTAAAAACCATGTTTAGTTTAAAACAAGCCTGCTCAATACCACGGTTATATCAATCCAATCTGCCAAATGCCCGGTTACTTACATCTCTCCCAACCAAGCAACCATGGCAACTTTAATCTGCCATGCTAGTAACCGGGTTATTAAGCAGCATGTGCTGCTTAATAATGATGGTAATGGTAGGAGATATGTGCCTATTACCAGGTTTAGCACTATACCAGCAGAACCCATTTAGCAGATTAACAACACTAGTTAAATTGCTCGTTTGAGCAATGCTCACTATTCGCTAAGCACGCACACTGAGTAGTTTAATAAGCGCCTATAGCACAATCTGTTTGCTATTCTGTGCACTACGCAGAATAGTAGCATAAAGAAATGCTCGAGAGATAGAGTCGAAGCAGCAAAATCTGTTCAAGCAGTGAGCAGATTGCCCAAGTAGAAACTCGATCAGATAGCAGATTTATTAGAAACAATTGTGAAAAGAATCGTTTATTCGTAATCCCAGGATGTGTTTTAGAACCAAGTTTATTATTCTAATTTGATCATATGATATATAATATATATTATATATATATATACAAGGAATATCGAACAAAACGTAATTAATAATAACGTGTATAACACAAATTATAAAACATAAAGTACAATCATAACATTTCCCCTCGCCGTCTATAAGACCTAAATTTCTTCTATCAACCGGCTCGGGGGTTTTCTATACCTTGTAGATTTCCTTTGAATGATATGACAATCTGGATCTTCCACGTTAGAAGTCGGAGTTGATGCGCTATCGTCAGAACTATCTTCCGTATCCTCGGGCCTGTTGGTATCCATA
The DNA here is from genome assembly GCA_964036665.1 of Gordius sp. MW1. Lineage (NCBI taxonomy): Eukaryota > Metazoa > Nematomorpha > Gordioida > Gordea > Gordiidae > Gordius > Gordius sp. MW1. The sequence continues at coordinate 24,313,932 of OZ038529.1, read as the reverse complement.
GCACTCGAACGATCTCTCAACTGATCGCTATGTTTCCGCATGTTTTTACTTAGTGTTTCCACTAAGTATGACGACCGTTGCGTTTTATTATCTTCCCCGTTCTCCAACCATTATTCACTTCGTTTTTCACCCATACTAATTGGCCAGGAATGAATTCTCCGTCTGCGCATCGTGTCTCTTTCCCTGTTCATCAATTTTTTGTTCCATGAATTTATTTTGAGTTGGACATACCAAGTCCATCGAAGTTCTAATATTTCTTCCAATTAACGCCATTGATGGTGACCTTCCGGTAGACGAATGTTCGCTGATGCGATAACTGGTGAGAACCTCTATCATACATTCATCCGGATCAGTATTGTATTCGCGTACGGCAGCATAGCGAGATTTCAAAGTCCTAATGGCTCTTTCGACAAGACCATTGGTTTTAGGATGATATGGAGTTGCTTTAATATGCTTGATATGGTATTTATCGCAAAAACACTTCATTTCCAAGCTTCGAAACTGCGGCCCGTTGTCTGTCACTATTTGCTTAGGAACTCCCCACCTAGCAAACCAATCTCGCAGTTTCTTCAACGTAACTTCAATTATCGAACTTCGCAGTAACGCAGATTCGATCCATTTGGAATAAGAATCTATCGCCACCAGCCAATAATAACCATCCACTGGCCCCGCATAATCTATGTGTATCCTTTCTAGAGACCTGCAAAATCAGTTTTTTTAAGGCCCGGCCCGGGCCCGAAATTAAAATGGGGAAATAGGCCCGGCCCGGGCCCGTATTTTAGCATATTTAAAAACAAGGCCCGAGCCCGGCCCGGCCCGGAATTTTGGTAATTGCAGAAACTTAATCAAACTTAATTTTGGTAAAAATTTTTATTAAATAATAAAACGCACATAAATTTTTAAATGGATAAAAAATTATTTTGATGCAAAAAATACAGGCATCAAAAATTTCCGTGTTTTAGATTTGTTCTCCGCTCTTCATAAATGCGGCCAGCTGACGAAAAACACCTCTCACTCGAGGCCAAATCAGGTGTCGAAAAAATCTTACAAACAAGAGGGCTAAGCGCTGGAAATGACCACTGTGGTCTTTCGACCAATCCGATAATTTTATTTTTTTCTCATTGATCTTTAACTTTGTGTTGGTGTCAACTTCATTTTCCTCTACCTCTTTCTTCATAGAAGATGTTTCATGCCATATACATTCAACAAAATTGGGCTATTGAGGATATGAGACCTTTTTTGATTTTTGCAGGATTTGTAAGTTTTTTAAAAGTGGCTTGCATAGGTTATTGTCAATTTTTATTTTCCTGGACTTCTTTACAGCAGTTAAGTTTTTGGAGATGGGTGTTCCATATTGAGCATTATCAAACTAAGATAAATATTGCCTGATGAGCAGGAATTATAGGATAACACATTCCTGCAAATCTTACAAAAAACAAAATTTATTTTCTTATAATCTTTTCCATACTTCACTCTTTGCTCTACGATTTTCTTTTACTTTATAAAATTCTTTCTGAATATTTTCAGCTATTAGCAGTAGATTTTTTTTGTTCCATACTTAATTGTTTGTATATAAGAATAAGCGCGAAATGAATAAATGAGTGTTTAAAAGATTCAATAACTTGTAATTAATTTTTTGAAATATTATAGATTGTTTTAAACAGAATAAAAGATTACTTAGACTCTTCTAAATTATTCCGGGCCGGGCCTATAATTTATAAATTAGGCCCGGCCCGGCCCGGAATTTTAAGGCCCGAGCCGGGCCCGGGCTTTTCCGGGCCTCGGCCCGCCCGTGCAGGTATCTAATCCTTTCCCATGGATTTTCTGTTATGTTCCAAGAATAAAGGGGAACTTCAGGTCGATTACATCTATTCTTCTGACACCCAATATGTCCGAACGTGTATTTCGATATCCTTATCCAAGTGTGGCCAATACACGTATAACCTGGCGATGGATTTCATTGAGTTAATCCCTGGATGACCCCTATGAATAATAGTCAAAACTTGTTGTCTAAGCCCCTTCCCCCCGGGCTCCCCCCTGAAAGAAACCCTGCCCATAGCTTTAATAAGCTCCCATACTTTTACATGTTAATTGCATTATCTGTAAAAACAGCAACTAATTTTTCTTTGCCAATTTGTTGTATTTTTTTTACTTATTTCTTCACAAATATTTTCTCCCGTGTAATGACTTTAATGTGTTATTTTATCGGGGTGGGGTCTTTAAAGCAGGGGATGTGCACTTTGTGTTCTGAGACTGAGATTTTAGGGGAGGATAGGACTTAATTCGGTTTGACCTCAGAAAAATTCCCTCTTGAAGTTATATTTTAAACAATACTTTTGTTCCAAATTTTGGTATAGGATATTAAAAATTTCAAGACGACGGATATGTTGGGCGTTAAGGGAGGGGGTTCGGAGGCGAAAAATACACGTTCAACGGCAAATATAATACGACTTTCTCTTTACAAGTTCAGGTAAATATAAAATATGGGCAATATTCTTCCAGACAGGGGGAAGGGTTTGAGGGAAATATTGGGATGTCACAAGGTTTCTACGTGCAAGGGTTAGGTATTCTGTGTTCCTTAAAAATTAATATTGAGAGACGTTATGGGAAAAAAAGGTTTTAGAGAAACGTCTGGGGAAAAAACGTTCTGATTTTCATTAATTACTGCGGGCTTTTATATTCATTTTTTAACTTGGTGCCCATCCTTGAAATTTTTCGTTTCCTTGACCCATTTTCCGCGTCAAGTTTTAATTTATGGCCCTTCACTTTCTAGGATTTTGGAATTCTGATGACAGTTTTAGTTCTCCGCTACGTTTCTCGGACCAACTCTTTATTTATAGCCTGTCAAAGGATTTGGTATATCTTTTATTTTTCCTTGCCAATTTCTTATTTATTGAATGTCAAATATCAGACTAGATTTTCGGTGACCTTCTTACGTCCTTAGCCCACCTTTCGGAGACAATTATTGATCCACAACCCGCTGTTTCCTCGTATCTCGCGCGCATCGTCATGCGTTTCATGGCAGTTAAAATCTGTAGACATATTATAAAAATATAGGGGTGGGAATCATAACTATAAAACTGACTATTTTTTCACCACGCAAATTAGTCCATCCCTTATTAATGTCGTATTCGCGCATTGATTTAGCTTCATACTAAAAAAAGTTTCAAATGGTATTTTAATAAAGTAATACAAAACATAATTCTTCATGGAATTTTTTAAGAAGTAGCGTAAAAATATTTTTTTAATAAAGAATCATGAAATATTGAACATGATATAAAATTATAATTACTTAATTAAATTTTTCAAATATAGGAATCAGATGTTTTAGGCGCCAATATTAATTAAAAAATAAATAGTCTCGAGGCATTATTGATTAACACTTTAAAAATAGAATATATGATATATCAGATGTAATTAGCTATAAGTAGAGCTGTTAAAAGTAAAGTAACTTGTCAAGTTCCAGTTCCTTTGTCTAAAATGGAACTAATTCCGGTTCCTAGTTCCTCATTTTAAAAAGGAACTAGTTCCAGTTCCTTTTGAAGTTCCTTTTTTAAATTTTTTTTTTAATGTACAAACATCTTTTATTAATTCATAAAACCAATATATTATATATTACAATTTATAAAAATCATCAGGTAATAAATGTTTATTTGATTTTAACAAAATATTATTTTCAAAGTTGTCATCTAAAAGACATGTTCGCTTGTCTCCAAATAAAATTTTGCCCAAGCTAAATAATGTTTCCACAGGGGCACTTGATGGTAATGGCGTATTATATTTAATAAATAGTTTTTTTAAATCGGGAAAACTGTCTAAAAGACTTAAATTTCGGTTATTAGAAAGCAAAAACTTTCAATTGATTCATACTTTTCATCATTTTTTAATTCAAAAAAATCCATTTCTGATAAACTAGGTCCAGTCTGTTGAGATTTAGGAACAAACAAATTGATATACTTTAAAATATTTGGTTTCATCTTCGCAGCGCATTCTTTGCGAATCCAATTCTAATCTGTTTTAAAAGCAGGATGGAGAATAGCCGCCGACATATTTTCTTTGCTAAAAAAATCCAAAAATCTATTAATTAGCTAGACTAGACGTTATAAATAATATTAAATCTGTTATTAATGCCTCAAGTAATAGCATCTTTTAATGGCTTACACCATTTCAAAGAGCCCATAGCTTCAATTTTCATTAATATTTGAGTGATTGTCGGGGTATAATATGCAAGATACGTATAGTTTTGCCCTTCCAAAAACTCAATTGCCTTTGCAATTGGTTCCATGACCTTTAAAAGCCATTTTAAAATAATGCTAATGTTTAAATTAAAATAAAATTTTACATCGCATTCTGCAATAAAATCACATTCATCTGATGTGAACTTTTGAAGATTCAGCTTGTCACATACACTTTGTAACCCATCAAATTGTCTATTTATAATAGAAGTTATGTGCCTCATCGAATTATATAAGGAATTCCATCTTGTAATTACAGGACATATAAAATAACAACCAAGTTGTTTTTTAATCAACTCAGCAGCATGAGTTGATCTACCTTGCAAGTTCCACAACTGCTGGCATTTGTGCACTACCAATGAGCATATTTTTTTTTATACTTTTCATGGGTATTTATGTATTTTGTCACATCAGTTGTAGCAATCAAATTCAACGTGTGGCAAGCACACCTTCTATATTTAGGAAGAAAGTCATAATCCAAGGGATTTTGACCAACCAGACCTTCATCATTTAAAATGTCATCCATTGATATATGCTCCACATCACTATTTTCTGATGAATTCTCATTAAAGGCAAAAACCTAAAGATGTTTGAGTTAGAATTGTAACTTATAATACCTCAATGCTTTAACAAAGTTTGTTGCATTATCTGTTATCGTGCATACATTTTTATTCTGTATATCATATTCTCTGAATATTGAAATCAGTGTCTTGCATAAAACATCAAAAGTATGTCTGCCCTCTAATCTTCTACAGGCCAAAATGGCAGTAACCCTACTAAGAGTTTTGTCATCTATCCAATGAACTGTAACTCCTATAAATGAGCTAATAATTATAAAGAGACTCTTTATATGTAATTACCGGTTATATGCATTCCAACAATCAGCAGTTGTACAAACATGTCTAACTACAAGGAGTTTTTTTTTGATTAACTCTTTCATTTTCATTACATACATTTTAATTATGAATGTTAATGTTTGTCTGCATATAAATTTTAATATTGGGTTTAAATGATGCAAGAAGTTTTAGAAAGTCCTCATGATCTACCAATGAAAATGGATGATTTCCATTTATTACAAATTTATCGATAGCATCATTAATCATCTCTTTAGTAAGTGATGATGATGATAAAGATTTAATAATTGTTAGCTGTTTTAATTTATCTTTCTCACTACCATTAAACATAGATTTGACATTTTGTTGCTTTAACTTTATATATTGTGGATCATGATCTCTAATATCAAAATTTTAAATAATAAATTTATAAATTATAATAGGATTTATAATTAAATTAACAATCAATTAAAATCTTAGTTACTCTGACCAGAGTTATAATAAAATGTATATAATAAAATAATTATATAAGTATACCTATTAACTATGATTTATAGGCTTATCTGGTATCATTTTTTTAACTTCATTAATGCATTTAATATAGTAGAATACAGAAAGCTGTAATTTACAAACTTATTTCAAAATTCTTTATAAAAAAATTATTAGGGTTTATAAAAAAATATTAAATTAAACTTAAATAATTAACCTTGAGGTGACGCCAAATATATGCGGTAGAAAATATAGAAGTTGATATATGTTTTATTTTTGGAGAGCAAAATTTGCATCCACGACTTATTGATTTTGCATCCTTTTGAATAAGCGTAAAAATATTCTCAAATAAAGGCCAGGGTATATTTTCAGGTTTAATTATGGTAATGTCACTCATATCTAAAATCAAAAGATTATATATTTAATATTTATAAACTTACTATTACTAGGATTATGATGAAAATTAAAAACCAATTATAGGAAATGAACTTTATATAAATTACCATAAATCGAAAAATTTATTTAACATACACTACCGTGAATAAAGTAGTAAATAATATTTAAATTATAAATTAATTTAAAAATTGAAATTGGCAAAAGGAACTTGTAAGTAGTTCTTTTTGCGATAAATTGAGAAAAAAAGGAACTAATTTCAGTTCCTGTTCCTTATTTTAAAAAAAAACTTAATAGTTCCTTTTTTAAAAAAAAGGAAAGGAACTAATTCCTTTGACAGCTCTAGCTATAAGGGATATTCGGAAATTTAAAAAAATTCTTAATTTCCTTATTTTGCCGGTACATTTGTTTCCCTATACTACCATCTATAATAATGTAATCACGTATTTTTGTATATTTCGAACTTCTGGATTTGAGAGCAGAAGTCCTAAGTAGTGTTGTTAAATTGCTCGCGTGAGCAATGCTAACTAGGTGCTTTGCTCGAGCAAACACACTGAGCAGTTTAATATGTTCATTAGCACAATGAGTGCCGCTGTTTGGTGCACTAGGCAGAATAGTAGCATATAAAAGCTCGAGCAGTAGTGTTTCGATCTCGTCTCGGTCTCGAAAGCAAAATCTCGTCTCGGGTGCGATTATTAAAATCTCGTCTCGTCTTGGCCTAGAAAAATCTCGATCTCTCGGCGAGGATTCTCGTCTCGCCTTTTAAAAATAATTATACCATATATATATTTTCCCTGGCTCTTATAAACTATTATATACGATACAAATTGGTCATAATGGAACAAATCTTTTATCTCAAACCCTAAAACACAAGCTAGATAAGTAACTTAAAGGAAGCTTTAAAATAGGTGTTATATAGTACTTGACTCAAAGGTATAAAGTTGCTAATTTAATAACTTTTATTTCCTGGTAAGGCTTATTAAAAGTATAAAGATACCATCATATTTACCAATGAATTTACTGAGATCTTATATAATAAGGTTACAATAATGACGAAAATGCGAGAGTACACTTTCAAAAATATTATCATTATTTATAAAAAGTAATTATCTGAATATTATTAATACAATAGGCTTTATTGTTGGAAGAACATAAACGTTTTGAGATCTTACGTTAATTGCACATATAAAATTTGATTAAAGTTGTTAAATATAAAATTTAAACAATTCTATTTTAGTGTGACATCCCATTATATATAAAAAAAAATATTTTTTTAATCCTCCGGATGAGAAAGAGGGTATAATAGGGCCCGGGTGAGAAAGACGGGGGGCAAACCCACGGGACAAAAAAAAGAGGGGGGGGGGCAAGTTCTTAATTTATTTATGATATATAATATGATAAAATATGTTAAGTTACTAAATCGTAGCAATTGCTTCTATTAAATCTGCTATCTGCTCGAGTTTAATGCTCGGACAATATGCTCAATGCTTGAACAGATTTTGCTGCTTCGACTGTGGCATAACGCCAATCCCCTCTTAATTTTGGTTTTATCCAGTTTTGGTTGCGTAGTTCTAGTTTTATGATATAGCTATTTTTCTTCCCCCCTTTCGTGTTTTAATTACTATTCTTGGCTTGTTCAATTACCCTTTTAGTTTTATTACCCTCCCCTTGCTAGTTGTATGACTATCCAAATTTATTGTCACGCAGTCCTAACGCGTTTGTTTGTTATAATCCCCCTCCCCGATAGTGATGGTGTTGTTTACATATTTTCATCTTCAATCACCCCCCCCCCCCGATCGTTATTGTATTGTTTACCTATTTACATCAACCATCATCATTATTATTCCTGCTATTTAAAGTACTAATTGTTTGTAAAAAAGAGTTATATATATTTTTGGTATTATTGTTAGTGTAGATATTAATCATTAATAAATTCGTGTATTGGAATTAAATTAATAAATTGAGCCCTCCCTTTTGGGTGGGACAACAAGAAAACAAATTATTTTTATAACAATCATTCGAGAAATAAAATAAAAAGAAATTCTATATTTATTAAAGTATAGAAAATTGGTGTCAGATACGTGGATAATGGAACCCCGAGCAAGTCGTGAATTAAAGATGAGATTTCTAATTAATTCCTTGTATTCGTTACTCAATTCATTAGAACAACTGGCTATCCCGCAAACATAATACAATGGAAATTCCAATATGTCGGTGGACAGATGGCGGCCAAATTCTGAATGTGCCACTTAAATTATATTAAATGAAGGAGTTCTGAAAATTCTAATGGCAATATTCAGGTGCGATATTCTATGAACCACGCGATATTCCATGAACCACGCGATATTTTATGAAAAAAAAAATAAAAATTCTGAAAATTCTAATGACAATATTCAGTGAAGGTATGAAAAATTCTTAAACCATTCGATCATCTTGAAACAGATATTCAATGAAAATGCGTCAGATCTGGTAAGATGTACACACACTGAAAACAAATTATTTAAATAGAAGCCTAAATTATTATCGTGCTACTTAAATTATTGTTATTAAACAATGTTAAACCAAACCCCCCCCCCCCGTTTAGTTGAATATTATTTGGCAATGTAAGCATGATTTTATGAAAGGGAAAAAAGCGAGCGATTTTTGTAAAGTGAATTATATTGATATTTGAAAGGAAGGAGTGACATTTTTTTATAAAGTGGCTTATATGAAATTTTGAAGGAAGGAATTGACGGAGATTTTTGGTTACCAATTGAACTACTAAACCGAGTATTGAGGCTCTGAACTCTTTGAGTCATCCTCGGGTATATAAGGCTCTGAACTCTTTGAGTCATCCTTAGAGTTTTTAAGGAACGGTATAATCCGTATCTTTGGTTTTCGGAAAGTAGTGCCAATGTCAATATCGAGGTCAATGTCAATATCGAGGTCAATATCTAGGTCAAGGTCAATATCATGGTCAATGTTTATGTCAAGGTCAATGTCAAAAAGTATGAATACGGAGATTACAAAATTGCCAGAAATACGTAAAGATCAGGTTTGTTATTTGGTAAAGGGTAAGGTGTGGCATAACGCCAATCCCCTCTTAATTTTGGTTTTATCCAGTTTTGGTTGCGTAGTTCTAGTTTTATGATATAGCTATTTTTCTTCCCCCCTTTCGTGTTTTAATTACTATTCTTGGCTTGTTCAATTACCCTTTTAGTTTTATTACCCTCCCCTTGCTAGTTGTATGACTATTCAAATTTATTGTCACGCAGTCCTAACGCGTTTGTTTGTTATAATCCCCCTCCCCGATCGTGATGGTGTTGTTTACATATTTTCATCTTCAATCACCCCCCCCCCCCCCGATCGTTATTGTATTGTTTACCTATTTACATCAACCATCATCATTATTATTCCTGCTATTTAAAGTACTAATTGTTTGTAAAAAGGAGTTATATATATTTTTGGTATTATTGTTAGTGTAGATATTAATCATTAATAAATTCGTGTATTGGAATTAAATTAATAAATTGAGCCCTCCCTTTTGGGTGGGACAACAAGAAAACAAATTATTTTTATAATCATTTGAGAAATAAAATAAAAAGAAATTCTATATTTATTAAAGTATAGAAAATCGACTCGCCTCTCGAGCATTTTTATATGCTACTGTTCTGCCTAGTGCATCAAACACCGGGCACTCATTGTGCTAACGAGCATATTAAACAGCTCAGTGTGCGTGCTCGCGTTTGGAGTTGAAGCTAGTTAGCAATTTAACACCACTAGTCCTGATTATTGACTTGGTACATTCAAGCCATTCGTGACAAAAGTTGGTCTTAAGTGACCTGAGATTGAAATCATGCACAGTATCACAAATCGAAAGTAGGTTAGCGCCGGAGCGTGATACTTTGCTGGCACCCCAATCTCGTTGTTTGGCCGACTCTGGTAGGCTGGTTCTTGGTATTAAGTTCTCATGCCAAGACGATATGACCATTTCCGTTAAAAAAAGTTGTGATTGAGAGGTTAATTCACAAACAAGATTCTTAATAGATTGAACTAGATAAAAGCCACATGAGAAATAGTCAATGATAACCTAATTTTTAAGCGTTATTTATGGTTGGAAGGGTGCATGGGCGTAGCCAAGGGGGGGGGGGGCAGGGAGGGGCGGCTGCCCCTCTTTAAATCCAAAAATTTGTTGAAATTTATTACAATTATGGCTAAAATTTCTAAAAATGATCATTTTGCCCCTCCCTAAATGAGTATTGCCCAATATTGCCCCCCTCTAATTCCAATGCTGGCTACGCCCATGGAAGAGTGGCTTGCAGCCAGCGATATATTAAAAGGTAGATTTAAACATTTTTATATGGGATTATTGTAGATTCATATACTTCTAAAATATCATTATGTAAAGGTAGCTGATTCAAACAGGGCTAAATTTTAGAGATGTTAGAAAAATTTATCACAAAAAAATTATAGTGCATTGGTAGTAGTTTTAAAAATTATGAGGCTACAAGGGTTAAATGCTTGCTTAAAAAGCCTTGTAACAACGAGATCCGCCTTTAAGCGAGTCGAGCATTGTAAGATTTACTTAATTCATAGTAATATATGGTTTAATATAATTTAAAATGTGTGTCATTTAAGGATGTGTCAAATTCTTTAACTATGCTATTGGCCTTGGCTACTTCTGCATTCCTGCCTGTCTTATATGGACCTGGACCTGTTATTGCTATTTATAATCCGTAGGTATTTTTCGGAAGCTAATTATAATAAATTGATAACTAAAGGCGATAATTATGATGGTATCATAGATACATAAACGTTCTAATAAAGATATTAAGAGAACTCTAGAAAGGATTTCTCGATAAAGTGTAACCAATTGTTGGGTATGAACTCGCTTTCGATAAACGACAACGTGTCTCTTGATAAAGCGTTAGTTAACTATATAGGCATCGCAAAAATATTGGAGGGCAACTATTTTATCAACCTAGAGACGCGTGAAGGAATTAAGTTTTATATTCTAAGTAATCAACTTGGTTGCAAATTACTATCATATACATTTGACAAAATTGACCCCCTTCATCAATCTCCATATTATGAATCATTGCTCACTTTATTACTCGATAAAAGCCCATATTGTAAAAAAATGCTTAAAAAAGCTTATGATAATGAATTATTTGATTTGTTAAATTAATGCAATATGTTATGCCAAATTCTATAAATAAATAATATTTATTTGTACCTTAAAGATGCTGTTATAAATGTAATGCAACTTAAATTGTAACTGTAAAATATCTATTTTTTGACATGAGCTACATATAAATACAATCATAGTAATGCCTAGTATTACAAATTTTATTAGCTTAGAATAATTGTTAATAAATAATAAAGATTTATATTACAAATTTGACTATTAGCTTAGAATAATTGTTAATAAATAATAAAATTGATTTAATTTACACATACATCAGTTGGTAAAGTTCATGCTTCATTTATTAATGTAAAATTTTCAAAGTTAAGATTGCTTTTTTATAAAATTAATAACCTATGTTTATTCCCTAGGTTTATTCCCTAGAATACTTTATAATATGCAATACAACACACAAATTTCAAAATTATTTTATTTTTGAATAATTTAAGTTTTGTGATTAAAAATTTATTCCCTTATATTAACAATTTTTATAGAGGGCTTTAATCCTACATTTAAAATGTCCTTTAAATATATATCTCATTAATCATTATTCAAAACAATATGAAAGAAGCAAAAACACCATTTTGCATATCAAATTAGCATATAATATAGTTTATTGCTATATATTTCAAATAATTATTAAGGTACCAATTTTTTATTAAATGAAAACTACCATGCATATCAGAACTAAAAAAACCATACAAAAATGCGTATTTTTTAAATAAATATATATAATTTAATAAAAAATTTGTAATTTTAAAGGTATTGTCACTGGTTCTAGATGTACATGTTTCCAGCGGTTATGGCTTTTCCTTCAGAAGTAACACTGTGATATTATTATTTTTCAATAATGGAAGTATGTAATAAATGTCTACAGCCTGCAATTAAATTATAATTTGACCAATAAAAAACTTACAGAAAGACTATAATTATCTCAGACACATGTCTTATTTATCTTGTATATAAATAAAGCTAAACTTTGACACAATAGATTTTGTTTCCCATTCGTTTACTTGACCCATTTTTTAATGTCCCCCGGTTAAAAAAGGTCCCCTAATTTAAAATCGTCCCCCATTCAACCAATCACAAAATGTCCGAGGTGAATTCGGCGAGATGGTTTTCGGCAAGTTGACGGGCCACCGAAATAAGACATATAACAGTTATATTATAAAATTTGTTTTAGACTTGATTATACCATTCAACACGTGTTCCCCACCAAATTATTGTTGACAATTTGTAAATTATAATTATTTTTAGACATAGTAGACATTAGAGAATTGCACGGGTGACCCAACCCGTGAAATGTCTTCAGGTCGGGTTGAAAAATTTGAAATGCTTTCGGGTCGGGTTCGGGTTGAAAATTTTAATATGCTTTCAGGTCGGGTCGGGCTGGATTCAAAGTGTCGGCTCAAGGGTTATGAATCTTACATTGCAGTGCAGAATATACGGGACATATCTTTAAAAATAATGCTATTATGTATTATATTTTTTAAAAAATAGCGAAATTTATAATAAAAGATAATTCATTAAGTTAATTAAAAGTTTTTTGTTTTTTTAAATCTGATTGTTGTTTGGGCGCAAATTTAAATTTGACTCGAACAAAATAATATTTTTAAATTGTATTTAAATAACGTGAAGTTGTAGTTCATTACTAATTTAAACTACATAAATATATATTCATAAAACAAATACAATTATATTTAAATTATTAAATGATTCATTTGCAAAACTCTATATTTCAAATTGAATGTGACCAGATATTGTATGCTAGCATTATCTATATCTCTATAATAAATCATTAAAATAAATTTAGTAATCAAAATCTGTGGAATCAATTATTTTCATAAATCGCAACTTTAATTTGTCGATTAAATTTTCACCCTCACGGGATTAGCCAGGATATTGAAATTAGAGGGGCGGGGGCAATAATGATTAAGGGACCATTTTTTTAATTTTAGCCATAATTTGATAAAATATCTAAGATTTTTTGGATTTAGAGGGGGGCATCCGCCCGTCCCTGCCACCCCCTGGCTGCGCCCATGCAAACCGTAATTTTTCTTAATCTCGACTTGGATACCAAAATATGAAACATGTTCGAAAGGGATTCATTTAAATTTTTTTAACTCTTTCAGGTCGGGTTCGGGTTGGAAATTTAAAAAAAAATTTGGGTCGGGTTCTGGTTGAAAAAAATTGACTGTGCAGTTCTCTAGTAGACATATATCGAATCAATAAGCGTATTTGATTATTGTAAATATAAAATATATCAGAAGGAAACTTGCACGAAAATACAACTGCGACACCAAGGTATGAGATAACCAAAGATTATGGAGTCGGACATAATTGCGTTTATACCATAAATCGTGAAATTAGATGTTTCACCTAAGTGACATATTTTCCTGTATTTGGATAAAGTTATAAACTACCATTTATACATTATTATTTCAAAAATAAATTTTTAAAGTTACAAAAGGATTTTTATCCTAATTATATTGTGGTAATTAGATATATTATGTGTAATAAATTATTCGATATCATGTTTTAAGAAACAACGATCTATGGGGGAATAATGAAAAGCGGTTTAAAAGTTGTTTTATATTTAATTCAATTTTACCTAAAAAATTTCGGACCATATAATGGTCCCTTTTAATTTCATTTTTTTCTTCTTTATCAGTTATTTGGTCCCACATTCGTGGGGTTTGTTTTGATAAGTTTCTTCCATCTTGACCGGGTGAGTGCCATGTCTTGAGTAATCTCTTTAGTTTTCATAACTTTATCGACTTGCCCTTTCCACGTGACACGGGGTGGTCCTCTTCCTCTCTTCCCCAGTACCTCCATGTCCAGTACTTTTCGATTTACGTCATCCGTATCCCTTCTTAGTATATACCCATACCACCTTAGCCGATTTTCGTTTATCATTTAGGTTGAATACCCATTTTTGTCATGAAAAAGTCATACGTCATATGGTCGAGCTTAGATTACCCCAAGCTCCACCGTACCTTTCTCATCTCTGTGGGTTGTAATAGCTTTCCTTCCGTGATGTTTAATGCCCATGTTTCACTTCCATAGAGTAACACCGGTCTTACGATGAATTTGTAAGCTTTGCTCTTCAACCATATTGGCATTTTCTTGTCCCACATTACACCGGATATACTTCGCCATTTAGCCATCCTTTTTGGATCCGGGCATTGATCTGTCGCGCAACCTCCCTCTTGATGTAGCATCGAGCCGAGGTATGTAAACCTGTCTACTTTTGGGTACTTTAGATGGTCATCCAGCGATGGGGTGCTTGTACCGTTCATTTCCATGTATACCGTTTTTCGATCGTTGACCTTTAAACCATATCCAGCTAAGCACTTGGACCACTTTTCGGCTTCTTTGAATACTTCCTCCCTTGTTTCCTCTCTTAGTACTATATCATCGGCATATAGCATACACCATGGCGATGGCTTTTGAATGTCCCTCTTTATCGTGCCTATAATTATATTAAATAAAAAGGGACTTAAAGCAGATCCGTAATGTAATTTAACCCGAAAATTATAATCAAATGAGTACAATTAAAAAGCACCTGTAACTATATTGCTTAATTTTAAAGTCACTCATTTAATTATACATTATTTTTTTTCACCCCAAAAAACCGTAACCAAATCAAAAGTCAACTAATAAAAACAATTGAAAATCTTTGGTTTAATAACATAATTATGACAAAACCTAAAGGTTTGGCTTTTGCTAAACAAAATACACTAACAACCTTTTGGTCTGTTTTTCTAATACTTACTAAACCTTAAGGTCGACTAAGAAAATAGACCAAAAGATCTTAGGACTTTTTGAAAAAATAGACCATGACCAATCCTTAGCCATAACCTGGTCGAACCCTTTAATTTTTTTACAGCACTAATATGTACTCCGTTTTCCAGCCATGGTGGGACAAATTTTGATAAAGGGAAGGGATTCACGTATTATTTTAATAAGATTTAAAATTAATCATTTTTGTTAAATCTAATAAACCTTAATAAAATTTTATGTAAGACAAAAATGATTTCATGCAGCAGAAATAGTGAAAGCGAAACGGCCCGTCGCATGTTGAAATAAAAACCCGTTTAAGACGGATGATTATTAACATGATCAAATTGAACATTTTTAACATATAATAATGGATTGTTTTAATATTAACAAAGAATTTGGATCTAAAAACTAGCAAAATATAAAAGGAATTTTTTGGGGGGAAGGGGGGGGGAGCGTCTAAGCTGGGCCCGTGCTCTGCAAAAAATTATCGATCTGCCTCGGACCTCTAATTTAATCTAAACGGGCCCGGGCTGGAACCGCGTTTTTAAGTAATGGTGGCTATTAAGCCTAAAAAGTCCCTTCACATCTCTGGTTCACACTAGTGTTGTAAAAACGGCTGGGTTTTGTTTGGTCGGCCTTTGGTTTTAGTCGACTAAACATAAGCAGACCAAAGATTTTTTGATCCATTTTTCTGACTATTAAGCTTAGTCAAAATTTGAAAACAGACCAGTGTCGACCGTTAGTCTGAGTTACACCAATGGTCGATCAAACAATACCCTGACGTTTTTACATAACTAGTTCACATATTCAAACTTCAAATTAAAAGGAGCTCTTTGCATATAGTGTTCTTGAAAGAAAGACCATAAGCGCTATTGGGTCACAAAACTTAGATAAGCCAACTGTTAATGCCTTTTCTAAGTACAAACTACCGAACCTATAATTAATGCATATTTTATCAAAAACCCATCGTACATTTTAGATGTGAATAATTTTTTACTTTTTGTTAAATTGAAATCTTTTGCCACAATATTAACCCGCCCCCCCCCTTCCTTTAGGCAATCCTGTACGTCACTACTTGGACCTCATTCTCTTGAAATGTGTTGTATTGTACAGAGAGGCCTACAAAGTCATTTTTTCAACCCGAACCCGACCCAAAAGCATTTTGAATTATTAACCTTAACCTGACCCGACCCTAAAGCATTTTAAGATTTTCAGCCAGAACCCGACCAGACCCGAAAGCGTTGCAAAATTTTCAACCCGACCCGACCCGAAAATTACAAAATTCCTGTGTGCTAATTTTTTTCGACAAGTTTAAGCGTCAGCTTTATGAAACTAATTGGTGCCATAAATTTTGGTTACTAAATTTAAATTTATTTGACCATTTAGATTATAGTAATGGATAAGTATTGTTGCATCCACAATTTTGAGTCGCAAATTGGTCCTTCTCTCTTCTAAATTTGGCTACTAGTCAAAAACGACCTTTCCCTACTCGAGGGGCAAGAGGGATCAAAGAAAACTCCTAAGCCATTATAAATTGTTATAATATCTAAAATGTTTTGTTGATAAAAAAGCTATAACAGCTGCACACCGCACACTGTTTAAATACAATTATACAATTCTATGCGTATAGAACTTGGACACTATATATTACATTAAAAGTGAAGTCAATTTTATAGGCGTAATATTTCATATCAACACGTTAAAAATTCATCTTGTTGATGTATACTCCTTCTTTAAGTCACTTGTGTCAACTTAATTTGATGAAATACTCCAATGGCTCCAGGCATCCCTCCCTTCTAAGAGTGGGGGAATTGGTATTCGATCTCCGCAACAGATAGCATTAGCGGGTTTTATATCTTCATGCATGAGTACCGACCTCCTTATCTCTGCCACGACATCCCTCCCAGACCCGCACCTCCAGAAGGCTCTTCACAGGTGGGACGCGGACAAGCTCGAGTCAGCCGAACGACCACTCGGTGTGACCTAAAAGGAATGGGATCTTCCCCTAATAGCACGTTCCGTAGCTTTTCTTTCTTCGAACGAACTATCTCAGGGAAAACTCCTTTTCAATTGGGCCTCTTCCAAGAGCAATTACAAATGGCTCGAAGCTATCCCGAGCCGGAATTTGGGACTCCATATGTCTGGGGAGGAGTTACGCATAGCCAAAGGTCTTTGTCTCGGATGCGACATAGTATCCCCTTTCGTATGCGATCTCTGCAAACAGCCGGTCCAACCCAATGGTCATCATCTACTCCGTTGCAAATACATCAAAGGCCTCAACACACGGCGATCAACAAAATCATCGGCCAGTACCTTAGGAAGGCTGGCTACCCAAAAACCTTTGAGCCCGTCGGCCTTAGCACCACCGATGGGAAAAGACCTGACGGGGTCACACTCATCCCATGGCCCGTGGACTAAATCTCACTTGGGACTTCACCGCGGTCGACATATTTGCCCCATCCAACTCCTCTCCCGACCTTATAGTCAGTGCAGAGAATAGGGAGACAGCCAAATATTCTTCCCTCGCGGACACAATATTCATTCCTGTAGTGGCAACCACAATTGGAAATTTAGGCGTTGAATTGGAAATTTAGGCGTTGAAGCTCTCGCTCTCCTGAAACAAATTTCCAGCGTCTCTTTAGATTTAAAAGAGTACTTTTTATCAGGCAAAAGATCACAATGGAAATCGTTAAACCCATCACGATTTCTATGGATAACATCCGCTTAGATAAGCGCGTTTTTATATTTTTTTTAGTCGTAAATGTAATTTTTTGTATACCACTTAATAAAGTTATATAATAAATTATTTAAATAAAAAAAAAATTTATAATAGGAAATCAATTAAATGAAAGATATGAATTGCACGCATTTCGATATTAAATATAAAATATAACTCGGGCCTTAGGCCCTCGTAAGGGGGAGAAGGGAAGGGGGGACGACTCATCTGTACTTCGTATAAATGTATCATATTTGCTATGCAATTTATGGGCGAGAAAGGTGGGAAGGGGCGAGAATGCCTATAGGGGGGTATTAAATGCCTAATGATTAATTAATTATTTATACAAATTTTCCATTTATAGGCAAAATGTAATATAGGCAAAATGTAATATAGGCAAGGGTTAGGGTTAGATTTAGTGTTTGCATCTAGTTGCGTATTACATTAGTTTTTATGGCCTTTAGTGATTATGGGTCTAACAAACATTATATTATAAAACATCACAATGTTAAGAATTTGCAGAATTGTTGGGAGAAATTTTTTGTTGAATTTGAACAATTTTTAAATAAAAAAATCAAAAATTAGGCCAATGGTCATTTTTTATCTATTGGTCAGTACCAACAGATACTCTATAAGTCAATGATAGCCAAAAAAACTGGAAAAAAAATTTTGATGCTCACTTTGGCCAATGGTCATTTTTTTCCATTGGTCAGCAGCCAGCACACGGTAAAAGTGGATATAAATTCATAAGAGTAAAAAAAAACGAAAAAAAATTTTTCGAATCACATTTTGGCCAATGGTCATTTTTTTCCATTGGTCAGCAGCCAGGACACGATACAAGTAGATATAAATTCATAATAGTCAAAAAAAACGAAAAAAAAGTTTTCGAAGCACATTTTGGCCAATGGTCATTTTATTCCATTGGTCAGCAGCCAGCGGACGGCCAAAAAGTCATAATAGCAATGGTAGGAACAGGAACAATCATAATAGTCAAAAAAAAACGAAAAAAATAATTTCGATTCACATTTTGGCCAATGGTCATTTTTTCCATCGGTCAGGAGCCAGCGGACGGCCTAAAAAGTCATAATAGCAATGGTAGTAACAGGAACAATCATAATAGTCAAAAAAAGGAAAAAATAAACTCGGATTCACATTTTGGCCAATGGTCATTTTTTCATTGGTCAGCAGCCAGCGGACGGCCAAAAAGTCTTATTATCAATGATAGTAACAAGAACAATCATAAGAGTCAAAAAAAACTCCGGGATTCTAACCCAAAAACTAGTTAAATTGCATAGCAATTAAAAGTAAACAACTTTTATTTATGTTTATTATATAATAAAATGAAACAATAATAGAACAAGCGGACGGCCAAAAAGTCATATTATCAATGGTAGTAACAGGAAAAATATATTAATTTAATTTAAAAAATAAAAAATAAAATTTGCCCTCTCCGAGAATCGAACCAGCAATTCAGAACGTTCGCCGGGGTTCGAACCCACATTAATAGAGGCATAGACTTTTGTAGGGGCACAGGGACCCATATCAGTAGAGGCATAGGCCCTCGTAGTGAAGGGCATAGGGTAATTATAGCAATTAATATCAATGTTACCCAATTCAAAAACGAATAGATATACTTATGCATTAAAATTGGGGCGCCGTATAGCTGCCAATACCCTTGACAAAAGGGAAACTTTTTTTTTAAAACAGAGAATCGGAATTATAATTTGTCATTTCAACGCGATCGCAATCTTTGAATGTTTACCTCGCATATAATTTTTATAGTATATATAGTTTCATTTAATAAAAGATATCATTAAAAAAAAAAAATTTAACATAGCAATTAAAACCCGACCCCGCCCGAAAGCGAGGGTGATAGAGATGAGGGGTGGGGCATCTCTTTTGCATTAATTTAAAAAATAACACAGCGAGGGAGATAGAGATGAGGGGTGGGGCACCTCTTTCTCATGCATTAATTTAAAAAAGCGATAACCTAATATACCCAATGCAAATAGATAGGGAGGAACGGACAACGGACAACGGACATCAACGGACAACCAAAAACGAGCCCATAAATTGCATAGCAATTAATATTATGTTAGAGCATTATTTTAAAGGGTAGTAGGTAAAAGATGTATTGTTAGTATTATGTAGAGGTTGCGTTTAAATTCATAACCTCTGACTCGACCCGAAAGCTTTTTGACATTTTTCACCCGACCCGACCCAAAAGCATTTTAATTCAACCCGAACCCGACCCCGCGCATGTCTCTAATTGTACATAACACTTTGAAAAGTATTGATCAAAATAATATTTTTTTCAACATTTTCGTTACTACAAACTTACAACACACCAAACATGTAAAAGTAATTATATTTTGCACCTTTTATAAGCATACAATATTTTTACAAATTTGGAATTGTTATTGGTAAAAGTGTAGAAACATTTAATAAAGACATAGGTTTTGGTAAATTATTGCTATTTAATAAAATCTTTAAAATATTTAATTCGTGCAATTCCATGGGCGTAACCAGGATTGGAATTAGAGGGGGGGGCAATAATGATTTAAGGAGGGGCAAATAATAATTTTTCAGAATTTTAGCCATAATTATACTAAATTTTAACATTTTTTAGATTTAGTGGGGGGACAGCCGCCCCTGCCTCCTCCTGGCTACGCTCATATGCAATTCTCATCAATTATATGATTTTCTTCAGCTCATACGTCTAATTACTATGGTTTTTATAACTATTTAGTCATCCATTATAGTTAAAAACAAAAAATATATATCAATTTCATAGCTATATGTAGAGCTGTTAAAAGTTCCTTTTAAAAAGGAACTTGTCAAGTTCCAGTTCCTTTGCCTAAAATGGAACTAGTTCCAGTTCCTAGTTCCTCATTTTAAAAAGGAACTAATTCAAGTTCAGTTCCTTTGAAGTTTCTTTTTTAATTTTTTTTTAAATGTACAAACATCTTTTATTAATTCGTAAAACCAATATATTATATATTACAATTTATAAAAATCATCAGGTAATAAATGTTTATTTGATTTTAACAAAATATTATTTTCAAAGTTGTCATCTAAAAGACATGTTCGCTTGTCTCCAAATAAAATTTTGCCCAAGCTAAATAATCTTTCCACAGGGGCACTTGATGGTAATGGCGTATTATATTTAATAAATAGTTTTTTAAATGGGGAAAACTGTCTAAAAGACTTAAATTCCGGTTATAGAAAGCAAAAAATGTTCAATTGATTCATTCAATCCATTTCTGATAAACTAGGTCCAGCCTTTTGAGATTTAGGACTAGGAATATGATAAAAATTAAAAACCAATTAAAGGAAATGAACTTTATATAAATTACCATAAGTCGAAAAATTTATTTAACAAACACTACCGTGAATAAAATATTAAATAATATTTAAATTATAAATTAATTTAAAAAATTTTAATGTAAATTGAAATTGGCAAAAGGAACTTAAAAGGAACTTGTAAATAGTTCCTTTTGCGATAAATTGAGAAAAAAAGGAACTAGTTCCAGTTCCTCATTTTAAAAAGGAACTTATTAGTACCTTTTTTTTTTAAAGGAACTAGTTCCAGGAACTAGTTCCTTGGAACTAGTTCCTTTAATAGCTCTAGCTATAAGCATGAGCGCAGCAGCAATGGAATTAGTAGGCGCAATAATATTCAGCGGACAAATCATCATATTTTGAAATTTTAAACATTATTGTAATAAATTTTAACAAATTTTGGATTTAGAGGGGGTAGCCGCTCCTCTGCCCCCCCCCCGGCTACCCCCATGGCTATATGTAATTGTGAACATCTTATTTGTCAAGTTTATAAGTTATAATACCAATATCCTTCGCAACACCTAGCTTTAATGCTTCGTTTTTGTTTTGCCTTTTATAAAGTGCACTCTTTAAGAATTAGGGCAAAAAATGTGTGTGCGCGCGCAAATAAGGTGTCCTGAGATGGAGGAAATATATGACAACATAAAAGAGTTTATAAATATTATGCGTGTCAGCTTAATTTATTTCCGACTCATTCCCCACTCTTAACTAAAACAGTAAAACAAAAGCTCCAAGAAGTTTTTCAGGATAGATAATCTCCACTTTACCCACCACTAGCTATACTAAGGAATTAAAAATTCCAAGGAATAATAAGAATGGTTTAATGTATATAATTGTAATGTCGTGCTGTAGGATAGTGGACTAGTAGATGTCCTTGAAAAACAATGGTGAAAAATTGTTATTAACTTTACAAAACATATAAATAACGACATTATACATATAATATAAGTGACAAGCATAACAATGGAAAGTCTTGATCTACCATTACATACTTTATTTTGCTATAGAACATTACAAGGGTGAACTCTACAAAACACATAGTTTATAATATCTATTACTTCTAGTAGGAAAACAAAGTATCTACATTTATCATCATCAATAGTGTATTTTCTTCACTTTTGCCAACCTTTTACATCATCTACCTTATCTACAAATCATTTTTATTTGACTCCTAAATTCTGACAACATCATTGCTAAATAGAAATTATATAGATTCCGAAGTTTTCTAGTTCACTTATGTAAGTATTAATTAACATAACGGGCAATTAACTTTTAAAAGAGTGTTTCAATGATACGATTTGCAATGTTTTTCTCAAAATAATTTAAGACTATTACGATGTTTTATAATTAATCAATAAGAAAGGAAAGATAAAAAAAGGGTAAATAATTAAAAACTTCTATATTTTCTATAGCGAGATTTCTAGTATATAAAAACCCTTTCTAAGGATATCTTATTTGTTGAAACTAAAATATAAAAGATTTGACGATTATTCTAATTAAACTAATTTTTAATTTACTTTACAATAAATTCTTCAACCAATTACCTTGTCCATAATTCCAAAAAAAAATATTAAATATAATACTAGTTATAAGAAAATCCTTTTTAAAGGTTTTTACATCTGACTATCGATGCAAAATTATTTATTGAATAAGTTTTGTTAGAAAATATCAATAGTTGAAGGAAATATAACCAGGAAAAGGCAAAGCTGCCCCCCTTTTAAGTGAAAATGTTCTATAAAATTTTCACGGGCGTAGCAATAATGATCTAGTGAGGAGCAAAATGATAATTTTTTAGCCATAATATTAATAAATTTTAACAAATTTTTGGATTTAGAGGGGGCAGCCGCCCTCCCTGCCCCCCTTGGCTACTCCCATGAAGCTATTAATATATTTATATTAAATCCGGCAATTCTTCAGTTTGTTTCTCCTTAGACCAGAACCCCCCCCCCCCCCCCCTTCTTCCTTAGCGTAATTAAAATCGTGATTATGCACCAGGAGCTAAATATTAAATCGGGTTAGAAGGTTAGTTAACTGTAATTAGAAAAATGCTTTGTGACACTAGAATCTTGCTTTTCTTCATCGCGACGAGACTAGGATTAGGTTAAAAGGTTTTGACGTTCATTGTGTAAAATTAATGACGAATTACCTTAGAATTATGGTGATATAAAAGGCAAACTTCAATGGTAAGTATTAGAAGATTTTTACGCTGTGCTTTTAGCTCTTGAAAGTTGAAGAGATATTGCTACCCTGGATATGGATTATAGAGGGAGGGGTATTTATGTTTACTGTAAAATAGTAAAAAAAATATATATTTATAGGGGGGGGGGGCAGATGATCCTCCATGACCAAGTCCTTGTTTAAAATCATAAAAATATAACTAAAAGAGTCAAATAATAAACCTCCATATTACACGCATGAGCGTAGCCAGCATTAAAATTAGAGGCGGGGGAGCAATAATAATTTTGGGAGGCGCAAAATCATTTTTTTAAATTTTAGCCATAATTTTAATAAATTTTAACAAGTTTCTGGTTTCGAGGGGGGCAGCCGCCCCTCTTTGCCCCCCCCCCCTCCACCGGCTACGCCCATGAGAAGTAGGTATTTACTAAAGCGGTTCGGTCAATAGGTCACCACAAATTTAGGCATTTAAACGTAGGATAGTGGTGTAATGTTTTATATCAAAATGACCTTTTGATACCTTGTGTGACCTCAAAAATAGCAAGGAAATGAGAAGGTGTTCCTGGATAGATCACGATATAATGGCATTTACTTTCATACCAAATAACTTTGTTAAATATCCCATAAGCAGCTCCATTTAATCAGACTTTAATACAAAGACTACCCCATTTAGCTTATAAAAGGTTTTCAAGGTTATTTAACACCATTGTTCATATTAAACTTTGTTATTTTTTATGGTCTATAATATATATTTTGTTAAATAAAAAATAAACACACCCTTTTATATCCAAATTTGCATGTAATTATAGGAGTAATAATTGCAAAAAATCTTCAACTTTCACCTTCTTATTTTAATGCTTTAGGCAAATTTATTATCTCAAATTTGTTTTTTTTTAAATTCCCACACGATATAAGTTTTTTGTAAACGCGTAAGAGTCCTAAATAACATTCAATAGGCTGAAAATATTATACCTATATTCATAGACATGTTTGGAAGGTTAAATATTTTGTATTTGAATTTTAAATATTATAATAAAAGTGTGAAACTTTAATTTTCTCTTGTAATTTTACGTATATTTACTATAATTTGATATTTTGGTTTCTCTGTTATCTAAAAAGATTTTTAAAAATTAAAAAAAAATCCAAGCGTTTAGGACATAAACTCGTCTGTTTTGATGACAAAAAATGTACTGAATTATGCAAATTAGTAAGTTAATAGACAGAATGGGTTGTTTTTTGTTTAAAGGTGACGACGACCTTTTAAATTTCTACATAAGTTATAGGCTAACTGACTCGCTGTTTATGTCTACGAAAACTTTGATTAATAATAATAAAATTATCCAAATATTGCCCCTAACTATTCTAATGTTTTAAATCGTTTTGTATTAGAAAATTAGAAATTCCAACTTGCAACATAATATCTAATTGATGGAAAATTCTGGATCTGAAGATCATATTTATTCTCATCCTCCAATTAAACAATCGTATAAAAAGTAAGACAATTAAAATTTTCTTGTATTATAATAACACGTTTTTTTCTCATAATAAATAAGTTCTTCTTTAAGAAATTGTGAACTAAGGAATATATGGCATTTTTAAATTTTAAGATTTTTCACTAATACCTTATTTTTAATTGCTTTTAGCATATTTAAATTGATTTGAGTAAATTATATAATTTAAATGTCCACTCATAAAGTGTGTTTCTATTTTGTCTATGTTGGCAACGATAAAGTTACTAATAGAAAGATGGCAGAATTCACGGTTAAATTTCATTTAAAAGCCAATTTCATAATAATTATAATTTTTATACGAAAATTAGAGTATCTAAATAAAGTTTTATTGTTATCTAGTTTGAACTCTTAGTTCTCAAGTAAAAGTATGTTTCAATATAAAACTCATTTTTTGAATTTTATATTTTTAAGCATGCAAAAATAAAAGAGACCTCATATTAATTGGTTTAATAATCAATATGTTTTTCAATATAAAACGTAAGCAAAAACTTAAAAATTTGTATTTTAAAATAGAAAAGTAAATCAACCACATATGATCATTAAAAATGAAGAACACGTCGTAGCAAATCACCATAATGTAGTGCAAGAACTCAATTGGAACCAAAGAGTGTATTATAACATATTACATATAATTGAAACCAATTCTTTTTTAGATATTAGAGATTAAATTTGTTGTTTTTGTTTAAGCAAATCTAATTTTAACTATACTTTAAAGATTTGGACAGTAATTCTATATATCTATTTAAGAGGTCGAAATGTGATTGGCCAAAAGTCAGAGCTTGAACAAGTATTTTTGAAACGGAAAACTAAACCAAATACTGACGTCTCAAAAAATTCCAAAGATTACATTCAATTTAATCTAGAAGAAAATAGTGTGTTAACGAAAACAAATTTGCCTCAAGAGTTTTTGCAAAAGTTTATTAGCATCAAAGTAACAACTATAATTACTTCGTAAATCAAATATATTTATTTTATAGCGATGCCATTTAAAAAATGAATCTTCAAAATCAACGGATGCGAACGATGCAAACATTAATATGATCGATAAAAATTGTGAATTTCGAAAAATTTACACAAAAGTAACCAAAGGTTTTGATTGTAATGGTACAGACGTTCAACCCATCCCAGCCAAATGAAACATAAGATGTCTTCACATTATACCATTTAATTTATTTAAATTTGTAAAGTTCTTAAATGGTTATTAAATAAAATTAGACGCTAAAGTAATTATTATATATAGTATATGTCTTATAAACACTTCTAAGAACCGCAAAGTTTTTAATATATGCTTTATTGGATTAATGAAATATATATATGTTAAGGACGATATTAATTAACATTAAATGTAAAATACAATATGATTTTTATCTTTCTAATAAACACATATAAAGATTAGTCTAAAATAAGTTTAATCAAAGAAAAACCTAAACGTTAACAATGATATATATTATATGATCTAATTAAGATTGATGCACCGTCTCAGCTAATGGGTAATGTGCCATCATTCTCTTGTATAAATTCTTGCCTGAAACCTGTGATAAGAAAAAGATAATATGTATCGAATTTGATGATAACCAAAATGATTTTTAAATGAATTTTTATATTGAATTCGATAAATTACTTTTTTATTATCCGTTCGCTCCTTCCAAAACCAATATGAGATATATGTGACCCCTAGAATGTTAAGAAAGAAGGCTACCATAGAATATCTTGATTTATCCTTATTGTAGCCCAAAGTATTAAATATATCTATGGATTGGGAAGACGGATTTTCTTTATTTAAGTAATCTCGTCTATCAACTTGTTTTTCAATTCTTTCCTCATATCTTGGAGTATAAATATGCTCATTAAATAATGAATCAGCATTATTTCGTCTTAATGAAAGTTGTCTTGCAATTAGCGAGTAATCAGATTCTTCAACCCGTCTCCTATCACGCCATTCATCTTTATTTCTGTCATCGCGTTCAGGGGTAGAAGCGTGCCTTTTAAGATTATTTAAAATGAAACTCAACGTACCAAAATGACGATCATTTCCTTCGTCTGACATGGCAAGTATCCGTGAAACTTCAACCTTTTCTATATCGAGGCTAGCTTCCTGTCGGTTGTCATCTCTTCGTTCGTCCCTTCGTCTTTCATCGCGTTGTTCATCACGGCGGTTATCTCGTCGAGGATCTGACAGGGTTATGATAGGTTCTTCATACCGGCCGCGTATCTCGATATTAGCTTCTCTTCGTCTACTATCATTCCGTCTTTCGTCTCCTTGTCTTTCATTTCGTCGTTCATCACCTCGTCTGTCTGACAAAGTAAGTACCCGTGAATCTCCAACCTTTTCTATATCGAGTCTAGCTTCCCGTCGGTTGTCATTTCTTCGTTCGTCCCCTCGTCTTTCATCGCGTCGTTCATCACGGCGGTCATCTCGTCGGGGATCTGACAAGGTTATGATAGGTTCTTCATACCGGCTGCGTATATCGATATTAGCTTCCCTACGTCTGTTGTCATCCCGTCTTTCGTCACTTTGTTCATTTCGTCGTTCATCACCTCGTCTGTCTGACAAGGTAAATACCCGGAAATTTTCAACCTTTTTTAAATCGAGTCTAGCTTCCCGTCGGTTGTCATCTCTTCGTTCGTCCCCTCTTCTTTCATCGCGTCGTTCATCACGGCGGTCATCTCGTCGAGGATCTGATAAGGTTATAGGTTCCTCGTTCCCATTGCGTATCTCGATACTAGCTTCCCTACGTCTGTTGTCATCCCGTCTTTCGTCTCCTTGTCTTTCATTTCGTCGATCATCACCTCTGGTATCTGACATGGCAAGTACCCGAGAATCTTCAACCTTTTCTATATCGAGTCTAGCTTCCCGTCGGTTGTCATCTCTTCGTTCGTCCCCCCGTCTTTCATCTCGTCGTTCATCACGGCGGTCATCTCGTCGAGTATCTGACAAGGTTATGATAGGTGCTTCATACCGGCTGCGTATCTCGATACTAGCTTCCCTACGTCTGTTGTCATCCCGTCTTTCGTCTCCTTGTCTTTCATTTCGTCGTTCATCACCTCGTCTGTCTGACAAGGTAAGTACCCGGGAATCTACAACTTTTATATCGAGCCTAGCTTCCCGCCGGTTGTCATTTCTTCGTTCGTCCCGTCGTCTTTCATCGCGTCGTTCATCACGGCGGTCATCTCGTCGAGGATCTGACAAGGTTATGATAGGTTCTTCATATCGGCTGCGTATCTCGATATTAGCTTTTCTTCGTCTATTATCATCCCGTCTTTCGTCTCCTTGTCTTTCATTTCGTCGTTCATCACCTCGCCTATCTGACATGGTAAGTACCCGGGAATTTTCAACCTTTTCTATATCGAGTCTAGCTTCCCGTCGGTTGTCATCTCTTCGTTCGTCCCCTCGTCTTTCGTCGCGTCGTTCATCACGGCGGTCATCTCGTCGAGGATCTGACAAGGTTATGATAGGTTCTTCATACAGGCTGCGTATCTCGATATTAGCTTCCCTTCGTCTACTGTCATCCCGTCTTTCGTCTCCTTGTCTTTCATTTCGTCGTTCATCACCTCGTCTGTCTGACAAGGTAAGTACCCGGGAATCTTCAACTTTTTCTATATCGAGTCTAGCTTCCCGTCGGTTGTCATCTCTTCGTTCGTCCCCTCGTCTTTCATCGCGTCGTTCATCACGGCGGTCATCTCGTCGCGGATCTGACAAGGTTATGATAGGTTCCTCGTACCGGTTGCGTATCTCGATATTAGCTTCCCTACGTCTGTTGTCATCCCGTCTTTCGTCTCCTTGTCTTTCATTTCGTTGTTCATCACCTCGTCTGTCTGACAAGGTAAGTACCTGGGAATTTTCAACCTTTTCTATATCGAGTCTAGCTTCCCGTCGGTTGTCATCTTTTCGTTCGTCCCCTCGTCTTTCATCGCGTCGTTCATCACGGCGGTCATCTCGTCGAGGATCTGAAAGGGTTATGGTAGGCTCATTAAATTGGTTTCGCATCTCTGTCTTCACCTCTATTTGCCCGTTTCTTTCTATTTTATTTCCCCTTTCATCATCTATCGTATCGAGCTTAATTGCTATTTCTGACATTTGATTTGAATACATTGCGCCGAACCATTGATGTATGGATGATATTACACTTGTATACAAAATCGAACCATTTGAAACGCTTTTCGCAAATATTTCCGAAGTATTCTTTGCGACGAGTGGATTTTCTGATTTAGGATTCGCTATTACACCTTGGCAAGCAATCAAAATGATTGCGCACAACGAGATATGCAATTTCATTTGCCGTCGCATTTTAAATTCTAAAAATTTATTTACATAAGTATGCAATCAATAAAAAAATATATGTTTACAGATGATCTATGTGCACTTACTTAAGAGTAATTGGAATTTGGAATAATGTTTTTTAGGTAATTGTTTTGGACCAAAAAATATTTAATGGTAACTTCGAAAATAAGGCCTCTTTATATACTCTTAGATAATTAGATAATAATTGTTTATGTCCTTTCCTAGAACTACGTTGCCAATAAATAAATAAAAGGGGGAATATTCTGGAAAGCAGCGAGAGTGACGTCACACTAATAAATGGCTTTCGGTTGATTAGTTTCGCAACAACAATTGTCCAATTAACTTTTTATCAAAACGGTTTATCTAAAACTTGATCTAAGCTATAACCATCCCCAACTTTAATCCCAATAAATGCCGTGCTTAATTGAACGATCAGATAGTTAGTTAGTCAATGGAAGAGATCATTTAGAGCACTGAAGCGTACTGAAGCGTTATCACACAAAACAATGTCGATTCGTTAAAAATGATACCAAAATCAGATTATTTTGGACAGATTGAAATTATAATTGCCAAACTTTTTAGCTCCATGTTGGTTTATTAGACTGAGGGGCGGCGGCCCCCCTCTAAGTCCAAAAATTTGTTAGAATTTATTAAAATTATGCCTAAAATTTCAAAATATGTTCATTTTGCCCACCCCTAAATCATTATTGCCTCCCACTAATGCCAATACTGACTACGCCAATGGATCTATAATGTTCATATAAGACTATTTAGTTATTTAAAATAAAATTATCTACAAAATTTGTCAAAAATTTCACTGTAACTTACTATTTTTAAATTAATTTTTTAATATTATTTAGAAACCAAAAGCATTTATAACCAATCTAGTAACTTTGCAAACTAATGTTAGTATTGTTCGAGTGTGAAATTTAACTCTTAAATTCGGTTAAAAGTAATACTATTTATGAAAACTTGATTAATTGCAATCAAACATAATTATCATCCTATTACTAAAGATGTATTCAAGATTTTTGTGGTCAACTTAATATATTACTAATATAAGTCTTAGAAACATCTTAAAATATAGGTTAAGTTACAAAAGAGCCAATTTAATATATCCGGGGTTAGATGTATTACTATAGATATGGGAGAGAGGGTATCCCTACAAGGACAAAAGGATTAAGCAAAGCAAAGAGGATTAATAGCAAAAGTTAATTGATGATTAATCGAGTGTATAAAACTGATATTTTTATTTGGCAATATTTTTGGAAGACTTTGTTAAATACACTAGTAATTCGCTGACTAATAAACACCCGTGAAGTAAACATCATTACAGTAAATATAGCGTATCGATAATCTAACAAATTTGTCATTACCCCGCCATGTTATCTTTCTGATTGATCTTTTAATTGTTAGTGTTATCAACCAAGATAGGGACTTTGGCAAGGGGCTGCTGTATGATGTAAGTTTTGTGATAAAAATTGCTATTGTGTGGGATAGTATATAGCTAATTTAACTTATTCCAATTATTTTTAAGGTCAATCGTTGCCTTTTTTAATATCACGCTTTTGAAGGTTTAGTAATATAATTTTTCTAATCAAATAAAGTTGTGAGCTAGTAAACGACCAAGGGAAACTTTAGGTTAAATTGCTATATAAGAAATAGTTTATCGTTAAAAAGGAGGTAGTATAAGCAGTTAGAAGCAGCCCGTTAAAAAGTGCAATTTTTCTATATGAGTAAGAAAAACATTATTAGACAGTGTAAAAAAGTAAATATAAAAATTTTGGGACTTCCGTAAGGTTGAAATCATCTTAAGTCAAATATATTAATTGTATTAATGGCCTACATATAAATCTTGGATTATTATAAATTTTAAACAAAGTTGCATGCATTTAATAAATGTATTTGAACACTATTATGTTTAAACCTAGTTTATTTTATCAAGCTAAAACCAATAACCCAAACCAATCCTACATAAAAATATTAATTTCTGATCAAAACCAAAGCTCGGTTTCTCATACATTTTAATTATCGACCCTGTGTCTGATCGGTTTTATAAATAAATTGCCTTCCTGCCCGCCCCAAGCCCCCTAAGTGCTCACCCGACACCCAATGCTGAGAGCCACACGACCTGCCCAGCCCGAATTTATTGCCTTGTCGGGCTTAGATCAATGGGGTCTTAAATTTGAACACAAAAATTAAATTTATTAAAATTTTGGCTAAAATTTCAAAAAAGGATCATTTTGCCCCCCTCTAATCCCAATACTGGCTACGCTCATGCAGAAATAAAAATTAAATAAATCAATATTTCTATAAAGACACTTCCCGAGGTTTCAATTACAAAATTAAATTTCTTCCATCCTCCCTCTGGAAAAAGTCATTTATCTAAATTGACCAATTTAAAAAACTGATTCTCGAATTTTCTATGGGTGGAAAACGAGCTAGGATTTATAAATATGATATGAATGAAGAAAAGAATTGTCATGTAGATCTTAGATTACATATTAGGCGAAACAAAATAAATATAAAAATTTTATTTGCCCGAGTGGTGCCCATCCGAGCTAGCCCTAAACCAAAATTCGGGGCGTTTGTCGGGCCTGGCCCGTCAGGGGTGGGGCATATCTGGTCTTTGAAGACCATGACTTTTTGTCCAGGTTTTTGGTCACCTGATCTACTGATCAGGTAACATATAATTACCGCCATTATTGGTTATTAACTACCTCAAAAATGAAACTACGCCGGTTACCACACTTTAATTTAGCGTCTATTAATAAAATTAGGTCATATTTGCATATTAAAGCGTTATATTTGCGGGTTATAATTCAATAGCGCATTTAATTAAATAAGCGACCGTGGCCGAGTGGTTAAGGCGACTGACTTGAAATCAGTTGGGATATTCCCGCATAGGTTCGAATCCTGTCGGTCGCGAATTTTTTTAATCTTTACTATTTACCACTCAAATTAATAACTTCTTTTTAATAAATTTATCGAAACTTTGGTATGATGCTAAAGATTATTGGGGCTTAAAAAGATTTTAATGTTTTGAAAAATTCTTATTTTTGTACTATTTATGAGTTTAACAATAGGCATACATCGTGCGTTTAAATGACATTTTTAGATTTACAAGGGGACTTTTAAACGAGCAGCCATTAAACTTTTTAAAGAAATCAGCCGGCGCTGCCCGGTCTCTTAATTTTTCACCAACTTTTTACTTAAACAAAAATCAGGTTTTTAATCGAAATGTATAATTTTAAATCCCGACAGCTAGCCGCTTTCAACGGATGATACATCCGACGCTTTCGAATTATGATTTATTTATTTATTTTATTTTTCACCCGCTTCTATTAATTGTATTTTATATATTTCCCATTTTTAAAATTCGACTTTGTTTCTACATCGAATAAACAATTTTTTAATCATAAAAAGTTATAATTTACAAAGTTATTGTTCGCCATATAACTTTAAGACTTTTCATATATTTAAGTGCGCATTTTACCAAACAATTTTTATTATTTTAAAATTCTGCAAAAGATTCGTATTTTATGTTGTGACGCTTACGCTCGTAGTAAGAGCGAGCGTTATTGTAAGCCGATAGATTTAAATCAATGTCTTTTACTTTCACACTGCTAAGAAAAAGCCATTTATTTTCAATATCTTATATTTGATTAAAGGCGAAGAAATTTTGGGGCAAAATTTTGAACTACCAGATGAGAACGCATTTTGAAACTAAGAGCCAGTAAATGAAACTCACTATTAAAAGAAAAATACAAGTATTATGTCATGTGAACCAAAAGCTTGATAAATTAGATATGACAACGTCAATTAGACGATTACAAACTGATACTACGTTTATAATTCCCTGAAAAATTTTAAGCTGCATGATTTTATCATTTAATGATTAAGACCTATTATTCCCTTCTATCTCATTTTTTAAATTGTTTAATAACATTAGTTTTATATTTAAGTGATCATTTAAAATGTGAAAGATTGGTAAGTAGGTGTAGAATTGATTGAGAAATGCTTAAAAATAGCTCTTTTTGCCTGATCATAACTATACTAATCTAAAAGTGTTTTTGAGGCTAAATCCTTTAAAGATTTAACAACTTTTATTGGAAACCCTAAAATACCAATGATTTTTTGCATCAAAGGCGTAATTTTGCTCCTCTAGTCATTCAAAGCATGGAGGTAGCCAGCATAAGGGGGGGGGCAGAAATAATTAAGGGAGGGGCAAAATAAATATTAGCCATAATTTAATAAATTTCAACAAATTTTTGGATTTAGAGGGGGTAGCCCCCTCTCCCTGTCCCCCCCCTGTTGGCTTCGCCCATGATGTAGTCTGGTTAAGCCATAAAGTCATTAAGTATGTGTGGAGTGGATTAGTATTGCGAGCAATACTTCATATAGCCACCACTTGTTATATATTACAAATTGCTCAAGCAAACCAATATTTTAAATATGAAATATATTTGATGTCATAAAAAATATATTTTTCCCGAAAGTTAGGGTAGTTTTAGCATAAAATATTTGTGCGGAATGAATATTTAAACCAAAAGTCTGAACATTTGCATGCTCTTTTTTTAATTTGCATGCTCATTTTACCTTTTTGACAATAATGATGATTACAATTATATATGTAAGTTTACATTACTTCAGACTTTAAAGTTGACATGTCTAAAAATATTTAACGTTTGCAACCAATCATAGGCCTAACTGGGATTTCCTCAAGGGGGTTTTTTGTAACTATTCTTTTGGCTAAAAACGTGTTTTTTTCCTAAAAGTTTAGTGACAATAGCGTAAAAATAATAAAATACTAAAAGTAAAATTCCAACAAATATTTATTTTTATTAAATATACAATATCAAAATGATGTAAATTGAAAATCATATGAGGGGTTTAACCATCATTTAATATAATTTTATTACTTCTTCTTAGGTCATCGTCCAAAAAAACGCACTCAATAGCGCTGCTCTGTGTATAGCTAAGCAACCATATTATTTGCTGATCATCGTTACAATATAATTACCCAATTTTTTTCACTTATCTTAGTCATTTAATAAAATTTAAAAATTAGCTAATTTTTATGTCTCCTAGTGTAACCTGTAGGTGACACCCCCTTGTTTCCGAAACTAGACGATTTTTCCACAATTATTTTAAATTGTTTAGTTATCTAGAGCATATTGAGATGCCCAAAAAATATTTTACAGAAATTGGTTTTCGGGTTATACAGAGTGTTTAACCTAAAGATTTGTAATTTAGATGCTGTAATGATATCGGACTGATTTATTATATCCACGCTTTTAATACTGATTATTTTTCCTTATTTAGTTATTTTACAAGTTTAAATTTACCCAACCAATGTTAAATCACAATATATAAACAAAGTGGTTAAACCGACTAATTTTATATTCGTTTTTTTTGCAGTGACTGAAATCTTATAGGTCGCAAGATTAGGCTTGGCAATATTCAAGTAGCCTTACAAATTATCTCTACTCAGGTACTAAAAAATTTTGGGGCATTAAAAAAACAAATTATATTGCATAGTTTATTATTCAGAGGGCAAAGTTTTATTTGCAATATGCCAAGTTTTTTTTTATTAAATGTCAAGTTTTTGATCGAATGTTAAGATTTTTATATAACTTGCCCAGAAATTAATTTAAACTTGCAAAGTTTTTTATGCAAAAGGGTTGTAAGTTTTAAATAAAACAGTTAATTGCGGAATTCGAGCCTACGAGGTATTGAAGCGAGCCACACACTCAAACCATTAAACCTTTTAACTTCAAAATATGTATTGGTACATTAGAGGTGTGCACGGATCAATCCGACCCGACATCCGATCCGATCCGTCCGAACTCGGATCGGATCGGGTCAACATTTTAATTTTGGAAGTCGGATTGGATCGGATCAACATTTTATTTTTGTCGGATCGAATCGAATTTTCAAATTTAAAATAAACAATAATAAGTTCTAATTAATTAAATTAATAATTTTTAGTATACCTTTTCATAACTATCTTTGCATTCTTTTTTACTTTACCATTTTTGATGCCCAATACCACCTCTCACCTTACTTACCCTAATATATTTATCAGTATTTCCCTAGCGTTTTTCCCTAGCTAGACTTTCTTGTTTGGCGAGAAAGGAGTAGGGTCAATGATAAATCAGCATCTCCTGTTTCCTTTTTAGCACACGCATCTCTTTCTATCTCAACTCAACTCCGAAAATTATCAATCATAATCTCCCCTTTCCTTAAAGCACACGCGTAGCTCCTTTCCCCGACCAGAAAATTTAGATTCTTTATTATTTTTATATGATAATATGGAATTTGTCAAATAAAATTTTATATTTATTTCAAACCTATTAAAATTGCTATACCTTATTTTTATGTATTTTGAATTTAATCATCAATAAAAAGTTCTGTTCGTAAAATTTTAATTTAAAAATTTCGGATCGGATCGGATCGTATTTAGATTTTAAAAACTCAGATTGGATTGGATCGGATTGGATCGGATTGGATCGGATTTAGATTTTAAAAAACTCGGATCGGATCGGATGGATATAAAATTTTTCAAAAACCCCTCGGATTAGATTGGATCAAAAAAATTTGATCCGTGCACACCTCTATGGTACATATCACTTATATATAGCTACACGTGAAGTTGTGTTAAATCTGCGATATTTTTTAAAAAACTTCAAAATATTTTTTTCGGCAAAATGGGTCAATCGTGCACCACAGGTTATTAAATATTTTGAAAAGGAATGGTTGATAAATAACAAAACATGTTATGAAGGGTACCGACATTATAAACCTTCTATCAATAATGCCATAGAATCATCAAACTCAAACAGGGTAATTAAATATGAGTATACTCTCAGGAAGCGAGTACTTTTGTCACAATTTAAATCTATGGCCATGGATATGATAGAAAAATGGCCCTCTCCCTATAAAAATGATTAAAATTTCATAAAAGCCCAACAATACAATTTAATAAGCTAATGCAAATTAAAGTGTTATGTCACTCATAGACTAGATAGACTGCATCAACGCACAAAATGTGTCCTCTTTTTCCCATTTTAATAATAAAAAAATGGTAACATGGGCGTAGTCAAGAGGGGGGCGCCCCCCCCTTAAATGGCAAAAAAAATTCAATGCAAAAAGCCTTAAAAATTAAAAAAAATTATGTTTTACCCCCCACCTAATTGAACTTTTGAACGTTTCGCCCCCCCCCCCTATTCCAAAACCTGGCTACGCCCATGCATGGTAAAATAATAACTATATAGTATCATGGGCGTAAGTTTTGGATTAGGGGGGGGGGGGGCAAAACGTTTAAAAGTTCAATTAGAAAAGGGCAAAACATAAATTTTTTTTTCGTAATTTGTGGGGGCCCCTGCCCCTCCCCCTGGCTACGCCCATGTATAGTATTAGTTATTTTTATAAAATAAATATCTTAAAAAGCTAAATAAAAAAATATTAAATTGGGTAGATATCAAAAATAGCATTATATAATAAATATCATTTACACAATACATA
Source organism: Gordius sp. MW1 (assembly GCA_964036665.1). NCBI lineage: Eukaryota > Metazoa > Nematomorpha > Gordioida > Gordea > Gordiidae > Gordius > Gordius sp. MW1. The sequence continues at coordinate 24,277,482 of OZ038529.1, read as the reverse complement.
AAAATTAAATTTAAAAACTGCGATGAAAGTTTGTTTAATAATATAGCGCCATCTATGTTTTTATAATATTAATTTATAAACTAGTGAGGAAGGTAAGATTTTTATAACGCAAAATGACATGTTTGAAATACATTAGTTGAAAATGGAGAAAATTTTGACACATAATTCACCAGATGGAACATATGAGCAGTATATCTAGTCTATGATGTCACTGGAAACCACAAACTATATTAAATATTATGAGCCCTCAGGCAGCAATGTATTATTAAAGATGATATTAAAACTAATAAACAAATTGATTACAGCTCATTTGATGAATATAAAAAACATTGCAAAACTTTGGATTGTTAATATGCCAATTAATCCTCACCAATAGGATAAAGGAATTTGTAAATGCCCAGCATTTATCAAGCAATATATATGCAAACATGTGGTAGTCCTATAAAGGCAATAAATATTGGTATTGGTTAAAAAGGAATTAATGATTAGTGTATTGTCATTTTATAGGCCAATATTGTTACAACGCTCCATTCTTATTTAACATAACCACATACCCATACACTTATAGTATTTTCTAGAAATAAGCTGACCTAAATTCTTTTATATATTTCCTATTGATGGGTACCAATTATTTAGCCAAATAAGAACTAAGCCAAAGCAACGCTTGGTCGGACACAGCTAGTTTTTTTTATAAAAAACGGAGCACTTTTTAATTAAAATATGTATATATTTATTACTGAGCAAATTGAATTAAAAACTGAGCACAAATTACTGAGCATTATGCAATTTTTCACTGTGCATTTAAATTACACCCCCATAAATTTCTATTACATGCCTCATTGTCAACCATGAAGGAACAATTGCTCATATTTATACTTTTTTTAGAGTTCTTATTAATGGTAACATAAGAGTGTTGCTTTGCTTTAAATGAATTTATTGATTACAAACAAACACCTGTCTTTCATTTATTGCTATATTTCAGAAAAGTTTTATAGCAGTAGAGTAACCATAGACTAATAAAACCATAGACTGCCGAACAGCTTATTTTTACTATTGAAATCATTCAGACACCAAAATAGCTGCCATTTTGTAGGAAAAACTCAACAACAATCCCAAAACTATGCAATATACAAACAACTATAAAATATTGAAGAAAATAAATAAGACTAAAAGCTTAAATTATAAAATAAAAAAAAATAAATAAATTGTAACCATAAATTTTGCTGAATTCTATTGTTTGGTTACAATTTCCCACAAAATGGCGCTTGCTATATTTGCTGTAAAGTTATCAGCTGTTCGGCAGTCTATGGTTTTATTAGTCTATGAGAGTAACAGTGTAAATTATTATTACATGTCAAAAAATAAAATGTTTAATGCTGATTTTGTGAGAACTGCATATGAAACCACACGCAACCTACTATTCTGATAAAATCCTTAATTGTAATCAGGGGTGTATTTCAAGACTAGAAGCTAAAGCAGCTTCGCATTAGCCAATGCGAAAGTAATAAAAATTAATGCAAAAAAGAAAGAATAACAGTGCTTTTATAAAACAAGCACCAAAAAGATAATATTTCCCGCTGGAAAATAGAAAGATTTTTGCTACTTTACCAAAAAAGCTAAATTATATTTTATTGAGATGTTCATGCTTGTGAAGTGAGTTATGAAATTAGAATAGTCCAGAAAATTTCGAAGAATCGCAAATAGGATTTATACATTGGCACTAAATGCACACCTAATTGATCAAAAAATTTAGACTTTGAATAATATATTAAAAATAACTTTAATGCTAGTCACTAAATTTGCATTAGATATCAAATTGCTAAAATTTAATTTTTCTAGTCATTTGATACTGTTAGTAAAATTATAATTAAATTATGAATAAACAATGGATAAATTTACACGGCAAAACAAATTTAAAGTCTCGCCTAGAGTATATTAAAATCAAAAATACTGTAATATACATATATAACAAAGAGAATCTTAATTTGACTGCTTTAAAGTTGCAAAATTGGGCACCTTGTTTTGGGCACATATCTAATTTATTAGGTAAACTTTATTCAGTATAAGTAACTACTAAAGATCTGCAAAGGGAGCCCCGGCCGCGGGGGGGGGAAGGGGGGTGGGGTACAGACGGGTTTTGAATATAAATTTTAACGGGGAAACAAGTTAAATAATGGGCTCGGGGTAATGGGCCAAACAAGTTTTATAACTGGCCTAAATTTGTATAAACGATTCTATACTAAATCAAGTTTTTAATATTTTTACATAAATTCTAAGTATTAAAAGCAAAAAAAATTTGGTGGCAAAATTTAATTAGAAGGTCTTAATCCGTTTATTAAAATGGAAATGGTGTTTATAATTTTTTAATCAGTGCGCCTATAAAGAAACATTTATTTTGCATTTCTTGCAATATCAATTTTAAACAATTTGCTCATATGTTATTTCCTAGTATATGACTGCACGTTTATATAACTTTATAAAGTAGCTTCTCGATTCAAAATTAATTAATAATTTAATAATGCCATACAAAATTTATGTATAAAATGCTCATTAATTAAATTTAGTATTTTAGTAGTTTATTGCATCTTTATTGACTTCGCAAATTTTCAGAAATATAAATTACATTTAGAAAGGTCTGTGTGCACAACGGTTCCTCCGCATAAGCCCGAAAACGCAGAATTTTGAATTTCGAAACTACGTTTTTCCGCCAATTTCAACATATGGGAAATTTGGAAAACTCTTTAACTATTGCAAATCAAGATAACAAAGAGAATATAAGTAAACTTTATTATGCAAGTATGCACATATTGTTATAGGTTTTAAAAAATCTAATAGAAAAAATGATATAGTCACTTTCAAAAAGTTTGACTATATCAAGATCAGAGCAGGTAAGATGGGCAAGTATACTATAAGTGCATGCACTACAGTATGTGTAAATGCCCAGGAAGAGCTGTCCTTAGATATAATAATTTTATGATAACATCAGAACATTTCCAAAATTGTATACAAAAACAAAATCTACAAAGTAAGAAACTAAAAAGTTTTTTACAAATTTAGCTTTGAATGAAAAAACAACAAGTGTTATGGTTATAGAAAATATCTCTACACCCATAGAAAATCAAGAAAGTTAGATATGTCTATAATTTTTTGAGACTAGTCAAGGTGCAACTTTATTAAACTCAGTGGATGATATAATACCAAGTAATGTCACATGATTGATTATCATAGACATTAACTGTTAGTTACTATTAACTATTAAATTTATTGTAAATAGATTCTAACAATAATGCCCTAAATGTTATGGAACCTTTTAAGGTTGCTATTTCCATTTTTCACAAGCAATAATTGGAAAATCTAAGAAATTGGGTCTTACTAGAGACTATATTAAAGATCAAACAATTCGTACAATTATAAAACAAATTAACCCTAACCCCGGGCATAACCACCAAAAACCACTTGCAAGGTTATCACAGTGCCTTAAAAAAAATAGTGAAGCAACCACATCCTAATATCTATAGTTTTATACAATTGATAAAGGAATATCAGAGGAATATTGAAACAAAAATAATACAAATCAACAATGGAAATATATTGTTTAAAGTTAAAAGGAAAATGGAAACAAAGGCTAAAAAAGTGATATGCCTACAAACTCTTTATAAAAATAATGAAATTGATTGTTAAGAATTTTTAGATACTATATGTAATTATATAAAAATATGAACTAAAACATGTAATAAAAGCAATAAGATTAGTACTAGCGACAAGTGAATTGTTATATTTTTGCAAGGCTCTGTATAATGTTCAACATGTAATTCACAATATGCGGATAAAAAAAATATATCATTTTTAAAATAATGATTCCAACAACTTCAACTAATGATTTCATATTTTCTAATCTTAAAATAATTTATTTTCCTTAGTTAATGTGTAACATATTAGCATCAGTTATTTCTTGAAGGGCTAACAAGTTATCAATAATTTTCTCTTAATACAACAATTTATATGATAATTATATAAGGTTACTTGTGAGATGAATTGAAAAATATCATATGGTTATTTCAAATCTTAGCAATAGCCTTATCGTAGTTTCGGGATTGTGCGGTTTCGGGGATATGCGGGGCTCCCGTGCACAACTATAAACATTTGATATTGTTTAGCTCAAGAGCCCAACCGCTTCAATTTCGAAATAATCTTATCTATTCCTGAGACTGAGTGTGACGCCCAAAACAGCTAACCAAGAAGAGCCACTTTCTTTCCACACCCTCCATCCATGACCCTGAGTCCGTCGTCGAAACTAGCAAACTTTGGTTAACCTGCAAATCCTCTTTCCAGGATCCCAAAGTAATGTCCTTATACTATTCGATTGTATGCTCTGCTTTGGCTTTTACTTTAGTGATTCCTGCTTCTAACAATATTGATCTTTCCTTTAACATACTTGCACACTAACCACTAATCTACTAACAACTGAACACGTAACCTCTGGTTAGCGTGGCCCGATATGCACCTATGGTGTCAGATGGGACTCTATCTTAGCTTGCCGATTTAGCTAAGCTCTTGTTTGTCATCGGGGCTTATACTACCTACCTACCTACCTACCTACCTACCTACCTACCTACCTACCTACCTACCTACCTACCTACCTACCTACCTACCTACCTACCTACCTACCTACCTACCTACCTACCTACCTACCTACCTACCTACCTACCTACCTACCTACCTACCTACCTACCTACCTACCTACCTACCTACCTACCTACCTACCTACCTACCTACCTACCTACCTACCTACCTACCTACCTACCTACCTACCTACCTACCTACCTACCTACCTACCTACCTACCTACCTACCTACCTACCTACCTACCTACCTACCTACCTACCTACCTACCTACCTTTAAATTTGTATAAGTAACTTAAAAACGCCAACCTTCATTAAAAATTCTAATAGTTTTTTGATCAGGCAATCAATCGCCATTGCTATGGCAGAAAGTAATTTCTATTCCCTGATGGATCCAATACTCATTATTTAAAGACACATAAATTGTTTGTAATTATTTTCATTCATATATCCTATTTGATGTCATTTTATAAATACTTTTTCTTATTCGAAAGAGTCTTTAAAAGCCTAAATGTACAAAAAAATCAGGATATTATAACAAAAACAAACCAGTAAATTTGAGTTTAACCAGAAAATAATCCGAATTAAAAGTATTATGGATTATGTCATAGAGAAAAGTACCTAAAGATCCACCGATTTCATAGAATTAATAAAAATATGAGTAAAATAGCAATAAATGTCGCATAACCTGTGTGCACTAAAAAATTGAGGGCGGGCCTGAAAGTTTTCAAAACGGTTACAAGCGAGCCGAGCCCCTAAAGATGGTCCGTTGTAGATTTCTGGTATCTGCTGAATGCTTAAACACGCTCATTTTTGAAAAAATATCTTCTGATAATAACTAAATTTGAATACAAAATATGGCATCAAATTTGTTTCACTGGCCTCGTAAAATCACCTACGACCTATATTTGATATTTAACTCCAAATATATAAATTTAAGGCACTTTTAATTAGCGCACAAAGTTACAAAATTAGATAATTAGATTTGTGATGAGCTAGGATATGAAAGTCATTTTCCGACCTTTAAAATTGCAACGTACCTAGAAACAGCTGATCTATGAAATCTTTGCGTACCTGACCAATGTATTTAGGTAAATTTAAAAATTTTATATAGCTTATATATGTTTTTTGCAGAATATGTTTTAGTATTATTGATCATATTCCAACCTATATTGAATAGATTCTATATGATGATATATAAATTAATGAAAATGAATTCTGATTTATCATTACACCAATCAAAAATCTATGTCAAAAATGTTTTAAGCTCTATTGACACATATTTGTTATTCATCAGTATCACATTTATATGTGGTATATACACATTTGCATTCACAGTTGAAATTCTATTTAAAGCTAAACTCTTGCCACTATTTTGGAAAAATATGAGAAATTCAATAAAATTGTTGAATAGTTATGTGTCAAGGGGTATATGGTGTGTGTGCCTGCCATTTTTAATGTTAAATCCTTTGTTAACTAAAATGGTTGATAATTCTACCACTACCAAAAAGTTAATTCTATATTTTGGTTTTATGTCACTTTGTTTCTCAATGAGCCTTTACACTATTGCCAAAATACTTCGTATTCACATAGATCCAGAGGCAATTTTAACTATTGACACTCACCTCATTTCCAAATGTTATAAACCTTTAACTCCACAACCATCACCTATACGTTATCTGATAAAGGGCATACATCATAGTGATAGTGAAATTAACATCATGCACAAAGTAACTCTGAATAGTTTTGCATCAAATATGGCAAAAATAAAAAAGGGAGTTAAGCTTTTAACTTTAACCATTATCAAAAACTTCAGTGCATACATATGCATCACTATTGCAAAATTGTTAAAGGTATGTGGTTATTTATTTTTTATTATACTGGTTATTATAATGACATATGTACGTCTTTCTCCCCAAATATTAACAATTTCAAATGTTAAAAAGTTTGTATATCTGCCCCATTATAATTATGCCAAAGCCAATGCCACGATATATTATGGAAAGTTAGCTTTCAATAATTTGATTATCAATTCATCTCGCTTAACTCTTTTAAACAATAATATATGGCCATACGTAATAATATTATTAATTTGGATCATTTTAATTGTATTGTCACTGGAAATTTTATCCAAAATATTAACAAAACATCACGGAAAAAATTTTAAAACCATTCAAGCATCTTTTACACATGGAGAATATATGGCTGTTGCAATCACTGTTCACACATTCATGTTATCCTCGTTGCTTTACATAGTGTATTGGATCATAACAAATAAGTTATTATCCACAAATCATCAAAACCACATATCTTTTGATTTTGAAACAACTCTGCACTTTTATATGATTTGGATTCTGTGGCATCCCATTCTTTTGATTTATCTGGTTCTCCTAAAGCCTTACAATAATATTGTTGTAACAATATTTGACATAATATGGCCATATGGCAGTTCACACAACAAACAATTAAAATCAAATGGAAATAAATTTGATTCGAGCGTTAAACACTTTTTCCTCTCATTTACTCTCGTCTCACTCATTTGCTTATTTACGTTTTCCTCTATTACAAGCTCTGATCTCTTCACATTTCTCTTAGGAGTAATTTTAGATTTTAACAGGCAGCGAGTTTCAAATTATAATAGTAGCATTACGTACGTATTATGTAAACGCTTTTGCCTGTTGATCTATTGGGTAATCCTAACGTCGGGTGCCTTTTACTTTTGCCTAAAACAAAAACCAACTCAGAACCCGTCCGAGGTCATTCCGGACAATTCGGACCACAGACTGGGGTCCTTCAAACTAATATGCCGTCGTAAATGCTTTCACGCCATAGCACTCTGCATTATAGTACCCGGGCTTATATTAGACGCGACCCTCACTTGCTTAGCAACTGTGACCGCTTTGGTATTACTCCTGGAAATTGAATTGCTCCGTTTCACGCATAATAATAAAAATAATCGCACAAATGTCAATCCTTCCAAAACTTTGAGTTACGTTATAGGTCGTTTTAATGATTCTTATCGAAGTTTCCTAGATCCCAAAGACAGCCAGGCTCCGTTCGTGCTCTCGCACGTGTATTTACTGCTAGGCACTTCCCTGCCAGTTTGGTTGTGGTTTTGGACCGCTAATCAAGACCACAACCACGGGTCAAAACCCGGGTTAGCCGCTTGGGCTGGCCTCTTATCGGTGGGTCTGGGAGACTCGATTTCTGCTCTCGCAGGTATTGTTGCCCTACTACGCTTAGTTAAAGTTTTAAATTATTGATTTTTCCAAATTAATAGCGAAACTTATTTGTATATATAGATATTTGCCTTGAGCTTTCGAAGATATATGTTTTTTAACGTTATTCGTGGTCAAACGGGATCCAAACATTTCTCAATTCAGAACTTATTTAAACAAATTAATTTAAAATATTTATCATGGAATTGGTAAAATCTCTTTATTCCCTTTTTGAATTTCATCCCTATTAGGTTAAGTATATAAATTATTTTAATCTTTGCTGACCATCATGGGCGTAGCTAGGATTAAATATAGGGGCGGCAATAATGATTTATGGAGGGGCAAAATGATAAATTTTTAGTAACTTGTGCTATAATTGCATTAAATTTTGAAAAAAATTTGGATTCAAAGAGAGGCAGCCGCCACCCCCTGGCGCTACGCCCATGTGCTTTATACTAAAAACCACGTTCAGGCTTTTGACATATTAACGCTACCAGTATCGTCGTATGAAATTGTTTTTCCAGGTTCTTACGCTAAAGCCAAGAGCCGTTTCTACTACCCCCTATCCTATTGCTCCACGGGGAAAAGTATTACCGGCTGCTTGGCCTCCTTACTACTTCAATCGTGCGCGCTGGCTGCCTTGAAAACGGTTTACTACGGAAATAGCTACGAGGCCATGGGATGCTTGGCTCCCGGTTTTTGGGGCAAAAGCGTGATAGCCTTAGCCCTCCCCGCGTTACTCGAAGGTTACACGGGCCAAAATGATAATCTAGTCATCCCCATCTGCACTTTCTACACTCTCAGCCATCTTTGATTATTTTTATTATATTTAATCACACCTGTTTAAGCTTATTTATTTATTGATTGATTATTGATTATCGATAATAGCTTTATTTGTCAAATATGCCCCACTCTCACCTTTAATATATGCCGATTGAATCGGAAAAATGCATAAAAGGGGTATATAGTAATACTTGCAGATCGAATGTGATGATAATGGGCTAGTATCTCGTATATATATTATATATATATATATATGTGGTGTGTGTATAATAAAAAACTTAAAATAGAAAATGCTTATTTCTCCTTGTAGGAATAAAATTGAGATAACACACTTTGGGTAAGTTTGGTAATTGGACGGGGGGGGGGGTCAATTACACCTTTCGTCTTCTACTGCTCCTTTGACTGGCTTTGTCGTAAAATTTGAAGGTGTCTCCCATGTTGGGGAGATGATTCAAGCGAAAAAATCCCGAACCCGTCCCGGAAAGCAACCAATTGTGCGAAGATGCCAATGGATTCCAGGCCACCTATCAATCGTAGAATTATAAGTTATGTTAGGAAATCAAAATATTTAGTGAAAACATTTACATGTGGATTTAAGGAAGTGCAAGTTAATAATTTAAGTTGGGTGTCTTGATTACAACAAAAGTTTTGCTGGGTTTAGCTAACTTTTGATTGATTACAGCAATTTCATTATAAAATCTTAAATGAAAACAAATTAGAGTTGTAAAAACGGCTGGGTTTTGTTTGGCCAACCTTTGGTTCAACTAAGACTAACGTTCGATCCTGGTTAGAATTAGTTTAGAGGTCTACTAAGAAAAGCAGACCAAAAATCTTTGATTTGTTGAGATTTAGACGAAATAACCGAAGGTCGACCAAACAAAACCTGCCGTTTTTAAAACACTAATATTGGATCGGAGGGAAGGTCTGTAAATTATTAATTGTCAAATTTAGGAAACTTTTAAGAGTAAGCTAGCCTAAATTTGAATTGCAAAAGATCTAGCAGAATTTATCTTTGCCTAAAAATTCTATATGAAGCTTCGTTAATGAACGAGGTAAACAGTTATCTTTCTGCAAACATTTAATTTTCGACAAGCGAACCTTAGAAAACTTTACAAAGGACAAACTACATTAAAGTTGGAAATTATTTCAACCTAAAACATAATTTGTCAATAAACGTTCTTCGTGAAACCTAAGCTTAGAGGATTTCATGTATATAGACACTTCGCATTTAAAATGTGTGAAAAGGATGAAAATTACTTTGTAGACGTAAAGTTGATCCTGGTAAAAGGGGTGCTCAAAACAAGTGGTTTTAAGCTTTTCTTGAAATCTTTGCAACACCGCAACCGTCTTGGGTTCGGCCACCTTTAGAGGACGTTCAAACAAAATTAATGTATAATGGTGGTATGGACTACGCCTGTGGATTTCGAATCGAATCGAATATTTTAATATTCGGATTCGAAAATTTTTTCGAAAAAATATTCGAATTCGATATTCGTCGAATAATAAACTGAAGATTCGGATTCGATTCGAAAAAAATTTAAAGATTCGAATTCGATTCGATCATGTTTTAAGTTTTTAATTAATCACCGCAATACAAATACATTTCAAAAATTTATTTAAAAATATATTAAACACAAATAAATTCAATATGGAACTATAATAGGCGAACAGAAATATATTTGTAAAATAATTAAGCAGTGTTTTTCAGGCAATTTTTGAGGCAAATTATTTTACTTTTAACTTCTTTAGCACCTAAATTTAACAATATAGGAAAAAAATATGTTGTGTATATGAGAATGCAGGATTTAAGATTTAATCATCTTAAAATAAATTCAAATAGATATTATATATATAGATAAATATAATGAATTATGTTACTTACCAATAGCACTGGACATTGTTATTTATTATGATGTGTCAAAATCAAATTTAATTAAGCGTGTTTGTAATTAAGAAGTTTACAAAAAAATGATAGCGGGAAATATAACTAAATTGCGATAAGATAAAAACAGCTGTATTTTCAGCGACTAATCTATTTAAAATAAATTTAAAGTTAAATAAATTTTCGAATCTTTTTTTAAAGATTCGATTCGAATCTCAGCAACTAAATATTCGATTAGAAATTTACATATAAGAATCGAATTCGGATTCGATTCGAAATTTCGAATCGAATCCGAATCGAATCTCGAATATTTCCCACAGGCGTAGCTATGGGCATATACTAAGAAGAGAGACGAATGACCTAAATCTCGAAAAGTACTGGACATGGGGGTACCGGGGAAGAGAGGAAGAAGACGACCTCGGGTCACAAGGGCAAGTCAACAAAGTTATGGAAACAAAAGAGATTAATCGAGACATGGCACTCACCGTCAAAATGGAAGAAACTTTAAAAAAAAACCCACGACTATGGGACCAAAAACTGATAAAGAATTCCTTCCCAAAACTGTTTGACCTTATATCTAAAATGGGTATTTCTACATTACTAAAAATTAGGCAAAAAACAATAGCCCTACATTTTGGTAAACGTCGTTGAAAAGCAAATAAGGAGAGGGAGGAGGAGGGGCACTTAGAAAATCTTTATCTTGCGTTATTGGCTCAGCATTTCGCCTTATTTCCTCGTGGTACAATTGATCGTCGAAGAGCCGGATTTTGAAATTGTTAACTTCTGAGGGTTCGGTCTTGGTACCGTCACCTCCAAATGACACCATATTTTGCGTTGAGCCTTTAATAATTCAAGTATTTATAAAATTGTTAGGATCCAGGGGTTATGATTAAACATGGGCGTAGCTAAGGGGGGGGGAGGGCAGGGATAGGCGACTGCCCCCCTCTAAATCCAAAAATTTGAAATTCATTAAAATAATGGCTAAAATTTAAAAAATGATCATTTTGCCCTCCCCAAAGCATTATTGCCCCCCCTCTAATTCTAGTGCTGGCTACGCCCATGTGATTAAATATATAGCAAGTTGTAAGTACTGGAAAACGACATAAAAGCTCATTTTAGAAATCAGTGACAATTAAGCGATTCTAAATAAAATTACTTTTACCCCTAATTCTTGTATCTAATTGATGAATGAGACAGGAATAAATACCTTATACATACATATCCTCTGGCAATTGTATGATAAAATCATATTTTTACAAAGATTTTAAATTATTCAAGTGAGGCTCGAACGTTAAATTCACCTAATCATACATACACTGCATAAAAACCAAATTTGTTACGAGTGGATAACGTGGCCTTATGCGCCATTTGGCGTAAGAAGGGGCTAAACCTTAGATTGCACTTACTGAGCTCTTGGTGGTCTTTTCATGGTAAAAATATACAAATACATATTTTTACAAACAAACAAAGAGGTAAGCTATATTTTAAAAACCATCTTCCAAGGGCCTTAGGGTAGACGTTATTTGATAGATGGGCAGATGCCTGTGGGCTCTCGATTTGCTGGTAAAATTGTTGAGGAAATCTTGGTAAGCTAAAACCATTCCACCAGCCGTTGAAATGGCGAAGGTAGAATCGTAGGGATCGATACATATATCTAAATGGCACGAATGATGAACGGTGCCAAGTTTTGTGGGTTCCGTCAGGGCAAACCCGTTGTCGAACACTCTGAAACTTTGGCTTCTATCGAAATTAATCATTCGAATATGCTTTGTAACTATTGTAGCCAGGGGGGGCAGGGAGGGGCGACTGCCCCTTTTAAATTCAAAAATTTCTTATATTAAAATTTCAAAAAATGATCATTTTGCCCCTCCCTAAATCATTATTGCCCCCCCCCCTAATATCAATGCTGGTTAAGCCCATGTTAGTAGGTATCAATATATTTAATTGGAAATCTGGATATTTTTAAAGGGAAACTTATGATTTGAACCCATCGAACTATGACTTGTTGCTATATGCATACTTTACAAATTGTATTAGAGGTTTCAGAGAAGATAGCATCGCCTAAACCCAAGGTAAAAAATTTAAGGCAACACATTTTTTTAAATAAAAACAGACTCTTTTATGTAAATAATTAATTAAATTATAAATCTTACTTAAGGAGAGTCTTATTACCAAGGCATTCTCGATATCAAGTTAAGATACCCGATATAACTAAAGCGATAAAGTACCTAGGTAAAAATAAATTACGTCGAGGGTGAATAAAACTAAACACAGGCGCATGCATAAACTATGTACTATCCAAAAATTTAGGGTCTAATATCAGAAAACACCCTCTCAGCGACCCTACAGGAGCAAAAAAACAAAATCTCTAGCGGATAAGGTAATAGTAAAACGCAAAAAGTCATGGGCCTAGCCAGCATTGGAACTAGAGGGGGGGGGGCAATAGTGATTTAGGGAGGGGGGCAAAATAATCATTTTTCGAAATTTTAGCAGTAATTTTTAACAATTTTTTGGATTTAGAGGCTAGCCCCCCCCCTTGGCTATACCCATGCAAATAGATTCTTACGAAGCGTGGGTATCTCCTATAGCCAAGATATTGACGGTATCCAACGTCCAAGCGCAGCCAGTAAAATGGGTGGCTGTCTTAGTTCGGGAGTATGGCAGTGGTTGAAGTCCGCTACACCCATAACCATTGGGCTCGAGCGTGTCCCAAATAGCGTGTGATTTATCACGACCCACAGCTGCTAAATAACGACCTGCCCGGTCGAATGGGCACCAAGCCACGCCCGTCACTTCTCGCAAATGACCGATTCCCGCGGGCAATACCCTGGTCGGTCTTAGGCAAGGAACCTCAACATTGCTTGGGTTCGGGTCTCCTATTACATAATACGCCAAATATTGAGCCATCCTAATTTGCAATAGTGTTGTAAAAACGGCTGGGTTTTGTTTGGTCGACCTTTGGTTGCAGTCGACTAAGCATCAACAAATCAAAGATTTCTTGGTCTGTTTGTAGCCCGACAAAAAAGAGGCATGCTGATGATTTCTCAATTTTACATTATTAAACAACACGAATTCAATCATGGGCGTAGCCAGGATTGCATTTAGAGGGGGCAATAATGATTTGGGGGGGGGGGGGTAAAATTATAATTTATTGTAAATTTAGCCATAATTATAGTAAATTTTGTAGAATTTTTGAAATTAAAGGGGTAGGCAGCCGCCCCTCCCTGCCACCCCTAGCTACGCCCATGCCCATATTTATACTTTAAACTGTAGAAAGAAGTTAATAACTGCTAACAAATCGTTAAATTTCGCAATATCACCGAAGCACAATATACTGGCGCATTTATTTTACTGCACATTTAGTTGCCCGACATAAAATGATTCGCTACATTGCTGTGAAGCACGATGTGAATATTTTGAAAATTATAAATAAAAAACGGCTTTTATAAAGGCAGGCTGATTACAAGGCATCTATTCATAGGCGTAGCCAAGGAGGGGGGCAGGGAGGGGCCACTGCCCCCCTTTAAATCCAAAAATTTGTTGAAAATTAAAAATATGGCTAAAATTAAAAAAATTATCATTTTGCCCTTCCCTAAATTGTTACTGACCCCTCTAATCCCAATGTTGGCTAGGCCCATGCATATCATATAAGGAATACTCTAAATCAACCAGTTCATCTTGTAAATGAAATCTCTAACCGTATGTTTGGCTTATAATTATTACTTCACAAAAATATTTTAAATTCCATAATCATATTTAAAAGGTATACTACAAAGAAAGTTTACAAAATAGGAACTATACAAACTTTTTTATAGATCCTAACATAAGCCATATTATAATGAGTATTACTATATGGATCGATTACCTAAATCTTTCAAAATGATTGATGATATCTTGCCACGGGGCATTAAGCCCACAACATCCCAACAGGCAGAAGCCGGGCTGGAAGATGCAGTAACATTCCATATTCCTATACTTCCTAAATTACAAACAAACAATGTTTTTATTCATTTTGTTGGATTCAAAAAAAGTTTAAAAAGTTTTAAAAAAAAATTGAGTTAGGACTGCATTAAGTGATTATTTATTTATTTTTATAATTTTCAAACACAAAAACAATCATACACGTATGAAAACCACCCGAAGGTGAGCTGTAAAAAGGGCTGAGTTTTGTTTGGTCGGCCTTTGGTTTTAGTCGACTAAACAAAAATAGACAAGAGCCGACCGTTAGTCGTAGTTGATAAGGGTCGACCGACCAAAAAGCTAGGTCTTTTTACAACACCACCACCCAGTTTTTTGCAATTAAAACATTTAAAAAGTCGTTCAAACATCTCGAGTTAATGCTTCAAATTTTGAAGTAAACGGTGAAAAGAAAACGAATTAAATGACAAAACATAAAATATGACATTTAAAGAACTTAATAAACGCTCGCCTCCTTCGAAAATATCGAATAGTTTTCTACTAAGGCAATCAATCGCCATTGCGATCGCTAAATCCAATTTTTATTCCCTGATGGACTCAATGCCCATTCTTAAAAAAGACGAAGAAATGAATAATGCCTTTTATCCAATTTCGTTTATAAATATTTTCGTTCTCGTATTCTTTCAATAATTTCATCATATATTTAATACTTTTTTATAATAAAGCACATGTTTAAAAAAAATAAACCATCCGTAAATCCGGCTGCAAGTTTACAACTCTCTAGCCCCAAGTGCCAATCAAGGCACTGTGGAAAAACAGAGCTTTTTGCCATTACAGCTTTGCCAATTTCTGTTTCGCCCACTTTTTTGAGATCTTTAACGGACGGAGGGTACAATGATAAATGATAAAAATTCGTCGTTTCGAACCATTTCTTTTCGACACTTTGATCAGACGTTGGCACTAGATCACGTGGTAAGGGTAGGCTGAGGAATAAAATGATTTGTCGTAGAAATCGTAAATTACGTTAACCAAATCAAACGCGTGAAAATATATACAAGAATCATTAAATCCATAGAATCTAAGCTGTAAAACTATACAGCATGGACTATAAATCCTCGAATTTTAGCCTAAATTAAAAAAGAAAATATCTAATGATGTGTTTAGCGTTCGAGCTTACGGTATTATAACGACGGGTCCTACGCTAGTGGTGAATGCCAAGTAGCCTAAAAAATCCCATTTCTCCTGACGAATAGATTCGGAATTTTGCAAGGTCGGACAAAACTTAGCATCGTACACGGTTCCAAATTCGTGAACTACCCCATACTGAAAGCAGGGTACCGCTCTGATGAAATAGCGTATTAATTTTATTAAAATTGATTTACCGGGTTGAAAATTTTAAAATGCTTTCGGGTCGGGTAGGGTTCGGGTTGAAAAAAGAGACTTTGCCGTTCTCTATGCCATATTCAAAGGCGTATTATTATAAGACAAACATGAATAAAATATAAAAATTTCAAAATCTTAGGGCTTGCCTTAATATCGGATTCAGATTCAAATGATGCGAATTTATCTTTATCAAATATCCGATTAAATTTCATGTGTCAAACTCGGTTGTAATTATTAATATTTTCGTTTTAACTCTTGAAATTAATCGCTGTTATGTTATGCGTCTGAAATGTAAATCTGCTGTGAATTCGAAGTTAAGACACGGCTATGTTATAACCCCTACAACGATTTTTGCAGCGCAGCAAAATCCGATATTAAGACAAGCCCTTAGACTAAAAAATGGTTGAAAAAGTGTTTTGGTTAAGCCATGGGTATGAACATAGTCACTAAAAAGGAGAAAATTAATCACTTATCCCATAAAAATTCGATAAATACCGTTCGATGTTTAGATCCGCACCCATTTCATCATTAGTTTTGTGATTTTGAACGTTGGCCTTCTTTGAGAAGGGGTCAATCATACCCCATACTTGAATGGTTCCTATGTCATGGTCTAAGCGAGTGCACAAGCAAAAATACTGCACATCATTCAGTGTGACGACAGGTGACCAGCTTAGGGCGGTAACACAACCCCCCGCGTACCCAGTTACAGAGTGGCCGTCTTTTATAAAATTAATGAAAAACGTATTTTACTAATTTTCAAAATCTATTAGAAATTATTGATTTCTGTCGAGTGTGAATTAATTTTTTCAGGCATATTTAATGCAAGTTGCGTCGGTATGTGGCAGAAAAATCTAAAGGAAACCTCATTGACTAACAACAAAATTGACATTTAACCCTTTTAAAAATCAGTTTTATAAAATGAAAATACTTTAGTAGGCTATAGATAATAAATTACAGAGAACATTATTGACAGCAAACTAAATTAAAATTTTACACTTAAAAACCCACTTTTTTAAAAAGAAAACTTTTAGGCCATAAATAATACTAACTATTCTTTTTTAAATATCTATCAAATTTAATAAATTCATAACTTTAATTTCACGTTTATATATTTAAGATACTTCACTCCATACCATATTATAAAAAATGGAATGTTAGCTTATCTAGTTCCCAAAATCTTTTTTAAATTGTCAAAAAACAACAAAGAAATGCAATTTTGTTGCAAAAAACCTCTAAAAATATAAATAGCTAAACATTCTCATAAGCATTTGTTATCCTTCTAACCGTGTTGCGTTTTGCTCTCCCCAAATTGCAATGGCGTAGGGACAACGGGATGGGCCAAAGTGATTTCATTTTTCTCAATATCAAAACTATCCATGCTTGGATCGACCACGTAAAAATTTGAAGACACAGCTCGGCTAATGCTAGAATCCACTCTGCCAAATATAATTTCATACTTAACCCATTTCAACTACCATCAAAAACATGGGCGTAGCCGGGGGCTGTGAACCCAAAAATTGTTGAAATTTACTAAAATTTCAAAAAATGATTATTTTGCCCCTCCCTAAATTACTATTGCCCCCCCCCTTTAATTCCAATGCTGGCTACGCCCACGAATAAAAATATCGCTGATTAATAACCATCAAGTGATTTTACGGAGCAACACTTGTACAGCTAAATTATAAACGATATTACAAAATATCGAAATCAACATTGTGAGCCCGAGGTATAATTTAATCTTGTAAATCCATCTTAATCTGAGGCATGGGCGTTGCCAGGGGGGAGGGGGGGGAGGGGCAGGGAGGGGCGGCTGCCCCCCTCTAAATCGTGAAATTTGTCCAAATTTAATGCTCAAATATTCAAAAAATTGTCATTTTGCCCCTTCCCCTGAAGCATTATTGTCCGCCCCCCCTTCTAGTTCCAATCCTGGCTACGCCCTTATTCCGAGGATTTTTCTCATTAATATAAATATTGTTTTTCTGGTGTGAGTTTTATAAAGAAGTCTTTACTTAGTAGGGTACCATTTGTTGAGATCAGGTTTCCAATCAGGTAAAACTTTGGGGGAATAAGGCATTGGACCTAAATATTCCTGCTTTCCACAACCTTTTAATATGGTATGATTGGGTTGAATTAACAAATTATTAACCAAAGAGTAAGCATAAAAAAAATAAAATGCTCAAGCGATACCACTATAACAACTTTTACTTTTTCGCAATCTACTTGGTTTCTTTGTAGGTGTCGAACGTTCCTAATATAACAACGTATACGTGTAAAATATTCCAACAAAACGAGATAATTAAAAAACTTTTAATAAAAAACTTGGCAAAATGAATAAAAACTTGGCAGATTGCAAAAAAACTTTGCATTTTGAATAAAAAGCTTAGCAAATTAATTTGTTGCCATTAAACAAACCACGTACTTTTATGTGGAAATCTTCTTCGATGTATTCATCCTCGGGGTTAGCTATGAAATCCGCGTCAATTTTTTCTTCTTTAATCTTTTTAGGACTTTCACTCCCATCTTCTCGTATGTAAGATGACAAATTTCTGCGCGTAAAATTAAAAATTATATACAGAAAATTCAACTAATTTTGTATAATCATGAAAACTTTTTTAATTGTTCAAATGGCAAAATAGTAACCTAAAAGGGCAAAACTTGAAATTAAATCAATAATCATCAATTAACCCTCCCATTAGTCCAAGTTATATATAACCCTTCAAGGTTAAATTGACAAAAAAAACTTTCCTAAATACCTTATTATGTTTAAAGAATTCGATAAAATTTTGGTCAACACCTGGTCTGTTTTTTAAATTCCGACTAAGCCTGATGGTCGACTAAGAAGCACAGATTAAAAAACCTTTAATCCGTTTATGTTTAGTCAACTCTTGACTCATTGTTACTTCCTCACGCTGTAAATTAATTCCCCACTATTTTGAACTTTTATCATCAATGTTTTTTGGTCTGTTTTTCTTGGTCGACCTCTAGGCTTGGTCGTAATTCGGAAAAACAGACCAGGGTCTACCGTTAATCTTGGTTGAACCACAGGTCGTCGACCAAACAAAACCCACACTAGTATTGCTCCACCCACTAATGCATTTGCAGTTCAAAACACTCACACTCACACATTTCATTTGTTTCATATAAATGACATGTTCGTGTGTGAAAGGGGTTTTACTGTTTAGCCTTCACTTTACTGGCCCGAGCACTGCCCAATACGGCGGGACCCGAGGGTCGGGTCGGAGCAACGGGTTCGACTCGGGCAGTCTGTTTAGGGGCATCGGGCGGGAAGCAAGCTTTCAAATGGTACATGAGACCGGGGATGGTTGTGTACGCCTTGTGGCAACTCGTCTTGAAGCAATGGAAAGACTTGTACTTGGACAAAGATTTACTCACGAATGATCTATATAAATCTATAGCCTTCGGGTCTATCTCATATTCCTGCAACCAAATAACAGAAGAACGTCTTATATATGCAGGAAGTCTAAATCCACAAATTTGTTGAAATTTCATTAAAATTATTGTTAAAATTACGAACAATTGTCATCCTCCCTAAATTATTATTGCTCCCCCCCCCTCTGATTCCAATCCTGGCTACGCCCATCCGTTCATTTTTATGGTGCCCTATTAAAATTAGAGGGGGTGAAATTTTAGCCATATTTTAATAAATTTCAACCGATTTTTGGATTGAAAGGGGGGCAGCCGCCCCTCCCTCCCCCCCCCCCTTGACTACGCCTTGGAGATATATAATAACAACTAAACGCCATTCATTTTGTTCAAAAAAACTTAATGCTCAACTCAGGTTGGAAAGATTTATTATACTTTCTAGCATAACTTGCAATTTTTCACTGGACAAGCGCGCATAATAAAAAAAGCTGACCAAAAATGGCGGTCTAAGTCGTAGTGTTGTAAAAACGGCTGGGTTTTGTTTGGTCGACCTTGGTTTAGTCGAACATAAACATGTTAAGTCGATTAAAATCAAAGGTTGATCAAACAAACCCCAGCCGTTTTTACGACACTACTAAGTCATTAATAAATTCCATTATCAAACAAACATAAGGAGAATTATATTTGGGAGATATCAATAGCTTACGATGCCATTATGACAGGATATCAAATGTTCAACTTTGGCTTCTAAATTTTCATATTTTCCACCACACAACTTACATAAAATGGGTTCCTAAATTTAAAAAATCAATTATAATATAAGCAAGGTATTTTATGTAATTTTTTAAAGGTTTATGTAAAAAAATGAGTTTACATGTTTGCAATTTAGCATGTGTTGTATGATTTGAGACAAGGAAGTGCAATTATAAGTACTACAAATGGGACAATCCACTTTTTCCAAAATTTTGATTTTAAACTATAATAATTAATTATAAATATAAAATTTCAATCAATATAGGCAAACTCTTTATAAATTAAAATGATAATTTTTTATATTTAATAACAAATAAAAAATCACATGCCATGGTCAATATGTTCAAATTTTTATTTGGTGCTTTATAAAATTATTTATATATAAATTTATACAAACTTCCAATAACTCCATAATATCTATTGAAAATGGCTTTTCAACTAGAGTATCTCCTTCTATACGAGATAAGGCAAGTGGCAATTTTTTATAACTGACTCCAGGCTTTCTACCCCTTTTACCTTTAGGGGCAACATTAATTTTACTCGGAGATTCTATAGTGTCTTCTTGAGAGACACCATCTTCTGATTGAATTTCTTTCTTAACTTGAATAGATATCTGTATAAATGTGTTAATCATATAATAAATTATAAAACAATTCATAGATTTGTTGATAAATTTTTTTGTAAACAACCCAATAAAATTTTAATTTTTCAAATCTTCTTTAATACAGTAAGGCTTTTTTTAATTTTAAATATTATTATAATATAATTAAAGTTATAATAATTATGAAATTACTACCATTAATTAAAGATAATAAGCTAGGTTTATAATATTAATTGCTACATTAAATGATTTAAAGTCATATAATTAGAATAAAAATTTTAGATGATTAAACATATTATTAAATATACTGATACCCTATTTGTTCTCCTTAAAGGAATATCAATTGGATTTAATAGACATAGAGATTCTTTCTGAGGTGTCTCCTCTAATATTATAGATTTATGTGGCCGTCCAACTTTCCGCTTTGAAGGAGTAGGTTGAGTTTCAGACATTATCTAAGGGTAATGGCATATTTTTAAATTAAAAAAATCATAAATGAAAATATCAAAAACTATTAAATTTTAACACAAATGATACAATATTATGCATTACTTAAATAACAAATGAACCATTTTTATCCATTGTTGAACCAAATAGTTTTAAAAATACAAATATGTATGTATGTATAAATGCGTAAAATTTTAATTTTGAATTTTCCTAACATTTGGTTGAGCAAACCACATGATGTTAATTCAATACATTGCATTGTCCATTAGGCTCGAACTAAAGTAAACTTAAATATGATCAAAATGGACAGATGTCTTATATATAATAAATGAGATTGTAATAAAAACTTCCCTTATTGGGCAGTTCTTTAAGTCGCTGGTAAATTTTTTTCAATATAATCCTGTTGATTATACAATACACTGAGGCATAACAAAGCCAACATATTAATCCAAGCCGCCCCTAGAAAGGTAGGTCCCTCAATCCTGAGTGTTCAGACCGAATTTGGAAGGGTTGATGCGCCATGATGGCTTGCTTAAGTTCTTTGGTAAAATGGCTTATTCATTAAGTGGATTTTACATGTGTTGGTTGACATTTTAACCACGACCCTATTATCGCATAGGAGCTTAAAATTGCTAAAATTCTACTCTTTTGCCATTCAATTTTTATATCCCTGTTGTTGACACATGTCTGGAATCTTCGATAAACAAGCTATCAATTTTTTAAAATTACACGGAATACGTTCACAACTAGATAAAGCATTTAGGAATTCCACTAAACTATTGACTATATCTTTTTGCATCATTTTCATTTATGTCCTAATTTTATCCTCCCGAAAGCTCAAGTACACTTATGTTTGGCTCAATATTGTAGGAGAAAATCTTTGTCATGCGACATTCATATTGAAATACTCTTTCCATCACTTCCTTTGGCTTGAATAAGTTAACCCTTCGCGTTTTTTACCACTTCAAGGACTCCGACATCATGACATATCTTCTCCCTTATCCTGGCCAATTTGTACATAAGCCTGTGGCCCCCGTTATAATCCAGTTTGTTAGATATCTCATCCGCAAGCGCACCATTCTTCGTTATTCTTTTTGCCTCCCTGTACATATGATAATTCTCCTCTAATTTTTAGATTTGCGCCAGCATCTATCTTAATTTTCTTTCTTTTGATTAAGTCCCGTACCGTTTGATTCCACGACTATAATTTTCTATTCAAGGCTTTGCCTCCTAGGGTTTCCCAGTCGCCGTCAGCGTTCCGTTCCAACTTCATGAAATCCGAAACTATGGAAGCTTTTATATTTATCGTTCGTTGACGTATATTAATGGAGTTTTTTTTGAAACTAGCATGATTTTGAAGTGCGATTTCAAGCCGTTTCCGACCTGACTCCAACCCTCTTTTTTACATAAGGATTTGGGACCGGCGTTAATAGTGTTTCAGGTAATTGACGAATTTGGTTTAAATAAAGGTTTATTTAAAAAAATATAAAGTGCAACGGTATTAAAACTTTGCCTCGCGAATTAACAAACAAAATCTCTAGCTTTTGGAGAATGCGCCATTCTTATTTATAACGAAAATGATACTTAGAAGGATGAAGGCAGTTAGATATGACCCATCTAAAAAATAATATATAGCTCTACGATGGAACTCTCTTTTCTATATATATAAAAATCTAAGTCCCTTTTTATGAACGCTAATAACTTTAAGAGTTCTCAACCGATTGCCACCAAATTTGGCCAGATTATTGCCTAAGCATTGTTTTTAGATGGTATATAGATACTATTTATCAACCTGCGACACGGAAACCATGTTTGTTAATTTTTTGCGCCATCTATCGGACTTCAAACGCTTATCTTAATTATTATTTTCCCTTAGACTGTTAATCATTGCTTTAAATGTTTTTTACCATTCATTTGTCACATTCAACTTGGTGATCCTTTTTTCTTTATATATATCTTTGACAAATAAATAATTAAAAACCTCAAAACATCAAAAATTTCATATTATAAAAATAACGCGCGCTCTTTTATACGTTTACATAATAAGCGTTTGACGAGCGAAATGTTATTGTGAAAATGTTATTATAAGAAACAACGAGGGCCTCAAGAATTACTTTTCCGCTTTCTTGAAAGAGTATTTTTGCCATTTTATTATACCACTAATAAGGATTTTTGCTTACTGATTTTTATAAATATTACATTTTTACTCTAATAACACTTGTCAACAAATAATGGTCTTGTGTATATAACCGGAAAATGGTCAACATATTCCGATAGAAATCAATTTTCAATGTTTCACCCTAAGTTGGTTCTACCACTAAGAGGTTTAAAATTTTTTTTAGCCATTCAATATAGCTCTATTGAGCATCGAAAAGGGTCAAAAACGGTCATTTTCGCAACTTTGAATCGAAATATTTAAAAAACTTGACGTATAGGAAAAAAACGAAAAACATATTTGAGTTCACCACAAAAAACTCTATCGGAATATGTTGACCGTTTCCCGGTTGTTTTTTTGTTGTTGTTTAGTATAATTTTTTTGCATACAATTTGCCCTATTTGCAGTTTAAAATACCATTAAGAAGGATTGGCAGTTTGCACTATTTTATATACCACTAAGAAGAATTGGCAGGAATACCATTATATTTTTTTTGCTTACTGATTTTTGTAAATATTACATTTTTACTCTAATAATTTTTTTGCATACAATTTGCCCTATTTGCAATTTAAAATACCACTAAGAAGAATTGGCAGTTTGCACTATTTTAATATACCACTACAAAGGATTGGCAGGTAATACCATTATATTTTTGCCTACTGATTTTTGTAAATATTACATTTTTCTAATTTTTTTGCATACAATTTGCCCTATTTGCAATTTAAAATACCACTAAGAAGAATTGGCAGTTTGCACTATTTTAATATACCACTACAAAGGATTGGCAGGTAATACCATTATATTTTTGCCTACTGATTTTTGCAAATATTACATTTATACTCTAATAATTTTTTAGCATACAATTTGCCTTATTTGCAGTTTAAATACCACTAAGAAGGATTGGCAGTTTGCACTATTTTAATATACCACTACAAAGGATTGGTAAGTAATACTATAGTTGTTAAATTGCCAAGTAGCTTCAACTAAAAACGCGAGCACGAACACTAGCTAGATAATATGCTAGTTTAACACAATGAGCGCTAGCTGTTCGGTGCAATAGTTTTAACAGTAGCACGTAATAATGCTCGAGAGGTTAGTCGAAGCAGCCAAATCTGTTAAAAAATTTAGGAGGAGCTCGAGCAGTAAATTCGAGCAGATAGTAGATTGAATTGCTATTTGTTAAAATTACAATTTTAATCCTATTATATATCATAAATGAATTAAGAACTTTGCCCCCCCCCCTTATTTTTTACCCTCTTTCTTACCAGAGGGGGGGGGGAGGGTGTTTTGCCCATCCCCTTATTTTTTACCCTCTATCTTACAAGATGAAGAGGGGGGGGTGTTTTGCCCCCCCCCTTATTTTTTTATCCTCTTTCTCACCAGAGGGGAGATGGGGTAGGGGGTGTTTTGCCCCCCCCCTTCTTATTTTTTGCCCCCTTTTTCACCAGAGGGGAGATGGGGGGGGGGGGGGGGTGTTTCGCCCCCCCCCCCTATTTTTTATCCCCTTTCTTACCATAGGGGGGGCCTTATTTTTTATCCTCTTTCTCACAAGAAGGTAAGGGGGGGGGGTGTTTCGCCCCCCCCCCTTCCCTTATTTTTTACCTTCTTTCTTATCAGATGGGAGGGGGATGTTTTGCCCCCCCCTTATTTATTACCCTTTTTTTTCACCAAAGGGGAGATGGGGGGGGGGTGTGTTTTGTCCCCCCCCCCCTATTTTTTATCCTCTTTCTTACCAAAAAGAGGGGAGTGTTTTGCCCCCCCCCCTATTTTTTATCCTCTTTCTTACCAAAAGGGGGGGGGGGGGTTTTGCCCCCCAACCTTATTTTTTACTCTTTTTCTTACCAGGGGGGGCACCAGTGAAAAAGAGGGATAAAAAAATAAGGGAGGGGGGCCAAAACACCCCCCCCCCCCATCTTCCCTATGGTGAGAAAGAGGATAAAAAATAAAGGCACCCCCCATCTCCCCTCTGGTGAGAAAGAGGGTAAAAAACAAGGAGGGGGGGGGGCAAAACACCCGCTCCCCTTCACATCCGGTAAGACATAGGGTAAAAAATAGGGGAGGGGGACAAAACACCCCCCCCCCCTCCCCCTGGTGAGAAAGAAGATAAAAAATAAGGGGGGGGCAAAACACCCCCCCCCCCTTTCATCTCGTAAGAAAGAGGGTAAAAAATAAGGGGGGGGGGCAAAACACCCCCCCCCCTTTCATCTTGTAAGAAAGAGGGTTAAAAATAAGGGAGGGTGGCCAAAACACCCCCCCCCCCCCATCTCCCCTCTGGTGAGAGAGAGGATAAAAAATAAGGGGGGGGGCAAAACAACCCCCCCCCCCTCCCCCCTGGTGAGAAAGAGGATAAAAAAAATAAGGGAGGGGGGCAAAACATCCCCCTCCCATCCGGTAAAAAAGAGGGTAAAAAATAGAAGGGGGGGGGGGCAAATACCCCCGAAAGAGGGTAAAAATAAGGGGGGGGCAAAACACCCCCCTCCCATTTGGTAAGAAAGAGGGTAAAGAATAAGGGTGGGGGGGGGGGGCAAAGTTCTTAATTTATTATGATATTTAATATGATTAAAATTGTAATTTTAACAAGTAGCAATTCAATCTACTATCTGCTCGAATTTACTGCTCTAGCTCCTCCTAAATTTTTTAACAGATTTGGCTGCTTCGACTAACCTTTGAGCATTTTTACGTGCTACTGTTAAAACTATTGCACCGATCAGCTAGCACTCATTGTGTTAAACTAGCAAATTACCCAGCTAGTGTTCGTGCTCGAGCATAGCACATAGTTAGCATTGCTAAAGTTAGCAAATTAACAACTCTAGGTAATACCATTATATTTAACCACTTAAGGACTGAGCCAAAGCAACGCTTGGCCGGGCACAGCTAGTTATGTATAAAATAAAAATGCTCTTTAAATCTCCGTTTTAAACACCCATTATAAATGGCCTAATATATGACAACTCATCAGCCATTTTTGCTAAAAACATTTTTTTCTAACTATATTTAAACAATTGTGTTAGAGATTTCTGATCGTCTATTTGGTTCAACGGTCATAGTTACCCTCTTATTTATCACAAACTCGTCAACTTGCTCTGCAATAGTATATGTCCATACCACCTTAGAAAATTTTCATTTATCAAGTCCGCCAATGGTTAAATACACATCTTTGCCCTGACTTAGTCATTAAGTGATGATGTCACGTAAGCGATAGATTTGTGAATTTTATATATTTATAAAAAATACTAGCTCTCAATGTATTGCTTGAGGAATGGTTACTTGATTTCCGAAAGATCAATTAACCAAAATTTTATTTAAACTTTAAAGGCAACATTAAATGCAATCTTATACTTCTATACAAAGGTGTTGTCAAAATATCTGGTATAAGGACTAAAATAAAACCTATAATATACCATATCGCCAACATGCTTAATATTGTGAAAATATTAACCTAAAATTTCCAAAATTAAGGCGTTAGTATTGTGGCGAAATTATTACAAAATTCGAACTTATTGATCTACATCTTAGGATTGAGCAAAATTTGTTCATAAAGAGTGTCTGATTTAAGATATTTCTTTTTGATTTAACAAAATCGTTTTCTATTTAACCATCTATAATCCCCAAAACATTCAACTGTTAGACACATTCTTACGTTGTTAGCAAGGCTAATTTTTATTAATTAATACATTCATATTAAGATTTGAGTGTGGCTAAAATCGTTATTAAAAAATCTAATCTTTATAAAATACTATATTTTAAAATGATTAGATTTTTTATCTTGTTCATATGTTGGACTCCAGGCGTGTCATAAAATGTTAATCACATAACACTTAGCAAATTGCCTTTTATAGGTGAATGCACAAGCAAGCTAAATTAAATAGTTTGTTGAAATGTTTCACATTAATTAAAACACAAATGCTAGTAATAAGACTACTTGATAGTGGCAGGGATTTGATAAGTTGTGAAATTTGGTCCTGTTTTGCAATAAAAAGGCAAATCCATCTTGTGTAATAATCTTAATAAAAATTTGATACAGAATTAAATTACAAACTTAATTTGGTAATTTTGTGAATTGCATGTTTTTAATATTAACATTCATTATATAAATTGATGTTGCATCATAAAAGGACGTAATAAAAACGTATATATAAACGCAATCCGTTTTAAACATAACAGCAATATTACCTTTAAATGCTATAATAAAAATGATTTTTAATTAAATAATTTCGCTTAAACTTATGTTTTAGTTAATCAAACAATTACAATACTTTATTAAGTGACCATGCAATAGACGTCTAGATAGACGAGCTATATTTAATGGATGTCACTTGAACACAATGTTGGGCTAAAGACGGACCTAACTGCTCCCCAACAAAACTCTCTCCCATCTCAAACATGCTCACCTAAGGAAGATATAAACTCAGAAAGCCATCTTCAATCAAACAAATTTGCCCTCTCTCTTAAAAACACTTACGATTCCATCAAATCCATTACTCTCAAACCGTACACAGGATTATTTTGTTTGGGTTCCATCCTATTTTTCATAGGAATCATAGCTAATGTGAGTGTTAATAAGATGGGGAAGAAGAATGAAATTCAATATGGAGACGGTGGGGAGTCAAATATTTCATACGACAGTCAGGGATCTCACTTTGAAACTGCTAAGCCCGAATTATATGTGAACTTGAAAAATGTCACAAACCTTGCTCACGACAACTCAAACAAAAGTTTCAAGGGATCAATAATAGAAGATACAGTCATAATGAGTCCTCCTGAATTGCAGAGACAACTAGAGGGCCGAAGAATACCAAAAATAGACGGAAAATCTGCGGATTCTAAAAGTGATATTTATCGAGAATTAAATCCTAAAAAACCGGAATCACCAATCATAACTATAATGTCGGGTGCCCTCATTACGTTAGGCATGTTACTTATAGTGGTCGGATTCGCTTTTATGGTCAAATTACATTATAAAGTAAAAAATATATTACAAATTACACATTAAATATTATACTTTTCTAAAAAATATTTATTTATACTAAATTTATTTAGGATTTTTTGTCCGATCAATTTAAAGGAGTAAACGCTTTATTCCCCAAGGAAGTGACGAAAGCAAAAACTGATGAAAATTCAGTCAAAATAATTGATATAATAGAGTATGACAAATTTTTGAATACAAATCCAAATTTTAGTAAGCAAGAAGACACGGAGAAAATAGCAGAGATCACTTCAATGGAAAATGTTCCTACCGAATTGGTTAATAATTTTATTATTACAAATTAAATTTTGAAATATTATGTTTGATGTTTTTTAAATTATAAATGTTATACACATACCTCTACTTATAATATAGTGAATTTTTTCAAAACTAAAGTCTTATGTGTTAGTCTCTAAAAAGAAACTCTTTACTTAAAATACAGCCAAAATCTAGCTAGATAATAAACAGGCCAAAAAGTGTTTTACTAAAAAACTATATAATATTTAACTAGAGAACAAGGGTTAATGCATCTAATAATAACACCGGCCAACAAATAATGGACTTATAAAATCAACCGGCAAACCGTTTGTAGATTCTGGTATAGTTTATTATGGTAAACACAATTTAAGTTTTTTCCCTTTACGTCAAGTTTTTAAATTATTTGCTGTCATAGTTGCTAAAAATAGCGATTTTGGCATTGTTCAAACGTCAATAACTTGCACGGTAAAATTTTGGTTAATAAACTTGATTTATAAAAAAGGGGAGAGGAATCCATCAAACTTTTTTTACCCTAGCTCTACTAAATTTTGATATATATTCAAAATTAACTATATTCAATCTTTTTACATTGATAAATTGCCCGAGACTTAAGGTCGCCCTCCCTTCCCTTTAGCACTAGAAATTAAGTGCGTTTTGTTGTTTATCTACTACTACTACAGACCTGCACGGCCCGTGATTTCTGTAAATTAAAACAACGGGCCGGTGTAGGGTTATCAGATTCATATGCGTAATAGAACGCACTAATTGGCTACAAGCGTAAAAGTAAACAAGATCACGTGATTTTCGCTACATCGCCATTGATTATGAGCTTAATACAGAACAATTGAACGCGTAGAAAACACCCGTTAGGAGAATAATAAATAAGTGTTACCAGATTCAAGCTAATAAACCTACAAACAACTCTAACCATTTTCAAGTGTTTTCCGAATTGGAAATTGGTAGGATAATAAGTTGTTAAGTAAGTAATATATAACATGCTTTATATAACGTTTTAGATATTAAAGAGTGAAATACTTGTGTTTACAAAATATATAACATTTTTCTGGAAATATTTAAAGTTATAATAAACATGAAGAGGAGAAATAAATAATGAAGAGTTATCACGATGGCCCAACAAACTCTATCAAGGAAATCTGGAAAGTCACATGGGGATTAATAAAACTAGGAACAAAATATCTGAAAAGTGCATCATATTTCTAATCATTGTAAATATGTTCATTTAGGTATTAGTGGCCCAATATATGTGTTCAGATATAAATGATTATTAGCATCTCATAACCATTTTGATGTAATGATATTTATTTAAATAAAATTTATCCATTGTATTATATTACTGTGTTTGTTATATAAACTTAAGCAATAATTAAGTCATAATTTTAAAATAAACAAGGAACAAAATATCTGAAAAGTACTTGTAAATATGTTCATTTAGGTATTAATGTCCCAATATGTGTTCAGATATAAATATAACCATTTTGATGTAATGATATTTATTTGAATAAAATTTTTATATCCATTGTATTATATTACTGTGTTTGTTATATAAACATAAACAATAATTAAGTCATAACTTTAAAATAAACAAGGAACAAAATATCTGAAAAGTACACATTTCTAATCAAAGTAAATATGTTCATTTAGGGATTGGTGTCCCAATATGTGTTCAGATATAAATGATTATATAGCACCTCATAACCATTTTGATGTAATAAATGATAATTATTTAAATTAAAAAAATATATATTACTGTGCTAAACTTAAGCAATAGTTATCAATGGAAATTACATATTATAAAACTAGGTCTCAAAATATAATTTCAATGATCTTTATCAAAAAGACTTATTATAAATAAGCAAATAAAAAATAGCTATTAATATATATATTTATATATGTCATTAATTTTGATTTCTTTTGTTTACAAATTTAAAAATGGCTGTCAATCACGACACACGTCAATCAAAGTCAGATTGACAAGTGAATATGATAATACGTGAATATAATAACCTGACACCGGCCCTGGCCGGGCAGTAATATAATCTAACGGGCTTGGGCCGGGCCTAGATACACCAAAGACCCACTAAAAGCCCGTTACAAAAAGAATTAGATTTTTATTTATGTTCCATAAAGTATTAACAAAGGGTTGTCCTTATAATGTATTAAAATTATTTGATGGCTATTAAATTAACAAGGATTTAATGGATTCCTCTCTCCTTTATTTATAAATCAAATTTATTAAATTAAAATTTTACAGATTAATTTGCAAGTTATTCCTGTTTGAAAAACGCCAACCAAAATCGCTATTTTTAGCAACTTTGACAGCAAATATTTTAAAAACTTAACGTATAGGGGAAAATTTAAAAATACATCCGTGTTCATCGCAAAAAACTCTACCAAAATCTGCAAACAATTAGCCGGTTAATTTTAAAGTAAGTTGATTATAAGGGGAACTAAATAAATGTCATGTCAAAGTTAAATATGTTGAAGACATCACAAATATAGTCCTAAAAACAACGTGTAACATATACTTTATTAAATAAGATTAAGATATTTCGTTCTCTAAAGCGAGTGGATCAAAACATTTAAGCTATTACAAGTGCGATGTTATAAGCGTTATAAGTGACAATTACACTAAAAGTACGAAATAGTGTTGAGTAAATATTGTAAAACAAATATGTAATGAAAATGAACGAATTAATGTATAAACACATTTTAAGTCATTTCCTGGTCTATTTTGTTCAATCAGTTGATTTCTTTAACCATAAGCTAGAGTAAAACGAAGCAAAAAATTAGAAATAAAATCCAGACATTTGATTTGAGGATATTACCTGCTACAGCCTCAGAAGCGTAATATTTAACGTCAAAGTCGGGATCTTGCGTTAATTTTTCCAAGCAAGGCTTAACTTGGTTTTGAATGGTGCTTAATTAGTTAAAACATACAAAAGGCGAGTAATATCATTTGATCAATAAATATAAGGCACACTTAAGTAACCAAAAAATGTATTCTTATAGATTTTTTTCAAATTTATTAACTTTCGAGAGCCAGAAAATACAAGATAAAATAACGGTAGAAACTATTTTTTGAAATTTTTTAGGGAAAATATATGACATATAGGTAGACATACAAATTTTAATAAATAGAGATCGCACTTGAGTAACCAAAAATATATTCTTTTAGTTTTGTAAAAATTAATTATATGATAAAATAAAAATATTTATTCACTTTTGATCGACGGTAGAAACTATTTTTTGAAATGTTTTTGCCACGTTGAATCGGACATTAGCCACTTTGTCGGTTGAGAGTTGCAGACATATCGGGACCAAATATTTAACCACAAATTCGACGTCCAGCACCCCAGCCAAAACCTAGGTCATAAATGATGCACAACTATTGTAAAAAAATCCTTTAAAAACGGTATAAAGAAAGGTATGGGCATATAGCTAAGAAGGGAGACGAATGATGTAAGTCTCGAAAAGTATACTGGACATGGAGATACACCGGAGAAGAGAGGACGACCTCGTGTGTCACGTGACAAAGGGGGCACGTGGTCAAAGTTATGAAAACACAAGAAGATTACTCAAGACATGGCACTACTCACCCGATCAAGATGGAAGAAACTCATCAAAACAAACCTCACGACTACTGTCGGACCAAATACTCGATAAAGAATTCAATTAAACACAAAATTTTGGAGTTTTGCATAAAAAATGTTATATACATCATTAGAAATAAAATGAAATGAAACATCGAGGGTAAAATTATAAATTATTCTAACGTTAATGGCAAAAAGAGCGGTCATTCTGTGGAGATAATTTTTGTCTTGGGCGAGAGTTGTTAGTTTTGGGACGACTGACGACTGAGCCCATTCCTTCCCAAAATATTCCACCAAATTTTTCAAATTCAACGTTGCTGCCTCTCGGATGGCATAAACTATGAGAATCATAATAGTAATTATTAAAAATACATTTTAATTATAAAATTTAATTGTATAATAAAATGGATTTATGAGAAATTAATCGCCCCTTCGGACCAATCCATGGGCGTAGCTAACATTGGAATTAGAGTGGGGCAATAATGATTTAGGGAGGGAATAAAATGATCATTTTTTGAAATTTTAGCCATAATTTTGATAATTTAACAAAATTTAAGATTTAGACCCCCCCCCCGGCTAACCGGCTAAGCTCATGGATATATCTATTACCCTTAAGTAATATTAGGCTCACAAAACTCGTAGAGGAACTTTGCAAAGTTAGAATTTCCAACATAATATAATTTCAATTAGTTCTTTAAAGAGGTAAACAAATAATTTAAAGCGTATACCATGGTCGATGAGCCAGGACATGCAGAGGGCGTTCAGTTTTTCGTCGAAAAATTCGCGTCCCTATAGAAGCAAAAAATGAAAATACTTTACTTTAATTTTGATACCTTAAACACTCCCTAAAATAGGTGAAAAGCAATCGTGCTTTTGGGTAAAAGGCCAAATTAGATATCAATAAATCAAGATTTTGTTGGGTATATTCTTAAAAATTTTCAAATTGTCTGCACGAATACCAAATGTACGGACTAATGTTGTCGTAAAAGGGGGTGGTTTTGTTTGGTCGACCCATGTTTTAACAAAGACTAATGGTCGACCCTGGTGTGTTTTTCAAATTTCGACCAAGCCTCGAGGTCCACTAGGAAAAACTGACCAAAAAACCACTTTAGGGCCTGTATTCGTTTAGTCGACTAAATCTAAAGGTCGACACCAAACAAAACCCAGCCGTTTTTACGACACTAGTACAGACAAGTTAAAAACTACAGGGCGAAGGCTTTAGGTTAACGGGACAAAAAAAGATTAAAATCGATCGCCAGAACTATATCCAATTATCCCTTTAAGCCAAGAGCGAATTCATTGAAAAACTAAGTCACATAAAATGTAATATAATATAATGATTTGCAACATGCTTAATAACTACCAAATGATTAGCGAGGAGTGGCATGTGTTCCACGATAGCTAAGCGAACTCGCCATTTCGAATCTTCCGCCAATTCCACTATGGCCGGCAGGAGGCTTTGGGTTAGCTGTTTGACGCCGATAACCTTATTAACGCTCTCGATGTTTGAGATTATGTTTAGCCGAACCTCGGGGCACTCATCTTTCAGCTGGGTCAGAAACATGGGGAGGAGGTGCTCCACCGTGCTATGGTGACGGTCAAAAAACACATTCAAGTTTTCATTCGGCTTCGCCAAAATTATGATTAAATCTTCTAAATAGTTTTACAAGCGTTATTACATAAGGTTGTTGGTAGAGTCCATAGAGTCAGAGTCACAGCAAGCATAGGTGAGATTTGTTTAAAATTTTCTGCCCGATCTGATTTTATTCGTATTTTTAGTAATAATTAATTGCTATGCAATTTATGGGCTCGTTTTTTGGTGTCCGTCCGTTGTCCGTTACCCTCCCTATCTATTTGCATTGGGTATATTAGGTTATCGATTTTTTAAATTAATGCATGAGAAAGAGGTGCCCCACCCCTCATCTCTATCTCCCTCGGTGTGTTATATATAAGATTTGTTAAATTATCTATTATATAATAAACATAAATAAAAGTTGTTTACTTTTAATTGCTACTTTTAATAACTAGTTATATAATAAACATAAATAAAAGTTGTTTACTTTTAATTGCTATGCAATTTAACTAGTTTCATAGATAAAAGTTGTTTACTTTTAATGCTATGCAATTTAACTAGTTATATAATAAACCTAAATATATGTTGTTTACTTTTTAATTGCTATGCAATTTAACTAGTTTTGGGGTTAGAATCCGGAGTTTTTTTGACTCTTATGATTGTTCTTGTTACTATCATTGATAATAAGAATTTTTGGCCGTCCGCTGGCTGCTGACCAATGAAAAAAATGACCATTGGCCAAAATGTGAATCAAAATTATTTTTTTCGTTTTTTTTGACTATTATGATTGTTCCTGTTTCTACCATTGCTATTATGACTTTTTGGCCGTCCGCTGGCTGCTGACCAATGTTATATAATAAACAAAAATAAAAGTTGTTTACTTTTAATTGCTATGCAATTTAACTAGTTTTTGGGTTAGAATCCCGGAGTTTTTTTGACTCTTATGATTGTTCTTGTTACTATCATTGATAATAAGACTTTTTGGCCGTCCGTTGGCTGCTGACCAATGAAAAAAATGACCATTGGCCAAAATGTGAATCCGAGTTTATTTTTTCGTTTTTTTTTGAATATTATGATTGTTCCTGTTACTACCATTGCTATTATGACTTTTTGGCCGTCCGCTGGCTCCTGACCGATGGAAAAAATGACCATTGGCCAAAATGTGAATCGAAATTATTTTTTTCGTTTTTTTTGACTATTATGATTGTTCCTGTTCCTATCATTGCTATTATGACTTTTTGGCCGTCCGCTGGCTGCTGACCAATGGAATAAAATGACCATTGGCCAAAATGTGATTCTAAAACTTTTTTTTCGTTTTTTTTGACTATTATGAATTTATATCCACTTTTACCGTGTCCTGGCTGCTGACCAATGGAAAAAAATGACCATTGGCCAAAATGTGATTCGAAAATTTTTTTTTTCGTTTTTTTTACTCTCATGAATTTATATCCACTTTTAACGTGTGCTGGCTGCTGACCAATGGAAAAAAATGACCATTGGCCAAAGTGAGCATCAAAATTTTTTTTCCCGTTTTTTTGGCTATCATTGACTTATAGAGTATCTGTTGGTACTGACCAATAGAGAAAAAGTGACCATTGGCCAAATTTTTGATTTTTTTAATTAAAAATTGTTCAAATTCAACAAAAAATTTCTCCCAACAATTCTGCAAATTCTTAACATTGTGTTGTTTTATAATATAATGTTTGTTAGACCCATAATCACTAAAGGCCATAAAAACTAATGTAATACGCAACTAGATGCAAACACTAAATCTCCCTAACCCTTGCCTATATTACATTTTGCCTATATTACATTTTGCCTATAATGGAAAATTTGTATAAATAATTAATTAATCATTAGGCATTTAATACCCCCCTATAAGCATTCTCGCCCCTTCCCACCTTTCTCGCCCATAAATTGCATAGCAAATATGATACATTTATACGAAGTACAGATGAGTCGTCCCCCCTTCCCATCCCCTCTTCCCTTCCCTTCTCCCCCTTCCCACGAGGGCCGAAGGCCCGAGTTTTTTTCTTTTGCGATTAAAAATAGTATGCAATGAAATCAAAAAGGGTGATATTACAGGAAAAAAACTGACACGCTTTATAAAAAAGGTCATTAAACCCGACTCTTATTATGGTGCCCACCAGAATCCGTTCAAAAATCTGGCCCATGAGGCGGGGCCGGGCATTTCTGGTCCCCGACAATTAGGACAAAACAAACGAGACTCAGTGGAAACTATAAGATTTTGGGGCAAAAAAAACGGAGTCCAGATATAGAAATCAAGTATCCTGTGATATTTTAGTCGTCCTCGAGTTTGATAGAGGATTTATGATGTTAAAATTATTAAAATAGGAGTAGCAAAAAGACGAAAATTGAATTGATTTATATGATTAGGGGCAAAGCTAACAAAAAATAGCTAAATCGTGGTAAAACCTAAATTAGTATTGCCACTTTTAATATGTCGGTGAAAGTCAAAATCGAGGTTTAACGTCGGGTTTTGGAGAATTTGGAAAACGAGAAAACATTAAATAAATGCCTACATCCTAAATATATGCCTTAAATAGGGTTAAAAACTAAATTCAAGTTAAGTACATTGGTAAATATATAACTTATTATATTGTTTACGTCCCCCCAAAACACCTGGTTTGTATGCAATTGACAAAAAATCTGATAATGTAGATGTCCCAATCATAATTTTTACGAGAAGTACAAAATATCCTACTATAGGGGTAACGTAATTTATTTTGGCTTAATTAGCACTGATTAAAATGATCACAGACGATAGACTGCTCATCGACGTCGTGTACCATTTTTTCCGCCATCTTTAAATGTGCAGCATCAGGGGAAGGGTATAAAAATTATCGTGATTTGTGTTAATTAAAGTATTTTTATAACGTGATGAAAAAAAATAGTGAACTAGCGAAACATTAAAAACGGCATTTTAAAATGTATATGACACTTAGGAAATTCGTAAAAAGAAAAAAAGTAGAAATACTGTGATGATGTGATGTTAAAGGAATCAAGTGCCATCTGCATTTCACAAAATAATCAAATTTATTAACATGACCAGTTTATGTAGTCTATGAATATGATAGGTCCCACGCTCATTTAAGTTTCTGGCCTTTACTTAAAAAAACTAATTATAAAATGATTTTACCTTTAATTTGATTCAATAGAGCGGATAAGAAAATAAAATGCCAAACTCACTAGTCTTTTTTGAGGATGGGAGCCAAGCCCATGATGACAGATGCCAAGGCCGATTTGACGGCGGTGTGAGGATCATTGACTAATTCTTGAATGCTGGGAATCAGGTTGGTTATGATCAGCGTTTCGCGATCTTGCGCCTCCAAATTTTCACAAAATTCTACCAAAACACAAATAACGAAATTTTATCGATTTTTACATATAATAGTATCGGAATTTAAAATTGACAAAAATAGGAAAGTATAATTTTGAACAATTATTATCATGGGCATAGCGAGGGGGCAGGAAGAGGCGGCTGCCCCCCCCCTCTAAATCCAAAAATTGGTTAAAATCTATTAAAATTATGGCTAAAGTTTCAATAAATTATCTTTTTGCCCCTTCCTGAATCATTGCCTCCCCCCCCCTCTAATTCACATGCTGCCTGCGCCCATGATTGTTATCAAAGTGATGAATTCACCGTTTTTCAACCTATTTGGGCTCCAAGGCAATGAAGATAGATCGATTCTATAGGTATAATCAAAGACTATTTAAACAAAGTCCAATCAGCAAAAAATAGTAAAAATTGGAAAAAACTTCAAACTTTTTTTTACTAATACTCGCGATTCCTGATCTTAAGGATCCTTGTTTGAAATAGTGTTGTAAAAACGGCAGGGTTTCGACCAAAGATCTACCAAACAAAACTCAGCCCGTATTCACAACACGAGTTTAGAATCTCAAAAACATTGGTCGATCCTAAATGTCATTATTCTGTAACTGTTAATGATCAATAACTAGTTCCGCTTGTTTTATAATTAAAAAATCCAGCTATAAAATTGCCAAAAATGCTATAAACAAATAGACACACACAGGCAGGGAGCTTGTCGATATCAAAAAACCTATAACCTAACCGCATGCTCATATATCAAAACTAGTCTTGTAAAATCGCGGCTGGGTTTTGTTTGGTCGACCTTCGCTTTAACTAAGACTAACATATGCAAATTTCAAGCCTAGAGGTCGACTAAAGGAAAAACGGACCAACCAAAACTTTTGGTCTGCTCACGTTTAGTCGACCAAACAAAACCGAGCAATAGGTCGCACGTACCTTTGATCTGATTAGTGGCGGCGGTTCTAACTTCGGTTTCCCCGTCCTTTAGCAAATTTTGAAAGATGGGAAGCAAATCGGCCTTGGCCGTGGCCGGGCCCACGGCCCGTTGCATCTCGCCAAATTTGTCGGCGGCCATATAACGGACGCGCCAAGACTTATCGTCGCAAACTTGCTTGAGCGTGGGTAGGATCAGCTGATCTCGGTCGGGCTTGGCCAGCAGGGCTCCTATCGTTATGGCAGGCTCTACAGTTAACAGTCGAACCGAATCCTAGAATAACAGATCCATGAACTTATACAGATTTTACTGTAAACAGAGCACTTTTTTAACATAAATTTTCAAAGCCAAAATGATTTATGGAGGGGGGGGGGAGGCAAAACCCTAGATGTGTATACTAGTGCCTTGTAAAAACGGCTGGGTTTTGTTTAACCGCCAACCTGTTTTAGTCGACTAAACTAGAGGAGACCAATGATTTTTTCGTGTCAATTTTTCTTAGTCGACCTCTAGGACTAGTCGAAATTTAAAAAATAGGCCAGATTCGACCGTGCCGTTTTTACAACACAAGTGTATTGCATATAATTGATTTCAACCAAATATCTTATTTATTGAAAAGCCATCTATGATAAAAGTATTATGTGTGTGGTAATATAACAACTAACCTGGTCATCTTGGGCTAGGGATATTAGTAGTGGTATGATGTCAGATTTGAGAAATTCCGGTTCCACTACTTTAGCAAATTCGCTCAGCTTTGCAGCAGCTGCCCGTCTAACCATTGGTGTATCGTCAGTTGCCAGAGCCCTGAAATTTCTAAAAGACCCCCAAAATAAACCAAAAGCAATTTTAATCGGGCTTTGCATTTCAAAATTTTGACGAACAACACAAAATTCAATTAATTTACTGTTACTCAAGTTACAAACTTAAAAAGAAGATGTGACATGCTCAATTATGTAAAATAAGATACTTATTTATACAAAAAAAAAGACGTAGCCTTTTAAAGAGAAAAAAACAATACTAATGTTTAAAAACTAAATTAAAAAGTTGTTATTTTACTTTGTAGTAATAGTAAATGTGGCATTGTTATCAATTTTTACTAAGCTTACCCTTATTATCTACAAACTTCATTATTAATTGGTAACCCCTTTTCAGTAATAAAATTTATCAATGATAAAAGCTGACTGTTATGTAAAAGTTGCAGCTTTCAAACAAATCCTTAACAAAATCTCCCCCGGAATATTTAGAATTTAAGTTATTTTTTGGATTTAAATTAAAACAAATTTACGTACAGTCTAAGTTCTGTTTTGGTGTTGGGTGACACTCGGCTATACGTGCAAGCATAGAGTCCACAACCAGAAGTTCGTGAGGTGAACCAATCACCTATTGATGCACGTATTATTTTCTTATCAATTTATTTTGTTAGCATTTGATGATGTCCTTGAATAGGACGAATTATTATTATAAGAATTATAACTAATTTTTAACGCCATGCTCCTGTAAATAAATCTTTTAAAAATATTCTTTACGAGGAACAAAATCTTTTAAGTTTAAAGACAAAATTATAATTAAGCAGTTTTTAGCCATGTTTAATGTATGATGCTTTTAAAAAAATCAAATATTGCATACCAGTTGAAAGTCGCTTGACCAAAGGGACAAAGTAAGATTCTAAGGCTTGGGGAGAGTGTTGAGCAGCTAGTAATTTCAAGGATTCAACTGCTTTGTCACGCACAACCGTCTCTTCTACCGTAGCTAACCCTTCTAACGGGGGCTATTTTTATTAAATATTTGCAAAATTATGTTTTGACCAAAAGCTAAATTTTGAAAGGTATTAAAAGATAGACATATTGTCAAAAATAATTTTACAAACGTGATTTTGCCCGCACATATATTCACAAAACTACCTAGGGCAAATTAATGACCTCTAATGAAAGCAAAATGACATTTTTAAGTTGAGAAACTAGTTTGAGACTAT
The DNA here is from genome assembly GCA_964036665.1 of Gordius sp. MW1. Taxonomy (NCBI): domain Eukaryota; kingdom Metazoa; phylum Nematomorpha; class Gordioida; order Gordea; family Gordiidae; genus Gordius; species Gordius sp. MW1. Next base: position 24,237,673 of record OZ038529.1, on the reverse strand, counting down.
TCAATTATAATCACCCTCATCATGCAAAGAGAGGACTGTTTTTACTAATTATAGAAATCTAACGTGCAATCTCTATTACAGCATAAATTTAACTTATAAAAAACACAAAATTAATGTTAAAAAGAATATTCCATAGAGGCAATGTCTAAGCTTTAAATATGGTTTATTTAGCTTTTGAATCACAGTTTGAGTACTGAAGTATACAAGCAAGTCAGTAAAATCAGTAACATTGTGTAGTGTAATAGACAAACACTGTAGCTATCAAAATTCTATTTAATAAACATTTTAAATTGTAATAACAAATTTATACCAGGTAATAAAACTGATTTCATCTAAAGCAACAAAATATTACCCATTTGTAGGTGCTTGAAAAAACAACTTTCTTAAAACTTTTGAAAATTCTTTATCAAAATTTAATAATTTTAGTCCCTTGACCAGATATAAGATTGTCTAATTAACATTTTATCTATGCCTAATTTTAAATCTTGACTTTCTAATATATATTTTTTAAATGAATATCAACAAAATAATAAAATATAATAAATTTAAAAATTCTTAATTACCAAGAGGCATTGCACATGTTCTGCCCCTCCAACTAATGGAGTAAACTGGCCTAGTTGTTCTGCCAAGGCTAGCAATACCTCATCCTCATCATATATGGCTTCTAAAAATATTAATTCATTTTGAGTGTTAAAATATTAATTGATAAGAAAGTTATCAGTATGAATTAAGAATGATGTTAGTATAAAATTTGAGGTGTTATTTGGTCATAATTATGTGCAGAGGCAAGAAATTATTAAATATATGTTTACAAAGCATATTAAACTAAATAAAGTTCATATTATAATAATTGCATACCACAAGGTAATAAAAATAAATCAGACACAATAAAATAAATCTAGAACATATTTTTGTTAGGACTAAATTTAAGAAAGCTACTAGTAGCATAGAAAACTTGTGCAATTATAATATTTAAGCAAAGAACAAAAAAGGATATGTAGTTATCTACATATTGGTTAATTATAAAAATTTTCTGTAAATTTGGCTATGCTCAATTGATGTAATGAAAAATTATATAAATATATAAATACAATTTATGATCTCAGAAATAATAAGATTTAAATACCTGTCAAAAATGGGATTAATTCACTCCTAGTTCTCTCAGGTCCCAAAGCTAATGCAATAGTAGATAACTTTTTGATACTATTCAGGCGGCACTATATTAAACATTCAGCAAACTATCGTAATACATATACCTGAACATCTTCATTTCTAAGTTCATCAATCAACACGCCAACGGGATATAAAGATTCGTCAGTTCTATTAGGAATATTATTAACCGTTGCTGATGGTTGCTGCTCCGAAGTTTGTTGGGGTTCAGACATATTAGATAATTATGAATGAATCACGCAATATGGCAATTGTTTAAAGGTCTGTGGTGATTTATAAATACAACTCGTCTTTTGTCAACAATTCATCCATAAAAATTACTTTAACAAATAATAGAGGTAATTTTGAGGTAGATTTTATTATAGATAGAGGGTTTTAGATTATAAAAGGATGTAATAAGCCTTTAAATTTTACCAAATACCCCCTTCCTTTAGGATTTGAAGGAAAAGAATAAACGATTGATGTTTGACCCTCCCAACTCAAATACAACCCTTGACTAAATTTTTTATAAAAAAGCCTGTCCTCAGGATTAAGACTGCATAAGTGTAAGGATTGAGGGCCTACAATAATAGTGTACATAGGGGGAGCGGCCTATTAGCGTTGAATTTTAAAATTATTTGCCGAATTTTTTAAGATAGATATTATTTTAATTATATATAAAAATTAGCAATAATTGGATTAGCTAATTTATATAAATATCATTTTATCTTACGAAATTTGACATAAAGCAAGTCTTGGTTTATATAAATAATGCTTTCCTTGCCTTATTGAATGTCTCAGAATAAAAAAATTTATAATTATCAACATTTTCAGCTCTCAACCTCTCGTGCTTAATAGAGAGAAAAAAATTATCAAATCATTTGTATTCAATGTATAATTAGTTTTTTTAAAGTGTTAATTATCTTCTTCTTCTTTATCAGTAATTTAATCCCACAGTCGTGGGGTTTGTTTTGATTAGTTTCTTCCATTTTGACCGAGTGTCATATCTTGACTAATCTCTTTTAAGGTTATTACTTTATCGACTTGCCCTTTCCACGTGACACGGGATTGTCCTCTTCCTCTCTTCCCCAGTACCTCCATGTCCAGTACTGTAAGGTTCTGTAATCACTTCCACACGTACAGGCTCCGTCGTCGTTTTACCTGCGCTATCGAACCGACGCTACGTGTAAGGATATGTAACCATTCCATGCGTGGATTATTATTATAATTACCATTTTTTGTAAGGATCTGTAACCATTCCATGCGTGGATTATTATTATAATTACCATTTTTATTATATAAAATGTTCGATATCGTTTTTGTAACGAGTAGACAAAATATTTATTTTTTTTTATCAGCTGTATTAATTTTTTTACCATATAACAATTTTCTCTAGTATCATCTGGATTCATATAATAAATATTTCGAGTACATCTTTCGAACCTATCTTTGTGTGTTTAAAAATACTTCTTCCGGACTCTAATTCTAAGCCTATTATCACGAATCCTTGTTCCACTTCAATATCTTGGATCTGCAACATAAATAACGCGGACTAAGATAATTTCTCCTGTTATCATATCGACTCGGACGAAACGTAACGCTACTCGACGCACAGCCCCTCAAGGAATTAAACAAGTACTTTACTAAGTCATTCGTGTCCCTTCTTAGAATATGCTTATACCACCTTAGCCGATTTTCGTTAATCATAGGTTGAATACCCATTTTTTTCATGAGCAGGTCATTCGTCATATGGTCGAGCTTAGTATACCCCAAGCTCCACCGTGTATTTCTAGGTTGCTTTTAAAAATGCAAATGTTTTATCAGTCCTAGAGCCTCCTGACCCTTTGTTGGAAGGAAGAACGAGGCCTGACGGCTCAACTCTCATACCCTCGCAAAATGGTTTACCCCTTATATTGAATTTCACGTGTATAGACATTTTCGCCCCCTCTAACCAAAATTAGAATGCTCTAACTCTTCCAGAAGACCTTAAGACGGTCAAATACCAGGCCCTCGTCCCACGCAACATTTTAACCCCTTTGTTGCCTCCGGCTCAAGGATTTAAACGGGTTTAAGCAAGCCCCGGCGGGCAATTTAGTAAAAAAAACGGACTGGGCAGGGTTCAGGCAGAAAATTTTAACAACTATGATCACTATAAAAATTTGAATTATGTGTATAAGATATAAAACGTTATAAAAAATAGACATTATAAGACAAGGTTAATTTTTCTGTTGCTCAGCAATTTTTTATCTAGATTCCCGATAAATCGTTAATAATGTCAATTAACTTTATCGATGGACATGTTTCGTCAATTACTATTTTGCTCGTGGCATATTACTTATGTCTACTTTGAAACCTAATTGACTCAATTACATTACCTTACTACTTCGCGACGTTAACTGACCATCCATATAGCTCGCGGATTTACCACTAAATGTTAATTGGCTTAATGTTGTCAATTTATTCGCGATTATATAAAGACGTGTAAAACATTTACTTACTTACTTTTCTCGCAAACGTTTTACTCTTATTGGATATTTAATAAAGTATTTATTACTTTATTCTTCTGGTATTTACTTCCCGATATTGGTGACCCACCCTTGTTATATGCACCCTTCTACCCACCCTTGTTATACGCATTCTTCTAACCAACCCTTACCCAACCCTTGTTAAACGCAACCATGTAAATGGATACCATCCAATTAGATGACGTTCAAATTAAATTGGAAAACGCTATATTTTTTAAATTACCCCTCCCCCCCCCCCTTGTATAAATCCCCGCCTATGGTTGTCCAAATAGAGGCCCTTTTCACGATACGCCGAATAACATCTGAGTCTAGCAAACTTGGATACGTGATTGAATGCCTCCCCCAGGAAGTAACAATCGAAATCCAAGATTATTTGGAAATCTACCGTTCGAGGCTCTGTACACCACCATTCAAACAGCTATCATCGACCGCACGACAAAGCGGACTCAGCACGATTCCACGACTTACTCTCCAACGTGCAATTGGGTGATCGTACACCCTCACAACTCTATAGACACATGAAAAGCCTCCTGGGTACCGCCAAAATGGACGAAGCATTTTAAAACAATTGTGGTTGGAAAAACTGGACAACAACATGGCCAGCATCTTGGCGATCTGTGCAAGTGACTAGACTTTAGTCAAGCTAGCTGAAACAGCTGATAAAATCGCGGGAACGTACCATACGCCGCAAATATCCAACGTCGCCCCTGCCACACAGAGATCAGGCAATGATATCGAGATGCTCAGAGACATGGTCAATAAGCTGAGCGTGAGCATCGAGACATTGCGCCAAGAGGTCAGTCAAAAAAATAGTTTTCAGTCGAGAAGTAGCTCTACATCAATGAGATTTCGATCCCCTTTTCAACCCCGCGCAGACGTTCCCAAGATTGGTGTTGGTATCACCAAAGATATAAGGAAAAGTCGACTAAATGCCGACAGCCTTGCAATTATACCCCGCTTTCCTCGTCAAACCCATAGGCCTGCCAGACACCTGGTTCAGGCCATAACACTAGTCGCTTATTTTTTATTTACGATAAATCAACCAAATTTCGTTTCTTAATAGATACCGGCGCGCAACTAAGTGTCATACCACCCCCACGTAACCACCATCTCACCCCCTCACACATTCTCCTCCAAGCTGCAAATCATAGTTCCATACTGACCTATGGCCAGAAATCAATGGAACTGAACCTTAGCTTACGGAGAAGTTTTCAATGGGTTTTTACCATCGCCGAAGTTAAGACACCTATCATCGGGCTGATTTTTTAAATCATTATAACCTTCTCGTTGATATACGCCGTAAATGTTTGTTAGACCCTAAGACTACGTTAAAATCTTATGGGCGATGTATTGACTCGAACTTGTATAATTTAAAACTCGCAATAAAGATCAATTCACCGTATAAAAATGTGTTGAAAGAGTTCCCCGATATTTATGCCCCTCCAAATTACAGGTCACGCGTAAGCCATCAGGTAGTCCACCACATACGTACACAAGGACCACCCGTTTATGCCAGACCTAGACGCTTAGACCCTGTCAAGCTAAAGATTACCAAACAAGTTTGCACACATGCTCGAACTCGGCATATTTAACCCTCAGAAAGCCACAGGAGTTCTCCACTGCACATGGTTCCGAAAAAACTCCAGGAGATTGGCGACCGTGTGGAGATTACCGAGCACTTAACGTTATAATACCGGATCGTTACCCCTTACCACATCTACACGATTTCTCGCTCAACCTAGCCGGCACAACCATCTATACAAAAATAGATCTAGTTAGAGCATACCATCAAATACCCGTAGCCTTGGAAGACATCGCAAAGACTGCAATAACTACACCTTTCGGTCTTTATGAATTTTTGGGAATTTTTGGTTTACGAAATGCTGCTCAAACATTCCAACGCTTCATTGACCAAGGTCTCAATTTCACCTTCGCATATTTGGACGATATTTTAATCGCAAGTACATCAATTAGTGAACATTTAGACCATTTACGTCAAGTTTTACACGATTACGAGAGTTTGATATAAAAATTAACCTGGACAAGTGCCAATGGGGATGTTCTTCTCTGGATTTCCTTGGACATCAAGTTTCCCCACAAGGTTTAACGCCAATACCGGAGATGATCTCGGCCATCAAGAATTTTGCTACCCCGACCACTATGACACAACTACGTCGTTTAGTAGGAATGGTAAATTTTTACAGGCGTTTTATACCCAACTGTGCACTCCTTCTACAACCACTGACTGATCTCCTCAACGACACAAATGGACCATTGGACATGACGCAGAGCGCACACGGCGCATTCCACAAGATATATCTCGAACCTTAATCATTTAGTGGATGGTGCCAACATCTCTATTACAACCGACCCGTCAAACTCTGCCATTGGAGCCGTTTTACATCAGATCGTAAAAGGGGAAATCAGTCCTTTATCCTTTTTCTCCCTTAAATTGAGCAAAACACAGACTCGATATAGTACATTCGAGAGAGAACTGCTAGCAATTTATCTTTCAATTAAACATTACCGACACATTTTAGAAGGTCGCGACTTTACAATTATTACTGATCACAAACCGTTAACTTATGCTCTCACTTCTAAATCCGATAAATAGTCGCCGCGTGAAATACGACAATTAGACTATATCTCTCGATTTATTTCAGATATACAGTTTATTGAAGGAAAGGCGAATATAGTAGCAGACACTTTGTCCCGAATCGATATCGATTCCATACAACAACCGTCGGATTGCGACATTAACGCTGCCGATTACATACAATGCCTTCGACAGCAGTTCGATGATGTCCGATTTACACCTTCCACACCATCGAACATCAAACTACAAATTTCCGACAATTTATTTTCATCCACCCATATAAGAACTGATCGGCTACGCAAAGCTTTGGTTCCCCCCTATGAAGGACCTTTTAAAGTGATTAAAAAGCATACTCGATTAAAGCCAGCTTTCCTCAAGCCTAAGGTTGATAACTCGAATTCATCAGTTGACCCAAATTCACCCAACCCAAACAATCACCCACCGAACCATTTTAAATTAACCTACCATTGTTTCTTCTACAAAACCTAGCGCACCACTTCCTAACCCAACCATTACCAAGTCTGGTCGACAAGTTCATTGGCCCAAAAAATTTGTTAATTTTGTATGAACTCCGTTTTTACCCAGCGGAATATTTGTTGCGTCAATTACTATTTTGCTCGCGGCATATTATTTATGTCTTGAAACTTAATTGACTCATTGACATTACCTTACTACTTCGCGACGTTAATTGACCAATCACATATACCTCGCGGATTCACCACTAAATGTAATTGTTTTATTTAATTAATTCGCGATTATATAAAGGCGTTTAAAACACTTCTTCACCACTTACTTTTTTCGCAAACGTTTTACTCTTATTGGATATTTAATAAAGTATTTATTACTTTATAATTTGGTATTTACTTCCCGATAGACACACTATTTAATATTTCAGTGGTAAGTGGCTCTGGAGAAACAAAAAGGTGTCTTTATATTAGGCAGTGGCTTTAATAACATTTTATAAGCTTTTAGGGTTTTGAGAGCATCTTGGGACAACAGGTCTCTAAAGTTTGAGACAAAGTTCTAACTATAAGACACCTTATTTTAGTTGATATGCTATCCAAATCACTTCAGTAAAATCCAGCCCAAAAAGGGCTTTTAATAATAAATAAATAGAGCTGTTAAGTGTTACATGTAACTAGTTCCTTTTCTTCAGTAAAGTAACTGTAACCAGTTACTTGTATTCAAGGTAACTGTAACTGTAGTTAGTTATATTATTTCAGTAACTCTTTAACTTTAGTTACAGTTACTTTTTATAACTTTAAATTTTTTTAGTTTAATAATAAATTACACGTCTAGTTTGTGTTCATAACTTTAAATTTAAATTTCCTTTGCGCAAATCTGAATTTAGATAGATAATCCATCCTATCAGTATATTACCAATATTATATAAAATATTATTTTAGTTTAAATTTGTATTCATATCTGCAAAATTTACCGAAAATGTTTAAATTGACTAATTCACATTTTTTAGAACAACATATATTAGCATGGCCATTTAAATTTAATGAATTTTAATGGATTCTCCTCAGTTGTTATGTAAAATAGCCCTTTTAATATTTGTGCAAAATAGATTTTTATTAACTTAGAATATCATATGTTTTTTGCCCAACCTCTATTAAAAATATGATCATTAAGCCATTTGGTAAAATACTCTAATACAATATTAATGAAGGTCATTAAAATAATAATTCAAATTCATATCTGCGAAAATTTTAAACAAAAAATTAAAAAATATATGTGGAGACATTTAAGATAAAATATTATTTATTAGCTGAAAATTAAATGTAAAGTTCGGTATTTAGAATTTCGGCCATTCAAAAAAATGTTATGAAAAATTATTAATTATTTTATTTCGATTGTTTGAAAAATAGCCCTTTCTTTATATATAAGCAAAAGAGATTTTCATCACTTATAGTGTCATATGATTTTTGACGAACCTAAATATCCAAATTTTAGTAATTATGCCATTTGATAAATTACTTATAATACAATATTAATAAAGGTTGTTGAAATAATATACTTTTCAATTATATAGCTTGTATCATTTTATTTTGACATGGAAATTTAGAGAAGACTCCCCGGTCTTTAACGATAAAAGAAACCAAGAAGATGACATTTCTATGCAAATTATGCAGCCCTAAAGTAAATTACATATCAGCTCCTTTAAATACCACTGCAAATTTATGGAAATAAAAGTTAAAGTTTAAGCCTTGATGATTAATTTTTAGAGAATACATTCCCTCAACAGGAATTAACTACTACTTTAACCTGTAGGAAACTCTAGATAATGCCCTATATCCTTTCTTATGAAATCCAATTTTTAAATCAAGTTGGCCGTGAATCCTTTTGAAAAAAATGAGAAGACGCTTGAAAAAATTCATTGATTCCTAACCAGAGGGTAAACAGGACCTAGATCTATTACGTTGAATTTTTTTAACTTTCACGGAAAGTATTCAAGAGTAAACTCACAATTTTATCAAGAATAATAATGACTTGGTAATACATAATAATTTCCCCCAAATTAAACTCTTCATTAAATTTAAGGTACCCCTACCATCTAGCGCCCCCGTCGAACGTATTTTTAAATTAATATTTAGTGACTAGCGGACCAGCTTATTAGATGACTATATAAAAACTAACGTTTTATAGAATTCAAATCATCGCTAATTACCCTCTGATTTTTATACAAATGTTAAAATAAATAATATTAAAAAATATTGTTTTTTAAATTTACAAGGGTAAATTTAGGCGTAACTAGTCCCATCAGGTTCCATCAGGTAAGTAACTGGAACTGTAATCAGTTACATTTTAAAAATTGTTACTGTAATTAGTTACATTTTTTGTGAAAGTAACTGTAACTTAACTAGTTATTCTGGTAAAGTCACTTTAACGCCTCCATAAATAAAATTCAAAAGCCATTTTTAAAACTGGATCCACTGTTCTTTAATTTTTTAATCTCAAAGGCACGCTTCTCCAATAAAAAGCTTCATATTTATCAAAATATAGGATTTAAAAATTTATTTTGTTTTTTCAAAAGTAGGATAACTTAAAAATTTTGAATATTTGTAATCGTGTTGTAAAAACGGCTGGGGTTCGTTTGGTCGACCTTCGGTTTTAGTCGACTAACATAAACATACTAATAGTTTTTTGGCCTTTTCTTAATCGACCTCTAGCCTTAGTCGAAATTTAAAAACAGACCAGGGTCGACCAAACAAAACCCAGCCATTTTTTCAACACTAATTTCTAAAAACTAAGAAAATGAGACACTGGGCAGACTTTATGTTAGAGAAACAGCTGATTAACTTGACACTCACGAAATCTAACATGTTTTGAAAGCATAATTGCAATGTTACAGTTATCAATTCCCCAAATATTGAATTGTGGGTAATTTAACTATATCACTATTTTAACTTTACAAATTAAGAATGCAAAATTAATATTGGCAGATTAATCGTTACAGGCTGTTTATCTCCGAAAAATTTAAAAGTTAAGAGTTCGGCAACCAGAGAATTGCTAAAATCAACCGGTCTTAATGGTATACAAATGCGCCATAAAATATTTAAAATGATAACGAAGTGTTCCTATTTGTGCGACAATTTGAGATTAAAATTTATTGACAAAGTTTGCTAAAGTTAACTCCTCTTTAATTAAGTCAAATTTACTGAAATTAAATAAGTAAGAACAGCCCTTTGACGTCAAGTATTTTTATCCTTATTGTTGTCAGATGCTCTGGTTCTTGCGGTAAACAAGCCTTGATTTTTTTTTTAAAATTGGAAAAGGTTCTATAAAATCCAAATTTTTCACTTCTTTCTTACTCAGGCAACAACTTGGGATCCTTATTGTAAGAAAAAAGTTTAAATCCTTTATCGACTCTTGGTCTGTTTTAAACGAAATTAATACACAAATTTTGTATTTAACCATTAGGCCTTTTTTGTTTTACACTTATTTACCTAACTTCGTTATCATAAATATAAACTTTTTTACAAAAAAATGTACTGAAATACGTAGGAACATCACATATTTCTATGGACAAGGGCTTCGTCCCATATTATGGGCATCTTAATGCAAAACAAGTTCAAAAAAGCCATGACTCTTTGGTTACAAAGTTGGGAGCATTAGCAGCTAGGTACAAGTGCATTACTTTAGACATCAGGGTGCTTCGCATCAAAATACACTTGGCTTAGGTAGCTCCACGGGCGTAGCCAAGGGGGGGGGGGCAGGGAGGGGTGGCTGCCCCCCTCTAAATCAATTTTTTTTTAAATTTTTGAAAATTATGGCTAAAATTTGAAAAAATGCACATTTTGCACTTCCCTAAATCATTAATGCCCCCCCCCCCTCTAATCCATATGCTGGCTACGCCTATGGGTGTCTATTTCATAATAAGTTGGCTGGAAAAACTACCAACGCAATAAACTCTATATGATATTTATTTTAGCAAATTATATATATAATAGGAATGTTCGGCGCAATATTTTTTGTAAAGCTTATTTGTGAAAAATTCAGAAATTACAAGAAAGAAATATTTGAAAGAAAAATTTTTTTTAAAGTTATATCAGGCATGTTTTAGCGGTTACACATTAAGACTGGACACTATTTTGCGAAAAGTCCCTTCTTTTACGAAAAAAAGAAGCCAATTAATTAGCAAACATAATTAAATTAGTTTATAATGTAAATCACATCTTAAGCTTTAACAAAAACTGAATTTGATAATATCAAAAGGTCTTTCAGTATGCAAAATTTTAGACTAAATATGATATTTTTGCGTATGATATATTCGACCGTAGGTTTTAATGGGCTTAGTTAAGAGTAATTATGGAAAAGCTTTAAAAATATGTTAAACAATGAAAATGAAAGTATTATAAGTTCTTAATGGGAAGCATGAAGCTAATTCATATAAATCACTTATCCCTATAATTAAGAAATCAATAAAAATTAACGATTCGGGTGTCTTCTCCCTTTTATAATAAAAGTTCATTCTTATATAAGAATTTAGTTATTTAGAACTTTTGCAAAGACTTAAAATAACTATATGTTATATCCATTTTATATTAAGTAATTTATTGATATTTGCATATAAAAGGAGTAAAACCACTTAGAAGAGTTTCCTACTCTCTCTCTCTCTTGTGTAAAATGATTAAATTAAAAGTTAAAAAAGAGCTATGGGGGATTTAAAGGGGGTAGGGGGGGGGGGAGTTTGACTTATAAACGTTTTGTCCTATTATAGTACTACTATTATTACGATAAACAATGCGGCGTTAGGGTATGAGAAAAAAAGTCGCGCATTAGCTTATACCTTTGCTATGTGTGTCTCTCTGTTACCCAGTCTCACCAACTATCTATCTTATTTTCTCCTTCTTTGCTCCTGCTCTCCTCGCTGATCTTCGAAATTGTTGCAAAATCCTTTGGTCCCCCCTGATGAAATTTGTCCTAGCAATCGTGCAACAACGATATTAATTCTACGATAACCTGATATCATCACCCCATGTATTTGAGAAAATAGGAAGACGGTTGTCATCTTAAGGGGGCTGAAATCCCTTGGTCCCCCCTGTTGTTATTATTTTGTCTCACAACAACACTTTCGTTACCTCGGTCAAAGGATGAATTTGTCGGGGCAACAAATGGAGTCAAGGCTTCAAATTATTCGTCGTTTACTATACGCGGGCCAGTTAACTTGTTAATTCCTAATTTATAACTTAAATTATTTTTTCAAACTGACCAATGCGGAATTCCTCCACGTTACATCGCCTAGTCTAGTTACAATATGAATTTGCTTATTTTAGCGACAATATTTATTTTTAGCATCCCTAATATATTGGGCTATACTATGCCATCGAGTAAGTTTTAATAATAACTTAGTAAACTTATATTAGAAAAATGATTATAAAATAAATAAGTGTAAACATAATATTTTTACATAAGCGTACAATATAATTATTATTTTTTATATTGAGTCGGGTCTTTTAAATTTTAATCTCAGCTACCTTATCTAACATTTTACGGAAATTAAAATTATATTATACATCTAATATATGGCTCATAATCTAATACGTATTATTATCTGAAATTTTTAAATTTAGATATAATTAAAGACGTATTCTAACAATGTTTTATAATCTTTTTTATGAATCTTAAGACATGGTAAATATATTGGTAAAGCGAGCATAAGCGTAGCCAAGAAGGGGCGGCTGCCCCCCCCCTCTAAATCCATAAATTCTTATAAATTATATAATTATGGCTAAAATTTCAAAAAAGTTGTCATTTTTACCCTTCTTAAATCATAATTGCCCCCCCTCTAGTTCCAATCTTGGCTACGCCCATGAAAGCAAGTATACTTTAAGGTCAATAATGTTTTGGATTTTTTTCAATTACCCTTTAAACCCTTATATAGTAGGAAGGGTATAATTAGAATTTGGTTGTCTAGCCATTTTAATCATTCTCCCTAATTCGTCTAGCAAATATAAAAAAAATCAATAAAGACCTAAAATTGATCTATAAAGCTATATGCTGTAACTACTTTCTACTAATAAATATTTATTAATTTATTAGTAAAACCCCTTTTTCCTTTAGCTATAAGAAATACTTATTTTATAATGCACGTTGTTTTATAGCTTTGCCCTGAGTTCGAACTTGCACTCTCCTATATCAATTGCATCGCAAACTAGTTATATCTTATATTTTTTTATTTTCATCATCATATATTAGATATATTAGGTTAAAATTACATTATTACAAAATAAAAAATTGCTGAGACAGATATTTATATTAATAAATTATCGTAATGATTAAACGATCATGCCGTATTCTTTTAACCATTTAATCATTATCATTATAGGATTTTACACAATCTTGCTTGTTTTTTAATCGAATTAAGACTATAAATTGCACATAATAACTTTGAAACCTCGTATTTTTAACCTTTTCATATTTTAGTATTAAATAAATTCAAAATGTGAATAATAAGAGTGTAGAATTAATTGCTGAATTCCTCATAATTGCATTGACCTAGTGCTTCTTTATATCAAAGTACAGGGGGGAGTTAATCAGATAAAATCTGTGTTACCGTTTTTCTATGAGATTTCGAAACTCTGTATTTTTCCATTATTAACACGTTTCAAAAGTCTAGCTAGACAAAGTCTGCGAAAGAGTTTAAAGTTGAAACACTTGTGGTTTACGGGTCATATTAATTATAGGTTTAGTAATATACGAAGTTTATAAACAAGAACTTAGTATATTCCATGATAGTTTCTAAAGTGTGGGAGGCTATGTCGACTAAAACAGTGTTATATTTGAAAAAGTTAAAAAAATTTGTAGCATAAAAGTTGGAAGAAGCTATGTTTAGTATAAATCAAAGTCTTTTTTCACTTCAAACACTTAACAATTACCGCAAGTTATATGGCATTGGCATAATAAATTCATTATTTTAAATTATTAGTGATTCAAAAATGATATGAGCATAAAAATTGGAGGTATAGATGGATTAAAACTTTGCTTAATTACATTTATTAATTTGATAAGTTGTTAGTAAATTAAGCATGCCTTGCGTGCAACTATCATACTCAAACTGGGTCAATGAGAATGACTCTTTTGACATATAATAATATTAAGTTATTATTTGTTAGACTGCCGTGGATAAGTGCACAAAATTAGTCGAATTTTCTACATATTATCTTCGTTTAAATACATTAATTTATAATTAATTTTTAAAAATGAATTTGTCTAAGATATTATAACTTTATCTAAAACTAATATATATTAATATGTTTTAAATTTTAGTGAACAAAAATGATCTCTAAATATTTTCAAAAAATTATTTTATAAATATGTATGCAACTTATTTAATAATTATAAATTAGACTATTCAGCCGTTTTATTTTTTTATATAATATATCTTTCAATTCAAAATATATTCATAAAATATCAATAAAATTAATACTAAATACAAAATATTAAATAATCTTTTTAAATGGTACATTAAATGATTAGACGCAACTATAAAATTTCCCATAAGGCATTTTTGCAATAAAAACTGATAAAAATCTTCATTAGAAAGGTCATAAAGTCATTATTTAAATTTCAAAAAATGTTTTTGTAGCTACTTTGAAGGAATAAAAAGCAATTACTTTCCGGCCATTTAATCAGAAAATTCATGCATCACTAAATTTGCTCAAACATTTTAAATTGCATCAAAAAATTTAAATTAAAGGTTCTTGTCTTTTTATGGATAAGCTTCCGGATAATTAAACATAAATGTTTTTTAATGTAGTTATAACAAATACTACAAATTTCTTTGATTTGATTTTTAAAAAAGCTATTTTTTATAAATTATTTAGTTTACTTTAATTATGTATAAATTTTAGCCATTTTTATCATAAATCTTGAAAAAAAAACAAATTTTAATTGTCCATATTAACCCAATAAAATTTATATTATTGGTAACTTTCTATAACATATAAAGTAGTCAGAGCTTTCTGCCATTTTATTAAATCGTCCAAGGTAAAGGCCTCCACGGGTGACCCGACCCGACCTGTAATCGGTTAGGGTCGGGTTTGGGGTGAAATTTTTCAAATGCTTTCGGGTCGGATTCGGGTTTTGAAATATTTTAGGGTCGGGTGGGTTCGGGTTGAAAAAAAGAGAATTTGCAGTTCTCTAGTCCAAGGTAACGGACCCGCAAACTAAAACTCTATAATCTCTTTCTAATCATTGTTTAAATCTTAAGGTTTGCAAGACGTTTTATCTTATTTAAAGAATGCTATAAAATTTATTAATAGTTTCACTATGCAAAACAAAATTATACTTATATTTTTTGAATCATAAGATAGATTATTTGTGTAACAATAAATATTATTAAGACCAAATCTCCACCCTCCAATCAGTTGCAAATTTTAACCTTAACCCTACACATGGGCCTATCCAGCATTGGAATTAGAGAGGGGCAATAATGATTTAGGGAGAGGCAAAATGATCATTTTTTAAATTTTAGCCATAATTTTACTAAATTTCAACAAATTTTTGGATTTAGAGGGGAGCAGCCACTTCTCTCGGCCCCGCCCCTTGGCTACGCCCATGACTTTACATTAGCGTCGTAAAAACGGCTGGGTTTTGTTTGGTCGACTTTTGGTTTAACTAAGACTTACGGTCAAATCTGGCCTGTTTTAAGGATTTCGACTAAGCCTAGGGGTGGGCTAAGAAAAAGATACCAAAAAATCTTTGGTTTGTTTTTGTTTAGTTGACTAAAAGCAAAGGTCGACCAAACAAAACCCAGCCGTTTTTACAACACTACTTTACACTATATTTTATTTAAAATTCATGTTAAATAATTAAATTTTCCTATTAATCTATTTTAGACACTACCCGCGCCATATCGATCATTCAATTGAGTGATCCAACTACAGTCCTAACTTCTCCGACCACGATAACACCACAACGTAAATTTACTTATCAAATCTATCCGGAGCCACCTCATCATAATAATACCTCGAAAAATTACACTGCCATCACTCCCCGCAAATCAACTTATAGTGGTAAAGAAGTTACTTTAAGTTTTGAGCCTGATTACGTTATATTAGCTAATCAAACACCGGAGTTGCCCGAATCAACTACAAATCCAATGCAACTGCAAGGCAATTTAACTAATGCTAACCACCCTGTCATTTATAGCTACGGAGTAGTTGGTAAATCTGTAAAAATTCCTTGTCCCATCTCGTTCTCACAGTTGGAATCTCAATCGAATCGAATCAATAATATCAAGGCAGGAGAGAAACAGGAATTACAATACGTTAGACTATTGAAATCTAATTTCCAAGATGGAAAGGTAAAGTATATCGATGTATTTACCTACGCTATCCTGCCCGACAACGATGAGCATTACAAGAAATCGGGTTCGTTATCTAATCGGATTATTATCCAATCACCTAAATCAATAATCGATAATTACCGATCAATCGGAGCATTACAAAATTTAAAAAATGGCGTCGACAAGGAAGCAATTGAAAATCAACCTTACCTAGAAATCTTTAATTTGACTATGGGCGATGAAGGAGCTTATGTATGTTTGCCTAAGCTTAGAAATCAACTATCGCATCAAGGCCAAAAATTAAATCTTCAAGTTATGGGTAGATGATGTATTAGATTATATACATATAAAGTTTGTTTTAGGACAGTATTATAATTCAATAGATTACAAAAAGGTTGTTTATAAGCTAATAGTTTTAAAAAATAGGAATTTTGGGCAAATTTGCATGTTATTATGACATTAAAAACAATTTGGAAATATGCATAATTAAAGGTAATCAGTCGGACACAAAAACAATAATGGAATTTGGGTTCGGGCGAGGTCGAATTAAGTAAAGCCAATCAGCGGTCATTAGCTAGTCTATTTGCGAAAGCAAAATAAAAGTCTGTTACAGAGGCATAAGTCCGCAGTCATTAAAGTATAAATTTCCACAATAATAATTAAAAAATTACAAGTTGGACAGGACAGATGGTAGGACAGGAAGGACAACTAAAAACGAACCCATAAATTGCATAGCAATTAAAATCCATCACTTTGAATTTAATACAACCATTAGTATTAAAATGCAATTATTAAAGAATTCAATAATAAATAAGCCTAATTCAACTATATTCCTAGTTTAATAAATATAAAATAAAATTTATACTGGATTAGTTCCACCGGCTACCCCTTCTACCAACTATAGCAATGAAATAGTTTACGAGGGTGAGAGCATCTATATTAATTGTTCAACCGCTGCAGCTAAACCTATGGCTACTCTAGCTTGGAGAAAATCTGGTCAGCTAATCAATGAAAACCAATACATAGGCAACTCAACTAATGATGGTTTAGACGTTTGATTTATATAACGATTTAACTTTTAAATTTAAAAAATATTAATTTTGTACAATAATATTAATGCGCGGGAATAGATAATGAAACTATAGTCTCGTGGAATGTACTGAAAATGAATGTGAGGCGGGAAGATTTAAAGACACTATACTCTTGTCAAGTTGATAACGGCTATACAACCAACGATGCCATTGATACCATTAATTTCAAACTAAACGCTTATGGTTTGAACATAATGTTTTATTTTAAGAAATTTAAAAAATAAAACTTCCTCAAACTCTTTTATTTATGACTATACACTTAAAAACATTGAATATATCTTATCAATAATAGTTAGACCATTGCAACCCCTTATAGAGGATATCGAGATAAATCTGATAGAGGGAACGGAATTAGAGTTGGTTTGTAAAGTAAAAGGATCGAATCCAATGCCAACTGTGTTTTGGGTCATACAAAAAAATCAAGTGACTCAGCTACTCAATGGTAAATCATAGAGTAAAATGGAAAATAAAACAAGATCCTTTATTAGTTCTAAAAGCAATTTTTTTATTTATACTTATAAAAATTTTAGAGAAATGACTTAAATTTAATAATTTAGGCACTTACCATACCATTATTGATACCACTGGAACGTATGACGTTATCAATATACTAAAAATTAGATTGGAGAGGAACTTTAACAAGGCCATAGTCTTATGTAATGCCACTAATCCCGTCTTAGAGAAGTATAGAGAACCAAATTTAAGCTCAAACAAGACGCTGCTCATTAACTGTAAATAACACATTTTATAATATTAGCATTTTTTAAATAAATAAATGTTTTAAAAAAAATTATTTTTATATATTTTAAATTTTTAAAAACATTATATAACAGACCCTCCAATAATAGTGCATTTGAGTCATTACAATATTATTTTGATCCCTGGGAATGATAGTTACGAAGAAATAATGTGCGATTCTGATGCTAATCCAACTGCCTTAATCAAATGGATTTTAAAAGGATTTGGAGGCCCAATTTTGTCTAGAAAAAATATTTTAGTACTAAATGCAGAAATGTTGTTAAAATATGGTGAGACCGTGAGAAATGTTAGTATAGAATGTCGAGCTTCCAACAAATATGGGAGCGCTTCTAGTTATTTGTTTGTCCACATACACTGTAAGTTCATT
Source organism: Gordius sp. MW1 (assembly GCA_964036665.1). Taxonomy (NCBI): domain Eukaryota; kingdom Metazoa; phylum Nematomorpha; class Gordioida; order Gordea; family Gordiidae; genus Gordius; species Gordius sp. MW1. Next base: position 24,219,390 of record OZ038529.1, on the reverse strand, counting down.
CGTTTATCTATTTATTTTTTATTTATTTGTTTATTTATTTTTTTACTTTTTTTTTTTTATTTATTTTCATATTTGTTCATTTATTTAATTATTTATTTATTAATTTATTTTCATATTTATTCATTTATTTATTTATATATTTATTAGTTAAACCAAAGTGTTTAACAAATAATACCGTCCATTACATTTCGTCGAACTCCTCTGTAACTTTGACATGTCCTATAACGGCTTCGCCACCAGCTACTCAATATTTTTGGAAGAGAAAATTTTTGTCACCAAACTTGTCAACCGATAATCAATCAATAATTCCGATCACTACTAACACCGATCGGACTTTATCGATAAATAAATCTCAAAATTATGCCACGAAATTTGGGACATTCTATTGTGGAGCACAAAATTTGGTAGGAACTAATGAACAACTATGCGCTATTCAAGTGCACCCTGCAGGTACTTTCGCTTTCTTAGTATTACCTAGTTAATTAAATTATTCATTTTTATATTTAGATCCACCTCTTGCTCCCCAAAATTGTAGAATACATCATTACAATCTAACGATATGTATTAGATGTTCCCAACACAACTGGACACTCTCACCTCAAAGGTTACAAATTTCATTTTTTGGAATTATTATTATAATCAAAGTTATAGTAATACATGTAATAACATTTTTTGATGAAGGCATTATCAAATTCAAGATTTATGACCATAACCTAATAATACAATAGACAGACAAACAGCTGACAATTATATAGTGAGAGCGTACATGTTTGGGGCAAATACTAACAAAATGCTATTTGCTTTGTTAAATAATTAAGTGATTAAGGATAAAAAGAAAATCGTCTAATGTCTTTATTCTTCCTTCCATAACTTTTGAAATTTTTCACTGCACAAATGCGTACATTGGGAAAACCACACCCAAAATGGCTGACTTAGTTACTTAATTAATTTTGTTACAAAAATCATCTGTTTGCCAGACTATTGTATCATTAATCAATATCTATGACGCCTTGCTTGATTTAAAACAAATAAACTGTTTATGGTATCAGTTAAAATAGGGAGTGGCATGGGCGTAGCCAAACGGGCGGCTGCTCTCCTCTAAATCCAAAAATTAGATGAAATTTATTAAAATTATGGCTAAATTTCAAAAAATAATCATATTGCCCCTCCCTAATTCATTATTGCCCCGCCCCTAATCCCACTGCTGGCTACGCCCATGAACAGAGGGTTTTTTAATTTAATATCTATTAATCTTACGTACAGATACGTATTACAGGGTAAATTGTTGGACGACAAACGATATAAAAATATATCAGTCTCGAAATATCCAGTATTCAACATTTCCTACCCAGCTATCTCCCCAGCTACCATTTACACTTTTAGGGTTTTGTCGGTAAATAGCGTAGGCACTAGTGTACAAGAATTTTTGAGCAATCAAACACAAATGACTATTCAAACCGAAGATCTCAAAGAAAGTATTTAGAATTTAATTTTTTTTAAATCTCAACATTATAAAAGAGATAATTAATTAATATATTTTTATTATTTATTATTTGCTGCTGGAAACAAGTAAATAACTATCAAACATATTTAGCAATTTTTAATATCTTATCATCAAACTTAAGCTATGGTATTCAATCAAGATATTTTAAATTCAATATATTTCATTAGTTTGTTTAATACATTGTTTTTATTTATGTTTTAAAAGCGAATGGTCTGAACATATTTTCTATTACTTGGATCATCATATTATCCGTGTTCATAGTTCTATTGCTGCTAATATCTGCATTGATAACTTACACTTTGATGAAGCAGAAAGGGCAAAAGAAACCGCACAATCTGGTCTTAAATGGAAACATGGACCATATATACGCAGGTTAGTATTAGCCATGCCCTAGTAAATCTTTTTAACAACTCATCTAAAATCAATTTAAAAAGGATCAAGTTTTGGTCCAACAACTTTATATAGTATCAATTCATTTATTATTATTATTATAAAAACTGCATTTTACAACATTTTTATAAATTTTAATATTATTTAGATTTTCTGAACATGGAAAAGAATCGCGATTATTTGCAGAATGCCAAAACTACCTAGTAAGGGTACACCTTTCAAATTTAACTTTGTCTTGGCGCATACTAAAATATAAGATATAAGGTAACCGTTAATTTCTAGATTTGGTTACCTTAATTAAGTGAATTGTATTTGAATGCAATTTTAGGAGGAAAATGTTTTATTTGATATGCATCCAATTATATGTGTAAATGAATATTAATATTTGAAATAAGATTGATAAAATTAATATCATTACAATTATTAATTTACGTTTTAAGCTAATATTCTGCAAATATGAGAGTCAAAAAATGTTTTTAAGCAAATCGACAATATTTAATTCATGTTAAATGTCGCTTTTAAAATTATGCATATTAATATGTATTTTTCACAAAATTTATATTTATGTAATAATATAATTGATGTCAAGTTGTTTATCTTATGTCAACTTGACGACTTGCAGTTTGGCAGACATTAGGCATTATTCAAAAAGTTTTATTGATTTGAATTAAATACTTTAAATGAACTATTGTTTATAAGTGTTTTTGTTTCACTAGATATTTACATTATTTGCCACTTTATCTAGCCATAACATTGAAACAAATGGATGCCATCATCCTTCGATTAGCAACTATACGGACATGCGTTTGACCAATGGTCCAGCTATTTTGTCAGACGACTTTAAACTTAATCGTAATTTATTGCTCACATAATAATATTCAATTTTAATTTAATATTGAACAATGTTAAACTTTATTATTTATAAGATGAGCTTGAGATCAGAGCATTTAAAGAATGTCTCTTAGCCATTGACTCTAAATTTTCTATGTGTCTTATTATTCTTTATGAAGGGATATTATTGAAGTTTAATAGTAATAATTAGATTTATACGGATTATAAACATTTCTCTCAAATTGTTAAGCTCTTGAGTTATGGTTAAACATTAAAGTAAATGACTATATCTATTAAGTCAAAACCATATATATACGTTAGTGTTGTAAAAACGACTGGGTTTTGCTTGGCCGATCTTTGGCTTAACTAAGACTAAGAGTAGATTGTGGTCTGTTTTTCAATTTTCGCTTAAGCATAGAGGTCGACTAAGGAAATCGTTTTTGTTTAGTCGACTAAAACAAAAGGTCGATTAAACAAAACCCAGCCCTTTTAACAACACTAGTATTCGTCAAAAGTTGATAATTAAAAAACAAGGATTATAGCCGCATGCACATTATTTTTAAAAAAGTATATTAAGCTACGTGGTCAGTCCCGTAAAAAACATCAAATAAAATTAATGTAAAATATTTTCTACACACAATAAAAACAATGCATTTTTATAACTACTTGTGATTGTGCTTAATATTTTAACATTTTTATTATTCCTTCTTTTATGATTTTAATAGCATTTGATGGCCTAATTGCTTTCATAAATTTAATGGTCCACGCCCAGATGGCTTAAATTACTATTTAACTTTCAATTGCTGTTTGTTCGATGCTATTATTCGTCCATGGTCCTAACCATATTTGAATAATTATTTGCATTATGGCTACTGTTTTACAACTTGTAATGTGCGATAATATATAGAAATGAATTACACGCTATGTTTATCATCCGTGAACAAATCACCTATAATTTACAAAAACATGATACCTGTGCCCAATATCAACCCTACTACGCTGACTCAGGTTTACTTATTATATATATTTAATAAAAACGGAATGCATTGCATATGCATTGGATAAATCTATTGAACATTTCTCTCATTCGCCTTTACTTTCCTTAAAGCTTAGGAATAACAACCTCATTTACGCCGATGTCGAGACTATCAATTCGCATGCTGCTAAATTGTATAACCAACTTCCAATAAACGATTATATTAATCCTACAAAACCTAACTTTTCAATTGAGACCAATCATTGTAGATCTGCCTACGACCCTTCAACGTCAAGCTCTAATTCCAATGGCAAAGTAGTGTACTCAAGTGTCGTTATTCCCATCAGACCATATGATCAATATGCGCTCGGTAACAATAATAACAACAATAACATAAGGTCGGTGACCAGAGTTGATCCAAGTAAAGATGGCAGGCCTACAGAACTTGTCAATTCTATAGACTACAATAATTATAATAGTAGCAACCCAACGATGACACCGAATGTAGGCCCAAGTGAATGTGTAGATGACGGAAAAATGATGGTGAATAAAACAAAAGTGACTGAAAATCCATTAAAACATTCATTTTATCTGCCAAAAAAATTAAACAGTTCCCAAGAAGTGGCTAAAGAAGAGGATTTGCTAGAGAACGCGCGTAAAAAAATAAGCGTTCATCACATGTCACCTCTTCAACTTGGAAAAGACTGTCCAGGTTTAAAATCCTCTAGCGAATGTTCTACGAACACCACATCTACAAAATCAAATGATACCCTATCTGGTAGCTTAGTGATTACTGAAGAAGAAAGTTCGATGGGATCCGAAAACATGGATATCAGCGCCATAATATAGCTAGACAAGTTTTTTTATCTTAATATAAATTATGGATTTTAATGTCATAATGGTCATAATATTTTCAATGATGTAGATGTTTCCTTTTATGCACATAAGATGGTTGAAATTTATTTGAGATCATTCTAAAACACCATCTCTCACTTAAAATCGACCAAATGATTATACGGTGATAAATGTATATACCAAATAAGTTAAATTCAATAAGTTGTATGCAAATCAGCAATTTGTTAACTTTAATTTCCGCTTTTGTAAAAATCACATTAAACCGCTTCATGTTATATGTACGCTTATATATTTATGACGTGCAATTCATTGTATATAAAACTTGCTAGCAAATTATCATTTTTTCGTTTACAATAAATTTTAAATTCAATATTGACTTTAAATATTATGATATAAAGGTATCTAAAATTTAACTCATTGGTATACTAAGAAATTGCATATTAATTTCAAGACGTAAGAAAAGTATATTTAGGTAATTTTGTTTTTTCGTTTAGATATAATTTTTTCTATTAGGGTTTCCTCGACATAAGGGATAGAAGAGGAACAGGTTCGTCAAATTCTTGTGTAGCAATAATTATGACTATATGGCTTCTAGCAATTAAGAAAATAATAAATTTACCTCCACCTTACCAGAGATTTTGAAAGAAACTCTATGCCCATTAAAAATCAGGGTATTTAAAGATTGGTATAAACTAATCTAATTCGTTTTTTAAGAGTAGAACGACTACAAAAATACCTATCGTCTAAAGAGATTAAATCATCCTCATCAGAAAATAGGCTAAATATCTGCAAAATTAAAGCATTTTGATTATAAAAATTTTGATTTTTACTTTAAGTGATTTGGGCAACATTTATCATAGATCGGAGACAATGAAACTACTAGGAATAAATAGAAGTCAAAAGGGTAGAATAGGTTAAATGTGCGTATGGGTCTCTATATTTACTTATACGTTTAAATAGGTCTTATTAAAAACCCTTACTCCATATTTATTTCGGAAAATGACTTCAATTTTTTACTAAACCAATATTGTTCATATAATATATATTTGCAATCTACTAATCATGCAATGTCTCTTAAAATTCGTATTAAAATTGTTTTATTAAAATCAACAAATTGCGTGGGTACATAGGGCTATTATTTCGAAAAGTAGTATGGTTGATGGCCTAAATCACAAAAGTTTATATTAGAACATCAATCCAAAAAGTTAAAGGAGATGTGTAAAGCTTATCAATCAGCAAATAATTGTTTGTATCATATTCACCAAGATGTTTACCCATCAGACAGTGCTTCTCATAATCGTAAACTCGAGCACCATCACATATCTAAGATTCTATTAAAAAATAGTACTTTTATACTTTTTAACGTTATACAATACTTGATAGTTATATCTTTAAAAGTTATATCTTTAAAAGTTTCAATAACTTTAAAAGAATTTAAATAATTTAGAATCATTATTATTTATTGCGACATATGATGTGAATGTAATCGCAAGTAGGTTATTGGCGGGCACCCAAGACAAGATACAAAGAAAGTTTAAAGTACAAAATAAAAATATATTTTGAATTGTACTTTGGTAGAAGAATACATTATTTTTGAACCAAAACGGTTATAGTAATTAGCTTCGTTGGGCCTTTTTCTTCATTTAAAAAATGGGAAAGCATTTTGCTAGGTTAAACTCGAAGCCACTAGGAAGATAAAGTTTTTGGATGAAAATATATCTTAGTATTTAAATGTTCCTCGGCTAAAAATGATGGGTCATAGTTGTATTAAAGGTGCGAAAAACGTATGCAGGCAAAGTCCCAAAAACTCACCATCATCAAGAGATCTGAAGGACAGAAAAATCCTTTCCACCAGCCTCGATTTGAAGACTTAAATAGAGATGGAATGACTATTAAAAGCAGCTTGTAAATCGTCATTTAAAATGTTTCAGTTGTGACTACTGTTACGCGTGGTATACTATTATAATCAACGTTAAGAAGTAATATAGCAATTTATAAAACCGAATGAATGATAAGCGTGTATACATTTGTTATGATATACGTTAAAACTAATTAACGGTAATTTAATATACGCTCGAGGCATTACCACTTACTGTCTACGGTTTGATAATTTACTTATCACCGGAGGCACTAGGCACTACTATTATCTCTCTACAGTTCCCCCTCCCTTCACAGACAAAATCCTTTAGAAATGCTGGCGGTTTCCGACTACGTTGTGGGTATCTAGGTCTCTTTAGACTCAATATGGTTTTGAAATTGCTCCCTTGGGGCACTGCTCCCGGCTGTCGTTGCTCCATTGCTTCTTTTTCGGATGTCATCCTTTGAGGCCACCTGTTCTTTTGTCCCGGTGTGGTTCAATTAAGGATTTTCCGTTCTCTTACTTGATTCAAGTGTCAATGGTGCTTACTTCCCTGAGCCCACACATCGTAGGAGCGACTACTTTTATAGTGTCTTCTACCCATTTGCTTGGCCTACATGCTTACCCAAACTTTTCTACGTCGAACATAGGCGGCTCCCGGTCTCTATCCATTGTTGTGGTACTGTTCCCCTTAATACCTCACATTGGGTTTGCTTTCGCCTTTTAAGCACCACCTCGGCTGGGCTTTTATTGGTTGTGGGGTGTTTTGTAGCTCTCTAGTTTTCCAAAAATCTACTTAAACCACTTTTGACTCTCTTATAATGGCTTCTTTGATCAATTGTACGTACTTTTCTGCCAGTTCGTTGGTGCAGGATGGTGAGGGACTGTTCATTGCTAATAAATCCCTCTCATCTTGCAAAAATACTTTTCCTGACTTTGATTTGAAGCCCGTTGTCTGATATTAAAAATGGTGGGTTCTTGAATTTCGCAGACGTTTTGGCAAGCTTTTTTTATTATGACCATCGATGTGATGTCTTCTAACTAAACACTTCTGATCATTTTGAGCTATTGTCCACAATAAACACGTATGATTCACCCCTGAGAGGGCTTATAATGTCTATATGTATAAGAATCCAAGGTCTGTGGCTAGGTTGACACTATATCAACGAGGCCTACTGCCGCCGCGGCGGTGTGATTGCAACTCCGGCACCTTTTGCTACTTTCAACAAGTCATCGTCGAGAGTCGGACATAATATATACTGTTAGAATAGGGCTCCTCTTAATTAAGTTTCAATAAATATTTGTTACCATAATATTATGTTTTTTTGGGCAAGTGTTTTTCGTAGTGGCGTTTTAGCCCATGCCGGATAATCGTCCTTTGTTTGCTTCTTGTCCACTCTTTTAACTGGTCTTACCATGTCCAATGATACAAATAGATTTTTACCATTGTTCCTTGCGCCATTTGCTTTGGTCTAATATATAAACTAGTGGTCTAAGATCCGTCATAATAGAACCGCTTCGTCCTTGTATATACTCATCAAACTTTTTTAATCCATAGATCATCGCCAGCACTTCCCGTTCAATAGTTGAATATCGGCTTTTACTATCGCTTAACGCTATTGAAACATATGCCACCACTCTCCTACACTCCCTTGGCGCTCCTTGTTGAAAGATAGCCCCTGGCCCTGTACCAGATGCGTCTACGACCAGGCCTGTCCCCAAATCTCCATATGCTAACACGGGGGCCTTAGTAAGCGCGGACTTGATAGCGCAAATGCAGCTTACTGATCTCCGCCCCAGTGGTATGTCACGTTTTTTTCATGAGTCTTTGAATAGGGTGCACGATTTTAACGTACTTTTTAATGAACTTTGAAAAAATAATGTTAACCCAAAAAACGATAACAATTTTATAAATTTTTCCATCGCGTTACTAGTTCGGCTTTATTAATGTTGACTTGAATCACTTAAAAAATGTTACTTTTTTCATAAGATGCTTTCGGTTATGTTTGGCACAAACCCTCATTTTTGTAAAGTTTCTAGTAACTTGAGTAGCCGCTTGTTGTGGACTTCCTCAGTTTCACCTGCAATTAGTATATCGTCTATGTATACTGCTACTCCCTCCATGCTTTCTAATATTTGATCCATTGTTTTTTTTAAATAGCCGCGGCGCAATTTATACTAAAAAGCATATTGACTTTAAATAAACCATTGTGCATGGAGATCGTCAATCGGCATGTCTCTGGACCTAGCTTGAGCTGCAAGTAAGCTTCCTTTAGGTCCAATTTGAAGAAAAAACACGCGTTATTCAGTTTAATTAACAAATCATTGATTTTTGGTAAAGGATATAATAATCCTTGTGCGCATTTATTTATGGTAAACCGATAATCAATGCATAAACGTAGACTTCCATCGTTTTTTTAAGGGTACTGCCGGGCTAGCCCATCTTGAAAACTCAATTCGTTCTATTACACCGACTCACCCATTTATTAAGTTCTTCTTCCACTTCTTTCTTTCAAAACATCCGCACCCTTCTTGCGGCGATAAAAACGGGATCTATGTCATCTTTTAATGATACTTCCACCCTTATTTCCTTAGCTGCTTTTGGGAATTCGTTCTGACTCTCCCATTGCTTTATAACGTGATGAATTGCGGTTTTGGTATCTTTTAATCTTTCGGCGTAATTGACTCCGAACTGTTCGGCCGCTCCCGAGTTACAACGCTTTGCTCAAAATATCGGACCAATATATCCCAAAACAACGGCCGGCAGTCCAGCTACGTCTGCTAACAATAATGACAGATGTTTCCTCGTGTTACCCAGTGAACTTCGGCTTCAACCCTGGCTACGATCTTTATCTCATTGTGACCGTATTAATACACCGTCGAAACGGGCTCTATGTTGAGTGGAACTTCCTTCGTCCACATTCGCACCGGTATTATCGATATGTAGCGCCGGTATCTAAGATAAATTGAAACAACTTATTGTTAATGTATACATCTAAAAAGACTGGACGCTAAGCTTCTCGTCTCGCCTTTAAGCTCCACGCCTCTTCGAAATCGTCCCGCAAGGCGCTTAGCTCACCTTTATCGTGTCTACCGCTATCGCCAGCCATCGTAACGGTCTCATTTGATATCGTTCCCTGATAACAGTCTTACCTTTAAGCGTTCGCGTAACCCTATAATGAATTGGTCCGCCATTTTGTTTTGCAATTCTTCGCTTCTGATGTTGCAGCTTTTAGCTGCGGCCTTGAGTCTTTTAGCCTACAGGGTATATCGTCTCTTCAAATACTTGTATTACCTTTAAGAATTAATATCTCCTTGCCATAACACATGAATTCTTATCATATAAGTTCCTTAGTTGTAGTTGTTTCTTCGCTTCTTATAAAATTTCTGTAAGCTCTTGTGGTCTATAGTAGTGTTGTAAAAAATCTAAAGGGTTTTCGACCAGGTTATGGCTAAGGATTGGTCTTGGTGTATTTTTCCAAAAAACCTAAGGTCTTTTGGTCTGCTTTCTTAGTCAACCTTCAGGTTTAGCCGATATCAGAAAAACAGACCAAAAGGTTGTTAGTGTATTTTGTCTAGTCAACCTTTCGGCTTATAATTTTGTTAATAAACCAAAGGTTTTTATTGTTATTATTAGTCGACCTATGGTATGGTTTAGGTGTTTTGGGGTAGGGGGAAAATAATATATAATTTTATGAGTGACTTCAAAATTTAGCAATAAAGGTAGCTTTTTAATAGTACTGATTTATTTAATAATGCTTGAGGGTAATTTTTAATATTGATACCTAGCTGTAAAATATATTCTCAGGAATGAATCATTTGTCAACTTAATTTGGTGACAATTGTCATAATTGCCGTTTATCAAGCAAAATATAATGTTTAGCGAAAATTGGTGGGTTAAGGTGTCATAAAAATATTGCAAATATAACATTTAAGTTTGTCACCTTATCTTGGTGACAATTGTCATAATTGTCATTTTCAGAGCTATATAAATACTATAACAAAAATTGATGGGTTAGGATGTCTTAAAATTGTTCCAACATAGTATTCTTTACAACAAGTTGTCAAATTATTCTAGTGACCTTTGCTAAATAGTATAATTGCACCATGATAATTGTTTATTTTAATTCATATTTTTTATCTTCGTTATTTATAGTAATAACTTATTTAGAATTATTTAAAACAATAATATGCGTTTCCCACACCTAGTAATCAATTGACATTTTATCACTCATAGTGGTTAGATGCTTTATTAAATTTAAAAATGTTGCCAGAGAAAAAAGATAGAAAATTAGGGTTTTTAAAGCTAAAGTTTCCTTTTTTAATTTCTCTTTTTTCGTTAAAAACACTTTAACTTTCGTTTGTTTTATGATAGAGTGTGAATTTTTATATAATAAATTGCTTGGAAAAACAGTTTTGCTAAAAAATAACTCTGTCATAAACTCCCAAAGAAATATTCTAACCTTGCACCTATTGAGACAGGGGCTATAATTACTTTTATTCATTCATACATTCTAAAACTAACCCCCGTAATTGATAAAAAGTCAATTAATTACCAGAGTTGGAAAACTAGCTTTAAAAACAATCATGACAATCGCCACCAAGATAAGGTGACAAATTTAAAATTTGAGTTTGCAACAATTTTATGACACCCAATTTCGTTAAAAGAATTTATGCAGCACCGAACATGACAATTATGACGATTGTAACCAGGGTAAGGTGAAAAATTTAAAATTTAAGTTTGTAACAATTTTATGACACCCTAACCCACCAATTTTTGTATTTATCTAGCTCTAAAAACGACAATTTTGACAATAGTCACCAAGCTAAGGTGACAAACTTAAATTTTATATTTTCAACAATTTTATGAGACCTTAACCCACCAATTTTCGTTAAAACATTTTATTTTGTTTGATAAACGGCAATTATGACAATTGTCACCAAATTAAGTTGACAAATGATTTATTATTGAAATTATATTTTACAGCTAGGTATCAATATACCCTCAAGCATTATTAAATAAATCAGTACTATTAAAAAGCTACCTTTAACTATATATTGCTTAATTTTGAAGTCACTCATAAAATTATATATTATTTTTCCCCCACCCCAAAACACCTAAACCATACCAAATGTCGACTAATAATAACAATAAAAACCTTTGGTTTATTAACAAGATTAAGCCTAAAGCTTGGCTAAACAAAATACACTAACAACTTTTTGGTCTGTTTATCGGCTAAACCTAAAGGTCGACTAAGAAAACAGACCAAAAGACCTTTAGTCTATTTTGGTTTAGTCGACTAGACTAAAGGTCGGTTAAAAAACTAGTACAACACTAGTCTATAGTTCTCTAGTGCCTCCCCATCGAGGCTGCTTAACAGTGCAGCTTTTCTATCGTCCGTAGGTGGTTTGGGTTTGCTCCATAGTAATAGTTCAAATTAGGATCTAAATACATCGATGTTATCAGCTTATACTTCTGCATCACCGCGTAGGTTCTCTGCACAGCACCACTGTTACGCGCGGTATACTATTATAATCCCGATTTAAGTATATTAATAATTTATTTACCCTCAATAGCAAAAATTTATTAACTATCATATATTACATTAGTAAAATCAAAACATTTATTTATAAGGACAATGATTTAAGTATATAGATTCAGACATTAATACTAACACTATTTATGAGTATCATTTTATTTTAATAATATCTTCCTCTACTTTAGTTAATCATGCTGATTTAATATCATTTTATTTTTAAACATTAAAAAAGAAGTTCAAACAAGTATAGACTTAGAAATTTTTATCGCAAAATTAAAAGGTCGGAACATTTCATAAGATAGCTGATTTAATTATTGCTCATATTTTATAACACTAACAAAAAATTATATTAAGTTTTTTGTAGAATTTAGTGCCAACGAACCCCCCCCCCCTCTGCCTACGCCACTAATCCATTCGTAGGATTTAGGATTCCTATTAAAATGTTACTTTCTTATGCGCAATTAAGTTATGAAATTCATTTACATTTATTATTTTTTATAATTGGAGGCGAAAAATTAACCCCCCTCTTGATGTTACACAAAAATCACAATTATTTTCAAGTTTTGAACATATGAAGTAAGTACGTAGTCAGCTTTCAAAACATACACCGCTAATATAAAAAGCTTTCTTTTAAACTTTATGTCGTATCCGGAGATACACGTATATTTAAATTCCCACCCCCACATGTCCTCTTATACAAAAGTTAAGGATTTCCCCCAAATCCCTTGTAAAACTGCTTATCTCACAGACATATTTATTCGATTCCCCTCCCTTTCTTTATTTATTCTGCAAGTTTGTTGATTCTGAGATTCTTTTGATCTCACCGCGTATTTTAATATATACATAGTACTGAACCCTACCACTTCATATGTGTTACTTTTCCTTTCCATTTAATTTCAGCACGTGTGTGATACTTTCCCCCCCCCACGCGATTATACGTATTTGTTATTTCTTCCCCATTTATCAACATGAACACGCATCATTGATTTTCATACACAACGTATTATATCGAGAGTTGTTTGATTTTTTCAATAATTATTTAATTCATGTAATAGTCTCGGATATAAATAAATTAGTTAAAATACCATGTAGTTAATTAAAAGTATATTGTGGCTGGGGGAGTCCTTTACCTTTTTCTCCCTGCCATCCACCCGGCCGTCTGACTATAGTATCACAACATGTGCCCCTATCCTTCCTCAATTCTCCCAATTAATTCCTTAATTCTCCCTTTAAACCTTTTTTTAGTTTAAATCATGTTCCACCACCGCACAGGAACGCGATACATTAAGAAATAGTTTATAATATTCTTAGAAAGTACATCAACAATTATAAAAGATATAAGAGTGTCTATAAGCAAAATTATAAACCTAAATTAATACTAAAAATAGCAGGGCAAGACATTTAATGTGATGCAGTATACTCTTCCTATTAAACAATTTATGAAATTTTTTAAAAGCGGGCAAATATTTGGAAAAAAACAAAAACTACTAATTTATTGGTCAGTAAATCCCACAACGTTTTCCCCTCATTCTAATCTCCCACGCTTTCTATCTAAATATTTATCTCTTTTTGCACTAGGCTAATTTAATCTTCAAAAATACAACGAAAGAAGAAAAAAGTAGTAGTATCTATCTTAGTAGCAGAGACCCTTTGAAGTATCACCAATCTCCATCCCACTAATATATTACTACAACATCCAGCTCAGATTGTTTTAAAAATAAGTTTTTAATGTTTATATCAAAGGGTGATTGTGTCCATCAGTCTATGGTTGAACCTAAGCTAACAAAGGCAAGGCAAAATTTACGTTAAATGTGACAAAATAGCGGCAACCTAAGCTAATGAAAATTTTAAATTATTTATGTAAACGCCATCCTTACCCATGGTATTGGAGACAATATGATGTCTTAAAACTGTCAGAATTGAACGTACCTCCTCCACCAAAAATTTTATATAGGGTTTCGCCGAAGCATGCTAAATTAAGTTTGATGTCACTCGATTATCAGGGAGGATCTAAATTAAGATTGGAACAATTAAAACATCTTGTAGCTAATCTATTCCGGCTAGAAAGAATTGAAACCACTTACATAAAAGGCGAAGAATGCCGTGGATATGTGGAAAGGGTATATTTTTTTCTTTTTCTAATGTTCTTAGTTAGTAAGGGATGCAATAACATATGGTGATACACATCAACCAACAATGGAAATGGTATCCTGGTGGCTTAAAGTACCAATAATTTATATACTGTTCTTTATATTCAAACTTTAATAATGATATAACACTTTTAATTTTTCTTCAGGGACAAGAAGATTTAATTCATAAATTATACAAAGTGTTGAGCCCTAGGTATAGAGATTACTCATCCTGTGTAACAGAGTTATATAAAAGATCCAGTAGAACACAAAGATTATGTGTTTTAGAATTAAAAGGTATAATTTTAATATAATTAACCTTTCATTATTTAGGTAACCCTCTTCCACCCATGAAACCATTTGTTCATGACTTCAAATATTCACTAAATAATGTTCTACTAAATCAAATAAAAGAAGACAATATTCTAAAAAATGCAAAAACACATAAAGAAAGCCATACGATAAACAATAACTCAATTTTAGACAACAGAGGAATCCCACTTAATATAAATGAATAATTGTTTCTTCTTTGTTATGCCTAATAACATGTTTTACAAAAATTTGTTTTTAAGATTTTATTAACTGTTTGGCTTTTAATAGTTTTTACTCAGGTAATTTATGATAAAATTAGAATGGATTTAACTCTTAAACTATTTAAATTCTTATACTGAGATTTATACTCCTATACTTTAATTTATTATTTGGAATTTTTTAACAATTCTTGAGTTTTTTATATGTTAAAATTATAGTTGTTTTGCATATGACTTAATTAACTTTTGTCAGTTTAAAGTAATTACATCTATGACTGTGTCATAAATCATTTAAACTGTCTATTAAACATCCTAAACAATTGTGAAACTTTTAGGGCAAAAAGTGAAATAAAGGTGAAACTTGCAACTGAATATAAATGATTTAAACTATTCATTCCCTACTAATCACCTCATTTTCATAGGTGATTTATATGAGCAGTTTATGTTAAGGTAATATATGGATGATTCTAGCATACCACCATGTAGTGGTGATCAAAACCTAGGTTTTTACAACCCAAATAGGTTTGGGTTAAGGTTGAAAAAAGACCTTTAAGGTCTTTCAGATTCCCCAACCTAAACCTGGGGTGGAAACCCAAAAAAAGACCGTAAAAACCTTAAGGTCTTTTATACACCCAAACCTTAACCCGGGGTTGGGGTTGGGTTGACCTGGGGATAATGTTTTGTAGGATAGGGGTGAAATAAAAGTAAATTATTTTTTAGATGTGAATATATTTGTTTAAGGAAGAGATTAATTATTTTTTAATATATTAATTTAAAATGTAGAGGAATGTTTTCTTATTATTATACATTTAATTTTTTTATTTAATCAATGTGTAAATCTTATATATAAAAATGAAACTATGTATGTATATATATATATGCCGCCACCAATTTTGGAGAACTACCGGACCGATTTGGCTCAAAATTTCACAGTTTATTCCCCAAACTTCGGAGGATGTTTTAAGATTTGTTCGAGCCAAATCGGTCCAGTAGTTTTCGAGAACGCTCAACTTTTGTAAAAACTACCAGATCGATTTGGCTCAAAATTTCACAGTTTATTCCTGGCACTCCAGAGCATGTTTTAAGATTTGTTCGAGCCAAATCGGTCCATTAGTTTTCGAGAACGGTTAACGGTGACAACATAAAATTTATCAATTAAACCTGAAATAAATAAAATTTCTTTCATTCTTGGATAATTTTAATTCTTTTTTTCATGGCTTAAAAGGTAATTATGAGATTGTATATATATTTTTTGAAAAGATTTCTAACGTCAGTTTTTTATATGTTCAAACTTCATTTTCAGTTAAAGTTACATACTATGATACATCGATCTTAGCTTTCCCTGGTACACTATCGCGTCTAAACCTAACAAGGGGCTTCGAGAATGTAAAAGCCAAGTTTAAAAGTTTCTAGAATAAATATATTTTCTACACTTGTTTGATTAGCGTTAAAATTAATAAGTTTTACAATACCCAATTAATATAATTGAAAATATTTCTAAATATCAAATATGAAAATAACGTAAAAAGGCCTTTACTCAAGGTAAATTTTTTTAAAGCCCGATAACAGAGCAATTAATAGATTTCTAATATATTTTGTAGTTTCAACGATGAATTCTTAATATTATTACATGTTTAATTGTTTCTACATGTCACCTTGCATAATGGTCAAAATATTTTTAATGAATTTTGTAGTTCTAAAGATGAAGTCTTAATATTATTGCATGTTTATTTGTTTATTTTTTTGTTTTAAGAATTTTTAAGGTTAATATACAAATGCCAAAGCGAAAAAGAAATTTTTTTAAATCCCGATAACAGAGCAATTAATAGATTTTTAATATATTTTATTTCTAATTATCAAATATGAAAATAACGTATAAAGGCCTTTAATCAAGGTAAATTCTTTTAAATCCCTATAACAGAGCAATTAATAGGTTTCTAATATATTTTGTAGTTTCAACGATGAATTCTTAATATTATTACATGTTTAATTGTTTCTACATGTCACCTTGCATAATGGTCAAAATATTTTTAATGTATTTTGTAGTTCTAAAGATGAAGTCTTAATATTATTGCATGTTTATTTTTTTGTTTAAAGAATTTTTAGGGTTAATATACAAATGCCAAAGCGAAAAAGAAATTTCTTTAAATTACGATAACAGAGCAATTAATAGATTTCTAATATATTTTATAGTTTCAACAATGAATTCTTAATATTATTACATGTTTAAAAATTAATAAGTTTCACCATACCCAATTATTATAATCGAAAATATTTCTAATTATCAAATATGAAAATAACGAATAAAGGCCTTTAATCAAGGTAAATATTTTAAATCCCGATAACAGAGCAATTAATAGATTTCTAATATATTTTGTAGTTTCAACGATGAAAGATGTTAAAAAATACATAACTAACGAATGTACATATAGCAAAACAACGTTTGCCGGGTCAGCTAGTTAATTAAAAAAATTATTAGGATTATTCTTTTAGCGCCATCTAGGTTGTAAAAAAATTATATTATTTTTTGCATTGCAATGCAATGCATATACTAGCCTTAGCAGGGGTTTGAACCCTCCCAAAATAAAATTGGGTTCGTGTTTGGCATAAATTTTGAAATCGGGTTCGTGTTCGGGTTTAAGGAATTGGGTTCGGGTTCAAGACTAATAATACATTTTTAAACCATACCATAACTAATATATATGAATTATATATATATAATACTTACAAATAATTCTTGAGATAATTAGTATCGATAAATGTATGAAAAATTCCGGAAACATAAAAATATTGAAATTACATTCGTATGGTTTTCTTTTCGTTACATTGTCATGATAGAGAAAACGGAGATATTCAATTCACAATATATTTTAAATTAAAATCCGAACCCTTTTTTGTTTTTATCTGGTTCGGGTTTTAAGGGTATTTTTAAAAATGGGTTCGGGTTCTGTAAAACATCGGGTTTTACCCGGTTCGGGTTCAGGGGTTTGGGTTGCGGACAAATCCCTGCTTACGCAACCTAATACACCCAACCCCAACACAACCTAATACACCCCGTACAAGCCTAGAACGCCTCATGCGTGCTGAAATTAACTCTTCCCCTCCTAAATTTATTTACTTGTTGTTAGCAACAACATGCGCGAGAACGAGATTAAATCAGGGAAGGCGGGCGTGCGTGAGTGGGTACAAAAAAATACAATTCTTGCACTTCTAGGCTTATACGGGGTGGATTAGGTTGTGTTGGGGTGTATTAGGTTGCGTAAGGCTAGTATAGGCATTGCATTGCAATAAATGATATAATTTTTTTACAACCTAGATGGCGCTAAAAGAATAATCCCAATAATTTTTTTAAGGAATCTACACATGATTAAATAAATTTAAATGTATAATAATAATAAAACATTTCCTCTACTTAAATTAATATATTCAAAAATAATTTCTTCCTTAAAAAACAAATAAATTCCTACCAAAAAAATAATATACTATTTTTTTACTTCTATACTACAAAACATTATCCCCAGGTCAACCTAACCCCAACCCCGGGTTAAGGTTGGGTGTATAAAAGACATTAAGGTTTTTAAGGTCTTTTTTGGGGTTCCACCATAGGTTTAGGTTAGAAAAGATAAAAGAACTTCAAGGTCTTTTAGCTACCTTAACCCAAAACCCACCTCGGGTTTGACCTCGGGAAAACCCAACCTAGGTTTTGATCTACCGCCTTGATCTATTGTACCTTTACCATAATTTTACGTCTATTTACCTTAAAGTCCATGGTCTACTCCTTAAGATCCCAAACCAACCTTTGCCACGCAACAAGACAGACTGGAAACGTTTTTCCTTGAGTCCACTGGTGTTTAACTATTGATGAAACCAAAGACAAACCGGCCACCCCTTTATCAAGTAGAACTGTGGGATGGTTAGTTCACAAATTGAGAGAAATCTTAGGTACACGAGACAACAAGAACTCAAGGCTCGTCTACCACCACATGCCCATTAAAGGCCCTACCGTATATCCCTCCGTCAGCCCACAACCTTTTAAAATTCAACGGCACGTAATGTGAACTAGTGTTCAGAGTGACACTATCACACTGACACAGGAACGCTCAATTAACTCATAGCTAGAGAAGTCGAAAGGAAGGTGACTTGTGTTGAGCAAAGTGGAACGGATTTACTGAAGATTAGAGTATAGGGATTGAAAGACGCTGATGAGTTGAAGAAATCAGTCCTTGCAAATATCAGAAACATGAAATCGAGTTGGGAGAAGCGTGGGAGATTAATGACAAAGCTACTGACATACTATCCTAGCGCATTAAAATAATCGCCATTGCAACATACTCCATATTGTTGTAAAAACGAGGTGGATTTTGTTTGGCCGACCTTTGGTTTTAGTTGACTAAACATAAATAGACCTGAGGTTTTAGATCGAACCTTTGGTTTATTTATGCGACTAAGAAGAACAGACCAAAAAATCTTTGGTTTGTTGTGTTCAATTGACTAAAACCAAAGGTCGACCAAATCTAAACCAGCGGTAATGGTTTCGGACAGCTAGGCGAGCTGTATAATTCCTTTCGTGTCAACTATACACAGCCTATGCCAAAGGAGGCGCCTGAGGTTTGGAAAGAATGAGCGACAGCGTGTAAGGACGATAACGCGCCGAGCACCATTGGGGGACTGAGTGCTCCAAGTTGACGCAATAATTAAATTCAAATGCCAGGAGCATCGCTATCAACCATAGACTGCTCAACAGCTGATTTTTACTATTAAAATCATTCAGACACCGTTATGGGTGCCATCTTGAAGGATAAACTCAACCACAATGTATATTTATACTTCTCCCCCAAATAATATTTAAGAAAACTAAATAAGACTATTAGCTTAATTTAAAAAATTATGAAGAAAAAAATAAGTAAAATAAAAAATATGTTGACTTTTCTATTGTTTGTTTGGTTACATTTTTCCACTAAATGGCGGTTTATATACTCGCTGAAAAATTATAAGCTGAGCGGCAGTCTACGGTTTTATTAGTCTATGCTATCAACTCAATTTCCCTTGATGATCGTCCGGACGAAGGATTTGTCCCTTTCAAACATCCTTCTACGTCCCTGCCCAAACATGGAGATATGCCAAAATATCTCATGGCCCCACTAAATGATATCGGATTAGATAGCTAGCCGATTCCCCCTATTAACGAACCTTCTCTAATAACTATACCATAAGGCTTCACAGTTTTACTTTGATAAAAATAAAAAGCTATACGTAGTAGTTTTAAAGCAACAAAATTTAATTGAATTGGTTGGTATTAATTTTTGTGATTTGGACCCATAATATATAATGGACATAAAAACAAATGTATTACGCAACTAGATGCAAACACTAAATGTAACCCTTGCCTATATTACATTTTGCAAAAATCCGAATTTATAATCATATTTAATATATTGGGGTACAAATATTAGTTATTTTGGGAACTATTTGAAACGGTGTATAAATACACGTTACCCGGCTATATTTTTAAATATCTATTAATTTAACGTTAAATCATCTAGATTATAAATTAATTAGCAATGTAAAATCATGGATAGATATTAAAATTAACATATCTTTGCCTATATATACTGTCTTATATTAAACTCAAAGGTTATGATTAGTTTAGATATTTTGGCCATTATAGACCCGAAGTGATTTTTGTTATTTATACCCATAAAAGGCATGGGCGTAGCCAGTGGGAGGCCCCCCCACTAAATCCACTAATTTATTGATATTTATTAAAATTAGAGCTAAAAATTTCAAAAAAATATTATTTTGCCTCCCACTAATCCCAATGCTGGCTATGCCCATAATAAAAGGTGTTCCTATCTTTAAAATTAACTTATGTATTTTAGGATAAATGATATATATTATATATTTTTTTCTTTACAATAACACATGATATATCTCCCAATATCATCATAAGGTATGTGAGTGTGAAAAAAACCGTGACACAAAGTGTAATTCATTTTGTGTAAATGTGGTCTAACTAAATCATAAATGGTAGAGTAAAAGAAGATGTGAGAATAATGAGCATCTTGAATTGTGGTCAAATTATAAATTATATCAGGTTGTTTTAATAATGTGTCATATTCATTTGTAGCATTTTTATCATAAAGAGTTCCTGGTAGATAAGGGTCACAACGCAAAAATTTTAAAGGAATATTAGAGTGTATGTGTGAATAAAATGGTGTTGAATGACATGGCATTAAAAAGAGTACAGAGATTTTTGGGTTGGATTTATATTTGGTTCCAATGTATGTCATAACATCCATAGTTCCACGTTGGTGAATGACAGAAAAGTAAATGGCTAGGTTAAGATGCAAAATTACTATTAAAGCTAATAATACATTTTTGATCACAATCCAAGTGTTTGGGAAATAAAATTTCATACAGGAATAGTTTCCTACGTGAAGAGAATGGTAAAATTTTCCAGCTACATATGAAAGATAGGGTATCATAGGGAGTAAAAAACGAAATTCTTTGTGTGGAAAAAGAGATAACATAAGGATGTATAAAAACAATAAAAGAGAAATGATAAACTTTGCATTCCTAAATTCTATGATCACTCCCAATATATGTATTCCCATGATTGCAGGTAGTCCCACAACAAAATACCAATACCATGGTTGAGTACCATAAAAACCACTGATATTATACACAAAGTTAAATTTCACAAAGTTTAATGGGGTCAATGTATAAAAGCCATAAAATATAGAATCTACATAAAAATTCATTGCAAAACTAAACAAAAAGCTCCAACAAAATTGCAATATAAAACTAGTTTTGTTATTAACATTAATAAAATGAAATAGAACTAAAATAAACAAAGGCAAAGATGTTGGCCTTACAAAAACTGCAGTAAAAATAAAAAACATGTAAAGTATATTCCTAATTTGTGTATTAAAAGGTATCCTGCATTTTTTGTAATCCCAGGGATAAAGATAAATAATAATAATATGTAGATATAATTCAAAGGTATTAGACAGTGTGCGAGGAATACAATAAAATAAGAACCAGTTAGAAATGTACGAATAAAATATCCATTTGCTTGAACTTTCATGAATATTTTTGGCCCATTTGTAGAGTAAAATGTCACAGATAAACCCCAAAAATGACATAAATAATTTTGGACAATTGATTAACATCCAATTTGAATCAAAACCAGTTTTTGATAATTTAGAATATATATACATTATAAAAGATGGCAGCAACGAACTTCTCAAACCTAGATTCCATTCCCAAGTCAAATAGCCATTACCAAACACTTTAAAGTGTGCTGGCTCAAGGGATTGCCAGTATTCATCCGCTACATAATAAGTTCTAACTAATAAACCATTAGCTATTCTAAATAGGAATAAAATGAAATAAAAAAGACAACTATTTAAAGATATTGATAAAAGATCATTGCAACTTTGTGTTACAATAATTTTTAAGGCAACCCAGCTGGCTATAGCAGACGACATTTAATTCCAAGCTTTGAAAATCAAACTGCCAAAAAAATTCGACATTTGTTAAAAGATAAAAAGGTATTACTTCATTTCCTATTATAAAATGTGTAACTGGTCAATTTAGAATATAAAATGGAAAATATAGATGCTATATAATGTACTGACCAGAAATCAATAACTAACCCATTTCTTTCTAAAATTATTTTAGAGTAATTTTAATGTTAAAATTAGCATATATAAATCTTAAGTTAAAATTATTTTATAAACAAAAATATGTGAGCTAGCGAATGACTTATGTAGGCTATTAAAAGCCTTTTCAAGCCGTGATTAATACAATTGCATATATGTAAATAAAATCAAGAAGTACTAAAATTTTTGATAAGATATTATACAAAAATAAAAAAGCGCACACATCAGAATACTGCCTAGTGCTATAGTAGTTAAGTTGCTTTAAAGCTACGACTTGGACGTAAACACATAGCTAGCATATGTGCTCGGACGCATAAGCTTTGTCATCAAGAGGGGTAAAATGCTTAAGATGTTAAGTTGTAACAGCAAATACAAGCTCAAGCAGTAGGAATATTAGTTTGTTAACAACTTTAAATAAAAGTAGTTTTGTACGAGCAATTGCTGATAGCAAGTTGCTCATCCATTTTGCTCAACGAATGTGTTAATTAATTATGTGACATTCGCAATTAATCTGCTCGGCAAATGTGTTAATTACTTATGTCTTATGTGACATATTGCCCACCCCCTCTTCCCTATCTCTCATAGCATAAAACGTTGTTATTTTTATTTTATATAGTCCTCCTCTCTCCCCATTTTATTATTCACTTAACCTATTTAATAAAATAATAATGGTGATTTGGTGTCAATACTTTAATTTGAACTAAAAAAGATATAAGACATCTAAATAAAATGCATGTAGATAAAAATATTTTTGCCATGTTTTAAACAAAATTTTAAAATCTTTTGCTAAAATAAATAAATTCACACCTTTAATAAAACTATCACATTGTAACCTGGCTTAAAAAAGCATATTAAAAATGTTAAAGAAATTATTAGCATCTGGGTGAGACAGAATATTTAAAAATTTATATTTAAAACAATAAAACATATTTTTGGCATGTATAAAGGCGTAAATTTTGAAAACATTAAACAGATTTTAGCCATCTATATAGAAGGCTCTATAAAGCGAAATTTCCCACCTTTTATAAAACTTTGCATTGTGACCTGGAATAAAAATATTATTAAATATAAATTTAGATATATTAAGTCATTTTAAAAATGCCAAGAAAATATTTATACAATAAAACATAATTTCGCCATTTATGAAAAATAAATTTTAAAATTTATTTTAGATATATATAATGAAAATCGAAAAAAAAATTAGTTAGCACCTTTTATAAAATTATAACAATGACACCTGTTCTTAAAAACGATACAATATAAAGTTAAACCTTATTAAAATTGTCAAAAAAAATTATTACCATCTAGGTGAGACAGAAAATTTAAAAATAAATATTGGAATTTACTTTTTGTATATTATTTTTACGCGAATATTACTTTAAGCATAACAATTTAAACTTTTTATAAAATCTCAAACTTTTATATGATGCAAGTATGATAAATTTTTTTTAATAAATTGCAAACCAAAATATGATGTAGGTCATTTCAAAAGACCTTATTAATACTTAATATTTGATTGCAAACCTTAATGTAATGTATGTTATATAAATAGGCATACTTATGCTACTTTTTATAAATACTCTAAATATTAGCTAAAACACTTAATAGATATTACCATGGGCCAATGACAAAAAAAAATTTCAATACAAAAACCCGAAATTAATAAAATTAATGTTTTGTCCCCCCCCCCTAATCCAAAACCTGGCTACGCTCATGGATAATACAAAATAAGGGCTGAAAAAAAGAACATACTAAATTTTTTATGGTGAAGTGTGACTAATGTTTGTAAAAATTATAAAAACGTCAAAAGAGTAAAGATTATTTTATTTTTCCCCATATTCTTATACAAGTAATATTCATTAACCAAATACATGTAAACGTATGAGTCCTTAATCTTTTAGATTTTCATACCCGTATATTTATGTGCAATTATATATATAAACTAGCTGACCCGGCAAACGTTGTTTTGCTCTATGTACATTCGTTAGTTATAGATTTTATACATCTTCTAATTTCGAGTCAGGATCTTATAATTTTAAATAAAAAATGGAATGCTGGACAGCAATTTCCAAAATAAAAATTTAAAATTATTATATTGATAACAACATAATTAAATAATGTGTTAATATACTTACCTAAAACAAATCCCTGATCCGTTTATAACCCGCCATCCCTCCTCTCCACCCCACCGTCCTTTTAATTCATCTAAAATAATATACAATAATCAACACAATATTTCCAATATTTAAAGTTTTAACATAATTAAATCATCTATATTGTATTAATACTTACCTAAACATATCCCTGATCCGGTACGCCATCCCTTCTCCTCACGCCACTGTCCTATGGATGGATACAATTCTTGTATAAAATAATCGACACAATATTTCAAATATTTAAAGTTTAACTTAATTAAATCATCTATAATATACTATACCAAAACGATGAAAAAAAATCCTTGATCGGTTTATAACCCGCCATCCCGGCTCTCCACCCCACCGTCCTTCTAATGAATCTAAAATGATATGCAATAATCTACACAACATTTGAAATATTTAAAGTTTTAACATAATTAAATCATCTATATTGTATTAATATACTTACCTAAAACAAATCCTTGATCCGTTACGCCATCCCTCCTCTTCACGCCACCGTCCTATTAATGGATACGATTATTGTATAACATAATTGATACAATATTTCAATATTTAAAGTTTAAGTTAATTAAATCATCTATAATGTATTGATATACTTTCCAAAACGATAAAAAATCCCTGATCCGTTTTACTTCATTATTCTTTAAGTGCTATGGAGTATACAATATTTTTGGTTAGACCGACTTTAGCCAACACAAACAAACTGGATGGTTTACCCACGCGAGAACATGCCACATATAGTTGTCCGTGGGATAAGCATGGTGTGCTCAAATCTAAGCCACAAGTAGACATTGTTTGGCCCTGGGCTTTATTAATTGTCATTGCGAAAGCTAATCTAATCGAAAATTGAATGCGTTTGAATTGAATGCGTACATCTGAGGGAAAAATAGGAATTCGTGGCAGCAATATATTTTCACCGCGAAATTTGCCATTCAATATAGTGACTTCTATAGACTTTTCTAATAATTTTTTGATTACTAATCGTGTGCCATTGCAAAGCCATGGTGGGTTTAGGTTACGAAGTAAAATTACAGGAGATCCGACCTTTAGCTGTAAATCGTGCGGTGGCATGCCTGGCAAATCCTAAGAATTCAAAAACTCAATCGGATAATTAACAACTTCGTTGGCATCACATACTGTATCGACAGATTTGTATGATATTAAGTCACCTGGCAACAACTGTTGTATCTTGGAATTTAAATCATTGACGTCCACATTTTTTGCTGCTAATATTGCTCTTTCTGCCAGCCAATCAAGATTGTTGTATTCTGTGTAAAGATTTGGAAATACATGTCTCTACAATTGTGCAAAAATCCGATGGTAATTTTATGCATTCAGTATAGCACATTTTCCATCACCAATATTCAACAGTTGTCTTGAAAAATTTTCAGCGGATGCATCTTTAAGCATTTGAACGCGCATGTTTACTTTCAGCTGTAGTTTCACAACATAACACCAAAGTGAGGATGACTTTAAGCAGGCGTTGATCTCATCAGCGTACGTTGAACGCGCAATAACGGGAAGTGTTTGTCGAAAATCACCTGAAAGCAGTAAAAAAGTACCGCCAAAAAGTCTGTCGTTGTTCTTTAGATCCTTTCATGTCCTGTTCAATGCCTCAAGCGAAAGTTTGTGTGTTATAGTGCATTCATCCCAGATGATAACTTTACATTGTTTGAGCACTCTGGCCATGGACGATTGTTTTTTTTATATTGCACATCGCTTCAGGGTTATTTTGAATATTAAGTCGCAGCTTAAATGCTGAATGAGCTGTTCTGCCTCCATCTAATAAAGTAGCTGAAATGCCAGATGAAGCAACGGCCAAGGCGATGTCATTTTTTGATCGTATCTCAGCAAGAATTAGCGAAATTAGAAATGTTTTGCCAGTCCCTCCCGGTGCATCCAAAAAAAAGAAACCTCCTTGTCCTTCAGAAATTGCAAGCAAAATGCGGTCGTAAATGGTTTTTGGTCATTAGTGAGTAGCGGGACATTGCGAGTAACGAATGCTGCCAATTCTATAGTATTGTATTGTAGTTCACGATTTATATCAGTATTGAGTGAATCAGATGCATTTCCATTTGGTGACCGCATACCGAAATGGCTGATGTTTAAATTGGCGATGACAATGCAAAGATCCTCAATAGCTATCAATGCTTCATTGTACATGGAATCGGTAAATGGTATCGTTAGATCGTTGCTCATATGACGATATCGATGCAATATATCATCAGTCATAGAATCTTTGTGATTATCCCACAAAGTTTGTGCGCGGACAGGCAAACATGTAGTCAACACTATGGCGAAAAGTAGACGAATTTGCGCTCCTGTACAGTTTAATGATGCTTCAGTAAGCATACTGTCCCAATGATTGTCGTCTTCTAGCAATCCTAATGTAAGGCATGCATCTTTATAGGTTGGATACTGTTGTCCATTTACTTTAGGGATATCATAAAAAGACAAAGGGGGGTGCCATTAACCAACAACAGGCGCAGATAAAAGCACTCAGTCTGTCTTGGAATGACTGTATATACACGACCTAAATTGTTTGATTTAAATAAACCGGGGCATGCATCAATTTGTGTGCCTTGCTTGCGCGGCATCCATTTTCTCGATTGCGTCCACGCAAAATAGCGCGGTACTTCTGAATAAAGTAGTGTTCGTGCGAAGGCACCAAAAGCATCGGAGGAATTACACAAAGCAAAAAAAGCTGTTAGTGTGGTGGATTTATTGAACGATCAAAAGCCGTCTCGTTTGTGAAAAAAACGCGTTGGCCGTTTTCATGATGAACTGCTAAATGGATAACTGCTGGATTAGTGATGGGAAAACCCGGGGTTTTCTAAACCCAAGCCTGAGGTTTTAGGTTAGGTTTTAAAACCTCGAGGTTTTAAACCAACCTAACCTAAAACCTTTTTTGCATCCACCTAAGGGTTCCCCAACGTCCCAAACTAAAATTTTGGGGCAAGATTCAAACTCTAGCCCAAAACATTAGGTCGGAACGAAATGCAAAACCCCGAGCAACCCCAAGGTCAGGTCACCTTGGGGTTTCCATTCATAAGGTATGGTTTTTATATCCTAATATTTCGGCTGAATGACGGTCACTAAAAAATTTTATAAAATAAATTCTTAATTATGATTTGTTTTGATTTAAAAAATAAATTAATTGTATCCTAATATCAATATATAAAATAATAATATCAAATAAATACTCTACTATATTGTAATAATAAATGTAAATGTATTATTTCGGTTTTGGCCATCTCTAAACGATTTTAATTTAGATTAACACATTATATCCTTTTACCACGCATGTAGTAGTAGCACAGCACCATAAACTCCCCCCCCTCTCTTTCCCTTCTCACACAACCCAGCTTATAATGCGAGCATGGGGATACCCTTGCTCCAAAATATTCACACCCAAAGAGCAAGGCTAGTCGCCTTGCTCCAACCCTGCTCTACTCCGGCCCATCCCTGTTCCCAACCCCGTTCCACCCCGCTCCAACCCCACATAACCCAAATATTATTTTGTATGGGAGGCGATGCGCTACTATGCTATGACGCATATGCATAAGTTTAGAGAGGGAGGGAGGGGTAGGGGATAGTGCGTGCTTGCTAGAAGCTATGCATATGCTATGCAATGCAGTAGTTAAGAGAGGGAGGGAGGGGTAGAAGATAGTTATTGTTAATAAATATGGTGCGTGCTGTGCAGGCAGTGTGCACCGATTTTAATTACACATCTATATAAGTAAAAATGGATGCGTAAATGTAAAAGTTGTGTTAAAAATAATTGTTTTAACACTTCGTAGGGGTAAAAAATGCTGACACGGATGGTATTTGGGGTTATAATTACCCCAAATTTTAAATAGCTATAACTACCATATTTTATAATATAAACTTGTCAAAATTTGCAAGAATAAAATGTATAACTCTTATGCTCATATAACATCTTCAGACGAAGAACTATAAAAAACTGCATGTAACCTTTGATGGGAATGACTAGTATTTCTCTATAAAAAATAATTAACTTAAAATAATTTAAATGTTTTCAAGAGTTTTTTTTAATTTTTAACACCTAAAATTTCATCTCTTTAAAAACACACGAACCGCTATGTGAAATTTGTATTGGTAGACCAGTTAAAAGCTGATTCTAGTATTTAAAGTTAATAAGTCAACTACTTTTAGGTCACCAGTTCTCTTAAACACTCTTTATTGTTCTATAACTTGTGTTATAAACTATTTACTATCGCTCCATTAACATTTTATTAATATTTGATTCGTCAATGATAAATTTTATCAACTATTGTACCACTTTTCTCTAATTATACTATTTTAAAACATTTTTTCTTTAATAACCCATAAGAATCAAAACACTGAAACCTCTTACCTCCCACATTCTTCATCAATCCGAAATGAAACCAGTTTCTTGATTACATTGTGGTTTTAGATTTCTTTGCCTCACATGGAGTTTGTATTTGTAAAGAGCTTAATTTAAGCATATCTCGAGCAGATTTTAAAAACAATGACAAACCATTTACTATTTATCATTAAATGGACAATTAAATTGGAGTCTACACCCTTACTTTAATCCAATTAACTTATCTTTATCAATGGTATTATTAATTTATGATGAAATCACCGCTTAATTTACCCTAAACTAAATCCCATCCTATCCTCAACTACTAACATAACTTTTAGTCACTTTTCATAAAATGAAGAGAAATCCTTAAATAGTAGAATAAAAATCTGATCCATCTACAAAGTATTGTGCAATGGGTGCACACTGCACATTATTAAAACATGTACCTATGTGCTATTCTAGTTTGTAAATTTTATTTGAGAATGGTAGCAGACGAAAACAGAAATCCCATATTTACAGCAAGCACTGATAATTTAAAAAGCGTTTTGAATATATTAAAAGCTGTTCATTTTAAAGAGGTTATTACAAATATATATAGCTAATTTTTTATATAGTTTGCTTATGTCAATGGCTCTGATAATGGTTTAAAATTTACATTAGAAGATTCAAGGTGTTTGCAAGCAAATTGTTATTTGCAGAGAGAATTATTTGATGAATTTAATTTGAAAGATGATTTTAGTTTCAAAATAAACTTAAACATTTTGATAGTAACATACTTTTTATGGCATTAAGTATTATGTCAGGAATGCTTGCAAATCTTTGGACCAAATAACTTATACGCTTCTCATAATAATACAGCTTCATCTATTAACAACTCTACAAAATTAAAATTAACTTACTCAGGATATGGACATCCCTTAATAATTTATCTAGAAGATAATGGCGTTGTCACAGATTGTGCAATCAAAACACTAGAATCTGAAGACTTAATGGATTGTGATTTTTCAAATTTAGATGTATTAAATAAAGTTATACTAAAGGCTGATTCAATCAAAGAAATTTTCAATGAAATGGATTATACAAGTGAAGTTTTAGAAGTTTTAATTTCACCAGTTTCACCATATTTTCGCCTTTCTACCTATGGAGATTTAGGTTCAATATATGTAAGTTTGCATATTTAAGTTAAGTTTGTATTAAATATTATTTTAGATAGAATTTCCAAAAGATTCTGATGCCATTGATGTATTTTCTTGTTCAAAAAGCCAAAGCAATAGGTAATATGTATAAAAGTATAATTAACAGAAATATTTATCAAACTAGATTCAAGTATTCATTAATAAAACCAGTGTTAAAAGCAATAAACTATTCATCCAAATTATCATTGAGGGTTGACAAGAAGGGTTGTCTGTCATGGCAGTACCTAATAAAACAAGATGATAATAATGCCTCTTTTATTGAATTCTTTTGTGTACCTTTAGATGAATATGATGAAATAGTTTAATAATATATATTCCATCCTAATTAAAAAAGTTCAAATATCTAATTTATAATTAAATGCAAGCCCTTTTTTTCTATCAATTTGACATTTTATTACAGAATTAACTTAGTGTGCTTTAAAAGGTGTGAGCCTATAAAAGCTGGCTACAGATTAGAGCATGGGCGTAGCCAGGGGGCAGGAAAAAGTAGCTGCCCCCCAAAATCCAAAAAATTTGTTGAAATATATTAAATTATGGCTAATATTTCAATAAATGATTATTTTGCCTGTCGCTAAATTATTATTGCCCCCCTCTTATTCCAATGCTGGCTCCACCCATGTTTTAGAGTATAAAATTTTTAATGTCATTTAATAATATATTATAATATTCTTAATTTAACTAGAGACTTGAAAATTTTCCACATTTCAATTAAAATTAATAAAAACAAGATTTCTATTATTTCCACAATATCATCTCTCTATGGATTCACCCAACTCGTTAAACACAATATATATATAAAATAGTTTATTAAATGGTAGGCATTATCATACAGCAACATAGCGAGTTAATGTTAAAAATTAAGTCCAAGTGAAAATAATCGTAGTTATATAAATACACGATTGGGGTTTTGGATACACACACGCACATGTTAATGGTTATATAAATATACAAGAGACGTCAGGTTTGAACTTATATATATATTCAGTATTTCATTTGCAAGCAAAATCAATTTGAAAAATAAGAGACGTATGTATAAAATATTTCATTATTAATTATTTGCAATTATAGAAACGCGCATTAAAGTATAAATCACTTTATATTTACGTATATATTTGTATAAAATATATCCTTTAAAAATGCAATGATCATTCTCGCTTTCGCACGAAGTTATAAAGGCAGCATGATAGCAATTTCTAGCAAAAAGTATTATTGGCCCTTACAAGACCCGCGCGATGTAGGATTTCAGTTTGCTATAGAAGCCTCCTTGTATTCTGTATCCTCTAGGTTGTAAAAATTTTCCAGCTTCCAATGCAGGGTTTCGAAAGTGGGTCGATCCTGTTCATTTTTCTTCCAACAATCTAACATAATTTCGTACAACATTTCTGGGCAATTTGCGGGACATGGCATGCGATAGCCATGGTCTACTTGGTGTAAAACTTCGGCGTTCGTCATACCTAGTGGATTGCCGAAATTCATATTATAAGCACATATGTTTTAGTTGTAGTGTTGTAAAAACGACTTGGGGTTTTGTTTGGTCGACCTTTGGTGTGTAGTCCCCTACACATAAACAGACCAACGGTTTATTGGTCAAACCTTGGTCTGTCCTTCTTTAGTCGACTAAAACCAAAGGGCGACCAAACGAACCCCAGCCGTTTTTACAACACTATAACAGTTGAATTCACAAAAGATCAATTCATTACAAAAGAAACCTAAACGAGTTGCCAAAAGAAATTCATAAAGCATCAAAATGAATAGTAGTGTTGTAAAACAGCTGGGTATTGGTTACTTTGGTCGACCTGTGGTTTAACGAAGTCTAATGATCGACTATGGTCTGTTCTTCAAATTTTAACTAAGCCTAGTGGTCGACAAGAAAAATAGACCAAAAAATCTTTGGTAAATTTATGCTTAGTTGTCCAAACCAAAGGACACTAATGAATAGCAATGAACCAGAATTTTGGCCTCGGGCCGGGGTCAAACAAATTAGATGTATAAGCAACGGTCAGCATTAATTTGCGGGGCATTATTTAGCAAGTTCGCCAACTATCAAGTATAAAGCAACAATCTAGACAATTCCCAAAAGGAATTTAAATATAGAGGTAAATTCAGTCGGGCCCATAAACAATAATGGAATATCGGGCTGCGCGAGGTCGACTAAATAAAGCCAACCAGCGATCATTAGCTAATTAAAAGTCTTTTACAGAAGCATAAGTCCATAGCCGCTAAAATCCAGTATACAAGTTTCGACGGCAATTATTGAAAATTACGAGTTGGACAGAACGAACGGACAACCAAAAACGAGCCCCTAAATTGCATAGCAATGAAAAGTTGGTTTTATTTATGGTCTCTTCGATAATGTTCCCAAGCGGACCGAAGCATTGTAACCCAATTTCCTCCAACTTTCTTCATCAATCGGATGGGATTAGGAATAAAACCAACTTTCTTATCCTCCCCATGGCCCCCTCAAGCCTAAATCTTGGCTACAATCCCAAGTATATTTTGAGAGGACGAAAATTGATAATACCCTTCGAAACCCGGCCTTAAAATTAGAATTTAGTCGGGCCTCGGGCTTTAGTCGAGCCTTGTGCCCGAGGCAAAATCTAGTTAAAAAGGATTTAAACCTTTTTACTAATTCCATTGTTAAGCGGGCTATTTAAAGGAGACAAAATATTTTTATGTTTTAAACAAAAGATGCGGGGGGGGGGTATTTAATATTTTTTTTTTATAAATTTACATTTCAAAATAGCCGAGCAGGACTCGTGTCGGGCCTGAGTAAAAAAATTTCGGCTCGGGCAAAATAAAATAAATTCCATTTCGCAGGCCTCTACCTACTGCCCACAATTTTAAAGTCAAAAGGCCGTAATGCTGAATAATTCTATAGGAGTTCGTCCGTAGCCCATACACAGCTAAAGAATAAGCAAACCAAATTTTGCACACCACTCAAACTAAAAATAAAGATGAGAGTCGCAAATAGACATCCACATCGGGGTAACTAAGCCCCCCCCCCCTCAAAAAACACGAACACAATTTTCTAAGCAGTACATTCCCTCTTAAATTAATTCCTTCCTATACAGACAAAAACGTTTTTCCATTTTTTTAAACTTTCCAGACTCAAAACCAAGTCGGCATGGTGGAATTAAAAAGCCATTTTACAATTTAGATACTAATTAGTGTTGTAAAAACTGCTAGGGTTCGTTTGGTCGACCTTTGATTTAACTGGAAATCGTCAAATCCAACACGATTTCCGTACGGATCATTGCCTTCCAATTAGTTTTTGACGCATTTTCTTTTGTAGTATTAATTGCTATGCAATTTAGGGGCTCGCTTTTCGTTGTCCGTCCATCCAACAAGTATCTTAATTGCTGGTTCGAATCCCGGAGAGGGCAAATTTTTTATTTTTTTTTAATTAATATATTGTTCTTGTAATATTATTGATAATATGGCTTTTTGGCCGTCCGCTGGCTGCTGACTAATGAATAAAATGACCATTGGCCAAATTATAAATCCAATTTTTTTTCTCGTTTTTTGAATTGCTATATTTGGTTAACATTGACAATTACTTATGCCCCCCCAGTACAAGGGCCTATGCCTCTACTGATATGGGTCCCTGTGCCCCCCCCCCTACAAAGGCCTATGCCTCTACTGATGTGGGTTCGAATCCCGGCGAGGGCAAAATTTAATAGTTACGTATTTCTAAATTTTAGCCACCTTTTAAATTTAAATTTTTTTATTTAATAAATACATATTTCGCAACTTTAGGCGCCTTTTCAAATTTAAAAAAATAATATTTCTTATCCCTAAATTCATTTTGATAGGTTTTTATATTAATATCCGTAATTAACCCCCCCCCCCCCCCCAATAGCTTAACTTTAGGTTTAATTACTCACCCTTAATATCAGGCTCAATGACGATGCCTCATAGAATTAAAAATAGATCAAATAAACACTCGAATACCCCCTTCCCCCAATAGCTTAACTATACGTTTAATTACTCAACCTTGGAATGGTTTTTCTGAGGGAAACTTACAAATCTAATAGAGGGGATTCTTTATTTCCAACAAGCAATCTGCAAACTTAATCATAAATACAGCGCGCATCATATTAAATTCACAAAAGGTATTTATTAATTTAATCTCAATAAAATAATTTATAATTTAAACTTAGTTAAAGTTTTCACATACTTGTATGTCTTCTTTTCATATTTTAAAATTCAACCCCCCCATAACTTAACTTGATACCTTTTAATTACTCACCTTTAATATCATTTCAAATTGATTACATTTATTTATGTCATTAGGTTTTTTGCACTCGCCCGAGCAATGCTATTTTTTAGCAACTTGTTTTTAAACTCTTTGTCACAATTTCAGGTTAAATAGCCACAAACAATGATAGATAACGCTAAGAATCAACCTGATGAAGCCCCCACTCGTAAAGGAAAAATGGAGGCCGCGAAAAAAAGAGAATATCGGAGCCCCGCCACTCGGCTACCGGGAAGGAAATTGACGAGTCCCTAACACGTGATAATATGCCATTGGCTTTACATTTTTCGAAGGCGCCCGAATCCTTTTTTTGGGAACTTGATATTTTTTATATAATAATTAATACATTTAACCAATCGGTATATTAAATCCGTAAATACATTAGCTATGCTAGGAAACACGGAATCTCCCGATTCAAGTACAGTTATTTGATTTAGACTTAATCTAATAACGTGATATAGCAAGTGCAAAGCATCCGGAATCAAGAGAATCGATTTCTTTCACAATTGACTCCATTGCTGAAGGGGTCAAATGAGAAATTCGCCACACTGCAAGTGCATAAACATACTTTTACGTGCTATAAAAAGATATGGCTAAAGAAGATTCGCGCAAAGATCCGTTAACATAAAAGTAGGCCGAGATGAAAGGGGATATAGAGTCTCGGTGGCGGGTACTTACAAGCAGCTTTGACGAATTCCTCGACTTCCATCGCGTTTCTTCGTACGCCAATTATCTCAACGTATTGCGCGCCGGAATACACCGTCCTATGGTATTTCTAAAACGGGGCATGGATCAACTATGGAATAATCCTATGAATCCATTGGTATCGATGACTCTTAAATCCAACATGGATATACAATTTATCCTCGATAAATATTCGTGTGGAGCGTACATCGCCGATACGTGAACAAGGCCCAGCGTGGCCTTAGCTCCCTTCAGAGGAATATAATAAAATTGCGGGAAGAGTATCCCGATTAAGATTTTTTTGATTGTATGCGTGACCAGGGAACTCGCACACTTAACGCGATCGAAATGAGTAGGCAAAAAGCAGCATGGTATTTGTTGCGGTTAGGCATGTCGGCGCCTCGAGCCGTATGGTAAAGAGTCAGTCCCAAATGGATGCCGAACCTCTCGATGCAGAAGCCACAAATATTTGGCAAGACAGTATTCGATCGATACGCGCAACGACCCCATGCTCTTGCCATCTTAACTGAGCAGCACAATATTCATCGCTTGTAGCGATGTTAGAACGCTTTTTGATAATAGCTTTATCTTGTTGAGAGCATATTTTATTTAAAATGTCATTTGGATTAGCGACAGGCAATAGCTCCGCTATTGCCGTTTCGTCCGCAAACCGTGTGCGCGTCGCGTCTACATGTTCGTAAGGAAGGCTAGGAAACATAGTCAATTCTATATCAACATCCGATTGGTAGCGCTTTCTAGCCCCGAAAATTTCACGTTCATTGTCGCCGTAAACGGCGATAAATTTGTTATCCTCTAATAACTCCATTTGTTCATCGCGAAATGGCACCTACAAAAGCGTCATCTCCCTCTTGTAGTCAGCAAGGTCGTTCAATTGATACTTCTGTACCGGATAACGCGAGGATCTGGGTTCGAACCCCGAAGAGGGCAAATTTTTTTAATTTTTTTTTAAATTTATATATTGTTTGTTAATACCAATGACAATATGACTTTTTGGCAGTCTGCTGGTTACTGACCAATGGAAAATGATCATTGGCTAAGTTGTGAATCGAATTTTTTTTCTTCTATATTATAATTAAAAGCTAGTTATTTGGCTGTCTGCTGACCATTAGAAAAAATGACCACTGGCCAAAGTTAGTCTGACTGAAAAAATTTTCGTTTTTTAATATCTTGTTTATACTATACATATGCGCATGATTTGAATATAGTCTATAGTCATAATTCAAATTATGGTTGGCCTACACAAAATTGTTTAAATTAATACAGTATCATAAAAACTCTAAATTGAAAGTTGTACGTTTTGGAAGGATGACTATTGGCTTTTCCAAGGTCATACCCTCTATTCGCGTCCCTTTCATCATTTTGATTAATTTATAAGTTGATAAATAAGAATGAATGAAAGAAAACCTATTCATCATAAATAAAGTATTAATAAATGTTTTATAGCAGATTTTCAAAAATTTAACTTTTAAAATATTTGTATAAATAAATAACTAATTTTGCATTTTATACCCCCCCCCCCCCATAAGCTTTTCGCCCCTTCCCACCTTTCTCGCCCATAAATTGCATAGCAAATATGTTACGTTTATACGGAGTATAGATGAGTTTCGTTCCCCCTTCCCTCTCTCCTTGCCTTCCCTTCCCCCCCCCCCATCTGGTTTTTTATTTACCAATGTATTTTACCCATGTGATATTTATTAATTAATTTGAATAAAATAGACTAACGGTCGATTTTCAAATTTCGACTAAGCCTAATGGTCGACTAAGAAAATCTGATGAAAAATTCTTTGGTCTGTTAATGTTTAGTCAACCCAAAGGCCGACCAAACAATACTCGGCCGTTTTTACAACACCCCTCAAGCACATAATTTATAAAAATATCAATTCGCTACATGGACAAAAAGATTGAAGGAGGGGGGGGGGCAAGGGGGGTAAAAATTACCATTGTACGGTATTTTCCCATAGGTGACGAGTTCCATGACCAATATCCCAAAAGACCAAACGTCGGATTTAATGGTGAAACGATTGTAATTAGCAGCTTCTGGGGCAGTCCATTTAATGGGAAATCTAGCCCCCACCCTAGCTTCGTATTCATTTTCCTTAATAAATACAATAAATCAAATATTTAAGATTAAAGTCTAGATATCTTATAAATTTTTTGAACCATAGTCTATCGCGAAAATAAAACATTTTTATGCACATTATTATAGATCTTTTTGGGTAATTTTTTATCGAAATCTAAGTTTTGGGAATAAGGTTGTCAAACCCCTTTGCATATAAGATTCGCATGCGATTTGATCAAAAAACAAAAAATCCATTTTTTTTTATCCAAATCTACAAATTAATGTTGCGAAACGGCTGGGTTTTGTTTGGTCCACCTTTGGTTTAACTAAGACTGACGGTCGATTCGGGTCCGTTTTTCAAATTTCGACTAAGCCTTGAGGTCGACTAAGAGAAACAGACCAAAAAAGTTAGTCTCTTTACTGTTTAGTCGACCAAAATCAAAGGTCGAACAACAAAACCCAACCATCTTTAAACCACTACTACTCTTTACTAAAACTAGTGTTGTAAAAAGACGTGGTAGTTTTAGTCGTCTATAGTCGACCACAAGGCTTAGTCGAGATTAGGGCCACCCAGATCTTTTTAAAACACTAGCTAAAACTTTCAAAATAACGAAGACCCACACATAAATCGCCAAATCGAATTTTTATGACATTTGAACGCAAAAATATCAAAAAATAGAGATGTTAGAATGATAAATTTATAATATTTTTTTCCCAATTTTCGTGTACTAAAATGAAGTGGCTACCTTAATCAGACGGGCTAGCCCGAAATCGGCGATTTTAACTTGGTTATTTTCTCCGACAAGGATATTACGTGCCGCCAAATCCCTGTGTATGTAATTTTCGCTTTCTAGGTAAGCCATACCCGCGGCTATTTGGGCACCCATATCAATCAGCTGATTTATTTTCACACTCTGGCCCCGAGCTAAATACAAACACATGTTTTCATTCATACATTCATTCATTAAATCAACAATAAAATCGCAATATTTATTTTTAATTTGCTTAGTTCCTGGATGTAATATAACGAATATAGACTAGATGGACGGCTCATCAACTTAAAATAAGTGTACCATTTTTCCGCCATTTTGAAATGTGCACAAGTAGAGTAATGTTGACTGATTAAAGTATTTTAAACGTAATTCAATATATTTTAAAAATATGTTTTAAATAAAGAGAATTACATATTTTGTGAAGGTGAGATAAATAAATTAAAAAGTTAAGAATCGTAAATATTGGGAAAACATTCGGTTATGGCTAATGAATTATATTTACACATAGTTATGCCGATTTTCTGTCGAATAAAAAACGATTCGCGATTATCATGGGATAGCAATGAAATTTGTTTCCCTATTTTTTTAAAAAGTTGTAAGGCTAGGGGGCCAAAGGTTGTTAAGGTAGTTGTCGCAATGGGACAAAATATTATAGTAGTATTGTTAATATCCGAGTATTTTGAAATTTTTAGAGCCTCGGCTGAGGACAAGGGATCTTTGTTATGATTAGATGGGGCAAATACGTCAGTACATGTATAGTCAGTCCCATGCTAAACTGAGTCCTTTTCCCAAGCACCTAAAGTTTGGCCATCGGGTCGTTTGTTGTCATCACAGAGGCCTGTGGGTTCGAGAATTGAAGGGAAACCAGCTTTGGTGAAATAGTTATGTATAAGTTTGTTAACCGCGGTATGTCGAAAGTACCGGGCTTTGTTGCGATTACACCGAAGGCCATGATGGCCATTCGATTTTACGGAATTATTGCAAAGTGAACAAGTGTGTTCAGCAACTATGTTGCATCCTAATCTTAGGCCTACCGCGAAGCGAATTCGGTGTTGGATAGGAGAAGACCAAGGACACGGCTTGGGAAAGCTTCGAGCCATTCCAAAACAGCATAAAATAAAAAAAGTGTGAATGTGAATTTAATGCAATTTAGTGCCATTTGCATTTTACAAAATAATCATTTCTTTATTTATTTAACTGATGAGGAAGGTAAATTTACCTTTTTGTTTTAACAATGGGGTATCCTGCGGAAAGACATGAGAGTTATCTAAATTCAAAATGGTGGATTTTATGGTACACATTTTACCATATGAAACATGTGACTAAATGATAAGGAATTTAATTTACACCGATTAGTTTCTTCTACTATTATTTTAATATAAGTGTTGTAAAAACGGCTGGGTAATTTTTGGTCGACTTTTGGTTAAACTAAAATTACCGGTCGACTCCGGTCTGTTTTTCAAATTTCGACTAGGCCTACGGGTCGACTAAGAGAAATCGACCAAAAAATCGTCGGTTCGTTTATGTTTAGTCGACTAAAACCGAAGGTCGACGACCAAACAAAACCCACCCGTTTTTACAACTCTATTATATCCTATACACAATTAAAAACTAGGCTTTAGCTCCTATCCAGCACACTGCTTCGCAGAACCTCAAAAAAGTTATTGATACTTTTGAGTAAACTAAATCAATAAATGAATAAATAAAAATAATTCAAAGCCTGTTACGGGTAGATAGAAATTCTGACAGGCTGCCGTGTTTCATCAGTTCCGTAACGATGTAGATAGGTTCGAGTAGGGTGCACACCGCGTATAGTTGTATCAGTTTAGGGTGTTGTAATTTTTTCATTATAGCCGCTTCGCTGAGGAAATCTTTGGGGTCCATGGTGCCTGTTGGTAGATATAAATGTCATAACATGTTGTGAATACGTGAAAAATGAATAGTTTATTTCAGTATAACTTTTATTCGTATATCATTATATTATATTATTATTGCTCCAATTATGTGTTTTAATATTGTAAGCAAAAGCCGAGTTTTTGTGTTCTTTTGTGTGATTTTTAAGCCGGTCCCCCCTCCCTTGGCCTTAATAAAGAATTTATAATTATCACATATAATCCTTTCCTTAATATTCAGTATAATTAATTCAATGTTATTTACATACTAATGGATATATGACTTTCATATTCACTTTAACCATCCTATTTTGTATTTTATATTTATAAATATATTTGCAGCTAAATAAAAATTCGTGCAAAAAAAGTTACAATTACGGCCAAATACCTTTGATTTTTTAAGGTTTTTTCATTAAGATAGACGCTTAAAGAATTCACTCTTAAGATTGGGTAGTAGTGAAAAGTGCAAATTTCAAAGTCCGGGGCAGCATGGGCGTAGCCAACATTGGAATTAGAGGGGGGGAAATGATTTAGGGAGGGGCAAAATGATCATTTATGATATTTTTTTATATGTTTTTGGATTTAGACGGGGGCAGGCCGCCTCTAACTGCCCCCCCCCACCTTCTCCAAATTCATAATTATCATTTTTACATTTAACGGGATGATATATGTTCAAATTTAGAAAGCCCCCCCCCCCTATTTACTTAGCCATTTTACCACATATATATTTATATAAATAATTTTTAACGAACCAAACAAAAAACGTTTTTGGCCTCATTCCCCCATATAAAATCTGAAGTTTAAGTGAATGTATAAAATTACCGGGTTTGAGAGTTTTAATGGCTACGGGCGTGGTATTATTCCACAGCCCCTCCCAAACCTCTCCGAATTGGCCTTGGCCCCGCTTGCGCAAAAATTTCAACGAGCTCCGATCTATTTCCCATTGATCTACGGTATTGTGAGACAGTCCGATAGTGCCCGGCTTATCCACCTATATACATACATGTGTGCAAAAAAACGCTAAATTTGTCAGCAAATAATAATTATGCACAGCAATAAAAAGGATACATTGGTGAACAGCTGATTGCTATTATTAAGCGAGGACTGTAAGCGGCCATGTTTGAGGCACGTATTGCAAAACAGGCAAAGAATCTCATCCAAGACGTAGGCTAAAGTTACGCAAAAATCAGCTGTTCGATAAATGTGTCCCGTCTGTCTGTCCACTTTTGTCCATTCAAAACCGATATTTAACCGAATGTAACTGTCGTATTAACTTTCTCTCACATTGACAAAAGTCATATCCATCTAAATCCTATTTATTTGAGTTGTAAAAAGGGCTGGGTTTTGTCAGGTAGACAACATTTGATTTTAGTCGACCAAACGTAAACAGACCATAGCTTTTTTGGTCTGTTTTTCTTAGTCGACCTCCAGGCTTAGTCTAAACTATAAATAAAGGACCAGAGCCGATTAGTGTTAGTAAAACCGAAGGTCGACCAAACAAAACCGAGCCGTTTTTACGACACTACTATTTAATTTATTATAAATATCATTTCGATATCAAACACATACTATGATGATGTACATGGGCGTAGCCAGCATTGGGATTACAGGGGGCAATAATGATTTAGAGAGGGGGGCAAAATGATCATTTTTTACCCATAATTCAATGAATTTCAACAAATTTTTGGATTTATAGGTGGGCAGCCGCCCCTCCATGCCCCAACCCCTTGACTACGCCCATGATTACCTATGTATGTGTATTTTCCCATTTTTGCACAATAAATTAAATTAACTAAACTTACTTGAATGCAAGCCTTGCGTAGTGTAATGCAAAGCCCGTCCGCATCCCTACCGTAATGCGTAACGAGCGATTTCAAGTCTCTGAAAGTGGTCCGCCTAGCTATGAAAAATCCCCCTTCGTCCAATTGCCGAATTCTGTAATGCTTTACCGAGTCTCCATCCCGCACTGTTCAACAACAAATGTTATTTATTTATTTGGCTGTATTAAAAAGAGGGGGGGGGCAGTGCCCCTCTGCTTAGGCTATGTTAGGATATATATATATTAGTGTTGTAAAAATGGCTGGGTTTTGTTGGGTCGACACATAAATAGATATCGCATGTTTACGAAGATATTTTGATTATATCACTTTTAATTGCTATTTTATCCATTTTCCCTGACAAAAATAATTTATTTAAATTTCGTAAATTAAAGCTGAAATTGTCAGTTCAAGTAAGCTGTATAAATTTTGAAAATACCAACATAAATTTCACAAATCTTATATAGAAGACTGCCCGAAGATATTTTTTCGCGTAAATTATTAATGCAAAAACCACTAAAAATTGTCATGAGTTTGATGGATGGATAGGTATTATCTTAAAAACAAGTTTGGGAGCATGTATAAAGTTTTCATACTATTTAAAGTCTGAAATAGCCATAGACTAGATATACTGCTCATAGTGCACCGTTTTTCCGCCATTTTGAAATGTGCAGAACATATAAATTATGGTAATTTTGGTTAATAAGTGTTTTTATGACGTAATTAAAAAAACATTGAACTAGTTAACCATTAAAAACGGCATTTTAAAATATACATCATTTACAAAATTCATAGAAATAAAAATACTGTGATGATGTGATGTTAAAGCAATTTAGTGCCATCTACATTTTATTAAATAATTATTTATTAACTATTTAATAACTAATGAGAAAGGTAAATTCACTTTTTACGTTTTAACAGTGGAGTACACTGCAGAAAGACATAGTCTAATTCAAAATGGTGGATTAATGATACAGATTTTGCCATATGAAACTTTTGACATGAGCAGTCTATGTAGTATATGGAAATAACTAGATGCTAAAAGTAAACAAAATCGTTTAAAATTGCACAAATGTTTATTATTTTCTAATTTGATAACTATAAAAAAAACTAAACTTTTTAAATGTGTGAGAAAATTCTACAAATTTGTTTAGTAAAATTTGTGTGTTCCACATTTTCGAGGACCAAATTTTTTATGAGTTTCATGGTCTAATTTGTTACCCGAGAGGGAGAAATCGTTTCGTCTGCTTTCGCTATCTCGTATCAAAAAAGATCCATGTTCATTTTCGGGTAGCAATAACTTCTTTTCCGCATCTATCCTTCGTATTTTACCAAAGTACCACCTTTTAAAAAATTATATACATATAAATTTTGATAAAACGTGTTCATAATTAATTTAAAAATGCTAAATATAAATCTTATTCTCATGTGTTTATCTAAGGTGGGGGGGGGGGGACAAAGAGAGACGGCTGCCCCCCCCTCTAAATCCAAAATTAGTTGAAATTTATTAGAATTATGGCAAAATACCTAAATCATTATTGCCCCCCCCCTCTCATTC
The DNA here is from genome assembly GCA_964036665.1 of Gordius sp. MW1. Classification (NCBI taxonomy): domain Eukaryota; kingdom Metazoa; phylum Nematomorpha; class Gordioida; order Gordea; family Gordiidae; genus Gordius; species Gordius sp. MW1. The sequence continues at coordinate 24,176,351 of OZ038529.1, read as the reverse complement.
CAATGCTGGTTACGTCCATGCTTATTCTTATTTTATTATCATATATACCTCTTATTTATATCTTTCATATAATATAATTTTAATAAAAATGCAAATCTTATAAGTTGGTAGAGTAAAATAAATGAATTCAGTTTTTATTTGAGCGGAGAGCCTCACAACCAACCAAATTACAAAAGTAATTAGATGCGTATATATGAAGCACTCCTTGCCATCGGGATATTGTCAGATGGCGACAAAAATGTAAGCTACGTGCCTAGTTAGCCGCAGCGCTAAAAATTCAGGACATTAATAAAAAAAAAATCAATAATTTTGAACAGAGAGAAGCTAAAGGGTTGTCTAAGAATAATGAATGCAATGCAAATTGCATAATATTCGTCCATTAAATAGTTTCATGCGCACAGGCGTAGCCAGGAGGGGTGGCAGGGAGGGGCGGCTGCCCCCCTCTAAATCCAAAGATTCTTCAAATTTAATATAATTATGAGTAAAATACTAAAAATTATCATTTTACCCCCCCCCCTCTCCCTCCCTATAAATCCAATTCTGGCTACGCCCATGTTCACATGTAATCGTTTTAAAAAAAATTGACTTGCTCTCACATATGAGTTCAGGAGTTTTAAAGGAAAGTGAAATAAAGCTAATTTTCAAATTAGTTACCCGTGAAGATGCGCCATGACATTTTTGCGACGTTAAGAAAGATAATATTTAGTTGCAACATACTACAAAGAATAATGCCGGCGTCCAAAACTAAAGCATTACAAAAGAAGAGCCGCTAAATCTTAGCTAACTTCGGGTTAAAACTAATTTGCCCAACCTGCCTAAAAAATAAAACCCGCAAGCCAAGTATATACGTAAATAAGCATTTTTCGATATAATTATTAAACTTCATGGAACCTAAATACTCAGTTTCGATCAAATTATATCATTTTCTTCAACACTGACTGATAATAATTAAAAAGACATTAAATACTGCCTGAGGACCTTAAATTTTCAAGAGCTATAACTTGATTGCCATTTTAAGGATCAACTTTTCAAACTTTGTATGTTCATTTTTTTATTTAAAAATAATAAAATTATAAACAACCAAAATAAAAATGACGGAAGAAGTGTGTTATAAAATGCATTCTGAGGTGGGCTAATTGCTAGTGTCAGTGTTAATGCCTTAACGCTATTTTCAACTAGTGTTGTAAAAACGACTGGGTTTACTGTTTTTCTTAGTCGCTTTAATACACCAAAGGTTTTTTTGTTTAGTCGAAGAAAATCATAGGTCAAAACCGCGCCCGGTCCCATTTTAAAACTAAAATGTCGGCCAGGGCCTGCCCGACCATGATCGAATCATTACAGCTGCCCAGCCCGAAATGATGAATTTTTAATTAGTTATTCTGTCCGATTTTTCAAAAATTTTTGATTAACCCCTCAATTTTTTTGACAAGAATTACTACGATAGGTAAATATTAAACAATCCGTTCAAAAGGTGGCATAATAATAGACGAAGACAAATTAATACACTATTCAGAAAAATCATATTAAGCCCGAGTCTTGTTAGGGTGCCGGGCCGTGCCCGGCCCGTGGGCCCGGCATTTCTGATCTCTACCCGACGATTCTTTAAAAATTATTTCACCATTTAAGCTACCCAAAAATTTTACTTTAAAGGCAAAAGATAAAAAATGGAGATTGATTTACCCCTATTCAACATTGTTCAAACAAATTGCAAATTGCGATAAATTCTAACCCGGGGTCCGACCCCCCCCCCGTTCAAGCCAAATTTAACACGTGATACCCCGATGGTCTATAGTCACGTGACAACACTACCCAGCAACGAGAAGATTCTAACCGTTTCGGCGACAAAAACGCGATAAAAGGAGTTTTCGTTAAAAGATGTTAAGGTTTAGAAGTGTTGTAAAAACGACTGGGTTTTGTTAGGTCGTCGACCGTTAGTTTTACCAAGACTAATGGTCGCTTCTGGTCTCTTTCTCAAATTTCGACTAAGTCTAGAGGTCGACTAAGAAAAGCAGACCAAATGTTTTTGGTCTCGTCGACCAAACAAAACCCACCCGTTTTCACAACATTAAGGTTTAATGCTTGCGTGCGACCGTGGCGAGTTAAACAAAACCACACCGAGGTAAAGTAGTGGCGTGCGCGTTCGAAAACGACCTCCTCATCTCCCATTACCACCCAGCAAAATGAAATTTAATAGCACACAATAATCCTACCTTTACCATGGGCGTAGCCAGGAACGGATTTAGAGGGGGGGGGGGCGATATTGATTTAGAGGGGAAGAGGGCAATATGATAATTTTTAGTAATCACAAATATATTAAAAATTTTATCGAATTTTTTGGATTTAGGGAGGGGGGGGGGCAGCCCCTCCGTGCCACCCCCTGGCTACGCCTACGTCGAGCTGAAGGCCCTTTGTAGTTTTAGGGAAACTATAAAGATTATAATCGGCCTCCGCGCTTTGTAAATCCAACCTTTCATTCAAGCAACCGGTGTTTCGAAAGGTTGAACTCGAGATTATATACATAGTTAAATGTGTGTGCGTTTCAATTTCATCCCGTTCAACATGGCATGGTGGTAGTATGCGCTTATTTTATAAAGAGTAGTGTTGTAAAAACGGCTGGGGGTTTTGTTTGGGCGACCTTTGGTTTTGGGTTAAATTCATATTCAATCTAAACTTGTACCAAACAAAAAATTTAAAAAATAATTTTTGATTAAGGTTTTAATCTAATTTCAAAATTAATTACAAGTTATTTGACTCCCTCAACCTACTTTCAAAGCGTTTTTTCGGTTAAGGACGCCTGAAGTGGTATCTTTAAAATTATCACGTAGTGGTAGTGATTAATTGAAAATTAATATGACCAATCAATATTTCATGTCAAAATCACAATCGATCGATCAATTTAAAAGAAATCGATCAATAATAAAAGGGCATAAATCATGATATGATGGGTAATGGTAAAATTTATTTATCGGAAATGGGAAAGGGCCACCCGAGGGGTGTGCATATGCTAATTTTATTTCCAAAGTATTTTTAAAATGCAAAAATAATATCACTAAACTGAGTCTTTTCACTTAATCGTAAGTTATGAGTTATGACTATAAATATTGGCTTTAATGATACAACTCCGACCTAGCAAAAAAATAATTATTGTATTTACAAGTTAGTCTTAGTTCAATGAACAAAAAATTACGTTTTTAAATTTGAAATTAAAATAAATTATGTTTCTACAATGTAATTGAAAAAAATTAATATATATTGCTTTTCCTGTTGGTGCCATTGTTTATCGTACTAACTTTTTAAAGAGAAAAAATGCGAATTTACAGCCAAAAAACGATGCACGAAGCAGACGATAAGAAAGACAATTAAAATCGTCTGCTTCGCTAAAATGTCGTTTGCTTCTTTCAGAGAAAAAAAGGACCGATGAAATTAAATATTCCTGAAGGTAATTCAAACATTTTCAACAAGTATTATCCACATTAACAATATCAGGCCTAACAACAAGCATTTTATAACTGAATTTAGGTTTAACAAAACAAAATTATCGCATCTCAGCAAAATTTTGTGCCATTTTTGGTGTGTTTCAAGTAAATTGCCTCCGAGGTGTGAGCATTAAATAACGTGTAGCAATCCTATATTAACGGTAGGTCATTGTACGCCAAGCCGTGTGTTGCGGCTGTGTCACCAAAATCGATAAGAAAGCTAAAAGGTACGAGGATGGGACAATTCAGATGGATGGACTTTAAAGATATGCGAAAAGTAATGCTAATTGCATTAGAAGAAAGCTATACCGAATTTTACATGAATTCTTATGTATTATATCAACCATGGGCGTACGCAGGGGGGGGGGCAGAAAATTATGTCTTGCCACCCCCCTAATTAGCCGAAGGGGGCAGCCGGACCCCCTGCTCCCCCCCCCTAATTTGCCAGGGGGGGGGGCAGGGGGTCTGCTGCCCACACTGCCTAATTTAGGGCAGTTGCTTTTTTTTGCTCTCAGGAAAATTTTTGGATGTCGAGACCTTTTTTTTTGCTCTTAGGAAAATTTTTGGATAGTATTTTTTTTTGCTCTGAAATTTTTTTTTGGATAGTCGTGACCTTTTTTTGCTTTCAGGAAAATTTTTGGATTTTTTTTTGGTCGCAAGAAAATTTTAATCTGCCCCCCCCTCTAATTCAAAACCTGCGTACGTCCATGATATCAACTAAAATGGCGGCCCGAATGTCAAAAATAAAATCAAGGAACACAAATCTTAGCAAAGCCTATGATGCTTTATCAGGCATTATATTCATGTTCAGCTTGTCGTAAATGTCACATTTCAACTATCCAAAAGGGTTGGTGGTAAACCCCCCCCCCCCCAAAAATTTTTTTTTTTTTTATAAATTCAATTTTTTAGAGGATCAACCATTATATCAAAGATTGAAATGGGGCAAAATATTTTACACGGCTATGTTCGTGTACAATTAATGTGAAAGAGCTAAAGATGCACAAACCCATTCAAGCTAATCTTTATAATTTTTTCAAATTTTGTTGAAATTTGTCAAAATGTTTCGGTCGCCTAGGGCAAAAAAAGTCAACAATTCAAACATGGGGGTAGCCAGGATTGGAACTTGAGGGTGGCAATAATGCTTGATGGGGGGTAGCCGCCCCTCTCTGCCACCCCCTGACTACGCTCATGTAACCAAAAGCACTAAACAACAGACGTGGGTGTAGCCAAGATTTCAATTAGGGGATATTGCCCTTCCCTGCCTCCCCATAACTACGCCCGTGACAAATTTAGACATTTGTCAAAACAATATATGTATGCGAAAGTAACTCACAAATTCATACTATATATTAGAGATCTGCACGGGCAGGCCCGGATTTTTATATCACACAAACGGGCCGGGACCGGACGGGCTCAACGATTAATGAAATGGGCTTGGACGGGCTGACCTTCTAAAAACGGCCCGTTGCAGATCTCTAGTATTATATATAGTTAGATCAATGCAATCGAATACCGGGGGGGGGGGCACTCATGAATGTGGTGGGCTTAATTAAAACATTATGCTGGTAAAATGAGACTAATGGAGATTAAGAAAGACGGGGAAGGGGGAGGGGGAGTAAAAAGTATTTAGTGCTGCTGATAAATTAAATAACTCTAATGCTCGATGTGATAGCTTAATGACTAGGAGGGAGAGAGGTGTAAAAATAAAATTAAAGATTCAATCTTAACGGATGAAGAAATAATTGTGAAACACCGAGGAGAGTTAAAAGATGTTAATTAGATCATTTTGATCATTGGGAAAACATTACAATAAAAATATTACCTATGTGAAGTGTAATGGAGAGAGAGGCAGCAGAGGTGAGATATAAATTAAAAGGCAAAGAATGGAAAAAGAAAAGAAAAGAGGGATGGGGGGGGGGGGGGGGAAATAAGAGATAGGCGTATAAAGATGTTGACCCACAAAATATGTAAATTGGCTAGAGCTTGCTTTTGCTGATGGTTTTTGTTGTTGGAATTAAGCCCCGAGAGCATTTTAACAGAAGAAACGAAAGAATTTGCCACATAGGGATAGAAAAACATAATTTTACAGCGTTTGCGCATTTAATTACCCAAGAAGATTGGATGGGTTTTGGGAAATAGATTTATGATGGCAGCTGTTTTGAAACGGGCGAAAAAAATGAATTTTGCATAGATGTGTAAGAATAAAAAAAGCGAAGAATGAAATATCCCACCCAAAAAAGCAGACGATAGGTAATGGCAAAGGTTGGTTAACTAAGATTATTTTTTTCTGCCAAAGTAAACATTTTTGTACAATTATTTTTACATATATAAACATGGGCGTAGCCAGCTTTGAAATTAGTGGGGGGGGGCAATAATGATTTAAGGAGGGGCAAAATTATCGTTTTCTAAATTTTAGCCATAAATTTAATAAAATTTTGGATTTAGAGGGGCACAGCCGCCCCTCCCTGCCCCCCCTGGCTACACCCATGTATATTAAGGATATCATCTTTCAAGAGGCCTAACCATCATTTAAAATGATATTGATTTCTGATTTACTCATCAAAATAGGTCACCTTTAATCAGAAAAGTTTTAATTATGCACAGTTTTCCTAACAAACATATAAACTGTTTGAGTAGGTGGGGGAAGCAATGTCAATAAAGTGAAGCTAAGTTTTTCTAAATAGCACACATATGATATCAATTATAATATAAATACTTTTAAGGTTTTATTGCATAGTTACTTTTATATAATGCAGTTTTAATATTTTGCAACAATTTAAAATTAAAATATTATTCACATCAAATTGAAATAGAATAGTTGTAGATTCATTAAGATAACTATTAAAATGTGCAGTATAGCATTCTAAGGCAAAGACAGGCAAAAATATATTTTAACATGTGTAAAAAATTTAGTTTAAATAGACCATCTCATAGTCAAATTAATATAATTTAATTAAAAAGTAAATGACTTACGGTTCTGCTTCTATGCTTTTAAACTTTGCCACATAGTTGGACGGTATGTATCCTTCTTTTTTGGTTTGTTTAGACCTTGCAAACCACCAGTCACCTTGGGTATCATTTATAATTTCAAGAAGCTCACCCTTCTTAAAACTCAAATCTTCGGTAGTTCTTGCTTCATAATCATATAATGCAATGAAAACTTTATGCTCGTGAATGCCAGGAGTATGTCTGGAAAGACTATCACCATTTTGAGATTGTGGCACACTTGGAATACTGGAACGATATGATGTTGGAAGATTTGATGTAATGGTCAATTGTACAGGGGAATGAGGTTGATTATTATTAGGTCGAAGATTTAATGCTAAATTTGGTAAATGACCACCTTCTAATTTTTCTACAATCGCTCGATTGTTTTTATTTATCTTCCCTAACTTATCACTTTGTTGTACGCAACAAACGTTACCCATATTGGCATAATGTTTTGAGAAAGTTCCACGAGGTATCCAAATTATTTAAGGTGCGCACAAATGCTTTGAAATGGATTGTAATATATAAGGTTAATCGCAAATAAATAAATAAAATTATTAAATCTTATTTAAAGCTAACAGGTCACTTATTACGGGATTACGAGTAGCCATCTATGCAAATAAATGCTCAAAAGGTTTTTGCTCTTTATTGCCTTTAAAATCTATTATTTTATTGATTATTACTATCAAAAAGAAAAATATTAGTTTTAAGTTTAGCCGCTTAGTTTTTTGACTAAAATACTAGTGTAACTTATTAAAATTAAAAATGACATACAAATTATACGTACACGCTTTATAAAACATAAATAAAATATTTAATATAATAAAGCTAATGTTAAACTACTGCTAAATTTAAAACCATGTTTCAAATTTAATGTCATAATATTGTCTAATAAACTTTATGGTTAAACTAATAATCTAATGTATCCACAAATTAAGTAATAATACTGACTTAGACCTATAAAATACCGCAAAAAGTTTTTATTTGCTGACATTACAATTACATTCAAAAACTAATATTAATTAGATTTAACTAGTCATAATGATGATATGACAAAGATTCACATTTGTTTAACATATTATAATTTGTAAGAATAGGTGTGACAGATCAAGCCAAACTAGTGAAAACCAAGGATGATAAAAAGTAAAAAAGGTTAACACCGTCAAAAATAGCGCAACGGAATATTTATTACTGCCACTAGTAATAAGATTGGTAATCTTAAATAAAAATGTATTATATTAAAGAGCGTCATATAATCAAGATAGCTACTATCCAATTCTCAAAATAAATATTTGCCTACATCATACAACAAAACCCTTTTTCACGCTGGGTACTAAATTTCCCCCATATATTATAGATGGTAAAGCAAAAGGAAATGGAGATTTGCTATATAAGATTATGTTATAGCGTTATTTTATTCCCACGGATGATTAAGAAATTTACCCAAATATAAAAATTTTATCCCAAATTTTGGCCACTGACAACTAGTTGAAATAAGAGAAGTTTTCAACGTTGATAAGACTTAATGCCTAAAAAATAGGATTGGTCAAGAAATAATTATAATGGAAACAAACCATTTTCTTGTAGAGACTTGTAGGATTAGCTTTTTTAAATGTCCATAGTTAAAGAATTTTTGTCGAAATCACAGTTAGTTTATTACGTACTAAATTTTTGTTGTTTTTATGTGACGAATTTAATACTATTACATTATAGAATATAAAGTAAATTTTTTGACTTAATTACCGCAGAGGGACGTAAAACGACAAAATGCTCTGCCCTTTTGGCATCCAATATTTTTATCTTTTTGTTGCCACATGTTTTAGTTTCTTTGGTAAACAAGCCATGGATTTTTTTATAAAAAATCAGAAAATGTTCTCCGATTCGTCTGGCAATGACTTGGCGTTCTTAGGGTTAGATATAACTTTAATCCCTTGCAGACTAATCTTGGCCTATCTTAGACCAAAATGATATAGATTTTTGTATTTAACCACTTTTTTGTATTACGCCTAGCTTATATATGTAACTTTGTTAAACTTTAACCATTAAAAAATTAATTGCATTATAATAATAATATATTAGTGTAGTAAAAGAACGCGTTCAAATTTTTTGAAAAATTGATGAACGGCGTTTCTTTTTTTTGGTGAACTTTGAACGTTAACGCGTTCCTATTTTTGATGAACGCGTTCGAATTTAACGTTCGTTCATTTTTAAAAAACCCTTTTTTATTTTTATTTATTTGAAAAATTATGTTAATCCGAATTTTGTAACAAAAAAATCTTATATTTTTTAATCAGCTGTTTTTCCTTTTTCCAATTACCTATTCCGAAATACTTTTAACATACCATAACGTGAAGATAAGATTAAAGTATATTAATTTGATATTATTAATTATATTTTAATTTACAGGTTACAATCATATTATTATATCGTCGTCATCTTCAGATTCTGAATATTAAAAATCAGCAGATGAATTGACATTGCCATGGCCAAAATATGATAAATATTTTTCACTCATTTCATATAAAAGACCGAATTCAATAATTACTAAATGTAAAAAAGAATAAACTTTTAGTATTATTGAAAAAAAGGATTGAAATCCCTAGAATTGAGAATGAAAGAACTGTCGATTCCGAAATATCGTTTTTTTGACGAGGAAGTAGAGGGCGGATTGGAGGGTGATATCTTATCGCTTTTTTTCGAAGCGAAGGACAAAACATTAAATGTTTTTAATAGATCTCCTGCTTTAAAAGATTTGTTTATTAAGTACAATACTCCAATCCCCTCATCTGCCCCTGTGGAGCGGGTTTTTAGTATAGCTAATGCTGTATTAACTGCCAAGCATTCCTGCTTATCCGACAAAAATTTTGAAAAAAAATTATTATTATAAATAAAAAAACCTTTATATTCGCTCATTATAGTTATAATTATATTATCGAAATAAAACTATTATTCTTTATCATGGCTAATATATTAAGACATTTATTAATATTAAATTAAAAAAAAATTATCATAAACGCGTTCGATTTTTTTAGAATGTTTACAGCACTATAATAAATTATAAAGTTGTGGAAATTAATATTGACCAATAAACCATCTTTTATTTAAACAAAAATTACAATCCAAAGTCATTAAGGTACAACAAATACAATATTTCAAATATCTCATTGGGGCACAGCTTTCACGACTTTCCTTTCAAAATATTTAGGCTTATATTTTTTCCTCTTTTTACGATCCGATTTAATGCTGTGAGCTTCGATGATGTTACGCCTTTGGAAACTTTTAAAACTATCCATCAGTATATTTCCTTCGGGTTTCAACTTTCTCAACGAACCCGCCAATTCGGTACTCAGCTGCAAATCCAAATCGACATCTTGAAACTTATTTTTACCCAATCTTTTAGTCCTTTTGCCCCGCGTTCGTTCTAACATCTGCTTCTTCCTAGTGGAAAAATACGTATCGGTGCATTCGACCAAAGTTTAACTGACCAAATATCTATGAATGTCTATGAATATTTAACGAAAATGCTCCTTGAGAGGGGTTTACAGAGACGAAAACGTTATGGTTAGTGTTTTAGGTCGGGGTTTTAGGTTAGGGTTTGGGTTAGGATTAGATGCACACATTTTAATCGACAAATGCATTTTCGTTGACATTTATTTGTAACTTGCTTTTTGGTCAATTGCAACTGAATCGGAAAAATAAATGATGTGAACGTCAACTCGCTAAACAATATGATAATAATCATCAAAAAATATCTATGTGGTCGCCATGTTGATACCCATTGTAGATAGTTTTAAGCCCTGCTACACTGCTAAATGTAATTATAAAAATGAGAGGGCCAGTCATTATAAGATAATTGTCCAATTTTCGTAGTAGTTAAGATGTTTAAATATAAACGGCACTCAAAAAATTGTTTTTTATCGTTTCATTGTAAATATGATCTGAGTTATCATCGTTTACATATGCTACAGGTAAGGTTATTAAAAATCTAACTCCAAAATATTCTTCTAGCCAAAGTCCTTAGGTTTAATAAGAAAAATATAGACTTGCCAATGAATTTAACATTTTATTTTTTTTAAATTTTGCAATACAATACACCATATTAATCTTTAACTTAGGTCATAAAAAATTTAAACACATTTCCATTTTTAAAGCCAACCCAAATAGATTAATGATTATATTTTAAATAGAAAACATTCTATAAAAGGTTTGAAAGGAGTTGTTTTAGAAAAGCTATTTTGTGGCAATTACAAACTCAATTTCAGGGTCTATTTTTACATTAAATCCTAATAAATAATGAAAATAGGTAGAACTTTAACAACACAAAAATTAGATAGAGGCTTTAATTAACACAAAATTTTAGTTTGCCCTACCAATCCAAGCTATATAGACCATTCTAATGGTCAGCAAATTTGAATTTATAAACCATTTGGTGTTAAAAAAGATTCTTTACTTTTCCAATTTTTCTTTATTAACCTTTTCTTCCACCAAGATTTCTTTTTTCAATGATTTAAGTCTGTTGATATCATTTAATTGCCGCTTCTTTTCTTTAAGGCTTTTTACTTTTTTCAACTGTTCAAATAATGATATTTCAATATTATTAATTTAATTTGTTTAATTAATACAAAATAACAATAATTTTTTACTTTTAGATTTCTTAATGCTTCTAATCTTCGTTTGTGTTTTGATTTTTTGTTTTCTCGACTGACTTTACGTAAACTTAAAGGTGGAATATTTGTTTCCATATCTTCTTTTTCAACCTCTTCCTCTACATTATTTTGTAAATAAAGGCCTTCTGACATCTCTTGTATTTTGTTACACTAAAAACAAATGCATAACTAAAAATATTATTTTTATAACTAATCATTCATTATTTTTAAAAATGCATATTTTGTGATGATTAAATAATATGAAAGTATTGCTACTTCTATTTCAATTGGAGGCAATAGAGTAAAATTTGCCTTTTTCATTATATTTTCCTCTTCTTTTAGCTTTAATTTTTCAATGGCATGAGCTTTAAAAAGCAAAGTTTGGTGATCTTCAAATGTTGGATTATATGACATGCCATTTTCAGGAGTAGGCAATGCCTTTAATGTTGAAGGCTTTAATTCAAAATAGGGTGGAGGCTGAATTAAATTTAATAAATGAGTCAAATACTTTATTTACTTTTGATTTAATAATATTTAGTTTTGTGGCATAATCTTTGTCATATATTTCTGTGAGATCTAAACATTAAATATAGATTTTATGCTTACTAGAATATTTACCAATACTATTTTTGGGACATGTTGAAGATTTGTCTGACCATATGTCATTTTTAAAATCACTACTATCCTCCAAAAAATCTTCATTGTTGTTATTATATTTTTTACGCTTAGTTCTCAAAATATTTTTGCCATAAACATTGCTATATACAGGAGTCTTTACAGTTTTTCTTTTTAACGTGTATTTTCCATATATACTAAAACAAATTGTTAGAGAAGTTTAATAATTACGAAGTGGTGTCTGGGTAGGTATTTAGGGGTTTAAGATGAGATAAACATTTTAAGGTTTTGGAGCCATCTAAATATAAAAATTTATTAGCAGCTCAATTAAGTCACCTGCAATTTTTCCTACTTTCTTATCAATAATATACAAGTCTGAATTCTTCTTATTTGCAACTATTCCTCTATAAAAACACATTATATACAATAATGTATATATTACCCTGTTCTTTCTTGAAGTCTTATATCTTCCAGATAATTTTCTACATCAGCGACATCTCCATGTTTACGCCAAGTTTTTTTCTTATTTTTATTAACCCTAATCTTTCTCATTGCAAAAATTAAATGACCTGCAACTGGTACTTAACTAACTCACTAGTTTGATACAATTCAACTCATTAACATTTAATACTTTGTGACCACCACCATGGGCATAGCCAGCATTGAAATTGGAGGGGGCAATAATGATTTAGGGAAGAGCAAAATGATCATTTTTAAAATTTTAACAATTTTTTGGATTTAGAGAGGGCAGCCGCCCCTCCCTGCCCCCCTGGCTACACCCATGAAAAGTAACCTTTTAACAAAGTTTTTAAGTATAAGATTATATGTACACAAACATGGGCGTAGCCAGCAATAAAATTAGAGAGGGGGGTGGCAATAATGATTTAGGGAGGGGCAAAATTTTAAACTTTTAGCCATAATTATAATAATCTCAACAAATTTTTGGATTTAGAGGGGGCAGCCACCCATTCCTGAGTTCCCATCTGGCTATGCGCATGGCTATCACCATACTTAACTGATTTAATAAACAGATGTGTTAAATTAAGTATTGGTAATTTCAGTGCTAGGGTAAATTCAAGCGTATTTTTAAAATGTCGAGGAAATTTTATTTAATTGGCTTTGAACTCCACTGTTACTAATAATACAATATGTTTGTAGTAAATAAAATAAATATGCCTAATTGTTAATTGTGCTTCAAAACTCGGATAACCCCTGCAATCTTAAAGGCATTTGGCTGGGATTTAAAGGGTATAGCAATTTACCTTCTTTTTGCACTAAATAATTCAAGCATAACAAATTAAGTGCAAATAAAAATGTGACTGCTATTATTGCTTTCATATTCCTTTTTGCTTATATATAAGATCTCTAGGAATGTAATTTAAATTAAGTTGGCTCTAAAGCACCAATTCGCCTGTAATCGCTAAGTTTACTACCAATTGTATAATTTAGACCATCTTTTAATTAAATCATTTAAAAAATTAATAAAAATATTTTAGGCAATTTTAAATGGGAAGGAGGGGCCCTGGAAAAAATAAAGGTCTTTTAGTCGGGCTTTTAAAATGTAGTCTATTAGGTTTAAATTAATAAAATTTAAGATATTTAAAAAACTTAATTACTTAATTAAGTTAAACGCAGTCGGTTGTAGAAAAATTTGAAAGTTTATCTTAAGGAATTCGTTCCTACTTAAGGGCTAAGCGGGAAGGATAGAGCTATAATATCCTACTAAGTGCCTAAATTGGGGGCGGGTAAACTTTATAACTAAAATGTAAATTCATATATAACAGTGTAATTTGTGATTGAAGGATTACATTTGCTAAAAAAATAATCATATTCGCATTTACAACAATTCCTATATTTAATAAAAGATACTCTTAAAAAAGATTTGTATGTTAAGTTTAATATTATTTTGCTCATGATTATATTGACAATTAAAAAATTTCTGAGTTTTTGGAGGCAGCTGCTCCTCCTTGCCCACCCCCCCCCCCCCCCCTCTGACTATGAACATGGTATTAACACTAAATAGAACGCTTGCGTTCACTATAGTGCGCTACAAGGTTTTTAAATATGATAATGTGAAATGAGACCTTTTTAGAGACCCTTATATCTATCATCTTTGAAATTCTCATTGTTTTGGTTAGTTATCTGAAAAATTAATAAAGCCTCGTGAGGTTCAGTCCCCCAAAACCCAGATCCTGAGACGAGAATTTTGATAAATGTGGCTTCAAATTTTTGTTGCTAACAATTGATTTTGTACCATTCGTATTTAAGATACTAAATGCAAATGATATTATTATATATATTTAAATCCAAACACCTTACTGGGGCTAAACAGAGAACCCAGTCTTGTCTCGGCTTTTAAATCCGAAATTAGTCGAGACTTTAATTTCGGGATTGAGATGTGTTGAATGTAAATATTAGTTTTAAAACTTTTAAAACAGTGCTATGAGGATTTCCTGAAACTAACGATTAACTATTTATTAAATTTTTTTTTTTTTACTGGATTAAAAGTTCTATTCAGAAACAAATAATTATAAATATGATATACACGAATAAAAAATAACGCGCTATAACTAAACGGATGGCATTGATCCGTGTATGGAAATCGTGTTGGATTTAACGATTTCCATTGTGATCTTTTGCCTGAAAAAAAAGTATTCTTTGGGATCGTGAGTAATGGAGGTTATATATTTTGAAATTTGTTTTAGGAATTGGCTGCCCTCGGGACCTAAGTTACCGAGGGTCGTAGCTACTACTGGTACGAAAATAATATTGTTTAGGTATTTGTATTTATCTTCCTTCTTTCTTTCAGTAGAAGAGATGAGGTCGGGAGAGGCGTTAGATTTGGCGAATACGTCCACTGCAGTGAAGTCTCAGCAGGCGTTTAGGCCACGAGCCCACGGGATGATTGTTACTCCATCGGGTCTTTTCCCGTCAGTGGAGCTTAGGCCAGTGGGTTCTATTGTATTGGGAAAGCCGGCTTTCTTCAAAGATTGTCCGATTACTTTATTTATTGTGGCATGACGGGGATGCCGCCCCTTGCTGTATTGGCAGTGTAGAGGATGATGGCCGTTTGCAAAAACGGGTTGGCGGCAGAGGTCGCAGTTGGATGGGGACACAATGTCGCAGCCGAGGCGTAGGCCTACAGCTATTCGGAGTTCCTCGCCCGACAGATGTAACCCTAGGTTTTGGCTTGGTAGGGCCTCGAGCCATTCGTAACCCCCGGAGGATGCCCAATTGAAGTGGAGATTTCCCAAAGATAAGTTGTTCGAAGTGAGGTAAGCTACGGAACGTGCTATCAGTGGTAAGTCCCATTCCTTTTGGGTGGTTCCATTTGGGTGAGTAGCGGAATCCAGTTTGAGGTCTTCCCACGTCTGAAGGGCGCTGTCGAGGTGCGGGTCTTGGGTTTGAGTGATTTGCTTGATTAACTCATCCGTTGATAAACGGGATGAAATGAACCCTGCTAGTGAGAGTAGATGGGGGATTAAATTATATTTATTGAAATATTATTATTTATTTTTCTAGCGAAATAGTTTAGAAATCTTTACAATATTTATTTGCAATAATTATAAGTTTTAGTGATTGCACAAGTAGGTGTTTTTAAGTATTAACGGCCAATAATAATCTCCTTTTTATCAATTAGCGCGCTTTAATTTGATTTTTGTAAATCGAAAAGGTTTAAGTAAGTTTATAATTAATCATTCAAACAACACAACTTCTTAATAATGGTAAATATTTTTTATTAAAAACTAATCTTTGATTCTATAAATTTAATCAGCAGACGGCACAGGTCTTCACAATCTTATATCTAAATTTAATCAAATATTTATGGTAAACATATTTATTATTTAAACCAACTCATCGTTTATACAAAGGTACAGTACAGTAAAGATGTTTAATACAAGAAATTTACACACATCTTTAATATCATATTTATTTATGTCATATTTATTTTATGTTATAAGTACAAGGCCTTTTGAATTTTATATAAAGGTAATTTTGAGTAAAATTATAAATGAGATATGGCAATAAATTGAGTTAGTTAAGTATTGAATGTATTTATGTACTATCAATCCATTATAATATACTTGTGGTAAAAGTAAGAAATTATACTTTGACTTTATTAAATTTTTACTAAAATTCTATACTTTGCATAATAAATTTATTTTTCTTAAAACCTGTCTTAATCTAAATATTATACCTTCATTTATTGATAATATAAAAATGCCTGTTGGAAACTAACTTTATAAATAGTTAAGTATTGTTTGGGCAAAAATATTAAAAGTAACATATTATTATATATCATTATCAAAAATTTAGTAGGTTTCACGGAATAAGAGTAAAATCTATAGATAGCGTTTAACATATAGTTTTAGACAAACTTGACAGACAAAAATTGGACGCAGTATGTAGATAAAACACTTCTGTAATGTCTACACTAGAAAACGCTATTATCTTTATGAATAATCATGGCAACAAAAGAACAATCAATTCCTTTATGAACATTTTATAGAGTTTCTTACACATTCAATTATAGATCGCCTTCTATTTTACATTCCGAAGATTCGTTCAATAATTTTATTTTTGGCAAGATTTTAGGTTGTAATCTATTTTTAAGAGTCCGTAACTCGAAAATATGTTTTTTTAGAGATAAAGTTAGTTTATTAATATATTTCGGAACATAATATTAAATACTACAAATATATAATAATAATAATATCGAAAAAACATTATATGAGGTATATGTCTTCATCTTCCTCTTTAGAAGAGGCCAGAAATCCAAAAAAGATTTGAAGTTAAATGTTGCAATTAAGATAGCTATTGATTGTTTCAATAAAAATGAGGGGGGATAATAGAGGGAGGGGATCGCCTGCCTATTTCTTCGAATAAAGCTAGCGCCATTATCCCATAGGATTCTGAACAAGAGGAAATTATTGGGATAAAATATTAGACTCCAAAAGGTCCATGCTGTAGTGAACCATCTGAAAATCTGAATGGGATGGCCTATGTAAAACATGACTGGTACATTTAAATGGGGAGTAGTGTTGTAAAAACGACAGGGTTTGTTTGGTCCACCTTTGGTTTAACTAAGACTAACGATCGACTATGGTCTATTTTTTAAAATTTCGACTAAGCCTGGTGGTCGACTTATAAAAATAGACCAAAAAATTGTGGTCTGTGTATGTTTAGTCGACTAAAAATAAAGGCCGACCAAACAAACCCCCGTCGTTTTTACACCACTACCGGGACTGTCTCGGTGAAGCCTGCGGCACAAATTATGCCTTCTCGTATGATAAACGGGTTTGCTTAGGATACTTATAGTTAATAACTGACATTCCTCGCAGTGTGTAATTTTTTTCCTATAAGTCAGGTTTTTAAATATGTTCAAAATAGCTTAAAAAAAGTCTTTTTAAGTAATTTAGATGTTATTTACATTTTTGTTTGTAAAACAAGTCTTAATTTACGATTTTGTCACAACTTCAAAGTAAATGCAAAAAAATGTATTATTTAAATTTTGTAGCAACATTAACTCCCTCTCTTTTTTTCCTCAAACCCCCTTTTTTCAAACACATGTGTGAAATGTAGTGATGCGGAAAAACCGAGAAAAATCTCGGTCTCGTCTCGTCTCGAGACGAGAATTCGGAAAAGGGAGTCGAGATCGAGACGATTTTGATGTCGAGACGAGACGAGACGAGATTTTTTCGGCGAGATCTCGACTTTTTATTGATCGTAAATTTTAGTAAATTATTGATTATTTTAATTTGCATGATACATTTAAGGTAATAATTGTAAATCAATATGTATGAAATATATTTGATATACAAAAAAATTTTAAGTGTAGTAAATTTTATACATCTTTGCAAAAATTAAAATTTGGTAATCATTTAGATTTACCTAAATATGGTTGACCCTTAGGGTATGTGAATACTTTTATAATGAAAATGTTAGGCTTAGAATAAGTTCTAATGGAATAGTAAATATTACTAAAGCATATTTGAATTTCGCAGTTACTCATCCTGCATAATGCGTTAATTATAAATTGGTGTTCAATCTTTGAACAATTATACAACTTGAACTAAGGTGGCTCGAGGTTTTTGAGCACCCGCCTAACGATTTTAAAAGTTAAAATATTAAAACTCGGGCCTTCGGCCCTCGTGGGAAGGGGGAGAAGGGAAGGGAAGAGGGGAAGGGAAGGGGGGACGACTCATCTGTACTTCGTATAAATGTATCATATTTGCTATGCAATTTATGGCGAGAAAGGTGGGAAGGGGCGAGAATGCCTATAGGGGGGTATTAAATGCCTAATGATTAATTAATTATTTATACAAATTTTCCATTATAGGCAAAATGTAATAAAGGCAAAATGTAATATAGGCAAGGGTTAGGGTTAGATTTAGTGTTTGCATCTAGTTGCGTATTACATTAGTTTTTATGGCCTTTAGTGATTATGGGTCTAACAAACATTATATTATAAAACAACACAATGTTAAGAATTTGCAGAATTGTTGGGAGAAATTTTTTGTTGAATTTGAACAATTTTTAATTAAAAAAATCAAAAATTTGGCCAATGGTCACTTTTTCTCTATTGGTCAGTACCAACAGATACTCTATAAGTCAATGATAGCCAAAAAAACGGAAAAAAAATTTTGATGCTCACTTTGGCCAATGGTCATTTTTTTCCATTGGTCAGCAGCCAGCACACGGTAAAGTGGATATAAATTCATAAGAGTAAAAAAACGAAAAAAAAATTTTCGAATCACATTTTGGCCAATGGTCATTTTTTTCCATTGGTCAGCAGCCAGGACACGGTAAAAGTGGATATAAATTCATAATAGTCAAAAAAAACGAAAAAAAAGTTTTCGAATCACATTTTGGCCAATGGTCATTTTATTCCATTGGTCAGCAGCCAGCGGATTGCCAAAAAGTCATAATAGCAACGGTAGGAACAGGAAAAATCATAATAGTCAAAAAAACGAAAAAAATAATTTCGATTCACATTTTGGCCAATGGTCATTTTTTCCATCGGTCAGGAGCCAGCGGACGGCCAAAAAGTCATAATAGCAATGGTAGTAACAGGAACAATCATAATAGTCAAAAAAAACGAAAAAATAAACTCGGATTCACATTTTGGCCAATGGTCATTTTTTTCATTGGTCAGCAGCCAACGGACGGCCAAAAAGTCTTATTATCAATGATAGTAACAAGAACAATCATAAGAGTCAAAAAAAACTCCGGGATTCTAACCCAAAAACTAGTTAAATTGCATAGCAATTTTGGTCAGCAGCCAGCGGACGGCCAAAAAGTCATAATAGCAATGGTAGAAACAGGAACAATCATAATAGTCAAAAAAAACGAAAAAAATAATTTCGATCCACCTTTTGGCCAATGGTCATTTTTTTCATTGGTCAGCAGCCAGCGGACGGCCATAAATTCTTATTATCAATGATAGTAACAAGAACAATCATAAGAGTCAAAAAAAACTCCGGGATTCTAACCCCAAAACTAGTTAAATTGCATAGCAATTAAAAAGTAAACAACTTTTATTTATGTTTATTATACTAGTTAAATTGCATAGCATTAAAAGTAAACAACTTTTATCTATGTTTATTATATAACAAAAACTAGTTAAATTGCATAGCAATTAAAAGTAAACAACTTTTATTTATGTTTATTATATAACTAGTTAAATTGCATAGCAATTAAAAGTAAACAACTTTTATTTATGTTTATTATATAATAGATAATTTAACAAATCTTATATTATAACACACCGAGGGAGATAGAGATGAGGGGTGGGGCACCTCTTATGCATCAATTTAAAAAATAACACAGCGAGGGAGATAGAGATGAGGGGTGGGGCAACTCTTTCTCATGCATTAATTTAAAAAAGCGATAACCTAATATACCCAATGCAAATAGATAGGGAGGGTAACGGACGACGGACGACGGACGGACGACGGACACCAAAAAACGAGCCCATTAATTGCATAGCAATTAAAATGACACAGTAATAGATTAAATCTTGAGTCATAAGTTTTTTAACTGTTTTTATGCTTAAACTAATAGTATACCTCCCAAATTTTTGAACCTTAATAAGACATTATGTGAATACATAGTTTTGACGTATGCATTACTGTTCATATGATAAACAGGGTTGGCAGGTGCATTTAAATTTACTATAATTTCTAATTATGCAATATAAAATAAATACACGAACCTGTACTTTCCATATAAAATGTTATCTTTATGAATTAATTCATATTTTTCTATTGTCAATGAGAGTCCTGTCCCGCTAAATCTTTAAAAAGTTTGTGTATTAAAATTTTTCGAAAAATATTAAAGTTTACCATTTGGATTTTTTTACACTGATTTAATATTTTTAAAAACACTCGACAAATTTTTATTCCGTATTTATATTTTTTAAAAGTCGAGACGAGACGAGACCGAGATTTTTCTAGACCGAGACGAGACGAGATCGAGATTTTCTTAATCGCTCCCGAGACGAGACGAGATTTTGTTTTCGAGACCGAGACGAGACGAGATCGAAACACTAGTGAAATGTACACTTATTTCATTTTTTCTCATTATCAAATCTGAAGTTAGTGGGTGGTCAAAGAGTGAATAAGAATGGTGAGAGAGCAAAAATAATAAAACGATTAGTTTTTATCTTATCGAAGGAGGAAGACTTCTTGAAAATAAAAAAAGTTGATAGAAATTTTTTTAAATGGTTTTTAAAAATATATCGTCCCGTTTAAAATTTAATATTATAGAACTGCTCCAGGCCCGGGCTTCGGGCTTTAAAAAGAAAACATTTAAATTGGCCGGTCTAGGGCTAGCCTAACAAGTTCAATAACGGAGTCGAGTCGGCCAAAGGAGTTTCATAAGGGGCTCAAACGGACCTGAAATTTATATTAAATTTTAACCGAACACAAAAGGCCTTTATGTGATTTTCTTCTCAATATGATATTTAAAACAAAATATTTATTAACAAAATAAAAATAGATGACCTTATTCCGTATATAAAAATGGAAATAGTGTTTGTATTTATTTACTCATTGCACTTATTTAGTAACATTCTAACTTTCACCTTTAAAGAATTTGCTCATATTTAATTTTATACTATATGTGACTGCTTTTTATTGAAGTTCATCCAGATAAGATTAAAACGTATACCCCCAGCCCCTAATTAAATTTAGTATTAGGGGGTTTGCCAATTTTCAAAAATTAAGATTACACTTAGAGTAGACTGTAGGCGCCCTTATCGACATGTGGGTACCTACACAGAAGTCTTTAACGCTTAGCCTTCCTTTGAATTTATAAAGGTAACCTTTAAAATCTGCATAAATCAGAGTCTCTTCTCTTCTTCTTTATCATTTATTTGGTCCCATAGTTGTGGGTGTTGTTTTGATATGTTTCTTCCATCTTGACCGGGTGAGTGCCATGTCATCCACTTCCTTTCCACGTGACACGAGGTCGTCCCCTTCCTCTCTTCCCCGGTACTTCTATGTTCAGTACTTTTCGTTTTACGTCATTCGTGTCCCTTCTTAGCATATGCCCATACCACCTTAGCCGATTTTTGTTAATCATGTCCGCCCTAGTTTGAATACGCATTTTTGTCATGAGAAAGTCATATAAGTAGTCAGAGTCCAATATTAAATGTTAAACAAATCATAACACTCGGAATCACTAACAGAGAATTGTTAATAATATTTTTAAAGGCAAGATGTGGAATATAGTCAAACCCTTTAAAAAATCTAACGATTAAATTACTCTAAGTATTCTATTTTAGCTGTATGTAAAGTCGCAATTAATGTTGCATAAATTTTATATTTATCAATGAGCCGGGGCAAGGGCGACCTTGAAAGAGGGGCGTGCCTAAAGTGCATAAAATAATGGTGAGACTTAGACGGGCTTGAAAGTTTCGGCGGAGTCAGGCGGGTCTGGAAACGGTTATAGACGTGCCGATTTTATAAAAACCACTTGTTGCAGATCTATTATTATTTATTTGTACAAACTAAAACAATAAACACCATGGTTAAACGGTTTCATAGATTTTAATACACCCATATATATGTCCATAAAAATGTTCCGCAGCAAAACAATAAAAGAATCTTAAATGCATGTTTAAGCATGGTTTTTTATGCATACATGTAGGAACTAAATTTTAATTTAAACACGTGGTTAGTAAAACTAATTTTGCAAATAAATAACAGGTTTAATTTAACATTATTATAATAATAGTCTTCGGCTAAACTTCTACTAACCGGTGTCATGCTTGGCGTTAATATTAGAACTAGCTTCATGACATGGCTTAGACTTTGTTTCTAAATCTATATGTTATAAGAAATTGAAAAGATTTTATTTTCCTTATCACCTCAACCCCCAGTTCTCTGTAGAAGCCTATGTGTTAATTTTATATTTGTTTAAATCCGATCCCACCCGGTTTGGTATAATTATCACCCGCAACTTTTATTCAAATTGTATATTAAAAAATTTGAACCCGTTCTTTGCAATGAGAAAAACGATGAGTAAATATGGAGAAAATAGAAAAAATTTCGATAGAATATTAATCGACTATAAGAGGACTTGGTGCCTCTTGATGGAGTGGTACTTGACGCGTGCCACTTTTAATATCGACGCCTTTAAAGTTATCTTGATGCTAATAAAGCTCCTTTCTGGCTTTACATTTACCCTTAAGAATTTAAAAGCTTCTTCAATTTCTAAACTTTGATGTATAGACGAGTGAATTGTTGCTGTGAGTCTCAGCGAGATATAGTTATACATTTCCATAGTATAATATGTATAAATTTTATCCTACTTACAACGACTTCTAATATCCTATTTAAAGAGTCTAAAAACGCTGTAAAAAAATTACAACGAGAAATAAAGCATTAGCTTATTATAGTAATAAGTGCTACTCTATGTGTAGAATTAATTTTATATACTCCGTCCTTTAACGGATCCTTAATCCTAATTGCCGCTCTATTTTAGCTGGATATCGAAGATTGGCATAATTTAACTTGTTTGAGAACCAACATTTTTTTTTGTTACAAAAAGTTTATTTGTTAAAAATCCGTTGACAGTAATATAATATAAAGACATGAGATATAAAAGACAAAATACTTCAAACAAAATGATGAACTAGATATAGCATCATCGGGAGAATCTTCCAAAATTGGCCAAGAATCCGCGAACGATTTAAAATTGTAGTTGGCTATAAGAATACCGAGTCTTTGTTTCAGTAAAAAGGATACCGAATGTTTACACGGAGGAAAACGTCTTCCTACCTCTTTAAAAAAAGCTAAGGCCTGTTTACCAAAGGTGCCTGAACACGAAGTAACCAATGAAATAAAAATGTTGAGGATAATAGGGCTTTATATATATTTGTTTTCCGCCCCTCTGCAACAACTAAAGTATCATTGTTGTAGTTAGAAAGGGCAAATAGGTCAAATGTGAAGTCCCATTTAAGGTAAAGACCATTGCTCCATGTGACTAAAGAAGATCCATCAGGACGCATACGTCCCTCAAAGGAGGGGTCCGATGGCTCCAAAATGGATGGGATCTTTACCCGAGCACTTTTTAAGGCAATGGCCTTATTTTGTCTAACATATTTGAATTTGTTTGCCAGGCTGTGTAAGGGATGCCTGGCTTTGTCTACGAGTATGCTGCAATTTCGGCAAATAATTGGCTTCCAAAATTTTACCCCTAGCCTGAGAGATATGGAGTACGAAAGTTCCGAGTCCTTCAGCATCATCCCGGTGAGACAGCTTGGGCAGACCTCTAGCCATTCGTGACCTGAGCCATCAAACAAAACGACCTTAAATTAGGACACTGACTTGCATCGCTAATTGAAATTAGATAATCAATGGAACGCAACACGAGTCCGGCATCCTAATCTCTTTCTCGTGAGGTTTGTGGCAAAGGTGTTTCGGGATTGGTATTGTTTTCCCAAATATCTAAAGCATAAGCGGGTCTTCTTTAACAGGATACAACTTAAAAATGGTATCTTATACGGATTTGTAAGATGAAACATAAAAACGAGAGATATTGAGGCAGTGTCATCAAACTAATGTAACAGATGGCAACTAATTTGAAATTTGAACTATTTGATAAGAATCTCAAAATGTTTTATCACAATGTTTTGAATTTTTATAACTTACACATGTCGGAGATGTGTTCTGTGTTGATTAATTTTTAAAAATGAAACTTTCAGAGTTTGAAGGCCTGATGATTTTATTATTTATGATCGACTTGGTTACATATGTCAGGAGTGATTCTAGGCCCAATTTTTTGATCATGATGGCAGATGATTTGGGATATGGAGATTTAGGCTGTTACGGAAATAAAACTATAAGAACCCCAAATTTAGATCAACTCGCTGAGGAAGGGATTAAATTAACCCATCATTTGGCAGCTAGTTCAGTGTGTACTCCAAGTCGAGCAGCCTTTCTCACTGCACGCTATCCCATAAGGTCTGGTAAGTGTCAATATGTTATTATTAACTCAAAAGTCTTGCTCTTATTCTTAGCATTTAAATGTAAATAGCTTTTAAAAATTATAATTAAATGTTAATAACTTTTTTTGATTGTGCTATGCTGGGCTGCTTAAAATATTAATAAATTTTTATTCTAAAATATTGCTGTAGGTATGGCTGAAACTGGAATGTTAAGGGTATTGCCATTTGTTGCTAGTACTGGTGGGCTGCCACCCAATGAGACAACGTTTGCAACATTATTAAAAGATGCAGGCTATGTAACTGCACTTATTGGTAAGATATTAATAATTTAATGAATTTGATTTTTAATTATGTTTCCAAATTGTTTTTACTTTATACACAAATTTAATTAATGTAACTTTTGGATATACTCATTTAAAGTTTATATTGTTGTGATAATGTTAATACCTTTCTTAAACTTAGGAAATAACTTTTGTTTTTTGTTAAATTAAACCACATATATGGTTTAATCAGCTTTGCCAACTATAAAAGCTTTAGTTAAAGATTAATAGCTTTTTTGTGTAATAGCGTCTTAAGGTGATAACATTTTTCATTGTTTTTTTCTGCTTTGTTAAAAAGTAAAATATAATCTTGCCTTTCTCTTACGTGTGTAATGTCTTTTAATTTGATTAAAGGTCATACAATTACACACTCTAATAGCTAACATGAAAAAAAACGTAACAACTTTTGTATTCCTTTAGAAAATGTTAAATTTACTTTGCTTTTTCTATTAATCACATTAAAAAAAATGAAATTAATTACACTCTCATACTTTAAAGCTATTTATATATTTGATAATGTTTATATGGCCCTTTTATGCTTATTATCAAAAGTATTTATTTAATCATTTTACTTCAAAAGCTTATTTATTTGTCTATATATATGTATAATATTTATTGTGTTTATTTAGATTTTTATTAATTTATTTTTTTAATACACCTTTTTATTTTAAAGAAATAAGTAATCCATTATACTTTTTGTCTATTGTAATGATATGTTTTTCTATTTATAAGTGTTTGTTCTATATATTTATTTATTTATTTATTTACTAGCTGACCCGGCAAACGTTGTTTTGCCATATTAAAAATATTTTAAAAAAAAATTAAAAAATTTAAATAAGAAAATTTAAAACTACCAAAAAAAAATTTAAAAACTCAACTAAACGAAAAATAACAAATAATTGATATTTTTAAGGGTGGTTAAAAACACAAAATTTTACCTCAATAATGTTCGAATTTAAATTTTCATGAAGCAAATTTTTTTTAAGTCAAATTTACCTATAATCAAAAAAAAATATCGCGCCTGGCCTTTATGATAAAATATAAACGAAAGGCGGATACGGATACGCATATAGGTTATTTAACGAAAAATAACAAATAATTGATATCTTTAAGGGTGGTTAAAAACACAAAATTTTACCTCAATAATGTTCGAATTTAAATTTTCATGAAGCAAATTTTTTTAAGTCAAATTTACCTATAATCATGGGCGTAGCCAGGTTTTGGATTAGGGGGGGGGGGCAAAACGTTTAAAAGTTCAATTAGAGGGGGGCAAAACATTAAATTTTTAAATTTTTCAATGTTTTTGCATTGAAAAAAATTTGGTTTCGCAAATTAGGGGGGGGGGGGGCAGCCGAGGATTTCAATACAAAAACCCTTAAAAATTAAAAAAAAAATTATGTTTTGCCCCACCCCCTAATTAGCCAGGCAGGCGGGGGCAGGGGGCGCGGCTGCCCCCCCCCCCCTATTTGAACTTAACTCCAATTAATACAGATGCTTATTAGCGAATTTACACAAAAATAAAAGATATGGAAATCGTCAAATCTAACACATACACGAATCAATGCCATCCAATTAGATTTTAACGCGTTTTCTTTTTAATATTTTATTTACCAATGTATTTTACCCATGTGATTATTAGAATAAACTACTATTTGTTTAAAAAAAAATTGTTTTGGTAAAATAAAATTTAAATTACGGTTGCATAAAAATTTTTGGATAGTCGAGACCTTTTTTTTTTTTTTTGCTCTCAGGAAAATTGTTGGGTAGTCAAGGGTATCGTTTCAAAATGTCACAGTCCAAAATGTAACTAAGCTACATCGTGAGATTCGCGAATCTCACGATCGTGAGATTCGCAATTACTCATTGCGCAAGCGCATAATTTCCATTGGGTAGTGTTTTAGGTCAGCGTTTTAGGTTAGGGGTTGGGTTAGAATTAGATGTACATCAAATTCCCTCCCCATTTGAGATTTAATTTTTCGTGATATTCGTGTGACATTTTGGACTGTGACATTTTGAACCCAAGACGTAGTCAAGACACTTTTTTTAATCTGCCCCCCCCCCCCCCTAATTCAAAACCTAGCTACGCCCATGGATACATCAACATTTATTGGCACTTTGTTAAAAGTATTTTCATTTTTCTCCTTGTTTAACGTGCAAAAAATGACAAAATTAGATTTTTTAATTTATTTAGCCACGCAGGAGGGGGGGGGACACGACCGTCCTATAATAATAATAATAATTGAAGCAAAAAATGGCTTTGATAGTGCGTAAAAAGTTTTCATTTACCGCAACACATGCCTACTGCATTTATCACCAGACTACCTACACGATAGTAGATAGATAAGATACGCAGCAGTACGTGATGAGGGCAGGGCGTTTGATTCGATACCGCGTCTAAACGCATAAAACCCAATATCTCAAAAACTACTCCACCGATTTGGCTGGAACATATATTAAAACACGCTCCGGAGTGGCAGGAATAAACTGTGAAATTTTGAGCCAAATCGGTCTGGTAGTTCTCCAAAAAAGGTGGCGCCATACATATATACACACATACATAGTTTCATTTTTATATATAAGATTTATTTATTTATTTATATATTTATTTATTTAATCTATTTAAATAATTTTAGGTAAATGGCATTTGGGAGTTAATTGTCATACCTCCAGCGACAATTGTCATCATCCATTAAACCATGGTTTTGACCATTTCTACGGGCTCCCCCTAACAAATCTCAAGGATTTCGGAGATGACGGGGCCGGTGTTTTTATGAGCAATAACCCTCGCATCAAAGGCGGTCTGCTTAGCGCTATAACGCTCGCGGGTGGGGCAGCTTATTTACTTCGCGCTCGGGGGCGTTTTTCCTCACCCTCACTCTTAGCATTCCTCACCCTCACAACCCTTCCCCTAGCCCTCTTTTACGCACTCGTAACGAACATAAAACTGCTGAATAGCGTTTTGATGCGCGATTTGAGCGTCGTCGAACAGCCCATAGCGTTCGAAAGTTTGACGCCGCGTTTACTCAGTGACGCTCTCGCTTTCCTAGAAACAGTGGCACCATCGCCTCACAATGACGCTCTTAAAGCTCGTGAGTGTAAATTTTTGACGCTAGCGTCGCCTTAAGATGCAATTTTTTGAAGCTTGTGGTTAGTTTGTGTTTTCATTTATACATATTAAATTGTCGTATTAATGTAACAAAAAAATCTTAGGGCTTGTCTTAGGGTGTGTCTTAATACGCGATTTTGAATCTAGGTTAAAAAAGCGAATGCATGTTAAAACATAGCCGCGTCTTAATTCGAGCGTCTCGCCATTTTTAATTTGTTTAATTGTTTTTTTGCTCAAGGGCCATTCCATGTCGATTCGTCAAAGAAAAGACGATTTTCGACCGACCATCTCATATCAGAATAATTTTTAGCGAGGGTGTAGGCCTCATTTATTAAAGTAATTTTTAAAAAATAATTAGCCATTTTGGGCCAATACTTTTTAAGTTATGGACGTTTAAAGGGCCAAAATCACGTTCCGGAGCGTTTTATGGATTTTACTATTTTTGTCTTTTTTTTAAAGTAATTGCGTTATTTACTCAAATTTTGGTGCATTTTGTTCCTAAAAAAATCCTCTATCGAAATAATTTAACCAAAAACCTCAAACTTTTGCGGTTAATTTTTTGTGGTCAAATTAGTGAAAAATCATAAAAACATATTTACCCTGTATATGAAATGACAAATTATACAATGTGAACTCCTTTATGACCCATTATCATATTTCAATCATAAAAAGTTTAAGATCGGCTACGAGATGGCCAAGAATTCGAAAAATTACAATATGGTGCTTTGAAGTTGAATCGTGTATTAAAACGAGGGTTTAATATCGGATTTTGCTGCGCGGCAAAAATCGTCATACGGGTTATAACATAGCCGCCGTGTACTTCGAATTCACAGCAGATTTACATTTCAGACGCATAACGTAACAGCGATTTTGTAAGATGCAAAAATTTTCCTAAGCTTAAATGTTGTATGAGTTTAAATTTTTAGGTATCAACAAAGTAGATTTAATCTCAAGTGTTAAAGTAAACAAAAAAACGTATTTAACTATAAAAAACAAAATATTAATAATTACAACCGTGTTTGACCCACTAAATTGAAACGGATATTAAGACAAAGGTCGCGAATTGAATCTTAATTCAATATTAAGACAAGCCCTTATATGTATTTAATTGTCAAACTAATGTTATAAGAAAATCTTAAATGGCTTTTTTCTAACATTTTGTGAATAATTTTTAACGCGCATGAGTAGTGGCGCCTGTTTTCATGAATTTAGAGTATTATGAGAGAGGGTACGAGAACATGTTTATTTTGTTTCGCGGTTTTTATCTTTCATTTTGGGAAATAAGGCTACTAGTCGCTTCAGCGTGTAAAGTCAATATATTTTAAGAGGGTCGTAAATGGTTTTTTTATTACTTTTGCCTCTATACAAAATTTAACGCTCTTGAGTAGAAGCTTCACTTACTTTTAACGCTGCAAAAGTACTCTTACTTATGTCCGGTGTAATATTGGAGTCAGCGAACGTCGTAAAATAGCGAAGTCAAATGTCAATCAAGCGTCATATATTATTTTGAATCTGGTGCATTTCGTAATATGTGCATTTCGTAATAAGTAATACATATTATCAAATAAATCACTAAATCTAACCCTAACCCTTGCCTATATTACATTTTGCCTAGATTACATGAAATTTACAAAATAAACGATAATAATATTTACAAAATAAAAGATAATAATATTAGAAGACTTACCAAACGCAGAGGGTTATAACTGCGCATGCGCATAAGCAATTCTTGCCTGTATTACGAAATGCACATCTTACGATTTGCACAGAAGTGATTATTTTCATTAAAATTGTTTAAATAGTTCTTATTGGCGGATAAAAACGTCAATCATCAATAATTTATGTTATTTAAAATTACAATTTTAATCATATTATGTATCATAAATAAATTAAGAACTTTGCCCCCCCCCCTTATTTTTTACCCTCTTTCTCACCAGGGGGGGGGGGGGTATTTTGCCCCCCCCCCCCCTTATTTTTATATCCTCTTTCTCACCACAGGGGAGATGTCCCTATTTTTTATCCTCTTTCTCACCACAGGAGAGATGTGGGGGGGGGGGGGTGTTTTGCCCCCCCTTATTTTTTACCCTCTTTCTTACCAGAGGGGAGGGGGAGTTTTGCCCCCCCCCCCTTATTTTTTATCCTCTTTCTCACCAGAGGGGAGATGGGGGACCCCTCCCCTTCTTATTTTTTATCCTCTTTCTCACCACAGGGAGATGGGGGGGGGGGGGTGTTTTGCCCCCCCCCCTTATTTTTGACCCTCTTTCTTACCAGAGGGGAGGGGGGTCTTTTGCCCCCCCCCCCTATTTTTTTATCCTATTTCTTACCAGAGCGCCCCCCCCCTTATTTTTTACCCTCTTTCTCACCAGATGGGAGAGGGGGTCTTGCTCCCCCCCTTATTTTTTATCCTCTTTCTCACCAGAGGGGAGATGGGGGGCCCCCCTTATTTTTCATTTTCTTTCTCACCACAGGGGAGAGGGGGGGGGGGTGTTTTGCTCCCCCCTTATTTTTCACCCTCTTTCTTACCAGAGGGGAGGGGGGTCTTTTGCCCCCCCCCGATTTTTTATCCTATTTATTACCAGAGGGGAGGGGGGGGGTGTTTTGCACCCCTTATTTTTTATCCCTCTTTTTTCACTGGTGCCCCTTTCTGGTAAAAAAGGGTAAAAAATAAGGGGGGGGGGCAAATCACCCCCCTCCCCTCTGATGAGAAAAGGGATAAAAAATAGTTTTATCCCTCTTTTTCACTGGTGCCCCCTTCTAATAAAAAAGGGTAAAAAATAAGGGGGGTGGGGCAAATCACCCCCCTCCCCTCTGGTGAGAAAAGGGATAAAAAATAAGGGGGGGGGGCAAATCACCCTCCTCCCCCCTGGTGAGAAAGAGGGTAAAAAGTAAGGGGGGCAAACCCCCCCCCCTCCCCTTCCTCCCCCTGGTGAGAAAGATGGTGAAAAATAGGGGGGGGGGCAAAATACCCCCCCCCCCCCCTTCTCCCCTCTGGTGAGAAAAAGGATAAAAAATAGGGGAGGGGGCAAAACACCCCCCCCCCCCTCCCCCCTCTCCCCCCTGGTGAGAAAGAGGGTAAAAAATAAAATAAGGTGGGGGGGGGCAAATCACCCCCCTCCCCCCTGATGAGATAGAGAGTAAAAAATAAAGGGGCGGGGGGCAAATCACATCCCTTCCCCCTGATGAGAAAGAGAGTAAAAAATAAGGGGGGCGGCAAAACATCTCCCCCCTGGTGAGAACAGGATAGAAAATAAGGTGGGGGGGGGACAAATCACCCCCCTCCCCCCTGATGAGAAAGAGAGTAAAAAATAAGGGGGGGGGGGCAAAACACCCCCCCCCCCCCCCCCCCATCTCTCCCCTGGTGAGAAAGAGGGTAGAAAATAAGGTGAGAAGGGGGGGGGGGCAAATCACCCCCCCCCCCCTCCCCTCTGGTGAGAAAGAGGGTAAAAAATAAGGTGAGAAGGGGGGGGGGCAAATCACCCCCCTAAGGGAGTAAAAAATAAGGGGGGGGGCAAAACATCCCCCCATCTCCCCCCTGGTGAGAAAGAGGGTAGAAAATAAGATGGGGGGGCAAATCACCCCCTCCCCCTCTGGTGAGAAAGAGGGTAAAAAATAAGGTGGGGGGGGGGGCAAATTACCCCCCTCCCCCCTGGTGAGAAAGAGGGTAAAAAATAAGGAGGGGGGGCAAATCCCCCCTCCCCCCTGGTGAGAGAGAGGGTAAAAAATAATATAATTCTATTTAACTTAATATTTAATACAACAGAATTAGCATCTACCTTACAAAATGTTATTGAGATGAATATAATTATATCAATTTAAATGTATTAGTTATATATCTCTAATTCAAATATAGGATAATTGACGTTCAAATTTAAAAACGCTATGGTATAACAATGGGATCGTCAAAAGTAACAATGCATTTTCCCAATCCCCACCCAATCCCCTGCTAGTAAAAAAAGACGTGATAAACGTCATAACTCATTATTTCGTGTTTTTAACCAATAGCAATTCGTATTTGACGTTCGCTATTTTACAACCTTCGACATTTCTGTACGCTACACCGGTGTAAATTCTTATTCAGTGTGACGCTCCATTTTAACGCCCATGATATTATGGTCTTAGAGCGCGAATTGGACTGTATATGTGAAAAAATCTTTAATTTTTGATCAAAATATTAAGTCCTGGCAGGCGCTAATTATACTAATGTACAGGACACATACCCCCTGAGATTTAACGATTCCTTCGCACTTAAAGCTTTTAAGCTTTTAATGTTAATTACATCACGTTCCGTAATTTGTGAAACCTATACATAAGTGGATCAAGTAATTTTAACGTTGAGAGGTTATCGCTGAGTAGCCATCATTTTTACAATTTGATTAAGGGCCCGGTGTTAGTTGATTAAACAAAAAATATTGGTCTGTTTTTCTTAGTCGGCCTGTTTGCCTTTAATTAGTGTTGTAAAAACGGGGGGGGGGGGGGGGGGTTTGTTGGTCGACCTTTGATTTTAGTCGACTAAACATAAACACAAACTAAAGGTTTTTTGGTCTGTTTTTCCTAGTCGCATTTTGGTCTGTTAATGTTTATTCGGCTAATACCAAAGATCGACGACCAAACAAAACCCAGCCCCGTTTTTACAACACTAATCTATATTCCATACCCTAGTGATTTTCGTACGTTTGTCTTTAATCATTGATAGAAGCGCCCTTCCTGCTCTTCTTTTCCTTCCACCAAGTCCACACAGCCCTGTACTCCTCCCCCAGTTTCGCTGGTCGTTCTTGTCACGGTCGGTTTGGGGACAACGTGGAAGAAATGGATTGGATGGTAGGTGTCCTGTTGGGTAAACTCAAAACTTTGGGCCTGGACCACAACACGGTCGTGTACTTCACTTCGGACCAGGGTGGACACATCGAGGAAAAAGGACTGGACGGACAACGGGAAGGTGGCTACAATGGGAGATTTAAAGGTTACCTCACCCACCTCCGTCTCGAGTAGAGAGAGACCTGCACGCCCGAAACCCGACCCGGACCCGGTCGGGTCGGGTTGAATAGCTTGAAATGCTTGGTCGGGTCGGGTTCAGGTTGAAAAAAATGATTTTGGGTCGGGTTCTGGTTGAAAAAAAGACTTCAAGTCGGGTTCGGGTTGAAATTTTTTGAATGCTTTCGGGTTGGGTCGGGTTCGGTTGAATTAAATGACTTCGGGTTAAAAAAATTTAAATGTTTGGTCGGGTTTGGGTTAATATAAATGATTTCGGGGCGGGTTCGGGTTGAAAAAAATGAAAACATTTGGTCTGTTTATGCGACTAAGAAATAAAGACCAAAAAAACTTGTCCGTTTATGTTTAGTCGACTAAAACCTTCTGGTGGGGTCGGGTTGAAAATTGTCAAATGCTTTGGGGTCGGGTTCGGGGTGAAAAAAGTGACTTTGCAGTTCTCTACGCTCAAGCTAGGTTTGTTTTCGAGAAAAATCGTCGCGTCCCAAAAGCGTCTAGGGGTGGCCAGGGGGTGAGGGTTTTATTAATTTTTCGCCCACTTCCTGTTTGGATTGGGTCATCTTCGCCCCCCCCCTCTTTTTACTTTTTGCCTTCATATGTTAGCTTTGAGAAATTTTGGTTTGGTTTACTTTTATAAGGTTGTACTTTGTTGAGTACGTTGTTTACGGTTTGGGGTATTCTTTAGAAGCTTATGTAATGTAATGGCTGTAAGGTACAGATGTTTTGAGAATTTTATTTAATGCTCAGTATTTTTGAAAGGATGCTCAGTATTGAATCGTTTGGGCGCTTATGTTAT
This sequence comes from Gordius sp. MW1, assembly GCA_964036665.1. Lineage (NCBI taxonomy): Eukaryota > Metazoa > Nematomorpha > Gordioida > Gordea > Gordiidae > Gordius > Gordius sp. MW1. The sequence goes on along the minus strand of OZ038529.1, from coordinate 24,142,964 downwards.
ATAAGTTTATATTTGATTGATAACATTTTAATTATTTTAAATGCGTTATCCTCGAATAAAATTAACCTTCAGTTATTAGTCAAAATCAAATATTCACTTTTGTATTGGAATTTTAAGTTTGTGAACCTGAGGTTGTGGGTTCGAATCTCGCTCAAATACTTCATTTCAGATATAATTTTAAATAACGTGACAAAAATGAAAAATACTGAGCAGATAATTAAATACCTTGTGCACAATGCTCTTATTTTTTGCTCGATAATGGTTGAATAGTTTAATATTATACAATAAAAAATAAATTTCAATATAATGTACATAGTATTTACATAGCTTTTAGTTTTTTTTAAATTTTTGGTATGTCCCAATTATTAACTTGGGAAGTTAGACCATTATTCTATCTATTGTTGGAAAAACGGGTGGGTTTTGTATGGTCGACCTTTGGTTAACGGTCCACTCTGGTTCTCGACTAAGCTTTGAGGTCAACTAAGAAAAACAAACTATAAAGCTTTAGTCTATTTACGTTAAGTCGACTAAAACCAATGGTCGACCAAACAAAACCCACTCGTTTTTACAGCACTATTTTTCGCAAAGAATACAACCATCGTCGTCTTATTACGGAAAACTAAAATCCACCCCCAAAATTTTTCGATAAATTTTGCTGTTTAAATAAAAATAGCGTTTAGGAGCTTTTTTGACGTTTTTTAACCCATTCCCGGGAAAATTTTAAAAGTTTTTTATCATTATATTAGTATTTATTGAATTGTCTAAAAAACATTGACAATTTCTTCTTTACGATTATATTTAAGACTCAATATATAGTTTTCTAACTATCTTTAGATTTAAAAAAAAATTTCCTTTAAAAAAGGCAATTTTTTTCATTGTAGCCTGAATACGTCAAGAGCAAACGGATTCTAAAATAGAGACTAATAAAAAACGTCTTAGTGCTTGTCTTAATATCGGATTTTGCCGCGCAGCATAACATAGCCTTGTCTTAACTTCGAATTTACAGCAGATTTGCATTTCATACGCATAAAATAGCAGCGATTCTTTAAGATGCAATTTTTCCTAAGCTTAAATATTCTATGTTTTTAAATTTTAGGGTATCAGCAAAGTTTAGAATTAATCTCGAGAGTTGATATAAACACACAAAAAACGTTTTTTACTATCAAAAACAAAATAATAATAGTTACAACCCAGTTTGACCCATGCAAATTGAATCATTGGCCCGATTTGAATCTGAATCCGATATTAAGACAAGCCCTTACAAAAACACAAATTTAACGATGTGTTATTATACTGATAGGTGGTAAAGGTCAAGGTGGAATGGAAGGGGGTATTAGGGTCCCGGGTCTGATAAAATGGCCTGCCGCCCTGCCTTCGGGTCTAAAAATAAAGGAACCAACCAGTTTGATGGACATCCTCCCCACGGTATGTGCCATGGCGGGAGGGCTAAACCTGCCCCAAGATCGAATTATTGATGGAAAAAATATATTGCCTCTACTTCAGGGTGAAACTACGATATCTCCACACGAATTCCTATTCCATTACTGCGGTGTCGACGTGCACGCTGTAAGGTATCGACCTAGAAAAGGTGAGTTAGCAACACCCGATGGGGTCAATCAGACCCCACGCTTGTGATTTTGCTAGCTAGATGACTTAGTTATGATTCATCTACTAAAATATAAGGTTATAGTCTTTAAAATAGTGTAGTATCCATAGTGGGATTGTAAAAACGGCTGGGTTTTGTTTGGGCCACCTTAAAGGTGTTTTCGTCTCTTTTTCTTAGTCGACCTCTAGGCTTAGTCGAAATTTGGAAAACAGACCAGGGTCAAAGTTGAACCGAAGGTCGACCAAACAAAACCCAGCTGTTTTTACAACACTAATCCTACACTAGTAATATAATAGATTGGAGGGTATGGGCAGCCATGTTTGAATGTATTAGCACATTAAATGCTTTTCTATTTTGGTCGAATAATTTAAGGTTAAATTTAAGTATGGAAAGTTTATCCTTGAATATTCTCATTATTCTTTCTTCCATTATAATTGCAATTTTTCTCTCCACAAGTTGTATTGAAGGAACATCACCTAAAATGGCGACCTCATAAGTAACTTGATAAATATTAAATCAGCTGTTTGCCCATGTCTACCGTAGTATTAATCTAAATCTTTATCTGCCTATATATTCTTTTTAAATTTTAACAAAAAAATGCTTGACACTAAAGGTACTCGTATTTGGAAAGCCTATTATACGACACCACGTTGGTTGCCGGGTACTCAGGGTTGCCATTACGTTTGCTTTTGTTATGGGAAACGCAACGTCAGACACCATGACCCGCCCCTCTTGTTCGAAATAAATTCTGACCCCTACGAAGATAATCCCTTACCCCCCACGGATCCAGGTTACGCCCCTGTTATGGCCGCTATCACTAAGGCCCTGGAGGTTCATAGGGGAACAGTTACCCGGGTACCGAGTCAATTTTCCTTTCGGCATACCTTGTGGAAACCCTGGTTACAACCATGTTGCAATTTCCCCCTTTGTAGATGCACTGACGCGCCCTCAACATACCCCAACCCCCTACCACCCGTTCTCCCACCCCCGAGCTCGGAAACGCCCTTTTTAGACTTTCGAGATACCGACAACAACGAAGACGATGGAATTGACGAATTGTCCTAGTCATATGCATTCATTTGTTCATCCAACTCCAAACAATAATTTTCCACTGACTATCTGTGATATATAATGTTAAATCCTTTTACAATCCAGTGATAAAATGAAATCATTCAAAGGTTTCACAATTTTGTAATGCACTTGAGAAGAGTAAAAGGTTATAACATAACTTATGAATAATACCTTTGCCCATCTTTACCATCCCAAAAACAAAACGTATTTTAAAGCATTTTTAACAACTCCAGCCATCTTTGATCAGTTCATAGTTAACTCAAGATACAAACATTCCTCCCACTCCTTACATACCAGTTAATGTAACCAAACAGACATCCATATTAACATTGCGAAATCTCAAAGCAAAGCTTTTTAATTTTTACCCCCTGTTTTATTACATGTGTTTACGAGATGAGGCTTTGCATTGTTTATACCGCATGTGTTTGAATGTATTTACCCGATTGTTTAAATGATAATAAACCTTGTTTTATCTTTTTGTGTTGTTTCCATTTGTTGTAAAGAACTTGAGATGATGTTCAAAATTGTGGGTCATCTATATATATAAAGTAAAGTGTATATATGTATGTAAGGGCTAATCTCTGAAACTACCGGCCCGATTCGCGCGAAAATTTACCCCTAGGTTCCCAGGGCGGCCAGGGGTAAAATAGCTTTTTCAGATTTCTAAAATTCCTTTTAATTTTCGAGATATTGGGTTTTATACGTTTTGACGTTCAATAAAATGTCAATCAAACGCACCTCCTCGCGTTCGTCGAAAATTTGAATATACAGACAGTTCTGTAGTAAAAGTGTATCACTTATAGTAGTTTGTAGTAAAACGTAATCTTTTCTTAACGGTGACAATATAAAATTTATGAATTAAATTTCTTAAACGTCATCTTTTCTTAACGGTGCCAATATAAAATTTATGAATTAAATTTCTTAAACGTCATCTTTTCTTAACGGTGACAAGACAACATAAAATTTATGAATTAAATTTCTTAAACGTCATCTTTTCTTAACGGTGACAACATAAAATTTATGAATTAACCTGAAATAAATAAAATTATAGATTATTTGAGAAAATATATAGGTGAAGAAGATGAATTTTTCTCATAATCATTAAATGAGATATTTTAAATGAGAAAGATGAAAGTATATATAATTTAAATGTAATATAAAATAGTCCAACGTTGATTATTCTGAGTAAATGCTATTTATATATAAATGTCATTATTTATCGATCATTAATTTTTATTAAATGAGATATTTAAATGAGAATAAATTCTGAAACTACCGGCCCGATTTGCGCGAAACTTTACCCGTAGGTTCTCAGGGCGGCCAGGTTTAAAATAGCTTTTTCAGATTGCTAAAATTCTTTTTAGTTTTAAAAATATCGGACATTTCTCGGCCTTTTGGTTTTAAAAAAGGGCTAAATTCTGAAACTTCAGATCCGATTCGAGCGAAAATTTAGCCGTAGATGCCCAGATAGGCCAAGGGTAAAATAGCTTTTTTAGATTCCTAAAATACCTTTTTGTTTTAAAAATATCTGACATTTCCCGTCCTTCATTTATAGCAGCATATACAATAATGACGTCATACATACAAAGCTGAAGTTTTCTCGAATTAGATATTTAAAAGTATAATAAAAATGTTACAGTATACGGTTAAAATTATTGGGGTTTAACAGACTATTTAAATTAAATAAATAAAAAAATTATGCAGTTTTGTCATTATTATCACGTGGTCGATCATAGAAGCATATTTTTAATAATTATCCATCCTTCAATTAATTATTTTATTATATTAAAGAAAATTGTATTTCAAATAAATCAGCTAACTAGAAAAATAAAATAATGGTATTATTGTATAATAAGTAACAGCATTAATAAGCAATTTTTTCAAAAACATTTAATTTTAGTCGGATTTGATGACTAAAACAGAATTTGCATTTGGTTTGTCTTATTATATAAATATATACTAAAAATAGTGGGTTCATAAAATCATTCGGACCTTTCACATTATAAATTATTTCATATATGACCCCATTTTAGATAAGTCTTATTAATAGCTTATACTTAATTAACCACTTAAGGACTGAGCCAAAGCAACGCTTGGCCGGGCACAGCTAGTATTTAAGTAAAGCCAAGTTTGATGTACAATTTTACAAAACTATTAACATTTGTATTTGAAATAGGGCATATTTCTTATTAGTTTAAATTGTTGAGTGCAACCATGTGCAAAAGAGTTAAAAAAAAATATATTATGTCATTAATAAGTAAAATGTACTAATTTCTTTAAAATGATATTATTATACCATTCATTATAAATGAGCTTCAAAAATTTAGAAAAAACATCTTTAATATTTTAAAAGACCTAAAGCGTTGAGATTCGTTTGTAATATGATATCCTAAACACTACATGATTGCTATAAAAAAATGGGCCAAAAACTTGAGTTTTTGAATAAGTTATGAAAAAAGTTTTATCTATACAAAATCAAGAATTAATAAAATTACATTCACTCAATACAATTAATCAATTTTAGATATATTTTATAATTTTAACAATTAACTAAAAGTAAAAACAAATAAATAAAAAAATACCAATTACGGGTTTTACAATGATAACAAATTATTATTATTATTAGACTTATCGTCATTAATCAAATTTTCATATTCCAAAAGTGGTTGAACAGTTGACTGATTTGTCAAACTAACAATTGATGATGTTGGATATGAGTCAAAAGAAAATACAACAGGAGTATTAAGATCACTGTTATTGGTTCTGAGGCCATTTTCAAAATCAAGACATTTATTATCACCATTATTTATATCTTGAAAATTAAATAATGGTGTTTTCAACATGGGTGTGTCAAAGTTGGGTATATTTTGAAATTTAAATTCTTCCTTGAATAATAAATCACTAGTTTCATTAAAATTTTCCAGGTTATCAACTGAATTTTGTAAATTAGATCTTTGATCAAAATTTTTAATGTCTAATGTTTGAGGGCGAGATATTTTAACAATACAAGTATAACTTATATTAGGGGAGGATATGCTTGTAGCATCTGATACTTCATACCCATTTTGTACACATGTTGAAGTGATATTTCCATTTATTTTATCATTCTTGTTAAATTGCATTTGTAAGGAATTGTCAAATATACATTTGTGAGAATTTAAAATGTTTTGATATTTTAACTCAATCTCCTCTAACTCTTTAATTTCTTGCTCCATTCTGAGACCAGTATTTTTTAAATTTTCCGTTTTCTATTAAAAAAATAATATTATGAATTTATTAGAATAGGCATACCTGAGTCAAATAATTAATTCTATCGAGACGTCTTTGTCTACATTTTGCAGCAGCAATTTTGTTCCGTTCCCTTTTGAGTTTTTTTCGCTCAATTTCATCAGGAGGCAGCTACACTAATGATTAAAACTTTCTACAAAATCTTACATTTTGATCTTTATCCTTCGATTTCATGTGGTTTGTCTGATAGCCGCAGAGAGGTACAACATACGTGTGCAAAGTCATATCAAATTTACCATCGCAAATTGTCTGAATTAGCAGATATGTTATATATTAAAAGGTTGGGACTTTAATACATTTATATATGAAAAAATGTTTTAACCTACTTTATTTCCTCAATCATTTAAAAAATATCGTATTTAATATTTGTCATGATGCGTTAAATAGTGTTGTTAAAATGTTTCGCATGAGCATTGCTCAATACGTGCCTTACTTGAGCACGCACACTTAGTTGTTTAATAAGTGCGTATAGCATAATCTCTACGAGCTATTCGGTTCACGAGGCAGTATAGTAGCATATAAAATGGCTCGAGAGGCGATGTCGAAGCAGCTAAATCTGTTCCAAGCAGAAACTCGAGCACATAGCAGATTTAATATAAACGATCGCCACGAGTTAGTAACTTCACAAATCTGCTCATGGTATATCATTAATACATTATTAACTTTGCCTCTTTGCCCCCCCCCCTCCAATACAGGCAAAAGGGGAAATCAAGGAGGCGGGGGGGGAGGCTACAGGCAATAGGCAAAGCTTTTAATTAATAATGATATACCATGAGCAGGTTTAATGTTACCAACTCGTAGCAATGGCTTTTATGAATTTGCTATCTGCTCGAAACTCTGTTCGGACAATGTGCTCATTTCTTGAAAAATTTTTGCTGCTTCGACGCCGCCTCTTGGGCATTTTTATATACTACTACTCGTGCACCAAGTAGCAACACAGATTATGCCATACTTATTAAACAACTGAGTGTGTGGGCTCGCGTCTGGAGTTGAAGCAAGTAAGCAATTACACAACTCTAGCGTTAAGTCATTTATGGTTGCGAGATTTTATTAGGAAATCAAATGGGATACTCCATACGTTAACAAGTAACACGTGAGAGAAAAGAACAAACAGGATAGAACATACGTTAACAAGTAACACGCGAGAGGAAAGTACAGAAATATAAAATCACGTGGTGAATTCTTTTTACTCCACCGGCAACATAGAACTTTAGCTACATTACACATCGTCAGTTATCCTCTACACTTCCCCCTTTTCACAAAGATAATGTTTTAGGTAGCTTGGGGCTTGTCGTACCCGGCGCGGGTATCTAACCTCAGGCGAGACCTTGTTACGCTCCAGAGCCATGAAGGGCATTGTTTGCACCCGATTCTGTAGCGGCATTGTCATTGGGAATCATTTGCAGGGAACCTTGACTGGACGCCGTTGTCAAGAAGCTTACATTCATTAGCTCATTTGCCATGGGACTCGATCGCGCAGGCGTATCTTCAGCCATCCATTTTCATGTCCAACCATTCTCCAGTCCAATATTTTCCTTAGTCTCAACTGATCCAAATGTCGATGATGACTTCTCCCTAGGGCCCTAACATCGAACGAGCGCGCCCCGCGCTTGGAAAGTGCCCTACACCCTTTTATCGGGCCCCAGAAACATACGCACCCACACTGGGTCTCCGACGTCAAACACTCGTGCCTTTCCAGTATCTCTCCCCTGGGCGCAATAGGTTCTCTTAATACCTCCCGCTCGGTTAGGATTTTCCTTTTGAACATACCCTCGGCCGGGCTTACACTTGTCGTTGGGTGAATCGTTGCTCTGTAATTTTCCAGGAACATGTTTAACCCGATGTCGGACTCGTGGCGGACTACTGCTTCCTTTGCCAACCGATACTTCTCTGCTAGTCCATTAGAAGCGGGATGGTAGAGTGCTGACCACCCTTGACGTATTCCCCTCCGTTTGCAAAATCTTTGCATCTCTTGACTCCTAAACTGGGGTCATTATCCGATACAAGGAAGGGCGGATTTCCAAACCTCGCGAATGCTTCGGACAGCTTATTGATAATAACTTCGGTTGATGTATTTCCTAGCTTGAATACCTTCACCCATTTTGTCCCGCTGTCTACCATAACTAAATAGGATTTGCCCGCACCGACCCAAATAAATCAAAATGCACTTGGGTCCAAGGTTTCCGTTCTGTTCGCACTTACTCAAAGGCGCCCTTTTTGCTGCGGCGGCCGTGTAGTTGCACCTCCTGCAACTCTTCGCTAAGTCTGTCGTCGCTCCTTCGCACTGGCACCAACGGGTTTGCCCAGCGTGAAAATTCCACCCGTATGTCGTCATTAAGACAATTGTTTACTTCTTCCTCTACCTCCCTCCTCCAAGCTAAGGATCCTCGCCGTGCTGGAATAAACAACGGTTTGATCCCGTTATCCACTGGCACGTAGACTTCAATGTCCCTCACCGCTTGCGGATTTGCCCCCTTCTGTACCGTCATCCGTCGAACCACATCTTTGACGTGTCTATTGGTTTTGAGCGGCTCTTTTGGGGCCTCTCCTCGACAAAATTCACTATGTAACGCTCCATGACGGTTCGCAAATTCCACCTGGCTAGCTCCCATATGTCTTCCGAACTCTCTTCTCCATTTCGTTCCGAGTAAGGGCGATCCCTTTACATCCGCCACTAACAGCGGAGGACCAAGACGGGCCTCGGCTGCTAAGTCACTGGTAATCTTTATCTCCTCGCCCCTGAACGCATATACGGAAGGTCTCGGGTTTGTTTGCACCGGTAACCGCTCCCCCACAAGTTGGCCGGAACGATTGTAATGGTGGAGCCCGTGTCCATACGAAAAGTTATCAAAGTGTTATTAATCTATAAATCAATAGTCAAAATATCTAATGCATGGCCAAACCTGGTCATACTCGCGCCCGTCCTCATCGAGTCGACCGCAAATGCCTCGTCCACAAGCTGGTGCATTGTCCTTAGGTCTTCGTTGATTGCCTCCCGCCCTAGGGCGATCTCCACGGCCTTGTCCCATTTGAGATCCCTCTCGGCCATCAACAAAGCACCGTTGGGTTGTGGAGTCCCAGAATCAGCTGATCGAGCATCCTGGCCGTTAACTCCCTCGCACTAAAACCGCAGTTTTTCGAGGCCTGCTTGAGCCTGCGTATGAACTGCATCAGCTCCTCCCCCTGATTTGTCGAATATTTTTAAAATTAAATCTTTGCGCAAGCCGACAGGTCTGCCCCATAAACACCTCGCTCTGCTGGTCGCTTCTTCGAACGACCATTCGGTAGGGTTATCCGGGTACGCGTCGTCCACGATTACCCTAGCCGATAGCAACCGACACGTTTTATGGGTATCAGATAACGTCCCTGTCTGTGCCTTGCCGTTGGCCGCGAATTGGATTAGAAATGTTTCAATAGAATCTCCCAGTCTGAATTTTTTACATGTAGGTTCCAACGATTCAGACACGACGCCAATGCTATGGTTGCGAAATTTTATTAGGAAATCAAATGAGATACTTCATACGTTAACAATTAACATGCGAGAGAAAAGAACAAAAATATAAAATCACATGGTGTATCCTTTTTACTCCACCGGCAACATCGAACTTAAGCGTACATTACACATTGTCAGTTATCCTCTACAAAACTTTGGTGGGATAAATCAACTGTATGACAATCATAGATGCACAATGCATTTTTGTACTAGGCTTTGCTTAATAGAAAAACAACGATTTTGAAGGCTAAGAAATAATTTAAAATATATAAGCTTGATTTGCTTATATCCCTTGTAAACGCAGTTTTTTGATTGCCACCACGTAGGTGTTTCTTTAATTTACAAATAATTGAAATTGCTCCTCTATTACATACATAGAAATTGTATTCGTAAGTTTGAAATTGACAAATAGCTGCCAAAATAATTTATGTCAAGCTATATTATAAAGAAATAAAAAATCTATAAATAGCAATCAAATTCTTAATTATTGTTTGCATAATCGTGCCGATAAAATTTTTACCCTTTTAATAAATATTAGATAGCAATATTTTTATCTTATGATATCTTAAACTTAAATGCACCCACATGAAATGAGGCATTTAAGCACAGAAACTATCTATGTGTGCTGTCAGCATTTAATTAATATACTATGAGTTGAATAAGGTTCTACCACAATGCGTAATTTTACAAATTTAAATAAAGAATATAATTATTTAAAAGGCTAAATGAACATTGCTGTCTGTAGTTGTTTATATTGTCATTATGGTTGTTTCAAAACGATGGTGACAGAAATAATGCCATCAGAATGAATTATATTTGGCGTAGCCAAGGGAGAGCACGGAGGGGCGACTGCCCCACCCCTCTAAATCCAAAAATCTGCTCTAATTTATTAAAAGTATGAAAATTTCATAAGATCATTTTGCCCCTCCCTAAATCATTATTGCCCACTCTAATTTCAATGCTGGCTACGCCCATGATTATATTATTTCAAACTCAGTATTTTGACACCTAATTACTAGAAAAATGTTATTATTTAAAATTTTTTGATAACAATAACCTAAGTTTGCTCAACGTTGACGAAAGATTGTAGCGTTTATTAATGTGTAAATATGACGTATAAATTACAATGCCTAAGTAAAATGACATCGACTAAACAGCTGACAAAAGCACGCTTAATGACGATTTTCGTCTCTAATAATGTAATGCTCTTTTAAGTTTTCCTAATGTTAACCAATCTCCACGTAAATCATTAAATCATCGTCTCTCACTTCTTAATATACCAAGAATAAATGGCTAGCACAAAACCTAGTGCTCAAGAGATAAGGAGCGAATCTAACACCGCGATGGGACCTCAAATACAAACGAGCAGGGCTCAAATAAATACAACCCAAGGTCAAAATAGTCAACCACCTTTCATGGGTGGAGGTCAGCAGCAACAACAGGGTGGGCAATTCTTCATACCTTACGCCGCTTATAATGGTCCTAGTGGGGCGCCTGGCCAGCAACCAGGACAAGGAGGTGGTAATATGAATCCACAAATGCAACAACAAAGTTACTTCAACATTGAAGCATCAGGTGGTTTCCCAAGCGGAAGAATGCTACCGGTAATCTCAATAAGTATTACATTGATTTACATAAGGGCATAGGCTTAGCCAAGGGGGGGGGCAGGGAGGGGCTGCTGCCACTCTTTATATCCAAAAAATTGTCGAAATTTATTATAATTATGGCTAAAATTTCATAAAATGTTTTTGCCCCTCCCTAAATTATTATTGCCCCCCTCTAATCCCAATGCTGGCTACGCCCATGCAAAAGGGCGTTTAGTATATATACAACGTTTATACTTTGCCATGTGATATATAAAGCCAAAAAGGAATATAAATTCAACTTTATCATGGTCATATAAGGTCTCCATTGCTGCCTTTGGTAAACAGTTTTATTAATAAGGCCGCTCAACGGAGTAAATAAAAATTCGGTCTTTTTAACTAGGGTCTACCCGTTACTTTTTCACCACAAGCGCCACCACTCTTGGGTCCTTTAACAGGACAGACCTCTCCCATATCGAGTACTATAGTCTTTTCGAGCGAACCACACCTCTCATCGACCACCACAACTACTACGGGCATAGCCGAAGTTAAACTAGATGGCAATAAGATGACGGTATAATTAATAAATTTCTTTAACCTTCCCAAGCACAAATTTATATAGAATATGTATTACATATCTTCTTCTTCCTTTTTAGTTATTTGGTCCCACCGTCGTGGGGTTTGTTTTAGTGAGTTTCTTCCATCTTGACTGGGTGAGTGCCATGTCTTGACTAATCTCTTTTTAGATTTCATAACTTTATCGACTTGCCCTTTCCACGTGACACGGGTTCGTCCTATTCCTCTCTTCCCTGGTACCTCCATGTCCAGTACTTTTCGAGACTTACATCATTCGTCTCCCTTCTAAGTATATGCCCATCAACCTTAGTCTTAGTAACGTTGTAAAAACACCTGACCAAAGGTTTGACCAAAAAACCTTTGGTATATTATTGTCCAGCCGTTTTTATAAGACTAAGTCTTACATATGCGATTACTAATAATTAATAGGGATCTGAATCTATAAAAAACATATGATTATACAATTTGTGCTTCGTTTAGATTTCGACGAACGTAGCCCCATTCACGCCGGATAAATTGGAGGTTAAAGCAGCTGATAATAAGATAACGATAAAAGCGTCCTCACAAGAGGAGAGAGATGCATCTGGGTACATAAAGACGAAAGAATTTCACCGACAATACCTCATACCTATGGGTTGTGATCCCGACAAAATGAAATGTTTCTACGAATCGGGCACACTTAAAATAAGAGTAAGCTCAACCCCTTCACTTTTGCATGAATGAGTGAATTGATGTTGAAAAATACTACGTCATTTTAATTTTATTATGAACATTTTATAGTACTCAAGAGAAATGGAGTATTTTTTATCGAAAATGAAAAGGTTGTTGATATGGTAGTGTTGATTAGTGTTGTAAAAAGACTTGGATTTTGTTTAGTCGACCTTTAGTTCAATTAAGAATAACGGTCGACACAAAAACATGTCAAAATCCTCTCGCCCGTTTTTCAAAATTCGACCAACCCTAGGGGTCGGCTAAGAGTAACAGGCCAATAACCAGGCTCTTTTTACAACACTAGTGTAATAAAAGACAAAGTTGAGATTTGAAAAAAAAGGAATAAGTCACGAATCCTCATGGATTAAAAAATTTAACTTTACTAGATAAGAATTGTTAATCATGCTTGTAGTATTTTGGTAACATATAAACAAACTATTGTTAAACAAGGGCAAAAGCTAAAACTTTCGTAATTTACAATTTTACCCAATACTTAAAAATTTCTAAATTATTCGCTCCTTTAACCCCTGAAAAACTCTAGACTATACGGGGTTGGTTTGATACTTTCTAAACTATATCACAAAACTTTCGAGAACTTGAGCCCATAAATAATTTTAAATTAAATTATTTTAATAAATTTATTTAATAAAGGTGGTAATTCCGGAGCGTTTGGAGAAAGTTTTACCAATAGAATTTGGTCAAGCGGGCCCTCAACAGCAAGGCATGATGTATTCTCAAGCTAATATCAAAATGGCGCCCACTACAAATACCCAACAACAACAAATGATTCAACAACAATACGTCCCACCTCGAAGCGATTATCAACCTTACAAATAGACATTCATCTCTCATTTTTTATCTTTTATATTTTAAATTTAATAAATAATTCGCAAAATTATAATTTATATCGAGCGAAGTTTTTCTTCAGCTTCTTCGATTTCTACTCTTGTTCATCCGGGTGTTGTCAAGTCCATTCTAAAAAAGTTTAAATTTTTTATAATTTAAAAATTTGTCCTTTTATTGATTTTAAAAATTAAACTAAATATAAAAAATTCAAAACATCTTAGAAAAATTTAACCTTAAAAAGTGCAATTTTGGTATTCTTCGATCAAAGTTGATTGTTTTAAAGCATCCCACACTTTATGAGCATATTCGAACCTGAGGTAAAATTCAAAAAAAAATAATATTTAAATATTATTAGTAGAATAAAATTGAAAATTTGGGGAAAATGTTGTACCATTGCTTTTCGCTTAAAGGAGCATGTCTGAATATGGCAGATTTGGGTAGGGAAAGGAGTATATCTTTAAATTGCCTCATCCGAAAGTGGTAATTGAAAGTGAGATTGTTTGTAGAATCAGCTGATACGAATTAAAATTTTAAAATAAGTACGATTTTTTGCCTTTTTAAAATAATTTATAAGTAAATAAATATAGATTAAGAAAATAGAGTTAAGTTAAAAATAAAAACATATATTAATTTGATTTTAGATTAAATATTAATTAAATATCGTCTGCTCATTTATTTAATTTTTAATTAATAATGGAAATTTTAGGAAAAATTTACAATGATTTCAAACTTTTGCAAACAAATTTAACTTTGACATGCAATTAAGCAAAATTCAAAATAGAAACTAGTCATTCAATTTACTTTATAAGCAATTATTAAATTTAAAAATTTTATATTTAAAGATAATTACTTTGAAGATAATAAAATATTAAATTTTTAAATTGTAATAAAATATAACAATACCTAAACCATTAATTTGTACATTTGACCATTTGGGTAATGTAAAAAAGTTTATGTTTGTATCATCTAGTATAATTTATTAATTTATAATTTTCCCTTTTAAATTACTTGAATACTGCAAAGATGTATTTTGCAAGAATGTAGCAAATTTTTTTTCCAACTCTTTAGTACATTTTTGCTCCATACATAAAGGATCAAGATTATTTGCAACATAAACTATTAAAATGATGTAAAATTTAAAGAAAAATCTAAATTTCATATTAATACAATAACATATTTAATTTAGATAAATTGTTCAATTGACAGACACACATTTTAGTCTAAAATTAAATCAAAGATTATTTATAAAAAATGAGCAGATAACTCTTACATATATTAGGTTGTTTGGGTATAACATTGTATTCATTTGTTTGTAAATTTGATAATGAATAAGGCATATTACCAGCTGGTTTGAATAATTCAGCAATTTTTAAATAATTTAATAGTTTATAATCAATCTGATCATTTTCACTAACCATTACTATCGTGTCACATATTGATAACAAAAAGGTTACCAACTATTATAAAGTATAAAGATTAATTGCTTGATAAATTTACTCTAATATCTTGAATTTCAAAACCTTTAAAAATATTTCGAATTTCTTCATATTTATATATATGATTATACTCATTATTATCTTGATCAGTTTCATCCTCATCAGTCTTTTTGAATTTGTAATGAAGATTATGTTTCTTAAATATTTTATGAAGGGCATATGGGCTGCACAAAGGATATGTATCTATATATATAATTCTCTCGTCTGTAATGTATGCATTTAAAGATCTTGTTTGGGGTTCAAGATTTTTTCTGCATTCAAGTGTTGCATCTTTAAATACCAAACCTCTTAGAATTTGAATTAAAGGTTAATTTTTGTTAATGTAAAATTACTCAATGTTAATTAATTTAGATCCCAAAAATGATTTACCAACTCCCTGCCTACCAATAAGTCCAATAACAGTATACGTTAAATTTTCTGTAAAACTCTTGAGCAAAGATAAAAAAAAAATTATATAATTTACATCTGGTAAATGAGATATCCAATTTTCAGAGGTGTCGACAAGTTGGAGATCACAAATATCATGCTTAGAAGTAGCTAAAAAATTTTGTTCAAGATGTATAAATTAATTTATACATATTTCGGGGACTATTACATTCCTCTCAGCATGTTTTTCTTTGGCAGACTCAAAAACTGTAAGACTTTTATTAGCACGAGTTAGCAGACGAACAGGTTGGTCCATATCAAGACTATTTGATACATCTTAGATTAAAGGAGGATGATGAAGACATATTACTCATATGTTTATTATTATTTTATAATTGTATTATTTAATATTATGTTTAGACATATATCAATAAACTAACTTTTTTCTAAATAAACTTATATGAATATCTTAATTAATTACATAAACCTCTTTAAAAACATTAGAAATTTGAACCAGACGAAGACCGGTAAAATCTCATCAATTAAATTACTTAATATTGATATTAAATTGTGGAAAGGATTAATTCGGTAAATCCATTAAGCGCTTATAGGGATAAATTATTTAGAAATTCAACAAAATGTTTGTATTACATTTGACATAATATACGTACTCAAAATTAGATTAGCTAAGGAATTAGTGACCTGATTGTAGGGCAAAACAATGATCTTAAAATTTAGATAGAATCAAAATGTATGAGGCAACAGCTCGTGTAAACCTATTTACTACACTCATCTTGTTAAGCAAATCAACTAAAATAATTGAGATCAGAAACCAGATTGCCCGGCGCGGCCCGCTGCCCGACCCGGCCCGTGGGTCGGACCGGGCCGGGCAACTGTCCTAAATTTTTATTTTTGGGCGGGCCCAGGCGGGCATGAAGATAGGATTCGGGCAATTCGGACTTGAGATTTAATAGATAGTGTATTATTTTCTTACTTTTTATTTGATTGCATATAATGCTACAACAAGAAGCTTGATTTCGCCATCCGTCCCCAAGTTATTTTTACAATTGTTGCCCTAACCCCTCTATTTTCATCATTGCCCTAGCTTGGTTATGGAAAGGATTGAAATATTATATTTATGTAGCCCTTTCATTGTTCGTAATTCACATGTGCCTCTATACATGGTAAAAAATTGTCACGCCAAAATATACAATGCCTGCAAGTGAAATTTCATTTAATTTTTTTAACAATTTTTTTTTAGTTAAAATGCTTTTATTCGGTAAAATTGATACATTAAATATACAATAAACGAGCATAAAAAATATTATAAATAAAAAAAATATTCATCACATTTGTCAATAGCCAACACGGGCCATGTGTCAGATAAAGATTTGTAATTATATTTAGTTATCAAAAAATAAAGCTTCTTCAATTCGCCTTTATTATTCCCTTATCACTCGTCGCTATCGCTAAGCTATTACTTATTTTTCTAATAATAAATTTCTATATTTTTCTTTTTTTGCTTTAAGTTAAAAAAAATTATCCAGAGATTGCATTCAAATTCTATTGATAAATTATTGTTTTTTTTATCAAAAAAGTAAGTTTTAACAGAGCACAGATTCACGAGAACAAGTTTTATTCATTAAGAAGTTCGTTTATAGGGTAGGGGAAACGGGTTAACTCAAAAGGGGAGTATAATTTTGTTTATTGTAAGATTATTTATTAAATATGTATACTTTAAACTTAATTTAAAAAAATTGCTACATGAATATTTTCATGGACATCGGCTGCATTCAATTAATATTTTGCTATTATATGATTTTTAAACGTTCTAATATGTCTGTCCCTAAATGCATTAGCAATTAACCTATATTGTGACATAGAGAGGGTTAGGCAGTGCTATCTGGCCAAATTTTTTAGAAAGACCAGACTAACTTTTTTTGATTTATTAGGATTAAAATTTAAGATTAAAAGTTTTATTTGAAAAAATCATTCGACTTATAAATAATATATGAAAATCGATTTTATTTGTGATAATAAAATATTGCATATTTGTTTTAATAAATATATTAATTTAATGCTTATTTTTAAATATGGTTGAAAGAATTTGAGATCGGATTATTTCGGGCCTAACGGGCAAATTTAATATTTCGGGCGGGGTAGTTCAGGTAGCTTTAATGTTTCAGGCGGGCCCGGGCGGACCTCTAGAAGGGTTCGGGCGGGCAATGAAGGTAAAAAATTGAACAGGGCCGGGTTCGGGCATAAAATTCGGAACAAATCTGACCTCTGCTTGAGAGTACCAATGTCAATGGTAGCAATGATTATAATCTCTAAAACATACATAAAAAATAATTAAAGGTAACAGCTACCTTTAAAGATATATGTTTTATGTGAGGTAAAATATGTAAAGGACTGTACAATTAATGGCATAATAAATCTGGTAAGATGCGCGAAAAAATATAAACGATAAATTTTTTGACATCAGACTAAAATTGGCATATATTTGGTGCTGGTAATTATTAACAATTTATTAAACTATATACGATATAAATGATACATCATTTACAATGTCAAGATTAAATCATTAAAGGGATGAAAGATTAATGAAAGGTCGCAAGAGTGCAAATGAGTAAATATACATAAAATTAGTCGCATTAAATACGTGTATAAGAGTATAACTTCAGCTTTTGCGGATACATAAAAGCGCGATTTCAAGCGAAAAATTTGAAACATATTAACAAAATCTAAAAAAATAAGTGAAATTTTATATTAACAAGTCGCTATCCTTGGTCATATTTTGGACGTAAGAAGTAAATTTCTTCAAAAATTTGGGATATTCTCGTTTATAAACAGCTCGCAAAACCGAAGGTGGAGTCCATCCTCCAGGGTTAACTTTTAAAAATATCACAATACAAATTTTAAAACAAAAATCTTAAGTATTTTTGCAAAAATTAAAATAAATTCGAATCAAGTGACATACTTTTAGAGCAGTAAGTGATTTGGCACCTAACACTCCCTCGTGGAATAGAAGATATGGGAACGCCCTTTACCTTGTATTTAGGGTCTACTATGGTTAGACAGTGCAAGAAAACCGCCAATTTAACGCGTATACAATTATCCACCTAGCATAGTATAGTAGTAAAAAGAATTTAAAAAGTTGGAAATAAATGGGTAAACGGTTGATTAATGACAATCGCACCACCATTTTGATATATGCACTTTCATGTAGATTCACAATTTAAATAAAAGACAACTATACCTTAGCAAAGAAGTTTTATCATTAATTTTAGATCATAAAGTTGAATAAATATTAAATCTTTAAGATGGCGTTGCAATGCATCTAGCAAATGATGAATTATGTTGTTTTTGACAGAGGTCAGATTTGTTCGGAATTTGATGCCCGAACCCGGCTCGGTTCAATTTTTCAACTAAATTGCCCACCCGGGCCCGCCCGAATCATTAGAGCTGCCCAAAATGCCCGGCCCGAAATGATGAGCTTTAACATTTTCCGCATTAATATATAGTTATAAAATTTAAAAATATTTTATTTTAATTTCTGATTTTTTACTGGATTATACAATCAAATAAAAAGTGACAAATTATACAAGAAAACAATATTTTACATCATTTTAAAAACATTATTGAGCCCGAATCGCCCGAACCTTGTAATTGTGCCCGCCCGGGCCCGCCCAAAGTTAAAATTTAACACAGTTGCCCGGTCCGGGTGTACACTGGGCGGGCAGGTTCGGGCAGCGAGCCGGGCCGGGCATTTTTGGTCTCTGGTTATTGAAGCTTAATCACTTTTACTTTCTAAATAATAATTAACAAAAATTACTATAATTCGGGTAGCTTATTGAAGGAAACTAGTGTCGTAAAAACGGATGGGTTTTGGTCGACCTTAGGCTTTAGTAGACTAAATAAAGATAAACAGATCAATGATTTTTTAGTCTATTTTTCTAAGTCGCCCTCTAGGCTTAGTCAAAACAGGGAAAAAAGACCAAATTCGAGCGTTTGTCCTAAGTTGAACCAAATGTAGACCAAACAGAACCCATGTTCTTTTACAACACATATAACGATAGCACACAGTCAGTCAGTCAATCCATCAATGAGTCTGGCTTTAATTACATTTGCGCCTTCGTGTTGAGTTGAATAATTACAAACAGCCCATTCGGCCGAGGGTGGCGTGTGTGGGCCGGACACAGCCTTTATGTGTGACCAAAAACAGGAATCTCTCTGAGTGGCAGGCCATACGCGTTTGTGGATTTGGTGAAACACTAAAGTATCCTCCGCAATAGCTTCCAATATTTTCATGCTATCTAACGTAGCTGCGTAACGTTTTGGAGAGGAACATCAAAAATGATAATCATTTAAGAAAACTTTAAACTATAACAATATTTCGTTTAATAATGCATTTGGGGGGGGGGGGAGTCACCCCCTGATATAGAACATGATATCATGTACTTTGATGATGAAATTCGCAAATGATGACATCTTCCATGCAACACTTATTATTTTTTAATAAACGGTCAACGTCTTTTCCAGAGCCCCACAGCTAAAATCTTGTAGTAGAGCTCCAAAAGTGTTTATAAGAGATAATTATGGTGGTTTTTATTCTTTCCTTAGTGTTAGTCTTCCTAAATTATAGTTTTTGTTTTAGCAAAAAAAGTTCATTTTTAAGCCTAAAATGTTCTTTTTTAATAGTATCTTTTTTCTCATTATTTGACTATTTTTTATTCGTGAAAAAGCTAATGACAATTAAATGGGGCATCAGGCCTCTCATTTGCGAAATGGACTACTAATCTTAAAAATCAGGAGTGCGAAACAAAAATGAGTTACAAATTGGCCAACACCATTTGGTACACAATGTCGCAAACATATAACCGTTAAGGCGATTAAATGACTCGGATAAAAAATAAACAAAAATTTTGTCTATGCAGGATAAATAAACTTACTTTCCCAATCGTGTCTGTACTTGGGATCGAAAAAATAATGACAAACCTCGCGGGCCGTCACACCCTGTGAATAAAAAAATGATTCCAAAAACATAAACAAAATAATTTTATGGTATTGTTAATATCAAGATGGCCCCCAAAGTGGGGCGCGACGGAACTTACGTTGACGGTATGTATAGCCTTCAAGGGGTCACAAACTAAGCCCCCCTCCTCCATCTCTTTCTTGTAAATTTTCATGTCCCCCTCTTCGGCTATTAGTTGCCAATCGCAACCACCAATCACGTCCACTTGCGCAATCTTAAGCTGCTCTTCGAACACGCGATCTATCTGCAAAGATGGTGAAAAAATGATTGACGTGAAAACACTGCGACACATTTATTAGTCCTCCAAGTAGGATCAAATTTAAAAGTGAAATTACTTCGGCATAGAGCTTGTGAGGGTGATTGGTACCAATACTGGAGATTACCGTCTGCAGCGCGATGTTTTGAGCTGTCACCATTTTTTGTCGTTCCAATAATTTCTAAGCACGTGCAATGAGATAATTTTTAAAATGAGAAAAAAACATTCGTCAGAATAAAATTTCTTTTTTTATTTCACGTGTTCTTCTTTGTCAAATTTGTCCAACGTGCTTTCGACCGCGTCAAAAAATTCTTCCTCTTTAATGGCGCAATGCGGACCTTCCTGAATTACGAGTAAACAATATGAGTTCATCATAGATTCATTCATTTATTCGATTGAAAGACAAACATGGATAGTGATAGAAAACCTCAAAATCGGGACCGCCGAAGGTGAGGGTATTTTTGATGTTACAATTTTGGGCGGCTTTGTAGAGTTCTTCATATTTCTTCCGCTTCTCAATCTCCTAATAAAACATATAACCACTTTTGCAATACTTTTGAGATACATTTCTCTAATGTTACAAAATTTTCCAATTATTTATAAAAATTGCCCCCTCTAAATCCAAAAAATTGTTGAAATTTATTAAAATCATAGGCCAAAAAAAACTATTTTGCCCCTCCCTAAATCATTATTGCCCCCCCCCTCTAATTCCAAATGGCTACGCCCATGATATAAATATGTACATTTCAACAACTTTTAGCTCAACTACACTGCCCCGCCCTCCCTCGTAAAACCGTTAGAACAAAGGGCTCTATATGATAAAATTGGTGAAAATGCAAGAAACTATATCAAATGACTATAGAACCTGATAATAATTAAGAAAAGCTTTAAATGTTTTTCGCCAACCTTTTCCAATTTATTCTTCCAGTGTTCTTCCCTCAGCGTTAGTAAGTCTATGCAATGGGCCAAAGTGTTCATGAGCCCGCCTGCCGTGGCCTTAAACGAAAATGCTTGGCCTTTAAAATCGAGGCCAGGGGTGTTAGAGGGAGGAGATAAATCTATCAAAAAATTAAGAAAAATGCTATTAGTTTCTACTATGGCGGAATAAGTTAAATTTTAATATTATAGCACATCCTGACTACGTGAGACTTCTAGTGAGGAAAAGTCAAACAGATAAATTGTCTATTCTTGTACAAGGGTGAGCTTTGTACTTAATCATTTGTTAGAATTGAAACTTCTAAGAGTTTATGATGGTTAGATAGACTATAGTGTAAATATGATAAAAGGCAATCTGCTATCTACCATCCGAATAAAGAAAACTTACAAAATCCTCCGATCATTTAAAAAGCAAAGATTAGTTTTTTCCAATCTTCCGTTTGTGGTTTTCAATGAGCAGAGTTTTACTCTATGGTCTCACGCATATACACCCCCCACTTTTAAAATTGACCAGTTGTCGCGATGCGTTTTTGACCGCAGGGTTAATTTCCATTAGTTGAATTACAAAATCCAAAAAAAGAATAAGACATACAGGTTTATTTATACATTTTTACGCAATTTTTAGAGTTAACAATCGTCTATACCAAAGAATCTAAAAACTTTTAACTAAAAAATAAAAAAATTATACTTAATAATTTATGTGGATATGTAGTTCAAGCTCTAAAAATTTATTTACAAATTACATCCAAAGTAAAGAGAAATTAAACAAAATTTAATTGATACGCCGCGCTAATTTATAGTATCGTTTGCGCGCGCGCACAATTTAAACAAAGCAGACGATATTTCAGAGCCAAAAAATCGTTTGTTATCCATGCATTTCTTTACCTCTATTTCATTTGGTCGTGCATAAAAATCGATTAATTACCTTTACCTGACGCAATACATTCAAGTTCTTGCTCATTGAGAGGAGGCTCGGAAAATTCGACCTTGACTGATCCCACCTTAGGCCAAACTAGGAAAGGATGTGAGTAAAATGATAAAAGAATGTGTCTTTTTACAATATTAATATTTATACGTATTTATATTTGAAAGTAATTAATAAATTGCGGTTTAGATTGCATCTAGATGGAGCTAATTATAGTATACTTTTATTATCTCCTTTAAAATGGTAATACAAAGTTCCTTAATTCATTCTAAATCCATAGGCTTAAAAATAAAAAGACGGTATCAATGAGCTTTTTACATAATAATGAATGTTAAAAAATACACCTAGCTTGAATCTTAAGTATTGTCATACGTAGGCGTTTTGATAAATTAAATGAAGAGGTTGCAAAAAAACTAAAGATAAAGAGTAAAATTTCTAATTTCTTATTTTATAGCCTAAAAAGTCACTTTTAAACTCCTGACCGAGGCAATATTAGGGAAATATCCCAAATAAAAGGGATCAATAAACTTTTAGCTAAAAATAAAACTAATTAACCCACCCCCCCCCCCCCCCTATAGCAATAGATGGCCAGTTAAGACCAATATTACTAGCCCTTCTTACCAAAGTTCATCTTGATTGGATAGGATTTTATTGATCAATATCTATATTATCTAAGGAAGGGGAAAGATAAATTTTAATAAGTTAATAGAGACACAATAATCTTGATAAAATTTTATTTTTCACAGGACCCAATTATTTTGTAACAGTGTAAAAACATAATGCTACATTCCATCTGTTGTTTTTATTTTCCCAATTTATTATCATTAATTTATTTCAATTTAAAAGCATGATTATTCAAAAGTTTCGTTAAAATCGTTTGGATTTAAACGCACATACATTAGTTGAAATAAAGTGAAAATGTTGACCCCCTTTACACGACTACTTAAACATTCTTTTATTACAAGACCTTAGTTAATAAACTTGAGGCTAAAGTATTTAATAGGTAAAATCTAATAAAATAAATTAAAATTTTAAATATTTAATAAACAAATTTTTTAATCTTAACTCCTATGAGGCCAAGCCTTTAGGTTGAGGATAAATTAATTAAAATGCAACGCACATAACATCAGGAAACTCTACAAGGTTGCGAAAGTATATACATGGTGGCAGGCCAACAAAAAAGCTATAAAAATTATTTGAAATTAAATTAACAACAATTAAAAGAGGAAGAAAAAAACAAGTTCAAAATGTTAACCTTGATCTGAAATCAATAGTGAATTAAAAACCAATCATTTAAAGAAATTGAAAAAATATACATTTAAAAAAAAGTATATAATTTAATTAAAAAATCCATCTTTTTCTGCAACATTATAATCTTAACGTTATCATACAAAGAAAGAATATTCAAATGATTTAAGGTATTGCAAGAAAATAAAATCTAAATAAATTTCCCGAATTTTGATCATTTACAAATATTATATACCCAGCGAGATGGGCGGGGTCGTTGCCTGAGGGGTGAGGTCGGTCTTTTTAGCGCATGCGTCGAAATAAGCTTGCAAAGAGTCCAATTGTTGACAAAGGATATCTCGAAATGTTTCCATTTCGGCCATCTTCTCTTTCAAACAATGACGATAGCCACCCCTCTAAAAATGAAAAACAAAAACTCTCCATCTGCCACCATTTTTTTTCAAGGTTCGGTTTTACAAATTTTTTAATAAACTTAACTGCCCAAATCTCTTGTAATAATGTTTTAATCAAGCTTTTTAGTAACAAATGCAATTAGATATAGCCTGAAAATTAAAATAATATTAATGCGCAAAATAACTGTTTTCTTTTAGATTTGTCCAAAATAAAATATAAAATATTTTCTAACTAGCTCACTAGTCTAGACACAAGTGGAATCAAAAGTGATTACTTTGAAAGTACATTTAAATTAAATACATAAGCATGGGCGCAGCCAGGAGGGGCAGAAATAGGCAGTTGCCCCCCTCTAAATCCAAAAATTTGTTGAGATTTATTAAAATTATGGCTAAAATTTCACAAAATGATCATTTTGCCCCTCCCTAAATCATAATTGCCCCCCCCATCTAATCCCACTGCTGGCTACACTCATGCACACAAGATTAAAGTAAACAATTTACTCTAGTGTATAATTATAAAAAGTAAGATTTATAATATTTTAAGAAACAAAAATAAGAATTCTTACTTTAAGAGAAGAAGCAGATTGGGTTGTAGACAGGAGACTGTTATGTGATGCTATAGATAGACAAGATGGTTGTCTTTTGAGCATTAAACTATTTTCACTTCCACTGTAACCAGAGTCATTTGAAGAAGTACAAGTACATTTATAAAAGTCTATTGCATCCATCCAACGAT
Source organism: Gordius sp. MW1 (assembly GCA_964036665.1). Lineage (NCBI taxonomy): Eukaryota > Metazoa > Nematomorpha > Gordioida > Gordea > Gordiidae > Gordius > Gordius sp. MW1. The sequence continues at coordinate 24,118,400 of OZ038529.1, read as the reverse complement.
TTCTGTCCCGAGCTGTACCAGTTCTTAGATACCAGGCACTATCATTTACATTGACATCAAACCTTAATTCATCTAATTCATGAGCCTTAAAAGAATTTATTTATACTTATAATTGTGTAATCATGATATGATTAATCTAAAAAGAAGTTTCAATATTTGATAAGCAATAAATAAAGCATTAAATCTGTAATACTTTTAAATTAAGATATTTGAAAAACTGATGATTAAAATAATTAAAAGGTAAAAAGTTTTGAAAAAATAGTCTGGAGTATAGTTACATAATGATGATAAAGCTGATATTTAAAACACACAAAAGAAATTTAAAAGCATCTGCAAAATATAATGACTAAAGTTTTGAAATCAATTACCGTTATAACACTCTTGGATATACTAACAGCTCCCCGACAACCACATTCTACGTCGTCTTCTGATTTGTAGTAACTTAAGGTTCCTTGTTTTAAAATAACAAAACGATCTTGCCAACCGTGAATATAATTTGTCCATTTACTCAGAGTCCCATGCATTTCGGGTAAGCCTTGATATAAAATTTCTTCGGGAAAATCATCCTCATCGCTGAGTGTCAGCCCATCTTGAGTCATGCTAATTAGGTAGGGTAGGACTGAGACTATTCAAAAAAACCATTTACTACCATCATATGATTTTCAAGTAAGTAAGTAAGTATGTATGTATGTATGATTGCCGCGAAGACGCCCAAGAGCTTAGTAAGTGCAATCTAAGGTTGGGCCCCTTCTCACGCCAAATGGCGCATAAGGCCACGTTGGTGACAACGTGTGTAATGTACCTGTAACAAATTTGATTAATATGCAGTGTAATTATGGCATGGTTATATGTAATACCCTAATCCATAAGAATTAAAGAGAACATTCTGGGAGAGCGATTATTACGAATGAGATGTACGCGCCCTTGTAGTTGAAAGACAAGATAGTTGGTTTTTTGAGAACTCTATCCATAATTTCCTATCTTGCATTATTGTCAACATTGAATCCCAGTCCTGACCCAATAGTTGGATTTCACGAAAAGTCTTATGAAGCCAACTGCCGTTGCACTTCAAGCCTCTTAGTGAAGGAGGACACCAGAACAGGGAAGACAGGCAATAGTTTGTTCCCTTCCTCCGGGCCTGATGCGCTAAAAAATTCCACTTCCTTGTTAACATAATATTTTTAACTGGAGGGATCTTGCAACGCATCCACAGATTTTCGTTTGTTATCGTTGCCGGATAAAAGATTCGACATACAATTCGTAGCATTTTGTTTATGTTAATTTGGAGTTTTTTTATGCCGGGAGCACGCAACGACCAAGATTCACACCCATAAAGAAGTGTTGGTAGAATCATAACTTTAAAAATCCTCAGGCGGGTGTTAAGGACCAGTTGGCGCGAGCGCCAGATTGCCGAACAAGAGTAAAATTTTACAAGAGTTCGTCGGAGCTTTAAATCTAAGTCTTCGTCAGCATAAGAATCCTCTGTTAGTTCTACTCCTAAATACTTTACTCTGTGGGATGCTTGTATTGGGTTATTTTCTATTATTAACTCCTCCTCTGATTGATTATTTATTACAAGCATAGAGCACTTACTAGCATTTATAAACAACCCTGCTTGTTTCGCCTGAGTAGCAAATCTATCAACCATCGATTGAGCCTGTGATACAGACGAAGCGATAAGGCATATATCATCCGCAAAAAGTAGTGATGATATGTTGGTACCGTTTACATTGATGCCATCGTAGCCAAGTATAGACCGCTTTACGATCAAGTCCATCGCTATTATAAAAAGAAGAGGGGACAGTGGGCAGCCCTGTCTAACTCCCACTGTCACTGGGATCGGGTCTGATTTGTGTTGTAGATGCGTTATTATTACTTTCATGTCTTTGTAGATCAGGAAGATCATAAGAATCAATTTTTTGGGAATTCCCAATAGACATAGCGACTCCCATATGTAAAGATGGGAAAGAGAGTCAAACGCTTTCGAAATGTCTAGGAAGACTAAAACCAAAGGATCCCCACTGAAACGCGACACATCTATCATATTTCTCAGGGTGATGATGTGTTCTGTTGTAGTCCGGCATTTCCTAAACCCTGCTTGATTTTGTTTGAGAATGCCCTCGACCTCATTATATATTCTGTTGTAGATTATTTTTATAAATATTTTGGACTCAAGATTTATAATTGTGATTCCCCTGTAATTATTAGGATCAGATGGATCTCCTTTCTTAAAAAGCTTGATAAGCCGCCCTTGTGACCAAGATTCTGGTGCCTCTTCTTTCGCCCAGACTTTATAAAAGAGTAGATGTAGCATAGTACCAGAGACGTAAGGATCCGCTCTCAGTGCCTCTGAGGTGAGTCCAATCAGGTCAGCCGCTTTGTGGGTTTTAAGCGATTTGATTGCTCTGTTGATCTCTGATACTGATGGTGGGTCAGTTAATATTGGGAGTGTCGGAGGTCCTTTAAATTTTATTATAAAATCTCTAAAGATGTCCAATACCGGCACTTTGAACTGGGGAGACAAAATAGATCTAAAGTAAAGCTCCCATGTTTTGGTTTGCACCAAGGAGTCGTTTGACTCACTTGCTGTTTTTATGTTGTAGTATGCCCTTTTTGAAAAGGAGCTACGATTTAGGCTTTTTATTATGTTGAATAGTTGGTGAGTATTATTTGAGCGGGCCGCCGCCTCTGCCTCGCTAGTTCGCGAATTAATATAAGCCATTTTATCCTGTCTTATGCTTGACTTAATGCGCTTGCTGAGGGCCAACAGGCAAGAGGATTTGTAGGGGGAATTTTTATCATCGAAAAAAAGTTGATTTCTTGTCCTCAGTAGCCCTATCGTTTGTTGTGAGAACCAAGTTTTTGTCTTCATTCGATTCTGGCACTTGGGGGCATTAGCAAATAGAGTTGATATTTTCAGACTCAACTCATTGATGGGTAAATCAGAAAAATTTGTATTTCTAAATTTGGAGCGTAGATATTCCCTGAATTCGGTTGTACCAGATAAACCTTGTGGCCTTATCGTTGGATTATTGCGTAATGATGGTATTCGTAAGGTGGCTGATTTCACTACCAGCTCAGCTGCTATGGCGCTGTGGTCCGCCTTTTCGATTATTGTGTCCTGTATAACACGAAAGTTTTTTACAATTTTATAATGCCGTGATCTGCACAGAAGGTGATCTATTTGGCTTGTTTGGGAACTGTTCCTTTTTCTAAATGTAGCCAGCTGATCCGTGGGGAGGTCGGAAAAAGTAGAGGCAATGCGCCACTTCAACCCTCTACACCATTTTTTCAGAAAAATCCCATTTCTATTATTTGTACCTAAAGAGTCAGGGCCAACCAAGCCAGGATCATCACGATCAGTGTACTTAACCGAAGAGTTGAAGTCGCCAATGATAATGGGCACTGATCTGCGATTTAGAGTTTTGATCTTTCCTGAAAGGAGAGTGAAAAAGTCTTTCAATATTTGAAGTTTATATGACGATGTGGGGACATAGACGTTTATCAATGAAAGAGTGCGTGACCCGAATGTGACATTGAGGATGAGGATTCTGTCATTAACCCAATCGATACTCGAGATTGAGAGACGTTTATTTAATATTGTGGACACTCCTGTGGTTGGGTTCTCACTGATGCCAGCATGATATATTGTGTAGTCTGAGTATGCGCTATCGACTCTGGAGAGGGGGATCCGAGTTTGTTGTAAACACAAAACGTCCAGTTTATATTTCCTAGCGAATGTTATCATACATTGTTGATTCCCTTCCACCATTAAGGTATTAACGTTTAGTGATGCGATCTTAATCCGCATGATAGTTTATATTTCGTCCAGTTATGAAAACCAATGATATTATTAGTTAAGATTTGGAGGGGGGGGGGGGTTAGTGTTAGTTTACTATGGATAATGAAAGTTAAAGATCAGGTATCGAAGTCAAAAGCGAGCGCACTTTAGTTTTTAAATTTATCAAGCATTTCCCTTTCCTATTTATTGATTAATGTAATCTCAATTATGTTTTAATATCGTGTATAGAGATCAGTTAAAATTAAAATTTTCTCTACTTTTATACGTATTATATATATATATCAGATTTAGTTATTAGATATCCATTCAGTTCAAAACGAAAGGTAAGATTCTACTATCCAGTAGCAAATCTGTTACTATTAATCATATCATTTTAGCATGTCAATGACGAATATTCCAAAGTTTTTCTATTTCTTATTTGTCAAATATCAATGTGCCAGTTATTTTTATCCATGCCAATAGATGAGATAAAGTTAAAATTACAAGCCAATAGTTAACATTAATCGATATTTTAAAAAACCTTCTCCTATTCATCTAAGCCATCTTTTTTACATAATATATGTGATGTCAAATTCAAGGTCAGTCTATCATAGAGATCAAATTATTGGACAACCTCCGATTCTGGCTAATCATTTGATTTGGATGGCAGGTGCTGAGTATTAATAAGTTTATCAAAGGGTGCATGCATTATAGAAACTTTTATTAAGCAAAACAAGGCACCCTCATCCTAAAGGGATTTATGATGGCATGTGATTAGGTTGGGAAGGAAGGTTTATGTTATCATAGATGATGTAAAAAGGGTTGTATAAACTATAATAAAAGAGATTCTCCTCAACTTATAAAATGAAAATTTGCATTGTAAGAGATGTAGTAAAGAATCAGTTAGATGGATAAATCCTAACCAAATACGGTTGCTGAAAAAAAAAAACTTTACAAAAGTCTCCTCAAATTTTAAGTCCTTATTAAACAATAATTCATTTTTATTAGTAGAGTCCAGTCCACATTTAACATTTTAAAACCTATGATTCATACTGTTGAGTAGAATATTCCCAATTTAAGAATACAATAAACATCAAACATTTTGTTCTTTATAAATGAGTTTAAATATTGTGATAGTTCCCCCAAATGATAAGAGTGCAAGAATTCAGAAATCATTCAGCTTTAATATATCTTATCTCAATTACAGGTGGTATAGTGTGTTAGTATGTAAAAGCAAAGATCAGTATTGTTAGTAGCAGGAGACATTAAAGTAAAAGCAAAACATGCAAGCAAATAGTATAAGCATATAAATATAGGATACGACACTTCCTTGGGACTTTGGAAAGAAGACCTGCAGTTTCTCATTGTTTTCTAGTTTGGGCATTGTACTCAGGATCGAGGTTTGGAGATGTGGAAAGAAAGTGTCTCATCATGGTTAGCTAGTTTGGGCGACACAATTGGTCTCAGTTATAAATAAAATCATTCATTTGGGAGGAGTGTGATGTTGATAAATAGTGAGTTGGGTTTTGTAGAGGTAGGATGATATATTTTTGCAAAATATCCCACATTATTTAGGAATATTATCTTTATCCTCCACTCGAAAATTTTGATTTTTTTCCCCTCTCTTTATGAATTCTATCTAAGTAAGTAAGTAAGTTTGCCGCGAAGACGCCCAAGAGCTTAGTTAGTGCAATCTAAGGTTGAGCCCCTTCTAACGCCAAATGGCGCATCAGGCCACGTTAGTGATAACGTGTGTAAATATGCTGTAAAAAATGGTTAACATGCAGTGTAATTATGACATGTAAATATGTAATACCTATTGACTTGAAAGTAATGTAAAGCCTTTAATGGTAAGGTCGTAAATGAATAATGCGTGAGAAGATCCTTAATGGGGGAGCCGCAATAATTTGTTATTAGAGAAGTCTTTCCAAAGCTTCCTGTCTTGCATGATGGGTAGCAATGAATTCCAATCATGACCCAGTGCTTGGACCTCACGGAACACCTTGTAAAGCCAGCTGCCGTTGCATTTGCGGCCTTTTAGCTGGGGTGGACACCAAAACAGGGAAGATAGACAATAGTTGGTTCCCTTCCTTCGCGCTTGATGTGCCAAAAAACCCCATTTTCTCGCGAGTAGAATGTTTTTGATTGGGGCGATTTTGCAGCGCACCCATAGATCCTCATTGGTTATTCTCATCGGATAAAATATCCGGCAAACGATACGTAGCATTTTATTAAGACTAACTTGCAGTTTCTTTAGGCTAGGAGCCTTCAGCGACCAAGAATCGCAGCCGTATAGGAGGACTGGTAGGATCGTGACTTTGAAAATTCTCAAACGTGTATGGAGCGTCAGTTGGCGTGAGCGCCAAATCGCCGAGCATGAATAGAATTTGACCATGGTCCGACGGAGCTTCGATTCGGCATCCGCTTTGGCGTAGGTATCTGGAGTAAGGTCCACTCCCAAATATCGGACTTTTTGAGATGCATTTATTATGTTGTTGTTGATTACCAGAGTAGAGTTCGAAGGATCGTTTATACAAATCATTGAGCATTTGTTGGGGTTTATAAACAGTCCTGCTTGCTTGGCTTGGATGCTGAACCTGTCTAACATTAGTTGTGCTTTGGAAATAGAAGGGGCCACTAGACATATGTCGTCTGCGAACAGCAGGGATGATAGAGTAGTGCCGTTTAGTTTGATACCATCAGTCGGAAATGTGGATCTCTTCATTATTAGATCCATCGCAATTATAAAGAGGAGAGGGGACAGCGGGCAACCTTGCCTGACACCAGAAGTTACTGGTATGGGCTCCGATTTATGGTGGAGGTGAGAGATAACTAGTTTCATGTTTTCATAGAGTAGAAAGATCATGAGAGTTATTTTCTTAGGCAAGCCTAATAAGCATAGCGCTTCCCAAATGTATAGGTAAATAAGTAAACAATCTAAATAGTCGAAAGGACAAATGTCACCAGTTTGAATTTATTAGAACTTAATTAATCACATCACGGACACGATTTAGCGATTAACACACATTGTGCTATTCTATATTTACTCAGTTTCAACAAGCGCTAACAATTCCTTTCCCTTAACTCCTGGGGTGGTTTGAATGTTTTTCTCTTAAACTCCCTTGAGTGGGTTTTGTAACAATATACATGATGTTTAAACTAATGTGTTGCTTGCATATTTTATAACTGGGTATTAATTTATGCCTCCATGAACATTAGCGCATAGATCGCACTTTCCTATAGGTATTTTGTTTAAGACTTTGCCCGGTTTTATTTAGCTTATTAAATGATGTTTAATTGGTTACGAATATAGTCATGCTAGTTGCTGTTTTTATATTCAGCGCACTTAGCTTCCGATATTTTAATCTAGCATTTAACTGCTGCTCAGATGCTAGATTTATCAGTTTGTAGTTCTCTAACTTTAAAAGCTTGTTTCTCCCAACGTATTGGCTGGAAATATAGCGTCTATGTCAATCCATTTCAAAATTTTGCATTAAATTTTAGCCGGGCCTGTCAGAGCATTGTTTAAAGGTGTATATCTATAACCCAGTTGACTACCTACAGACACATAGTATCTAACATGTACCAGTACAGTTGTGACTATATCCAACTGGGCCTAATAAATAACTACATTTAGACTATTGTTTTCTCAACCTCAATAAACTTCAATAGCAACTCTTAGTTGGGCTCTATATTGATGATACCTTAGCCAATTTATAGCTATTTGAAATAATATATATTTGTTAACTCGCTCATATAGAGAGGTTAATGAGCGACGTAGGTTATACTGACCACAAAAAGCTAAAGAATTAATGTTTTAAAACTAACCGTTCGCTTACTATATTAGAGCTATAATAGAAAAACAATTTATATATCTTATATGCATAAAAAAAGATAATTATAAAAAATTTATCATACAATATTTATCTTTATATTGGTACAAATGAGTCAAATAGTAAGCAGCTTATTATAGTGTTATAAGGCAACTTTTTTATTTATATGCGCCTTAAAATTCAGAGGAGCAATTGTGCTTTAAAATCTGCAAGGGTTATGTGAAATCTCAAAAAAAGGTTTCAATGACGGAATTAAAAAAAGAATTTTTTGTTTCAAACTATTTTATTTATTATTCGCGGAATATTTATTGTATTTAAAACGCGCGAAATAATATTAATTTATTTCACTTTCTAGTATGGCTACATTTTGAATTTTATTAAATCACTATTAAACCAAAAAAAATATAATAATTATCATTCTACGAGCGATATCGAGGTAATCAAATATATTTTCTAAATCATGTTATTAAAATAACAATCTTAATTCGATATAATAATAATCGAGAACGCGATGATAATTAAAATCGCTCGCTCGAGATGGGTAATAAAATCTATTTTTATCGTAGAGGGATTTGGCACAATAGCATATAATTATATGCGTGGGTGTGGGGGGGGGAATAAACAAACAAAAATAAACAAGCTAATTAACAAACGTGTGGAACACCACAAACATCACACCTCCTCCTTTATCGAGAAGTCAAAGACTTAAAGTCCTGCCATTCCGATAAAGGTATTGGGGTTTCAAGTGTTGTTGAAAGCCATTTAAAGACTGAGGCGGAATTAGGTCGAGGTGGCGATTTACTTTATTCTTTTAAACAAAGTTCAAACAAGCCATAGGTATAAGTATAACCAACATAATTTCCAAACATTTTCTGAAATTTAGCCCATTAATATAATTTATCGTCTGACATCTACTGCCAAATTATGACCTTTGCCCTCGGATCTACTCAGCGATAAAAAGGGTACGTCATGGCTAGCGGACTTTCTGTCCCAGCTCTGTAACGCACCGAGCAACAGTCGCAACCAAAATTATAATTAATCAATACTAAATTATCACAAAGGCTGTACCGTTTTACTATTATTTTATACCTAAACTATAACTTGCCATCTTTAAATAATCAAAATAATCATCTCTCGCCACCCTTTTCTAATTTTATAGAAGCAAAATACGCAGACCGCCAAATAAAAATCAAAGAAAACGCGAGGGGGGGGGGTTGTTTTAATATTGGTTAACAATATAATCGTCATATAATTAATATATGTAAATAAATCAAGTGTATAATTCTGTCTTACAATAATATTTTAGCGGCACATTAAGAATTTAGGCCTTGAGAATTAGTTAGGGATGATCTTCATAATCGATATTTTGATTTAAATCCGTTTCGGGATTTTCATTCGTTCGAAGAATTTTGCCATCTCTTCTCAGACATATTGAAATTTCCACTGAATTATGTTTGCGGTTTAAATTTGGTAGCCAATTGTTCGAAGGAATTGTTATCTTCCTCCGTCTCCCAATATTTCCGAATCATGGGGTGGTTCGATTGTTTTAGTACGTGGTTCGATTGCTTTTTAATCCGTCGCCACTTTGTGAAATCTCAAAAAAAAAGGTTTCAATGACGGAATTAAAAAAAGAAATCCTTTGTTTCAAACTATTTTATTTATTATTCGCGGAATATTTATTGTATTTAAAACGCGCGAAATAATATTAATTGATTTCACTTTCTAGTATGGCTACATTTTGAATTTTATTAAATCACTATTAAACCAAAAAAAATATAATAATTATCATTCTACGAGCGATATCGAGGTAATCAAATATATTTTCTAAATCATGTTAATAAAATAACAATCTTAATTCGATATAATAATAATCGGGAACGCGATGATAATTAAAATCGCTCGCTCGAGATGGGTAATAAAATCTATTTTTATCGTAGAGGGATTTGGCACAATAGCGTATAATTATATGCGTAGGTGGGGGGGGGGAATAAACAAACAAACAAACAAAAATAAACAAGCTAATTAACAAACGTGTGGAACACCACAAACACTACAGGTTATAATAGGAATAAAATTCAATCTGTATTAATTCTATTTAGTTGTAATTTTATAATATTTGTAATAGTAGCCGAATATAGCTTTTTGATATAATTAGAATAGTTAGTGCTTATGCTAAGATCTGCATCAAGCGGCCTACGCCAGAGACCATGAAAGCCAGCGGCTCGCTGAGCGAATTATAAATTTAGATTTTAGGGCGGGTACCATGGAGCAATTCTAGGAGAATTTTTATGTGGTGTATTCCTTTGTTTTCATGCATTATTTTGTCACTTTTTGATTTGATTATATGTTATTAAGTAGTTGTTGTTTTATCCCGAGAATCGAGAATTAAATTAAATTATTTGAAACACAGAATTTGAAAAATTCTTGTCCAGCAAATTGTGGCCCATTGTCTGAAAAAATCTGCGTCGGTATTCCAAATCTACAGAACCAATTCCGTAGATGATTAATTACGGCCGATGTTGTTGTCGAAGTTACCGTTGCTACCTCAACCCATTTCGAGAATGAGTCTATTAGTACCAACCACCATTTTCCTTCTATTGGACCAGCTATATCAATGTGCACACGGTCCCACACCCGATCAGGTAAATTCCAAGGATTGAGCGGTACCTGCTTTTCTGAAGGTCGCACTTCTTGACATCCTTCGCATGATTTTACATGTCTATCAATGTCTTCATCTATTCTCGGCCAATAAACATAATAGCGACAAACATTTCGCATTCCAGTAATTCCTGGATGTCCTTAAGGTAAAATCCTAAGAACGAAATTCTGTAAAGATTTTGGAATGATCAACCTATTTCCTAAAAATAATAGTCCACTTTCGTACGAAATCTCTTCACGTTTATTGAAATATCCTTTTATGTCTAACTGAAATTTGGACATATCTATGCGCCAATTGCGCTCAATAGCACGAATTAATTCTAGACAACTACTATCTGTCTTTATTGCATTTTTAATCATTTCTCTGTTCAGTGTTAAGTCATCTATCATTAATAACCCGACATTGTTTATATTGGCATCGTCACCATCTTCGTGAGTAGTCAATCTAGACAGAGCATCTGCACATTTGTGGTCTTTACCCATACGATATTTAATTTCATATTGATATGAATTTAATAGTAAAGCCCACTGTACCAGCCTGTTATTAACCATTTTGGGTTGATCCCTTTTACAACCGAAATTCTTTCTAACGGTTTGTGGTCCGTTGTTAACGTAAATTTTCGTCCTCTGAGATACTGATTAAATTTTTCAATTCCAAAAATTATGGCTCTAGCTTCACGGTCAATTGTCGAATATTGTTTTTCTGATTGGCTCAACGTTCTAGAAGCATAAGCTATGGGTCTTTCAGATTTGTCGGGGAAAACATTAGATATCAAGGCGCCTACACCTGTCTCGGACGCATCGACTGCAAGATTAACCGGTAACGTTGTACTATACGGTACTAAGGTGTCAGAAGATGTAAGCATCAACTTAACTTCATCAAAAATTTTCTGTTCTTGAATTGTCCATCTCCACATTATGGTAGAACCAGTCAAGGCATGTAGTGGAGCACATTTTTCATGTAATCGAGAGATTTGAAAACGCATCATTTCGGGTTGTGTGATTCGGGCAGCTTCAATTTTTGGGCATGGTCGGGCGGAGACTTTGAAGGGTTCGGGCTGACCCGGGCGGGCAATTTAATCATAAAATTGGACCATGCCGGTTATCAGGCCCACAATTTAATTTTTAGCTTGTCAGTGGTTAAATAGTTTATTACAGTAGGCTATAGTTCAGAGGGTCCTATGTAAATATGGTTAAATTTAATAAATTTTTTAAAATTATAATGATTACCTAAAGCATCAAGTTGTAGAAAGAACTTAAAATTCATTGTTAATAAGCATATATTTCACATATCTACCACTGACAATTTTTGAGGTCAATAAAATTTATGCCAATAAAATATGAATTTAAAAAATTTATTTTGCTAGAGTAAGCATGTAGTAAACAAAATAGTTAACAATTGGCATCTTTGATGTATATGATATGTTGGCGTATTCCATGTAGGTTTTCCCTCTCAAGAAACCTCACTAAAAGGGCGTAGCCAAATTTGTATTTAAAAGGGGGGCATTAATGACTAAGGGAGGGGCAAAATGTTAATTTTTAGTAATTTATGCCATAATTGTATTAAATTTCAACAAAATTTTGGATGTAGAGGGGGGCATCAGCCCCTCCCTGTCATTCCCTCGCGAAGTCCATGCCTCCTTAATTATAATTATATATAATAACACTCTATTTAACATGTTTTATAATATTTTTAATATGTCCGCAAATCCTTTTATTTCAATAATGTAATATGTACACTTGGCGAAGTAAATAAATCAATATAATATCGATCGGATAAGGTAAATATGGGACGATGGCAGGAGAAATTTATCCGTACAACCAATAGGCTAGAATAGGTGACGTCTACGGGCAAAATGACGGTATCGGATTAAGGGACGTTTGGCTCTTGTTATGCCGCTGGACTAATGTGTTCTAAAGATAAAACATAAACATATCGCCCCGCAGGACTAACGTGTCCTGAACAAAAAATAAATATATCGTCCCGCAGGACTAGCGTTCTAAATTACAATATAAATATCTGATTTAATCATGGTCAAATTCAGGCTATTTAAACCTTGTCGATGCACTTCTCAATTTGCATGAGGGATGCCCACCGTTCGATGTAATGCACATCTCCGTGCCTTTTACATATTCGTCTGCTTCTACTCCATTTATTCACATAACTAATTATATTACATTTTATTCACACACCCCTTTAAACATTATTCCCACCATTAGTTGGCCAGATACAACACGCCACCTTATTTGCATAAGCGCAACTGCGCAATTAACCCAAATTAAACCACAACTACAACAATTTTGTAAACATTTAACAAGTGTTTAAACGGGTTAAGAATTGTATTTTCGATAAATAAATAACTAGGGATAAATTAGAAAGGTCGGCAAAAGGTAAACACAAATCAATTCAATTTTCATTTTCGATTGCTATGCAATTTTTAATATAAACCATTTATATCTATACAACTTAAACAAAATATTGCCGATTTTATCATGGTGAGCATGGGCGTGGCCAGCATTGGAATTAGAGGGGGGCTGTAATGATTTAGAGAGGGGCAAAATGATCATTTTTTAAACTTTTAGCCAAAATTATAATAAATTTCAACAAATTCTTGGATTAAAAGGGGGCGCCGCCCCTTCCTGCCCCCCTCCTTAGCTACGCCCATGGTGCCTCCCCCTAATGTGGTTTAAAATTTGCTAAAAAATTATTTAATAGCCCCTCCCTCTTCCTCCCGTCTTAAATCCAAGCTACCCTCTCCTGTATTTTAAAGGTTTGAAGTCCAAGGGGTAGGGGGTCACCAGACCTAATTTGTCCCCCCCCCCTTTAAAGCTCTAAGTAACCGAACAAATTTACCCATAATAATGAATACCCGTCAAAGTAGCAGAATGAAAAAGTAGCAGAAAAATATTTTTTTAGATAATCTCAATATTAGAATTCTCAAATGGGGAGGGAATTTATTATGTATTCCTAACCCTAACATTGTTGATGAATCCTGACGTATATGACCAATTTGGCTGCTATTTTTCTGCTACTCTGACCGGGTGCCATAATAATATATTCCCTTACAAGTAGGGGGGAACTGACATGTTCCTATAATTTTATGCGCGCATTAATTAGAATTAGAAACGTCTCAGCAGAGAAGAAGCAACGACAGTTATCAGAGATCCGATATAATATTGCGTTATCACCATTAAGAGGTAGAGATGAACTATCAAACAGTGTAGATTATAAGATTATAAATATGCTATAGGTTAAATAGCAATGATAGGTATTAATCTCATGTTTGACCCTAAGGCATAGTAACAGCATATTTAACCCTTTAGAATCTTAAATAGAATTCATGCTGACACACTTTCATTTTATATTATATTATTAACAGTAAATTTCACTATTTATAAATTTTAATAATATCTTCGTGGTATATCCATGCTAAAAATTAGTGAAAAAAGGCATTTATATAACAAGAAAGTAGTTAGGGCTTCGTCGTATGGCCTTGAACAATGATATTTCCCATAGGCAATCATATATTCAGGATGAAAATATTCGATTTTCTATTATTTATATCCAGTATCACCGTTGGACATTTATTGGGTAAGTATCAATAAATCGAACACCTTAAAGTATTATTGAAGCCAGTGAGTTTATTTCAGAGGGGCGGACAGGGCATGGGCGTGGCCGAGAGGGGGGGGGCAAAGAAGGGCGGCTGCCCCCCTCTAAATTCAAAAACTTGTTGACATTTATTAAAATTATGACTAAAATTTCTAAAAATGATCATTTGATTTTTTGATCCGAATTGCATAGTATAATAAGTAAATATATCACCAAGCTTATTTATATGAACCATTAAAAATTTTGTGATGTTAAAGTTAGATATTTATTTTAGGAAAATTTAGTTTATTAACTAGTAGCAAAATTAAATGGATTCTTTATTCATTATAATTATCCGCGTTGAAAATTAAAATGAGATAACGAATATTCAGGTGGTAAATAACTTTAAAATGTAAAAAATTTCCAAAAGTTTGGATTTAAAAAGTCGGGTCGGGCTAGGCTAAGCGTTAAAAACATATTTTAGACTTGGATACTCATCAATTTAGATGGGCACAGGGGCAGTGCCCCCCCCCCCATCTAGATTTATTAAGCATTAAAATTAACTTCCTATGGAATATATTATTGTATATAACCTTTTAAGGAATTGCATAAATTATTAAAAATTTGGATTATCACCCTAGGATTTAGGGTGGAGTATATTATATTGCTAATCTCTTTAATATACTTCTTCTCCCTACTTAATTCTTAGGTTACATAATATGCCATTAACTACTCCGATATTTTATTACTTTTAATATAACTTCTTTTAAGTATATTAAATATGCTACATTTTGTTAGCGATTAGAATATTTAAGCATTTAAAATTTTAAGGTATTCATGCCCCACCCCCTCTGAATCGCAATTCCTGATATCCTGGTAAATTTTATAACGTTGATGTCTAGGTTTATTTAGGTTTAAATCATTTTTTTATTATAAAAATTCATCGAAATAGTAGACCATAAACTACTATTAATTTAAAGTCAAACATTTGAGAAATTAGATCGAATTATAGTCGAAAATCCTTTCTAAATCTAACAACTTAGGTTTAATAAAACGTCCAATTTTTATTTTAATGCGAATCCAAATTAAAATCGTGAAGCACACGAATTATAAAACAATCCTCCTCTTAAAAATAATATTTATGTTAATTAAAAAAACTTCTACCTTAAAAATGGCAATATTTTTTCGAAAATTAATTAAGTACTCAAATAAACCCATAGCAATTAGATATAGAAAACATGCGATTTGCGTGCAACCAAACGAAAAAAACCTTAAATTCAAATCAACTTACCGAAACTCGGCTTCTTAAATTAAATTCCAATATATTACGCATTCCTCTTACAGATCTCGGGGCAGAGACTTCAAACGCTAGCTATTTTTACGATGACGAACCGCCCAATTTATTCATGGCACCGCTCAGACCCTCAACTTATCCTGACCCCTCAGGACCAAAGCCCTTTTTTGGGGAGGGCGGGGTTCGGGAATTTACTGAAATTTCCGAACGAGGACGAGTTTTGGCGAGTGCTATGCTTACCTGCAGCGAAGGGATTAATTGCGTCGCACCCATGCGATGCGTGTCCACTAATGGCGGTGATCAAACTTGTGGGTGTCCGCCATCAATGGTACTCGATGTAGTCAATAATGTGTGTGGAGGTATTTGAAATAAAACTACACAAATCACACGAAATCATAAGATCAATCATGGGCGTAGTCAAGGAGGGTGGGGCAGGGAGGGGCGGCTGCCCACCCCTAATTTGTTGAAATTTATTAAAACCCTCCCTAATTCATTATTAGTATTAATCCCCCCTCTAATTTCAATGCTTGCTACGCCCATGAAGATCAATAATAAATTTATAGGATTTAAATTAAAGCTATCCATAATAATGAAAGATGTAATCATAATATTTTAATTTTTAAAATTATAGTATTAGGCGTATGAATTTAAAAAGTATTCATATTTTAAATTAATGAATCTCGATTAAAAAGTGTTACCATCTAAAGGCTTAATATATCAAAAACTTCAAACTACAAGTGTATGTAGTAGGGTTGTAAAAAACCTCGGTTTTGCCTAGTCGATCTTTGGTGTTTGTCGACTATACGAAAAACAGGACAAAAGTTAGTGGATTGTTTTTCTTATTAGTCCGTTTTTTGGTCGACTTCTAGACTTTGTCGAAATTCGAAAAACATACTAGAGAATTTTGGCCTATTTTTGTTATGTCGATTGTTAGTCTTATTTGAACCAAAGGGCGACTAAACAAAACCCTGGTTTTTTTACAACACTACTGTGTAGTTGGTATATAATAAACACGTGACTTGGCATTATAGCCCATATTTATTCATTGTACGCGCTAGAGGTTTATTTATCAAATTAATGCCAACTTTTGTCAGTGACGTCACATGCTTGTTGTATCACTATAAAAATATTTTGACCTTCCCAGTGTTGTTGTAAAAACGGCTGGGTTTTGTTTGGTCGATCTTTGGTTTTAATTATATTTCTGGTCTGATTTCCAATTTGGACTAAGCCTAAAAGTCGACTAAGAAAAACAGACCAAAAAATCTTTAATCTGTTTATGTTTAGTCAACTAAAATCAAGGGTCGACCAAACAAAACCCAACCCTTCTTACTACACTGCCTCACAGCAATACAAGTTTTAAATGAAATCTGATAAAATAACGTTCATTCAATGCTATGCCTTTAAATCACGATTTGTGGTCAACATTGACTTCTGTAATCATTGGAAGAAAAGTGCAATCTATATTCGCATTAAATGTTTGTAAAAGCTTAAGGTGAGCATGCTCTTGGTAGACGACCCCACTTTGAGGGGTTTAAACGCGAGAAACTAAGAACGTGGAAGGCCATTGAGAAAAATTTTAAAGAGAGCGATTAAAATGCAATGCTGGATAAGATTAACTCAAAGGCAACCACCATCCGGAGATAAATTATATGTGACATGAGAAGCTGCTACTTGGGTATAATTCAAAGATTAAAAATGGGTTTCACATGAACCGAATGGAAGGCCGTGGAAGATTCGAAAACGACTTAAGCTGCCAGGCAGAAATCAAATGTAGTTATTTCAATCGAGTCGTGACTGAAGAGCAGTGTTGTAAAAACGGGTGGGTTTTGTTTGGTCTTTGGTTTTAGTCGAATAAACATTAGCAGACTAAAGGCTTTTGGGGTCTAATCTTCGGTCTGTTTATCTTTAGTCGACTAAAACAAGGAGTCGACCAAACAAAACCGAGCCGTTTTTACAACAGTACTGCATAGGGTGCTAGGGTATATTTTAAAAATGCCAATGGTAAAGGATCAGGAATAACTTTAAGCCAGTCGTCGACTTCGAGTTAAAAGACAAATCGCTATGAAAAGTAGATAATTCTTCTATTTTAGTAGCAATCATAAGTATACACGGGCGAAGCCAAATCCTTAAATTTGTTGAAAATTATTAAAATTATGGCTAAAATTTCAAAAAAATGTTCATTTTGCCCCTGCCTAATCATTATAGCCCCCTACTAATTCCAATGCTAATAACGCTTATGTAAATGTATGATCTATTATAAGCTGCAAAAATTTGAAGAAATCCTTAATTTTAAACGCTACCCATTTCAAAAAATACACCCCAAAGTGATGTTGTCGAGAAAACAATTGAGGCTTTTAGTTAAGAGATATTTTCGCATGTTGTTAAACTCACTAGACTTGGCGTTTTAACTTGTTTAGTTGCCCTTCTAGTAAAAATGCTGGAAAATGGTTTAATTACTGCTTTCCTTGGGGGAGTTATACTTTTTGTGGTAGATATCAACATTTTGTCAGATGGCAAGCATATATATAGCCAACGTTGGGCAATAATTTAAATTAAATTTTATCATCATTTTTTCAATAGTAAATGCGTAATTTTGACACAAAAAGTGCGGTTCCATATTTACATATCGGGTAGGAGCGAAAACCAGATCCTAAAACTGTTACAAATTTAAAATGGGAGTTTAAGAGTTTAAAAAATTGAACTCGAACTCTGCTGTCCATTTTTTTACAAAATTAAATTGTTTTTGTAATGCTATCTAATACAACTTTAACATACTTTACGATACAAAATTAAAATTTGAAGGTGGGAATGATAATTTTTGGGAATTTTTTAGATATAAACACATAATCTGAGAGCACGATAAGGTCTTGTTACCACCAAAGCATTAAATTGGCATATTATGATCATGCTAACCAGGAAGTAGTCAATGGAAATCAGTTGACAACCTCTCTTTTCTCCTAAATTAAGGAATTATTTTTTTATATTTTAAGGACTTAATTTAAAATTTCACAAAAAATCATCATTTACTCTTCCCAGCCTGTCATATATTATAATTAAATTGGCTACAAATTATTAAACATATTCTCCATAGGCGTAGCCAGCATTGGGATTAGGGGGGGGGGCAATGATGATTTATTGAAGGGCAAAATGATCATTTTTTGAAATTTTAGCCATATTTTTAATAAATTTCAACAAATTTTTGGATTTAAAGGGGGGGGGGGCAGCCACCCCTCCCTACCCCTCCCCCTTGGCTACGCCATTGATATTCTCAATATCATATTTAATTCTTTTTTTACTGAAAAATAATTAATTTTTAATTTAATGATACCTCGTGACTTACTAATGATTGTATTTTAAAATTAAGTCCAAGCTTATAGCGTTAGAGCCGTGGTACGCATAACAACGGTGTTGTTCAATCGTGACCTTTTCGATCCGAGATCAGCTGTTTTCTCTGATTTGAGCAGTCGCATACTTTCATTCTTTTGGCTCGTGGTTACTCTCAACCCTGGGGCCACGCAAGGCATACTCGATATAAATGTGATCCGATTTACGCCGGGGAGCGTTTTGGTACACGCCGATTTCCTACTGCGAAACGGTACATTCACCTCGGCCGTCATTTTAAAGAAGATATCGTTTGTGATTCTTGTTTTTTTATTACATTTTAAATTTATAAAATGTAAGGCGAGATATGCGGAGTTTTTTAAAAACAATTATTATTAGATTTTAATCATATATACCTCAAACATGTTAACTGACACCCTTTACTAAATAATTACTATCAGTTATTTGTTGATCTATTGTAAGAGTCTTTGGCTACATGGGCGTCAAGGGGGAGGGGGCAGGAGGGGTGGCTGCCCCCCTCTAAATTCAAAAATTTGTAAATTTTTTATTTAAATTATGGCTAAAATTTCAAAAAATATTCATTTTGCCCCTCCCTAAAGCATTATTGCCCCCTCTAATTCCAATACAGGCATCGCCCACGGTCTTTGGTACACTATAAAATATATTTAATGCTATATTCGACAGCATCAAATGTTTTTTACTAACATTTAATTAAAATTACAGTACGATTTTAAATAAGGGCGTTGCTAGGGGCATGGAAGGACATTCCCCCCCTCTCATAAATCCAAATTTAATACGAAATTTCTTTATAGGTACGAACGCTACCAATACATTGAGAAACATAAAACGTTCCTTGGAAGAAGGATTATTAGTGCCACCAGCTCATTCTCCCCTCAACTTGACTAACTCGCAACTCCTCACCTTGTACCAAGAAGACCCCTGCTCGCCCGATCATTTGATTCAAAATGGCGGCGCCCATGAGGAAAGTTCGTCTGCAATAACGCTATGTCCAATCCATTCAATTTGTTTATCCTCGGCGGAAAAGCAGTTTCTCGGTTGCCGTTGTAAACCCGGTTACGTCAATGTGGCCCCGTTTGGCGGTGGGGATTCGGAAATTTCCATAAATTGTCGGAAAGGTAAACAATAAATAATTGTCGTATATAGTAAACAAATTTATGTAAACAAATATAATATATATTTTGTAATTATTGGTGTTTACTTTAATTTAAACATCTAAATGTATGTTAGCAAAACCAACTTAAATTTTGCTAAAAAACATTTTGATTTATTATTTCTTCCGTATATTTATTTTAAAAACAATTTTTTATTAAATATAATTAGAAAGTGTTCAAGATTTGTGTTCGATAAATTTTTGTCTCCACGGGGGTATGTGCGACATTTTGAATGGTACCAAAATATGTCATTGTCCAAGATGGCATTACGGGCGAAAATGTCAAATGAAAGCAATTTATATTTATGTTACACTAGCTGCTTTTTTGCTTACTTTCCTAGCCCTGATCAGTCTTCGAATTTATACCGTTCAAATCAAACGGAAAAAGTAAAAACAATAAATATTAATTTAATTTTTTAATTAATTTTATTACTTTTGAAGAAATCTTAAAAACAAAGGAAATTCACATCAATTTACAACATATGACGATAACAATTTGGATCATAATTCCTGATATATTAGAAAGGCAAACTTACAAATTATTTTGTTATTAAAAAGGGATTTTGTATTATCTGTAAATATATTAATGTACAGACAATTCATATACATCGTCATTTATCTACCGGTTAATTTAAGATAAAGCTTATTTATTCTTTATTTTATACAAATAATTGTTTAAAAATCGCGTAGTATATATCTTATTTTATATATATTCCACAAATTTTCCATATCAAAAATTTGATAATTGTATAAACCACAGATATATGAAATCATATTTAGCGTCAATAAAAAATGATCAGAAATATTTGCTCGTAAACTTAAATTGACTAGTTAATGGGGATGTAGTAGTAAAATTATTATTTATCAATCTAATTATATTGCCATTGATTGTAGGTAAATGGTTTAATTTGTAATCGACCTCTAATATTGCACAAAAACTAAAATGCTTTTTCAAAATATGTTTTGGCGCCAAACAATGGCGTCACTTTTAAAAATTAGTTATTAAAATCAGTTATGAGCCGGGCAAATGGAGCGATTGGTAACGTATCGTGCATAGTGGGGTTGAATGGTGGAAGTGACGTAACTTAAAATCGGCTTTAAGCTTTGGGGGTCATTTTGAAAGTAAGGATACGTCGGCGTTAGGGTACTGCTTTGAATCAGCTGTTTTTTGCAAAATTCGATTGTATCCTCCAATATTTTGTAGGTGATTGGAAAGTAACATGCCTCCAGTTCATCCGGAATTTCCTTGATTACCGCCATATGATTAGTCGATCGTGGACCAATGAGCGACGAGGGCGATTTCAAATTTAAATAATTGGAATTGGCGCGAATAGGGATTGGCTTAGAGATATATGTAGGGGGTTTTGGCTGGCTCCCTTTTCTAAGTCTATAATTTTCAAGCATCCCGTTGACGTAAGCATTGCAAAAATCACGTTCCTGATCACTTACCTGAACATTGGTCTCATTTGGTTTTCTGCGTTGTTCTGACATTAGAGTTGGTGGCAGTGTTCTCCATAAACATTTACCCTTCAAGTAAGTGGACACTTCAGTTCCCACTGGCTCGGTATAATGAGATTTTTCTGGAAAACATTTGTCAGTTTTGCATTTTAAAATGAATTGACCTCCCGAGGAAGAATTCAGTTCGGAGGAGGATTTAGATAATCTCTTGTAACTCCTTCTACCCTCTTTTCCCGCCCTTTCTTTACCACTCGCGGCGCTCAGCCGATTGGTCAAGAGATATTTGAATGTGGTCACGTGATTTTTAAAACCATCCAACAGCGAGGCTGGAGTCGGACGGAGTAGTTTACGCCTACTCCCCCTCACCCGCCCCGGAGACCACGTGATCGGATGAATGGCGTCGAGCGTCCAACTTTTACGAAAAGATTTCCGTTTCGGAATTTCCACATCCCCAAACGAAATATGGCTGCCATCTTGAAATGTTAAATCCTCCAGGGGAGTGGTGGGGCTGTTGGTTAAATCAAATTTATACCTTTTGCCGAAAGTGTTTAAACTCCTTTGTGGACAAGAATCAACTTTATCTAACATTTGCAAATCGTTTAACGTGCCCACGCGTAAATAGTCGAGCTCACAGTAAGAAGCATTTGGCAAGTCGAATGTGATAGATTTTGGTATTTTACATTTTTTACGCAATTTTTTAAAAAGACTTTCCATAACTTTAGTTTCACCCAAAAAGATTTAATTCACTATCGATTTAAATCATAATCCCCCCCCCCTATTATAATCTCCATCGCTTATAAACGCGACAATGATTATGTTAATTAGATTTTACTACATTGTATGTAATTGTCGCGACAGATGTCCCCAAACCACATATACACTTCAAATGACGCTGGGGACCTTTTTATCAAATTACACCAAATTTTGGTTTGTGTTTTTCTAAATCTAATCGATTTTAAAAGCTTTAGGGCTTGGGGACATTCAAAACGTTGTCATGAGATTGTTGTTATCAGATAAGCTTAACTAAACCACGCATTTAGTCTCGCACTACTAATAGTTAAGGCTTGTAAAATAGATGTTAACAGTATTGCATTCATTCTCGGTAAAAAAATCACGAAATGCTCAGTATTTTTTAAAAAATGCCCAGTTTGACTTTAGAAACTCCATTTCGCAAATGATAATTTATATTATAAAAATACTTAATCCTTTTTTTAATCTTAAGATTGTATAATTTTTTAATATACATCGAAACCTTCATAAAATTAATGTGTTTGCTAAATTTTAAATTGGTCAATATTAGAGTAAATATCCTTTAATTTAAGAATAACTTGGCTAAAATGGAAAAAAACTGAACAAAAGATAATACTGAGCAGCTGTTTAAAGTATTAAACCCTTTATAATTTACTAAGCATCTTAATGAAGCCTACTTAGGGGCCGGGCAAGATAAAAGCTTAATTAAGTCTGACCCTGGCTAGTCGGCTTTATGATCTTTAAATGAATGATATAAAATCTTAAAAAAATTTGTATTAACTCTGTTTAACATCAAGAAAAATTGATTATTTTTTAAAATTGATATAACAGATAAATATTTTATTATAAATACAAAAATAAGCATTTTAATTGACACCGTTAGTTAAATAATCTAACATGTGTCTAATTTTATATTAACTTAAGATAACACTTTATTTAAAACTACCATTTAAAATTAGTTAGCTTAAGTTAGAAATACTAAGAAAACATTTATGTTGATAACAAATTTTAAAACCTGTAATAAATGTATATTTTTTTGCAAATACAACAATTATACAAAAATTTCAATACAAAAGCCCTTAAAAACTAAAAAAATTATGTTTTGCCCCCCCCCCTCCCCCCTAATTGAACTTAAAACATTTCCCCCCCCCCCCCCCCCCTTTAATCTAAAACCTGCCTTCGCCCATGATTGCTCTATAAGCATTTCATTCTCCTCAACTTAAACATTTTTTTATTTAATAAAATGTCTACATTCCCCTATTTTTACCGTTATTTCCCGTATTTTTCCCAAATTTCCCGGGAAATTCCCTAACTAAAATTTCCGGGGAAAAATCCATCTCTAGTAGCGACAGAGGGGTTAAAAAATAAAAAAATCTTAGCTTTTAACGGTTAGCGATGCTTAACTGATTAAAGAAATCATTTAACTTTAAATTAGTAAAATTATAAGGGAACGTTTAATAAATGTTTCAAATGGAGGAATACTATTGGAGTGAGCTTCTTGAAAATACTATCAAAAAACACCGGTTTTATTATTTTAGTCAAGAGGAGACAAATATCATTAATGCCCTCCCCCTAAATACAAGAAAATATCCCCACCCCCTTCTAGTTCATACAAATTGAATTAAATTAAAAAAATGTAGGGGAGACCGGGGCCTAAATAGCCATAAAAAATTAAACCACTTTGAAAAAAACTAATGAAGATTTTTATAATTTTTTTATTGGAATACATTTTTATAGTCTATTTTTATTATAGAAAAGAAAATTGAGAAAAAAAGCTTATGATTTTTTATAAATTGAGTTTAAAAAAATCAAAAATCCAAGAAATTTCAAAAGTGCCCGGGGTTAGTTAGAGCTATGTTCAGGGGATAGATTAACCCTGACGTTTTGGCTTCTTAATAGTGTGTGCTAACTCAAATCCATAAAAATATTGTTACATTATAAAAACATAGAAAATTTAAATGCAATATTATTGTATTTTATATGATAAAAATAAAATAAGGGTCAAGATGACAATCTGACTCAAGTATACTTAAAAGACAGATTCTGCTATGTAAAAACAACTTTTAGTAGTTTTTTAAAATATAATTAGAGACTATTTCTCTTCTAAATTACACTAAGTTGAATTATAAACAAGATTTTTGTTTTTTGAATTTTGTCATTTGTAAGGCCCAATGAAAAATGGCTATAACTAGCCCCTCTCCGACTAGCCCCGACCCCTATTTTTATGAACAATTAATAATTCAACATGTTATGTTACGAATAAAAATTTAATCATTAGGCGGGTTTTATATAAAAAATATCCCCTTATAAGATAAAACTTAAATTAGTCCAAAATATAAAGCCAAAAAAATTTTATATAGAAAATTTTGTCAAGACTACTAATAGCCCCAAAAAATCGTTTTTCTTCTATAAAAATGTTAAATTTTATTTTTTTTTCTAAACAAAAATTTTTTTACTTATACCTTATGAAAACATACACATATGGTTTAAATTTTAATCATATAAAATTATTGTTTTTAAAAATAATTACAAAGATAATAGTAACCCCGGGCTACGACTAGCCCCGGTCTCCCCTAATTTATTTTTAATATCGCAAAATAAAATGTAATTGACATTTAATATATAAAAAAAGGATGATAGAAATAACAAATAAGAATTGGATTCATATAAATTATTTTAAAATTTTGGGGTCACGTGGACCCCATTTTATCCCATTACCGTAATATTAAATTTTCTTCGTTTAATAATATCTAATGATATTTGAAACTATAAACTCTTACCAAGCAAAATTTTTAAAGCCTTTTGTATTTCATATCAAAATGTGTTAAAGTGTAGTTCCTAAAAGCGTAAAAAAACTATTTCATAGTCTTTTATATACAATGTAATTGGGTCAAGTTTAATTCCGTTTTTTTGCATTGTTAGAGTGACAATTAATATAGGGAAGAAAATGAGATTAGAGAATTATGAAAGACATGATGAAGACTATGTATTTGAAAGTATAAAATAGATTTCTTTTTTTTAATATATAAATAAATTTGTCAACCGTATTTTATAGGAAAGATGATAATTTTCAAAATTCTAACTTCTAAGGTAAATTATATAAAATTATGAAAAAGAATAAAGAGTTTTCTAATTAATTATAATTTTATAATTTATTTTGATTTTTTATCTCATTTTTTTGAGAAGATTACTTGACAAATCATGAGAAATTAACACTTTAATATTTTTAAAAAATACAAATTCCTCCAAAACTAAATAATATTTATATAATATTTAAAAATGATTTGGTCAATAACTAAGTCGATTTTTTTTGGTTTTTTATTTTAATGATAATTTTATTAAGAAAATTATTCCATAATATATATGCACACGTCACATTTTTATCCTTAAATAAAGAATTGTAAATGAATGTATCATGCATTTAGTTACTACAGCTGTTTCTCTTGCAACTCGCAATGTTTGAGACATTGGCTCAAGGGTACGGGGTACCATACGTAATTAATCGCTTCTTTCTGAACAGTTTTCAAGACAGCGTTCGTGATCCTCTAGGTACAAGGTACTATCCGATATTACCATATGGGAGTAATAGAAGATATTATCCAGTGCATTACGTTAATGTACCAATAGTATTTCCGTGGCCTGATGGAAGATTTAATTAATTTTATTATTATTAAACATATATTTATTTACACAGCACTTATAATGTATCATACAAATTTTTTACACTGATTCGAAAATATGAATTATTATAATTTAATAAAAGCGGAATGTTTAGGAATTTAAGATGATTTATTTTTTTTTGCATTTAATATCAAATAACTGCCGTTGGATTTATTAAATTTCTTATATTATATGGATTGTTAAAACACATTTTGATCATTAAAATTTTAAGCTAAAAATTAACAATCTGCAGTGATTTTAATATATTTAATACGATATTTTAACAAGCCTCTATAACAAAATATTTTCTTGTTAGTATAATTCGTAATAAAATAAAAAATACTAAAATTGTCAAACTCACATATATAAATAATGTTAAAAATAACAAAAAATGTAAGTTTGGCATATTGAGTGGGGATATGCTAGACTTTAAAATTTTGTATTTTGCTTCTTACTAAACTAGTGGGATCAAAGATAATATTTAAAATAATTCTCTCATCAATTTTTTGACGCATTTTTTCATTGGTTTTTCATTTAATTTTAAACGTTTCAAGTTTTCAAAAGGGGAAAATATTAATAAAAACATTTATTTCGTTTATCTGTTACAAAGAGAGGTGTTTTTAAATAATAATATACAAAACGCTTATTAGAGTTGCAAATATGATTGTGAAGATTTTACACAAAGGTCAGGCTATAAATATATCTGAGGGGTTGTCTTAATATCGGATTTTGCTGCGCAGCAAAAATCGTTGTACGAGTTATAACATAGCCATGTCTGAACTTCGAATTAACAGTAGATTTACATTTCAGACGCAAACATAACGGCGATTAATCTCAAGAGTTAAAATAAACAAAAAAACGTTTTTAACTATTCAAAAACAAAATATTAATAATTACAACCGAGTTTGACACATGAAATTGAATCGGATATTTGATAAAGATCAAGTCGCGCTATTCGAATCTGAATGCGATATTAAGACAAGCCCTTAGAGGTAGGAACATTGGGCGGTCGATGACTTTATTTATAAAATAAAACTAAATGTTATATCCCTTTAAATAGTTTCTGATTCAACAATGATGATTATAAAGCGACCATGGATATTCAAAAATTATTATATGATAAATAGTTATTTTTATAAATATGACATATGATTATACTAAAATATGATTTTGAATATCCCGCATTGACTAGTCCCCTAATCCTTAATTTTAGATTACCTTGAACCGAATTATTTGATTAACTCTTTTAAAAGAAATATATGTAATTCTGTATTTCTTCTTATTAAAGGCAATAATTTTATAAAACGTGCCAAAAATATATTAAAAATGACATGTAATTATTTATAACTCTATTTAAATGAGTTCAAACGAAGTATTGCTGACCCTATTAACAGGAAATTTATGAAATTTAACAAATTTTTATTTTAAATTTAAATTTATTTATTAAATTACTAAATATTATTGTCGTATATGTCGTCTGTCATATACGTTTTAAATATCTGTGGTGTGGGAGAGAGGGGTGGGATAGCGGTCAGATGCAAGGGGAATTTACCAGATGCTAGACGATAGTAGGCTGGAGACAAAGAGGGTCTAAGAAGAATAACGTATGGGACGCAAGGGAGAGTAACAACTGGTGCAGAGAATAACAACTGGCGCAAGGGCTCAGTGAAGAGGGGAATTATTATCAGAGACAAAGAACACACATCATCGAACATCATTCAATTATTAATTAATTCCCCTCGTAAAAACATGTTGTAAATCGGTAGGCATATTATTTTTGTTATTAACCTGATTACGAACATCGTCTGTATAAGAATTTGAGTTGATTTATAATAAAGATCGTATCCGAAAGTGAATAATCAACGTGTAGTAATTTGGATACTTAATATTGGCGCCCAACGTTAATTGAACCCCCCCAGCCCCCGTTAAAATTTGAAAGGCGAGATTTATTCTACGATAGGAAGTGGATTATTCTGGGACTAATAAACCGGGACAAGGTGAATTATTCGGAGATTACTAAACCGGGACAAAATTAGGACGGAATTTGTAACTTATTCTAGGATACAAGTTACAACTAAGTAAGTTGATGCTAAAGATTTATGTTTATGTTCTCATAGTTGTACTTATTTTATTAAATTGGGCGATAATTAAGAAGTTGTGTCGATTGGTATTAAAGGTTGTAATTAAGTTTCTCTTGTACAATGTATATTAAGCATGGGTATGTAGCGGAGTACTATGTATATATTAGTTGTTTTTGTATAGGGTTTACTGTTAACGTAATTTTGAATTGCATAATTGCATGTTGTAAACGATGTGAGGCATGCCGTGGAGATAAGAGGAATAGGAATTGGGTAGCTAAATGCTACAAATGTGGAGAGATGGGGCATGAAACACGATCATGTCCGGGAAATAATCAAGAGTGGGTATGTTTCTTATGTCGAGGGGAGGGGCATAGGGCGAGGGAATGCCCTAGGCGTGCACAAGCGTGACTTTTAAGGAGCCAGGGTGTACTCCGTTATGGGGTTAGACGGAGCACCGTATATTGTAAAGATATTTTTCGCTCGTTTATTCGATATAGTAAATTTTTTTTGCATGCGATATTCTTAATTATATTTAAAGTGTTTAAATTTGTTATAGATGTACTCCGATATGGGGTAAGACGGGTCATAGGATTTTGTAAACTTATTACTCGTTGTCTCTTTTGGTATAGTAAAATTTTATTGCATGTGATATTCGTAGTTATATTTAAAGTGTTTAAATTTGTCATAGATACATATATATATTGTAAGCAGCAGGAGTTACGTTTATATGGTAGGATTGGGAGAAGTTCATATAAATTAGGGGCGTATCTACTTAGTTCCTGTTAAATTCGCCTAGACAGGAAATTCACTTAACAGGAAACGAGGGGTTACTACTGTTTTGGCCTTTAAATCTGAACGGGGAAAGTACTATGGGTGACGACTGTTTGACAACTACCAACTACACTTTAAATATTGCTTTATTGTTTCAACTTATACACACATGTCGCTGATAATATCATAAGTCTACGATCGGGGTATAACTGGCGTAATAAGAAAGGGAATACGGGGAATAATGATTGTACAACTATTTGGGATTTTTCAATTGCGACCGGGAATATATTTAACAGTCAGTTTTTCTCGGGGGAGGGGAAAATCACTCTATCGAGACTTGTTCAAAAATCAACGTTCTCCCCCGTATCCCTTTTGCTGGGGCTTATATAGGTTTTATATTCCCTTGGCCTAAATCTTTATCCTTGAAACTTCTTTGCTTTTCTAACCCTTTTTCCATGCCAACTTTTGATGAATGGCCCTTCACTTCCCTTGCCTTTCCACGGCCTCTGGAATCCTTATCTGACAGTTCTAGGTTTCCCCTACCTTTCTTGTGCCAATTCAATATTTATTACCCGGTTATGTCGCATTCTTGCTTCTTTCTGCTACCTCTTTCAGGCCAAGTTTTAATTTATAGCTGTATCCTTGCACTACTTAACTACCCGCCCAAATTTCATGACCTTCCTTCTCCTTTAGCTTAGCTTTCCCCTCATCACGTGTCATCCCCATCACGTGTGGTAACCAAATATGGAATTCTCATGGATATGACACCTTCCTTTTTTCGGGCATCAAGTTTCGAGGGGGGGGGTCTTTTGGTTGCGTGTTCACGATGGCTAAAACAAGTGGTCGCAGGTGGGTGAAACAGATGGTTGGTTCAGGTGGGTGGAACAAGTGGTTGTCGCAGGTGGGTGGAACAAGTGGTTGTCTCAGGTGGGTGGAACAAGTGGTTGTCTCAGGTGGGTGGAACAAGTGGTGGGGTCTTTGAATGGTTGGGATTCTCCAATTTTGATCGTTCGCTTCCTAGTTCTTGTTTAAGTTTTCCAGTTTCTATTTTGCTCCTTTTGATTGTCCTTGTGATACGTCACCTATTATTAAATATAAATGCTACCCGATCCCTACTACAGGATCAGTAGCCATGTCACCCTTCTAATTTTAAGCACTTTCAAGTCATAAACCCTTTTATTTCCAAGACTCTTTATTATCATCTAAGAATAACACATCACTCGGTGATTAAATTATATACATAACCGAACACACAATGAATAATTATATCAATACCAAGTCACACGAAAAATCTATTATATAAATAACAGTTTACACGGAAAATAGATTATATACATAGACGGGCAATTGTCTCGTCGTTTTTTACTCCTTCATTTCTTCTAGTTTGAAATTTTTCAACCTCTCTTCAATTTCCTCCCAAATGTTAATTGGGGGTTTAGATTTCGTCTGGGTTTCTCCCTCTGTCTGGGTCCCTATACTCTTAAAATTGTCCTCCCTTTTCGCTTTCTCCACCTTTTCTCTAGTCCATCTCCTTTTTATCCCTCTATTTGTACATTTTCTCCCCCTGCTCCTCCAGGGGCATGTTTGCCACCGATGAGTCCCTCGCTCATCACATATGTAACAGATAATACCCTCCACCTGTACATCTGCCCAGTACCGACATTGCCATGTTCTATGGCTACTATATTCCCAACACACTTTGCAATACACCTATAATAAAATCATTTCATTTCTTACTCAGGATCGCGAGTTATAACATGTTTATATTTAAATTACACTCTTTATTTTTTTTTTTTATCGCTTCCTTAATTGGTCCACATGTCTCCATAATTCTGCTCCATTTTCTATAGCCACTCTTAACCTCCATTCCCCTTCAATTGCTATCACTATCCCTTTTTCCCATTTATACTGCCCCTGATACATCTTTACCCATACTTTATCCCCTAATTTAAACCTAATCATATTAGATGTCGCGGTCCTGCTATCGTTTTTCTTTAAGGCATCTAGGGGCATTCTCCCCTGTCGTCCTATAAATTTCATTGATGGGGACTTTCCCTCCAAGCCCTTCGCATTGTGGTACATCATTTGCATTTGCCATTGTTCGCCCTGTCCATGTTTCTCTTTTCTAATCCATCCCTTTACAATACCCACCATCCTTTCCGCTTGTCCATTTGAACTTGGATGATAAGGCACTGTAATTATATGTTCGATACCCTGACTTCCACAAAATTCCTTAAAATTTCTACTGATAAATGCCGGTCCTCCGTCCGATACTATCCTTTTTGGCAGCCCATATCTGGCTAATAACTCTTTTAAAATCCGAATAACTATTCTCGTGGAACTTCCACTTACCTTTGCGTATTCCACCCATTTGGTGCAGGCATCTACTACTATAAAATACACCTTTCCCATACACTCAAAGAAGTCAAGATGGATCCGATCCCAGGGCTGTTGCGCCTTCGTCCAACTACTCCTTTTTTCTTTTGGTGGCATCGCCGCTATTAGGTTACATGCCTCGCAACTGCGACATACATTCTCTATATCTTTAGATAGTTCGGGCCACCACGCGTATTCCCGTGCCCACCGTTTCATTTTTACAATGCCCTGATGTCCTCGATGTAGTTCTTCTAATACTTGGTTCCTAAGATTCTTAGGTATCACTAATCGCAAACCTTTAACCACACATTCGTCGACCACACTCATTTGTTTCTTCACCTTTTTATATCCTAATAACGCCAGTGGCCAATCTGCCTCTCCTCGCAGGCATTTTTTTAACTTTATCATTTTCGCATCATTTTTAGATTCTTCTTTCACATCATTCCACGATATTGGACCTCCTTCGGCAATATGTAAAATACAAGGGGTATCATCTTGATTGTAGATCGCTTCCACTGATTCGTTGCTTTCTTTGTCCTCTGAACCGACTATTTTTTCTTCCATATGCATGCGTGATAGGGTATCTGCTAGATAATTATCCTTCCCTTGACGATAAACTATGTTCATGTCGAAGGCTCCTACCACTACTAACCATCTTTGTAGTCGCGACGATAACATTAAGTCATGATTGTCTTTCCGAAATAACGATACCAGTGGCTTGTGATCCGTATACACTATAAAGTGCTTGCCGACTATGTATTCTCGACACTTTACCAGTCCATATACCACTGCTAACGCTTCTTTTTCAATAACAGAGTACCTTAATTCCGGATCTCGAAATTTGCGTGAAAAATACATCACTGGTAACTCCATTCCATCAACTACCTGGAGTAAGGCCCCTCCGATCGCTTCTTGTGACGCATCTACTACGATATGTATTTCCTTATCTGGGCTGAAACATCTTAACACAGGAGCATTTACGACGCATTCTTTAAGCTCTTGAAAACTTGTTTCTGCTTTCTGATCCCATTGGAAAATGGTATTGACTTTTATAAGATCGTAAAGTATTCCTGCGCGGGCTGCAAATCGCGGTATATATTTGTGGTAGTAGTTTACCAACCCTAAAAAAGATTGTAACTCCTTTTTAGTTTTTGGGGGACGTATATTTTTGAGTGCCACTATCTTGTTTTCCAGTGGACGAATGGTACCACCTTCAATGATATGTCCCAAGTATGATATTTTGTTCACCTTGAACACGCATTTTTCTTTAGATATTTTTAATCCATTATCTTCAATTATTTCCAAAACCTTTTTTAATCTAGTGTTATGTTCCGTCTGATCACGACCAGCAATTAACAAGTCATCTATATAGTAAAAAACTCCTTCCAAACCTTGGAACAGGGCATTCATGGACATTTGAAAAATTGGTGCCGATATGCTGAGGCCGAACGGTAACCGTAAAAAAGTGTAAAGGCCTAAATGTGTATTTATTGTCAAACTTTGACTCATCTCCTCCGACACTTTTAACTGTAAGTATGCTGTTGTAAAATCGATTTTTGAGAAAACCTGGCATCCATTTAATTTAACCAAAATTTCTTCTAAACGTGGTAAAGGAAATCGGACCAATTCAATACATGGGTTAAGAGTTATACGGAAATCCGCACATAACCTCAGTTTACCATCGGCTTTGCGTACAGGTACTAATGGTGTTGCCCAATAACTAAATACTACTGGTTTAGTGATCCCTTCATTCACCCATTTTCTTAATTCTTCCTCAATTTCTGCCCTCCATTCGTATGGCACCCTTCTAGCTGGACAAAATTTCGGTTTTACTCCTTCCTTAAATTTCATTGTGGCTTCAAAATTCTTCAAACAACCCAACCCTTTTGTAAAAATTAACGGAAATTTATCCCACACGTCCAGTTCCTTCTCCTCAGATGTTTCAGCCCAGATAAGGAAATACATATCGTAGTAGATGCGTCACAAGAAGCGATCGGAGGGGCCTTACTCCAGGTAGTTGATGGAATGGAGTTACCAGTGATGTATTTTTCACGCAAATTTCGAGATCCGGAATTAAGGTACTCTGTTATTGAAAAAGAAGCGTTAGCAGTGGTATATGGACTGGTAAAGTGTCGAGAATACATAGTCGGCAAGCACTTTATAGTGTATACGGATCACAAGCCACTGGTATCGTTATTTCGGAAAGACAATCATGACTTAATGTTATCGTCGCGACTACAAAGATGGTTAGTAGTGGTAGGAGCCTTCGACATGAACATAGTTTATCGTCAAGGGAAGGATAATTATCTAGCAGATACCCTATCACGCATGCATATGGAAGAAAAAATAGTCGGTTCAGAGGACAAAGAAAGCAACGAATCAGTGGAAGCGATCTACAATCAAGATGATACCCCTTGTATTTTACATATTGCCGAAGGAGGTCCAATATCGTGGAATGATGTGAAAGAAGAATCTAAAAATGATGCGGAAATGATAAAGTTAAAAAAATGCCTGCGAGGAGAGGCAGATTGGCCACTGGCGTTATTAGGATATAAAAAGGTGAAGAAACAAATGAGTGTGGTCGACGAATGTGTGGTTAAAGGTTTGCGATTAGTGATACCTAAGAATCTTAGGAACCAAGTATTAGAAGAACTACATCGAGGACATCAGGGCATTGTAAAAATGAAACGGTGGGCACGGGAATACGCGTGGTGGCCCGAACTATCTAAAGATATAGAGAATGTATGTCGCAGTTGCGAGGCATGTAACCTAATAGCGGCGATGCCACCAAAAGAAAAAAGGAGTAGTTGGACGAAGGCGCAACAGCCCTGGGATCGGATCCATCTTGACTTCTTTGAGTGTATGGGAAAGGTGTATTTTATAGTAGTAGATGCCTGCACCAAATGGGTGGAATACGCAAAGGTAAGTGGAAGTTCCACGAGAATAGTTATTCGGATTTTAAAAGAGTTATTAGCCAGATATGGGCTGCCAAAAAGGATAGTATCGGACGGAGGACCGGCATTTATCAGTAGAAATTTTAAGGAATTTTGTGGAAGTCAGGGTATCGAACATATAATTACAGTGCCTTATCATCCAAGTTCAAATGGACAAGCGGAAAGGATGGTGGGTATTGTAAAGGGATGGATTAGAAAAGAGAAACATGGACAGGGCGAACAATGGCAAATGCAAATGATGTACCACAATGCGAAGGGCTTGGAGGGAAAGTCCCCATCAATGAAATTTATAGGACGACAGGAGAGAATGCCCCTAGATGCCTTAAAGAAAAACGATAGCAGGACCGCGACATCTAATATGATTAGGTTTAAATTAGGGGATAAAGTATGGGTAAAGATGTATCAGGGGCAGTATAAATGGGAAAAAGGGATAGTGATAGCAATTGAAGGGGAATGGAGGTTAAGAGTGGCTATAGAAAATGGAGCAGAATTATGGAGACATGTGGACCAATTAAGGAAGCGATAAAAAAAAAATATATATATATATATATAGATGTGTGTAAATAAAGAGTGTAATTTAAATATAAACATGTTATAACTCGCGATCCTGAGTAAGAAATGAAATGATTTTATTATAGGTGTATTGCAAAGTGTGTTGGGAATATAGTAGCCATAGAACATGGCAATGTCGGTACTGGGCAGATGTACAGGTGGAGGGTATTATCTGTTACCTATGTGATGAGCGAGGGACTCATCGGTGGCAAACATGCCCCTGGAGGAGCAGGGGGAGAAAATGTACAAATAGAGGGATAAAAAGGAGATGGACTAGAGAAAAGGTGGAGAAAGCGAAAAGGGAGGACAATTTTAAGAGTATAGGGACCCAGACAGAGGGAGAAACCCAGACGAAATCTAAACCCCCAATTAACATTTGGGAGGAAATTGAAGAGAGGTTGAAAAATTTCAAACTAGAAGAAATGAAGGAGTAAAAAACGACGAGACAATTGCCCGTCTATGTATATAATCTATTTTCCGTGTAAACTGTTATTTATATAATAGATTTTTCGTGTGACTTGGTATTGATTTAATTATTCATTGTGTGTTCGGTTATGTATATAATTTAATCACCGAGTGATGTGTTATTCTTAGATGATAATAAAGAGTCTTGGAAATAAAAGGGTTTATTACTTGAAAGTGCTTAAAATTAGAAGGGTGACATGGCTACTGATCCTGTAGTAGGGATCGGGCAGCATTTATATTTAATAATAGGTGACGTATCACAAGGACAATCAAAAGGAGCAAAATAGAAACTGGAAAACTTAAACAAGAACTAGGAAGCGAACGATCAAAATTGGAGAATCCCAACCATTCAAAGACCCCACCACTTGTTCCACCCACCTGAGACAACCACTTGTTCCACCCACCTGAGACAACCACTTGTTCCACCCACCTGCGACAACCACTTGTTCCACCCACCTGAACCAACCATCTGTTTCACCCACCTGCGACCACTTGTTTTAGCCATCGTGAACACGCAACCAAAAGACCCCCCCCCCCTCGAAACTTGATGCCCGAAAAAAGGGAGGTGTCATATCCATGAGAATTCCATATTTGGTTACCACACGTGATGGGGATGACACGTGATGAGGGGAAAGCTAAGCTAAAGGAGAAGGAAGGTCATGAAATTTGGGCGGGTAGTTAAGTAGTGCAAGGATACAGCTATAAATTAAAACTTGGCCTGAAAGAGGTAGCAGAAAGAAGCAAGAATGCGACATAACCGGGTAATAAATATTGAATTGGCACAAGAAAGGTAGGGGAAACCTAGAACTGTCAGATAAGGATTCCAGAGGCCGTGGAAAGGCAAGGGAAGTGAAGGGCCATTCATCAAAAGTTGGCATGGAAAAAGGGTTAGAAAAGCAAAGAAGTTTCAAGGATAAAGATTTAGGCCAAGGGAATATAAAACCCATATAAGCCCCAGCAAAAGGGATACGGGGGAGAACGTTGATTTTTGAACAAGTCTCGATAGAGTGATTTTCCCCTCCCCCGAGAAAAACTGACTGTTAAATATATTCCCGGTCGCAATTGAAAAATCCCAAATAGTTGTACAATCATTATTCCCCGTATTCCCTTTCTTATTACGCCAGTTATACCCCGATCGTAGACTTATGATATTATCAGCGACATGTGTGTATAAGTTGAAACAATAAAGCAATATTTAAAGTGTAGTTGGTAGTTGTCAAACAGTCGTCACCCATAGTACTTTCCCCGTTCAGATTTAAAGGCCAAAACAGTAGTAACCCCTCGTTTCCTGTTAAGTGAATTTCCTGTCTAGGCGAATTTAACAGTTTGTTTTTCTCGGGGGAGGGGAAAATCACTCTATCGAGACTTGTTCAAAAATCAACGTTCTCCCCCGTATCCCTTTTGCTGGGGCTTATATAGGTTTTATATTCCCTTGGCCTAAATCTTTATCCTTGAAACTTCTTTGCTTTTCTAACCCTTTTTCCATGCCAACTTTTGATGAATGGCCCTTCACTTCCCTTGCCTTTCCACGGCCTCTGGAATCCTTATCTGACAGTTCTAGGTTTCCCCTACCTTTCTTGTGCCAATTCAATATTTATTACCCGGTTATGTCGCATTCTTGCTTCTTTCTGCTACCTCTTTCAGGCCAAGTTTTAATTTATAGCTGTATCCTTGCACTACTTAACTACCCGCCCAAATTTCATGACCTTCCTTCTCCTTTAGCTTAGCTTTCCCCTCATCACGTGTCATCCCCATCACGTGTGGTAACCAAATATGGAATTCTCATGGATATGACAGTTCCTATAAAATTTTGAGTCTTAACGTGTTGTGGTTAAGTGTTTATTTAATTGGTGTTCTGTATAATGCGGTGATTTTAGTCATATATTGGACTATTAATAGCATAGGCAGGTGCTGTTGCATATGTTTTTCTTATTTTGTGAAATACATAAGTGCAGTAGGGAGGGCAGTTAGGAAATATAGGAAAAAGAATTGTTTTATGCTTAATAAGCGACAGGGGTGGGAAATGGTCGCTAGAGTGTTAACCCTTGGGAGGAGAGGGATGTCTATATGTTGCTTGCCACTGAGCAATAAAAGGGGAAAAAGTAAGGGAAACAACAATCAAGTCAATATTAGGGAAGGTCAGGGTCCCGGAGTAACTGTAGTATGGCGTGTACCCTGTAAATGGGAAAAGGGGGTCGGCAGAAAGACAGTTGTGGGATCAATAAAAGTTATTGCAAACATAACATTAGCGGTATATGGTAGGATAGCGGGATGGAAAGGGGCGAGTAAGAAGAAGGGTGACTGTCCGGAAGATGGCAGGCATTGTGTTACTTATGATAAGGGTTACATATTTTTTCACTTTCATAAAAAAAAGTGTTGGGGGGAAATTATTTATGTTTCATACTATATGATCTCCTATCTATCTATCATTTTTAATTTTACTCTACCGCTAGCTTACTCTATTCTACCTAACTGTTTCCTATTTGTCTCTCATTCATTTATCTAAATCTTTCCTACGTATCTCTCATTCATTATATTATAAAAAAAAAAAAAAAAGATATATACAAAGAAAAAAATAAAATAAAAAAAAAAATAAATAAAAAAAAAAAAAATAAATAAATAAAAAAAAAAAAAAAAAAAAGGTAATGTATATTTCTCATTTTAGCGATGTCGCAAGATATTATGTACAGAATTATAACATAAGAATTGTATTGTTAACTTCGGATATAACATTTTATATATGATCGCAGAATGGAAGAACTAATATTGTTGTATTGATATATATATTGGTGTTCTATGTATACTCATTCCCTAAAAAAAAAAAAAAAAAAAATAATAATAAAAAAAAAAAAAAAAATAAAAAAATAAATAAATAAATAAAAAAAAAAAAATATAATATAGAAGGGGAAGTGAAGTATTGTTGAGTTATTATATGTTTACTCTAGTAGTATTTCGATGTATATGTGTACGCTCGGGGACGAAAAAGTAATAGTTCTGTTGTCTGTAAATCCCCTGTTGTATGGATGTGTGGGGGTACTACTTCGATGTTGTATTGATATTCTCGTAATTAGTTACTTATATGTGGATGGAGTATAATATTTTCGTTTTATATTAATTTTAACATATTTTTATTATATATTTTATTTACATAATTTTTATTGTATATTTATATTATTATATGTTTGAGTTTATAATGTTCTCCTTCTGTGTATGTTTATATCACACCGTTCGTGAGGATGTAGTGGTTGTCGATGTAAAACCGCAAGATGTATAACGATGTATGTGAAATAGTGTGTTACGTCGTGATGTATATCAGAGCATGTATGTTAATATTGTTTATTGTATATTTATAGTCTTATATGTTGTAGGGTGTATGTAAACTCTCATTCGGGTTATGTATGTGTATCACATTGATCGGGTATCGTTAGTGAATATTGAGGGAAGTTGTCTAAGGATGTGCAACGTTTGTCGCTGTTTGTATAACGGAAAGTGTTAGTATCGAATTATGATTATGTGATAATAGTGTAGCTTTACATATCGCGCGCTATAACGGTACGGAAGAGGTCAACAAACGAAAGGGTGTGAAAAAGGTCAGCAAGAGAAAAAGAAAAGGAAGTAAAAAGAGGAGATGTCGTATATGTCGTCTGTCATATACGTTTTAAATATCTGTGGTGTGGGAGAGAGGGGTGGGATAGCGGTCAGATGCAAGGGGAATTTACCAGATGCTAGACGATAGTAGGCTGGAGACAAAGAGGGTCTAAGAAGAATAACGTAAGGGACGCAAGGGAGAGTAACAACTGGTGCAGAGAATAACAACTGGCGCAAGGGCTCAGTGAAGAGGGGAATTATTATCAGAGACAAAGAACACACATCATCGAACATCATTCAATTATTAATTAATTCCCCTCGTAAAAACATGTTGTAAATCGGTAGGCATATTATTTTTGTTATTATCCTGATTACGAACATCGTCAGTATAAGAATTTGAGTTGATTTATAATAAAGATCGTATCCGAAAGTGAATAATCAACGTGTAGTAATTTGGATACTTAATAATTATTAAACTAGGTTTTAAATTTTAATTATATATAATTGCAATAGAATGCTATTAATATATTAATTGTTGGTAAAAAAAGTTGCAAAAAAAATTTATTTTATTTTTTAAAACCAAATAAAAAACACTCGGAATTATATAGTCTACATAAAAATATATACTAAAAAACAATTTTGCTTACAAAACTCTAGAAACATATTTTCTAGGCTACACGCTA
This sequence comes from Gordius sp. MW1, assembly GCA_964036665.1. NCBI lineage: Eukaryota > Metazoa > Nematomorpha > Gordioida > Gordea > Gordiidae > Gordius > Gordius sp. MW1. The sequence goes on along the minus strand of OZ038529.1, from coordinate 24,079,394 downwards.
TAGTCCAGGATTTCTTTAAGAGGGGCGATGTGGGGGAAGCCAGTCCCTGGATTTAAATTAACACTACGGACTTAAAAATGATCTTTAACAGTTTCCATATAATGTTAATTAAAATGAAAATAATTTCCCAATGATCCCAACTATTTTGGGGAAAAATTTTAAAAGAGATGAACTGTTATATATGTTGTGTTCCTAATTAGATCTGGAAATTTGGCTTAGTCCTCTTATTTATATCAACTAACTACATAAAACACACTAGATTTAAAGGCCAATGCGCACCCTTTTATATTGCTATATATAAATAAGTCGCGATTTGCTTATTATTCTATTACGCATAGGAATGAAAACATATGATTTAATGGATTGCAGCGTTAATTGACGACAGGATATCAGAAAGTAAAGATTGGCAATATGAACCATGAATGTGATGGTAAGTTAGTTAGGAGTATTAAATAATAAAATGTTAGCAAGCATTTCAGATCTATCAGATGAGGAAGAGATTAGCTGGTCTATGAATACACCTTTACATAGAGCAAGTATTAACTTTGAAAAGCTAAAATCACTTTTGGCAAACGACGAATTTAAGTGTATGATAAATCAAAGAAATAGATTCGGTTTTACTCCAATAAGAATAGCTACAATGGGTGATTTTAGTGATGCCATATATTTACTTATAAGATGTTTATAACCAAATACCTTTTTAAAATATTATGGAATAGTTTTTTATAATTTTAATTATTATTTATACTGAATAACCTTAAAATTTGGCAATTTTATTTTAGATAGTGAATTTAGAAACTATTTTTGATTGATTGGTTTGTATCCCATTTTTTAAATTATAGCTAGACAAAAGGAATGTTGTTATCTTTTAACTGAGTTTGGAGCTAATCCTGACCTATCAGACATAAAGGGTCAAACGTGTTTGCATATAGCCACCCAAAATAATGATTATGATTTGGTATCACACTATTTATCAATGAACTGTGATCCAAATGGAGATTGTAAAAATATTGTTACTCCTCTCTACCAAGCTGTGCTCAATGAAAATCAGGATATAATTGAAGTAAATAATTTCATTCTATTTTTAAAAATGAATGTTAGCTTTTAATAAAACATAGAGCCCCTGTAGATGGTGGGCAAAATAATCATGATATCGTATCAACTCCATTAGGATTGGCCATATCAAAAACAAATTTGTCAATAGTTCAAGTAAATTTGTAATTTTCATATATTTATTAATCTGCTAGGAATAAATTATATAAATTTAATTATAATACTCTTTTATATCTCCAAGTACCTTCTCAATGCAGGTGCCAACCCCACACTTGAAGTTACTTATAATTCCATGATAAAACCCCGAAACTTATTAATTTTAAATGCAAATCATACCAATTCTCCAAACAAAAATGAAAATGCAAAATCAACTTACTCAAAATATATTGATAAAATGTCATACACATATATTTTGATTAATAAACTTTCAGAAGATAGCATTAAACTAAATTTTCCCACAACTCTTGACATTGCCTCTTTGAAGAAAAAGATTCTATTTACATTGTTAGCAGCCGGGCTAAAACCATTTGTTACCTCTTTAGACCCTAATCTTAATGCAACCAAAAAAGTACAAATTTTCCTTCATAAATTTATGAACAAATGAATTTGTTTAGACTATAAAGAAACCATCTCAAGCGGTTGGTGGGTACGATGCACAAACTAGATCACAACATTATGCATCTTTTTGGAGCAATTTTAACCTTGCAAATTCAATGTCAGCTTTAGCTATAAAAATAGAAGGTCTGTTATTTGCCAAGCCTTTAACCAAAGTCCACTATAAATTGCATCAATCAGGGTCACAGCATGATGGAATTGATGAAGAAATCCTAACATCTCTTACAACCATGACTTGTAAATTAAATTCTTAAAATTTAAAAGTTTGTAATTTTAAATTGGTTTTTTCAAGTTAAATATTTATGACTAAACAAGTTAAACTAGTTATCACTAGCTTTTATTTACTCATGCATAGTTAATTGTTAGTGTGTGGTTTTTGTCACAGAGGAATATCAGTTTGTTTTAAATTTATATTAAAATAGCCTTTAATGTAATCTAAAAGCTAATTTGGAATATATATAAATATATCTTAGGTACGCCCTTGCCATTAACTTGGCTATGTAGACTTGAAATTCGCAAAATGTTATTTACTACTACCTCAGATCGTAGCTTTGTTCTAAATGAAAATATTTCGTATACACTATCTATACCACCTTTATTAAGAGATTTCATCAGTCTAAAACTTTTATATTTGTGAAATATAACTATGAATAACTTATATGCATTTCTACCAAATTCAGGAATAATGTGATGAAATTGTATTTTATATAAATATTTGTTATTACTTATGGACAAAGTCAACTTATTTTGCTATTTGCACCAAAATTTAATCATGTTTTATTTTTAATTTAACGCATATACTAATAAAATGGAATACAATTATTAAATAAATTTGACCCTCGTGATTTGCTTAAAATTGTTTAAACTAATTTTAAATTAAAGAGGAACAATGAAAATTTGAATTTAAACTTATGGGAATAAATTGCAGGACTTAAATTCCTTTAATAACTAATTAGATTATAATTTAGGTTTATAAAGTAAGGAATGTAGCGACATGAACATTGAGAATGTAGCAAGTCGACGAAACACATATGTTTTTATCTTCCTCCAATTTCCTCGGTTCATATTATTAACGTTCGCTCGCGTTTCGCTTAAATGTTTGTTTGATTCCCTGTTGTTATAATAAATTCATACTCTCCTAACTCACACATGCTAACGGCAGTTGACCGTTTCTCGAGATGGCCCATGGCCATACCACTTAAAGAAACATCCGCCGAAGTTATCGCGGACAAATTTATCAAGAACTGGGTGGCAAACTATGGGGTTCCGAGTACAGTTACCACAGATAGGGGATTCCAGTTTCAGTCACAGCTTTTTAGAGAGTTCGCGAATATTTTAGGATGCGAACACATCAAAACTACAGCTTACCACCCGTCCGCGAACGGGGTAGTCGAACGTTTCCACCGGCAGTTAAAGGCTTCGTTAAAAGCCTCAGGAAACACAAAATGGAGTGAAGTTCTGCCCTTTGTCCTATTAGGTCCGCACAACCATCAAGGGACATTGGTCGCACGCCGGTGCAAGTGCTATACGGGACTAACTTAAGTCTCCCAGGAGATTATTTCTCACAAGAAACAACGCAACAATCAGCAGAACAAGTACATCAATTCGTCGAGAAATTGAGAGAAGCGATGATGGCGTCGCCGTACCCCGTGCCACACCACCATGGAGAAACAAAAGAACAGGTAAATCGATACCTGTGGGAAACACCGCAAGTGTTTGTCAGAAATGATACAGTACGCAAACCACTCACCCCACCCTACGATGGGCCCTTCAAAGTCTTACTTCGTAGACCAAAGTACTTTATAATCGAGAAAAATGGAAAAAAGGACTCCATATCAATCGACCGATTGAAGCCCGCTCATGTAGAAAGCAAGAAACCGGTACATAATCAAGAAACCTCCCTCAAGAAACCTATTTAACAAGAACCAGAGCAGGAACAACAACCAGTCAAAACCACTCGCAGTGGCAGACATGTCCATTGGCCCAAAAGACTTTGCCAATACAAGTGATACACAGGCGAGATGGTGTCCACATAATCGATCGTTTAGTGTTACTCCAAACAATCTAGGGGGAGAATATCTGTAGCGACGAAACACATATGTTTTTATCTCCAATTTCCTAGGTTCATATTATTAACGTTCGCTCGCGTTTCGCTTAAATGTTTGTTTGATTCCCTGTTGTTATAATAAATTCATACTCTCCTAACTCAATAGTTTAAACATTACTAAAGTGGTGAATTAAATACCACAGGAATAAGAATTATACAGAAGCTCTAATAGGGATCTGTTGATTTATTAAGATTTTAGTTTTGTGAGAGGAACAAACACTCCTTCATTTTGTTTAAACATGATATTTTGCTAGTTTCCCTTTTAATAGGATAGTTTTTTTCCTATCACATTATATAAATGTCGTATCCTGGCGGAATGATATATTTGGGGGATACGATTTGTAATATGGGAGAAAAAGGGTTTTATTTGGCCGGCAGGGGAAATATGTCCCGATCTCAACTGCTAATAATGTACGACAATTTATTTCATAATTCGCGATCACTACATAAATATACTACTTTTATTTTGTCTTATATTTTGATGGGAAAATTATGTTATGTATATCAACAATAAAAAGATCTTATGATTCGTATATACAAAATTATTAATTCAGTATGCATTGTGCACACGTATACAAAATCATTGATGCCTGATGGTAAAATAATAATATACGGGGAACGAATCACCATGTAGAGAGAAAATAATATAACAAACGTGGGGGGGGGGGAGGAAATGAGCAAGAGCTTGATTTGGTTAATTTGTTTCACTGAGAAAAGGTAAGAATAGTACATATTAATATTCACATATAATTCTGCCTGTTGGGTCAAAATAATTCCTGGTGTTTAATGAGATTTAAAAATAATTAGTTTTTTTGTAATTTTTTGGTGGGATTAGATTATAATTTAATAGGCGGTTTAGGGTCGGTTTAAGTCAAAATATTGAAGATGCGATTTAAAATGTAATCAAAATAAGATGAGAAAGAAATTCATATGAACGGCATTTGCCCCAGAGACCAGAATACTCCAGAAAGTGATCCATTGCATACGTAACTTTTAACTAAAATAATCCAACTACCACATATATGCTTAATGAAATTTATTATTTCCTGCGAGAATCTGTAAATAGTAGTTTACGGTGTGTAAAGTTGATAAATATAACTAACTGTATTTAACTTGGCAAAATTTAAGACCTGGGAAACCGTTTTCATTTTAATATACATAAAGACCTTTAAATTTTTTATTTGATTAAATAGTCGCGTCCAACATATCTAAACGTATTTAGTATCTAAAATTTCAGATGTAATGTCGCGTACTTGTAGTCATCATATGGGATTGCTACCTGAGCCAAAAATCACAAAATTTATATATGTAGGATCTAGAAAAAGTCAAGTATGGTTAATATCTACAAATTTAAAATTATTTAATAGTTAGCTCTTGCGCAGACGGATTATGTAATTGATGCCTTAAAAATTCTTCATCCAAAATATGAATTTAAAATAGGTATTAATTAACTTGATAAATGTATATTAAAAATAGTTAAGATAGATACATTTGGTGACAATGTTCTTGATAAGGCATTACCAAAAGTGATTAAAACAATTATTCTGTAAAATGTTAATAGATTGGTGAAAAGTCAGCTTTTACTAAAGAGTTAGAAATTGCCTTAGAAAACATGGAGATTGATATAGTTGTTCATTCTCTTAAAGATTTACCTACAACATTGCCTGAAAATATGGTGATAGGTTCTGTCTTGAAGTAACTTAATTTGTAAAAATTTTAAAATATTAACTATTTAGGAGAATTAATTGTGAAGATGTTGTGATATTGAATCAGAACAAACATGGATTATCATTAAAAGATTTACCAAAAGGAAGGTGAAATATCTTCTTAAACTCCTTTTTAAATATTAAAACAATATTTTAATATTTATTTTTATCAAAATATGATTAAAGATGTGAATCTATTTTTATTAGTGTAGTTGGGACAAGTTCATTACGTAGAAAAGCTCAGATAAAATCTCTATTTCCTCATCTACTAATCAAAAATATAGTATGATTTGTTTATAGACATATTAAAATTTTTTAGTAATTAAAATAGGAATTTTTTGTTGTAATTTGGTTGCTTGCATCAATTATGGAGGAATATTATGATAATTTTAAGTTTTAAGCAGTCTGCATCAAAATATCCTAGCAGTGATTGGCTACCCCTTTTTCCCTAGTAGATTTCCCAACCAATTCAATGTGTATGCCTGAATGAAGTTTTTCTTTAATTTTTGATTAAATTGTGTTCTTTGTCATTTAACTTTAACCTTAACTTAATAACTCCTTTATCATTCTATATTCAATATTCAAAAGATTTTATGTTCTAACTTTATTTAAAACTTCCATTATATTTTTATAATTTACAATACTTATGACAAATTCAATTGAAAAACAATGAAGTATCACTCAAATTGACTTAACACAGATTTCAACTTTTTTTAATAAAACTATTATTTAAAATTTATTTGCTAAAAAAACTATAAAATTTTAGTGCTTTGTTTTACACAGTTTGAAATTATTTTATTTTGAGCTTTATTGGAAATAGAATTTTGTTATTTTAACAACAGCTGGCTCACAAAAATTAAATAAAACTTTATTAGGAGTTTTTGCCAAATAACATCCTCTTAATTTTTTAAACTTTTATTTACTTTCAGAAATTGTAAACATAGCATTCTACTACATCTCAGTATATATGATAAAATATCAAATTAACAAAATTTGATTTAGGTTTATATTTTCTAAAATTTTGATATTTAAAACAAAATTAAATTTAAAAATGTGTTTTTTTGCTAGCGTGGTAATATAAATACTCGTCTGAAGAAACTGGATGAAGGACAATATGATGCTATAATATTAGCAGCAGCTGGTCTTCAAAGACTCCACTGGGAACATCGGATTAGTCAAGTAATTTTCTTTTAAAATAACACATTAAATCTCTTTTATTTTTAGAAAAACCTTTAATTTTTTTAATTTATTAACAAAGAATATTTTTATTTATTATTGTGAAGTATCTAGATTTTCCAAATTATCATTACGCTGTTGGTCAAGGAGTCCTAGCCATAGAATGTATGGCTAATAGGTTAGATATGCTGGACATGTTACAGCCTCTGACCCATTTACCTACACTATTAACAATTATTGCTGAAAGAAGCTTTTTAAAGGCCATTGTAAGTTTTTACCCCCTCAATTTTTGTAGAGAATTCTCGCTTTTTGAAGGTGTTAAATAATTTATAGTTGGTTTTCACAAAAATTGATTACCACTAAGTATATACGAGTTTAAAGGATTTGTTGGAATTTACATTACTAAATATATGTTTTTTTTACTCTTCAATGATTTTTAAGTGTCATATATCAAAATTTTGCAAAAAAAAAAGAATTTAAACTTTTAGACAAAGATTTATCTAAAAATTTTTGTTACGTTTTAAAATTCTCAGATTTTTTTTTTAAAAAATAGGACAATTAATTTTTTATTTTTATGTAGCAAGGAGGTTGTTCAGCTCCCGTAGGAGTCAGGTGTAGCTTAAGTGGAACTAAGGTAGACCATTTACTGCAAAAATATTTTTAACATTTAATTTTGAAAAATTATTTTAAATATTTGCTAGCTTTATCTCAGTGGTATAGTTAGTGATTTAGAAGCCCAATCCACACTCTACCAAAAAAGTGCGATTGATTTGACCCCTCCTAACCCGAAATTAGCTTGTGTAAGAAGATTTTGTTTTAGATTTAATTTTTTTATTACATTTTTTTTATTTTTTACTTTTTGTTGTTAATTTATTAGTCTTCATCAGATGTAGAACCAAGCTCTAATTTGAATCAGGCTCCTATTACCGATATATATGTACACAAAAAGACATTATTAGAAAGCCATAATGCAACCCCTATTAAAACATGCTTAGCCGAAGAATTTTGTAACGTCGATTTTGTTAACGTTAAAAATGTAAGCCTGGGAAAGTTGTCAATCCAAGATTACAATGCATTTCACCTGGCTCAGCTTTGTGGCCAAGAACTTGCTAGGTTAATGATAGACCGTGGATCTAGTGATATACTTAAACTAGCTCGAAAACAGTGTGAAGATCAAGCCTGTGATACAGAAATTTAAGAGAAATTATTTTATAAATACCCTATTCTACAATTTTGCAAAGCATTTTTTTTTAAATTTTGTTATCACCTTAATTTGATGTATATCTTTTTTTTAAATATAATCATATGTGTTATATATTTTGTTTTATTTTTAAAATCATTTTCGTTTATTGTACAAATAGCTGTGTTTTACTTCATGAATCTATTTTAGGACATAAAAATAAAAAAGATAATAAATAGAAGATTTAATATAAAAGCTTGATTTCTATTTAGTTTTGTTGCAAATATGGATTAAAATGATTAAGTTTTTAAAGTTATGCCGCGAATTAGACTTCGATGCATATGATTTGCAGCAGAGGTAGTTTTTTGTTTTAATTTTGTTAAAGCAATGTTATATTAAGGCGGAAAGCAAAAGAGAATAAAAAATAAAGAATCACTATTGACTTTGGTTAAAATTTTACATAATATTTTTGCTAACATGGGTCTATAAATTGTTAGATATAAATTTCTTTAACCAATTTGTCTAGGTTATTGCTTTGGCTGTTTTTAATTTTTTGTGACATTTTTTGTATGAATTTTTGTTGGTGTGGGCGGCTATCTTATAGGCCAAAAGTGAATATATTTATCTGACTCCCTGTTTAGTTTTACCATTGCTCCCTTTCATAAGCATTCTCGACCCTTCCCCCCTTTCTCGCTTATAAATTGCATTGAAAATCTGCTACGTTTATAAGCAGTATGGATGAGTTTTTCAAGAACAATACCCCAAGACTAGGCGCATGTCCTAAAACGAAAAAACGTACTCCAAGCCAAACCCTCGGCGGGGTGTTATGGGAACAGACCTTAACACCTCGCCCTAACCAATTTCAACCTTACCCTTAGTTTTTAATTACCACTAATAATAATCAAATTACTTTTATATTTATATTCGAAAATAATTTTCATTAAAATTTGCTTAAAGATTTCTTAAAATCCGGCCGGGCTCGGATTCGGGTCGGACAAAAAATGAAAATTTATTTAGACCCGAGTCAGGCTCGGGCAAATTTAAAAATGAAGCGCCTGGCTTGGACCAGGCTCGGGTCAAAACCTCTTCATTTAGCAGGGCTCTAGTCGTGGTTAAAACGCGATAGGCAATAAGTCAATGCATTTAAGATGCCGTTTATGGAAAACAATTTCCGAAATGGCTAAAAATGAATCGCCAAGGTGCATCCTTCTTTCTAAAAAATGTCCAAGGGCTCTATGATTGCATAAAATTACACAGCTTTTTAACTATTGACTTCGTGATTCCATCCCGCAACCAGGCCAATAATTCTGATAGAGAATTTTGCGCTGAATAATAACCTGTTTTAGTTTTTATTCCAAAACTTCCAGTTTTTTTAGATAAGCAAGATTGAAGGTGCAAAAATGCTCATTTTAACTTTTTTAGATGCTATATTGCCACGAATTTATTCCTGTAGATTAAAGTTTTATCTATAGGCCCATTATTTTAGTTTTTTGTTTAACCACTATTTTGAAATTTATTCACGTTTACGTGAACCCCTTCCCCTTATTGAAATTCGTCTCAGTATGTCTGGAAAACAGAGTACATTAGAGTACATTCTACACACGCGATGTTTAGTAACAAAATCTATCTCTCCCTTTCTCCTTCCTACCACTCCCGTGCCCATATCAAGCACACATGAAGGGGGCGGGAATGGAGGAGAAAGAGAGGAGAGTAGGGGAAGGGACGGGAGGAAGGGGTTCACGTAAACGTGAATAAATTTAATTAGAGAGGTGAAACAATAAGACTAAAATAAAGGACCTATAGATGACACTTTAATCAACAAGAATAAATAAAAATTCAAAGTGTAAATTAAAAATACCGCTGCATGATAGCCACAAAAAGTAACAATGGGCTTTCCTTCAACCTAGTTTATTTAAAAGACTGGAAGTTTTGCAAAAAAATGAAAACAGATTATTGTTCAGCGCAAAATTCTCTATCAGAATTAGTGGTCTGATTGCGGGGTGGTTTTTTGTAGACCTGTGTTACTAGGATGATAGACTAGAGGGTGTCTGCAATAGTGGCCTAAACTTGTAAAGCGCAATAAAAAGCCAGAAGCTTAAGTTAACAGTGGGTCATAATTTTCTGTTGTTAGTTCAAAGCTCAATCTTAAACGAAAAATTAAAAAAGGTACAGGTTGGTAGTGCCGTTTCCTGAACCATCTATTTGGCTAATAAAGACGCTGGGAACCAATCGTAAAAATATATTTAATCTTCAATTGTGCTTTCTTGTTAGCAAATTTTAAAAGTTGAAGTTTTCAATCATTATTATCCATAGGTATATATGGTTTGCAATGTTTAATTACAGGTTTCTATTTGTTCCCTTAAAACATTTTAAATGCGTATTACAGGCTCGCAAATTTTAATATGGAGCACCATAAAATCCATAAAAAACAATATTGTTTTTATAAAGTATATCTATGGAATTTGAACCCATGATATAATATTTAGCTAAGAAAAAAAAATCTCATAGCAGCTGTTCATGTCTATCGTTTTATGGATATTAATATCTAGCACGAAAATAGCATATACAGGCCAAATTTTTTTATTTTTTGTTATTTAAATTGGAATATAATATTTATAACTCAGGTTACAATATAAAATTTACCTTAAATATGCTCTCCTTTATTAATTTAATAAAAAGTCTTGGGTTCAAAATGTCACAGTCCAAAATGTCACACGAATATCACGAAAAATTAAATCTCAAATGGGGAGAAAATTTGATGTACATCTAATCCTAACCCAACCCCTAACCTAAAACGCTGACCTAAAACACTACCCAATGGAAATTATGCGCTTGCGCAATGAGTAATTGCGAATCTCACGATCGTGAGATTCGCGAATCTCACGATGTGGCTTTGTTACATTTTGGACTGTGACATTTTGAAACGATACCATAAAACCCACACACTTGACCGGGTGTTAAGCAAATAATCAAATCATGATAAATAGTAAGTATTATTTTGTATAAATAGCAAATAAATTGCATTTATTTGTTTTTTTAAACGGAGAGAAATTTTTAAACTCTGATTAATATATATTTTTAAACTCTCTCGAAAAAGGTTATTTGGACAATAGTTTTCCACAAGAAGGAGATATAAAATATGTTAAACAAACTATAAAATTTCAACACAAACATTTACAGATTCAAATTAGTAACAATAAGCTTAAAACTAATTATTTAAGTTCATATGTATCTATTGGGTTTTAACTTTACAATTGTTTAGATTTTAGTGAAGTGTGAGTTGTTATGTTACACTAATTTTTTTTAAAATGTGCTTCATATTTTCCTTTTACTTTGTTAATTATATCTTAAAGTGCTGATCAAAAATATTATATGGATTATGAGTACCTCTAACAGCAACAAGGATATGCTGCTTGATAAAATATTTAAATTCATTTTTTTCTGCAAGAAAGTCATGAAATCTGTCCATTGCCAAAAAAACTTATAATTGCATCCTTTTTTTGAAATGGTGCGTCCTTGAAATGTAATCTTTACTGAGTAGCCTTAATTATTCTTGGCATTTAGTTTACTTGCCATGCATTATATCTTGTACATTCATAAATATTGTTATTTGGCACCATTAACAATTTAATTGTCATGATAATTGTAATTTTTTCTAGATTTTTTTTGTATTATTACCTTTTGCCTAGTTTTATAGTTTTTCCATCTCATCCATACTAATTAATTATAATAGATGTTGAAAATAAGACCTTATGTTATTGGCCTCATTTTAATTCGTCTATTTCTGAAACTATATCATGTGCCTAGTATTCAAATTTGTCTATATAAATGATTTGCACTTCAATCTCACCATAATTACGATTCTTGAAATTTTCTAAAGACAAACATCCCACAAATATTTGATTATTTGAAAAGAATAGGTAAGTTCAAGCAAAATTTTTTATCAAATTTTTCGCAATTTAGTAATAAATATGTTGATAAAATGTAAACTTACGATAGAAAGAACTATTGTCTCAGAAATTTGAGGAAGTCTTATATGTGTTAGTTTTGCACTTTGTCCAATTTTTTATATCCCTAAATTTTTAATCAATTAATTTGCAGCTTGTTTTAAAACCATTTTCTAAAAAGAGGTATATTTTATATATATAGTCTAGGGTTCCAATATAGACAGATTAGTGTGACCTAAATTGACCAGCCCTTCTACCACATTCACTTACACCATCACTTTTATGGGTTCGGTCGGTCCGGGTGATGATCAATCCATAGCGGTCGAAAGTTCCCATCACCTGACTCAAAACCATGTGATCCCTTCAACTGATCACGTGATTGATTCTTCCCTTTACGACATTCCCAGCCCAGCTTCTAGCGAAAATAGTCTCGGGGTAATGAAAAAACTTTTTGGTCAATTTGGGGTCTCAGACCCCAGAAAACTTTTTTTGGGGCATTTGAATTATTGTATACACAAAGGGCCCTGCAAAGTGGAATTTCTTGTGCTCGAGCCCAAATTTTTTTTTACTCAGGCCCGAGCCCGGCCCGACCTTTTTGAAAATTAAATTTATAAAAAATTTTATTCAGAATACCCACCCACACCTTTCATTCAACATAAAATTACTTTGTCTCATCTAAATAGCCTACTCAACAAAGAATTTAGTAAAAAGTTAAAAAAAATCTTTTAGCTAGATTTTGCCTCGGGTCGGGCCTCAGGTCGAGTTGACGCATCAGGCCCGACCCGAGCCCGAGGCTTGATTAAATTTTAATTTTGGCCCTACTTTGGACGGCCCGTGCAGGACTCTATATACACCCCCTACAATCCCATGGGTTTAGCTAGGAAGAGGCAGAGAGGGCAAATGCCCCCTTCCCCTTTTAAAATTTCATTACATTCAACAAAATTTTATTTAAAGTTGAAATTTTTTTTTTATTTCTATCCCGGAGTTTAGCAATGACATTATCTTATCACATAGGAAAAAACTCGCATTGTTATCTGGCTCAATCTAGGCTTTCAACTTATTTGTTTCGTTTAATTAATAAATGTAACTTTTATCAAATAAATCTACAATTATAACTCAGTGCCAAAAATAAAGATAAAAATTTTACCTCCACTACTGATTTAATTAAAATTTATGGTTAAAACACATAAATTTCATTTTTCTCGGGGCGAAGTTGTTAAAAAGGCGGATAATTTTCACTTTTTTGATTTTTCCATTATGAATATTCGCCCCACAAAAGTCTGGTTCTATAGCCAAGTTGCATTCATCGACCAAAATATCGAAAAGTCACTACGTGCTACGCAAGGGTAGGCAAACCATATACACAGCCGGTCGACCCCCTTGGTACGCCGCTAATGGGCAACAATTCAAAGAAGCTTTTGTTATAGGTATTTCCATTTTCGTAAAAATAATTAATAAAAATGATTATTCAATTTTAATTTCCAAACAATATTACGTTAATACAGGTCTTTCTGGGGGCTCAGCTTCTGGCAAAACCACGGTTGCTAATAATATCATAAAGGCTCTCGACATTCCTTGGGTCGTGCTCCTCAGCATGGATTCTTTTTACCGGGTAAGTCAAATTTATATCTCGCGACCTTTAGCTCGGGTTTTTAAATCTTGAAGTTGCTAATTTCAAAATGGCCACCAAATAGATATACCTCGACCCGGCTCGGTTTTTGTAGAATAAATTTGTCTTAATGTTAAATTCACCCGACCCTAGAATTGTTTTCTTAATACCACCAAACATTAGTTTTGTGTTTATTTATAGTAAGTGTTATTTAGGTTAATTATGGGTTGTGTCTGGCGCCAAATGGCGCATAATGTCCACCTAAAGCGTTACTTGAACCCTTATATTATATGGATTAGTTCATTTAAAAACCAAACAATCTTTAAATTTGCTCCAAAAACATTGAATTATTAAAATATATTCTTTTTTTAGGATTATGATGGAATAGAGAAAGAGTCCATAGCTAAGGGCACATTTGATTTTGACCATCCATCCGCCATTGATTTTGATTCCATAGTTGCCACGTTGACCAAATTAAAGCACGGCAAAAATGTGCAAGTGCCCGTCTACAATTTCACCACACACAGCCGAGAAAAAAACTCGGTCCGTCTACTTTTAATTTGAAAATTTTTAATTGAAATGTTTTCTGTAATAATAATTGTGATTAAGGGATAGGTCATAATAATTTTACTTTGTTAATATATTATATTGCTTCAGGATAGTAACATAACATAACATTCGAGAACTTTCAATCTGAGAAAAGAGAAAGCTTTATTGTTGCGATTAGTTAATTTCGTATCGCTTTTTAAGCCTGTGTGCTGATTTTTTAAAACACGCTGTGTGCGATCGTGATTTATGAATAATAATTTTAAACACTGACAAATTTTAACTTCTTGTAATGGAATTTACATAGGAAATTGATAACTTTTATGAGGAAACTTGGTTGTAGGAAAAATTTGAAATGTTTTGATGCCCGAAAAATATTGTTTGGGCTTAATTTATAGTAATTGTATGTGTTCGTTACTTTTTTAATCAGCGGGATATGTATGGTGCCAATGTGATTATCTTCGAAGGAATTCACGCTTTTTTCGACAAACGTCTTACTGCCGTAATATATTGAATTGCTTAATTGAAGATTTTTCAAAGTTTTAAATTACATTCAAGATACTAAATACTTTTAAAAATCAAATATTTTATGAAGACAAATTTTTTATACCACTACTTATTTATTATTTTTATAAAATACATATGTTGTGAAGTTGAAATAAATAAATAAAAAGTTATAAATATTTGGAAAACATTTCGCTATGTGAATTATATTTACAGATGGTTATGCCGACTTTCTGTTTTAATTCGCGATTATCATAGGGTTCACAATTATTATGATTTTATAAGTGTCTTTTATATTTCTAAAATTCGTAATTAAACTATGATTCTTTAATAACCTTGTGTATTAACTTTTCATTTTACCTTTTTGGCCCCCAAAAATACCCGTGCCTCAACAGCTGATGGATATGAAAATATTCGTAGACACGGATGCCGACGTCCGATTGGCTCGCCGCTTGTCACGTGACATAACGGAGAGGGGTCGAGATTTGGCGGGAGTTTTAGCCCAATACGAAACCTTCGTTAAGCCGTCTTTCACTCATTATATAGCTCCGACCATGGCTATAGCAGATATCATCGTACCACGTGGTGTGTTGTTTACTTTTATCTGTTTTCGTGTTTTTTGATAAATCCTACCACGTGGTGTGTTGTTTACTTTTATCTATTTCGTGTTTTTTGAACAAGCTAGACAAATTGCCTCAAGGCATTTTTATATATAAAGGTAATCTGTCGGGGGGCACAAAAATAAAATTTGAAATTGAGCTCGGGCGAGGGCGGGAAATTAATTAAAGTCTTTTACGGAAGCAGAAGTCAACAGCTAAAGAAAAACCAGGATAAGTTTTCATGGCAATTTTAAAAAAATTACAAATCAGATAGGAGGGACAGGACGGACGGACAACCAAAAGTGACCCTAAATTGCATATCAATTAAATACGATTAATAAAAGTAGTCTGTCGGGGAGGTCAAAAATAAAAATTAAATTTAAGCTCGGGCGAGGTCGGAATATTAAAGCCAACTAGCGGTCATTAGCTAGTCTTTCTGCGAAAGCAAAATAAAAGCCTTTTACAGAAGCAAAAGTTCGCAGCTATTAAAAATGAATATAAGTTTCGACGGCTATTATTAAAAAATTACAAGTAGGACAGGATGGACGGGCAACCAAAAGTAGCAATTAATATTGGTAATACTTCTTTAAAGTACTCTTACACTTTCGTTCTCATCACAGGTGGAGAGAATGTGATAGCATTGGAATTGATAGTAGACCATGTCAAAGTTCAACTTCAACAGGTTTTAAATCATTTTTTGTCCATACTTAATATTTATGGATCAATAATAAATTTTGATAATAATAATAATTCCTGAATTTTATATATTTCATATTTTGCAGCGCGAATTTCGACATCGGTAAGTCAAACGTACCATTTAGGCCTATCGTCTTAGTCTCCATATATTTTAATAACTCTTTCATACGTTGTTGATGTTTTAGGACTACCCTGCTCAAGACATTGGAGGAAGAAAGTGGACAAGACTCAAATGCTCACACACCAAATCGCACAATTCAAAATGGCGCCCAAAACGG
Source organism: Gordius sp. MW1 (assembly GCA_964036665.1). Classification (NCBI taxonomy): domain Eukaryota; kingdom Metazoa; phylum Nematomorpha; class Gordioida; order Gordea; family Gordiidae; genus Gordius; species Gordius sp. MW1. The sequence continues at coordinate 24,063,378 of OZ038529.1, read as the reverse complement.
GGTTAAAGGTGTATGTAGACCCGGGAACCTTTCCCTATGCCCACCCTCTCCCCAAATAACTGGTCTTCATACCTGCATCCGAGACAAGGGGACGCCTCGGGAAAGTTTTATATTTTATTCCCATCGCCTGTCTCGCATTGCCTTGGAATATGCTTTTTCCTTCCTACCACATCAAGTGAGTAGTAGTAGTTGGTTGGGTACATAGGCGTAGGGGGGGGGGTTATAATTTCAAAAAATGATCAATTTGCCCCTCCTTAAATCACTATTGCCTCCACCCTCTCAATGCTGGCTACGCCCATATTTGGGTATTTTTTAAATACCTGGCCTCTAATTTAGAGCTATGGGCTAATTGTTGGATGCGAGTCTTTAAAGTGTTATTTGAACAAAATGGTGTAAAAGAAAGATACACTCTTCTTCTTTATCAAGTATTTGATCTTGATGAATTTCTTTCGGGTAAGTGCCATGTCTTGATCAATCTTCTTAGATTTCATAACTTTGTCTACTTGCCCTTTCTGCGTGACACGAGGTCGTCCTCTTCCTCTCTTCCCCGGTACCTCCATGTCCAGTACTTTTCGAGACTTACATCATAAGAAAAACACATAGTCTTAGTTCTATAAGTTTTTGTCGTGACATTTTAGTTTAAATTTGAGATATTAACCACCCTGCCCGAGAGATTATTGATTTTTCCATGTGAAATTTGTGTTACAAATATTCCTATCAACACCAAAGTTTAAAAGGTAATTGATTGTTTAAAGTTTTTTTCGAAAGCATTATGGTATATCCTGCGCATTCTTAGAAATCCAAATGCACGTGGGTTTTAGTGATTTAGAGCCTTGGGAGTGGTTTTTTATTTAACGTTCTTTCAGAACTTTGGAGAGCTCTTCAATCTTACAAATAGGATTTATGGCACTTTTGTGGAGTTTATCCACCTGAAGTGGCTTTCATAAATCCTCTTTAATTTTTTTTGCATATTTCTTTATCTTAATCTCTCTTAAATTTTTGATTTTTAAAAGTTTCGACATACCTCTCTGTACCGGCCCCATGGGCGTAGCCAGGATTGGAATAAGAGGGGGGCAATAATGATTTAGAGAGGGGCAAAATGATATTTTTTTGCAATTTTAGTTGAATTAATTTTTGGATATAGAGGGGGCAGTCACTCCTCCCTGCCACCCTCTGGCTACGCCCATGTTGGCCCCCCCCCCCCTGTTATGACGAAAGAAAATATATAGCCTCTCTTGCATCACATTATCTATTAAAATTAATCAAGTGTTTTATAATGTTGATTTCAGTGGCTATTACTTCTATACAGCTTCATTATCCAATTTCTCGAGAGACAATTTGTGACATTTATTTGGGAAAGCGAAAGAGTGGATTGATCAAACTATTATTTCTTCATCCTCATAATTTTTATTAATTGTTATGCAATTTATGGGCTCGTTTTTGGTTGTCCGTTGTCCGTCGATGTCCGTTTTATAATTTATATTCAAAATTTCATTAAGAGAATTTGACATCACTCGAAATTCGCGCTAAAGGGTCATAAAAAGTAATTAGTACGCACCAAAAAAGAAATAAATCTGTGATGACAAGGCATTTTTGAAGCCTATATTCGATAATCCTTACGATTTTGTTTAACTATTTTACGAGCCTGTTTATAAATTACAATTAAATAATTTGTGGAAAAAAATCACTCGCTATTTTGATTGTCATATAAGAAATATTGGGGGGGGGGGGGGGTATTTATTCATAGCAAAAATATTTGTATTATAGATATATACTAATATTATAAAATGTCTAAATGAGCAATAAAAACATTTTTAGATGCTCATTTTGGCGCCAAATGAATAAAATACACTTTCTAGCAATTTATGACCATTTCAAGATGGTCGCCCAACTTTCTCTTCTATTGAATTTGATCAATAGGTAGTATAAAACATTTGTCTCAAATTTGAAACGGTTTGAGAGGGTTCAACAGTAATTATGCTATTTTGGCCATTATGAGATGACCAATCGATAAAAATTTTTTTTTAATTTTTTTCTATGGAGATAGGTTTTACCATTACTACAACAAGATTCGATGATTTTATTAATTTTATGGAATATAACGTCACAAACCCATTCTTTAAAAGGCCGATTTTAAACTTTTGAGAGCTCAAAACTCGAAAAGTAGTGGCCCAAATGAGCTAAAATTTTCGGAACTTAATCATTTCACTAGTTTTAACATTTCCACCAAATTTTATGGGGGGTATTAAATGCAAATTCGTTAATTATTTATACAAATTTTACATCACTTTGGCCAGTGGTGATCTTTTCTAATGGTTAGCAGACAGCCAAATAACTAGCCTATAATTATAATCAAGAAAAAAAATTGATTTAAATCTTACTTTGGTCAATCTGAGGGGGCGGCCGAAAACGTGGCGATTTGACATGTAATGTCCCTATATTGGTTTATTCATTGAATTTTAATCGTTATTTTCGATTGATATTCATTATTAGTCCATAACCATAGAAACGCCTCAAAATCAGCCGTATCAAGGCGAGCGCCTGCAATCCGACGTCAAGGTGATTATCGATATATTAAAAATATTTTTATAAATCGTCTTATTACTTTTTAAAAATAACTTTACACAAACTTTCTACTACTGCAATTTCAGAATTCAATTCTATATCTAATTTTTGGATTGATTTGCAGGTTTGCGGAGTTTCCATAATAAGGGCGGGCGAAACAATGGAACACAGTTTGCACGAGGTGTGCAGGGACGTTAGGCTTGGCAAAATTTTGATACAAACCAATTTCGCTACGGGCGAACCCGAGCTATACTACTTGAGACTGCCCCGTAACATAGCAACTTACCGAGTCCTACTGCTAGACCCTACAGTGGCTAGCGGAGCCACGGCCATGATGGCCATCAGGGTTTTGCTAGACCATGACGTGCCCGAAGCTAACATACAATTCGTAACATTGCTCATGTCAGAAACGGGTAAACCTCTCACTCCTGCTCGGAAATAAATTTGATTATTTCCCATGGTTTTTTCCTTGGTGAAAGGTGACAGTATATTAGGGTGTGTCTTAGGGCTTGTCGTAACATCCGATTTAGATTCGAATCGCGCGAATTTTATCTTTGTTTAAATATCCGATTCAATTTCATGGATCAAACTCGGTTGTAATTTTTAATATTTTGTTTTTTGATAGTTTAAAACGTCTTTTGTTTATTTTAACTCTTGACATTAATTCTAAACTTTGCTGATACCTAAAAACTTAAAAACATACAGATTTAAGCTTAGAAAAATTTTTGCAACTTACAAAATCGCTGTTATGTTATGCGTATGAAATGTAAATCTGCTGTAAATTCGAAGTTAAGACACGGCTATGTTATAACCCGGATGACAATTTTTGCTGCGCAGCAAAATCCGATATTAAGACAAGCCCTTAATACGCGATTTTGAATCAGATTGAAAAAGCGAATGCATGTTAAAACATAGCCGCATCTTAATACGAGCGTCACGCCTTGAATTTTTGCTGTGTTTTTGTTCACAAAACAAATATTTATCTCTTCACTTATTAATGCTTATTCACATGGTAACTAAACTAAAATTGTTGATTCCACGACATGTAAATCTCATATTTGGACAAAAAAAAATGGCGCTTTGAAGTTGAATCGTATATTAAGACGGGGTTATAGTTAGATAGGAAGGAAGTGGACAGGAAGTGGCTTGCGGTAGACATGAATTTTGTCATCCTGTGTACAACAATGTCTTTGAGCGGACTCAAATGCTGCATTAATTGAGAAAGATAGTTTTATGCTTTTCTGTAGTGTTAGCTTACGGTTAGGCCAAGTTCAAGCTTTCTAGAGAGATGCTTGGGGCTCTCAGCACCTAGATCTTTATGGCATAAATTTATAATCGTTATAATAGTTAAGCTGAATCTTAATTAATAACTAATTGCTTATATCGTTTTTGTAGTATATATATTATTTATTTACAATTACTAAACCAAAACAAATGTTTTGTATAGCAATGAGAGATAAATTTTTATTTTTTTTTAAAGATGAAGTTAGTTTATTGATATATATCTAAACATAATATTAAATGATACAATTATATAATAATTATATTTAAAAAATATCATATGAGTAATATGTCTTCATCTTCCTCTTTTAGAAGAGGCCAGGAATCCAAAAAAGATTTGAAATTAAATTTTGCAATTAAGATAGCTATTGATTGTTTCAATAAAAATGCGGGGGAATGTTTGGAGGGAGAGCTGAATTTTAATTAACTAATTGCTTATATCGTTTTAGTAGTATATATTTTAATTATTTACGATTACTAAACCAAAACAGGTTTTTATAACAATGAGAGATAAATTAGTGAGAGCTACTAATAATAAGCGCTTCGCTACACTTTAAACAATTTTTGAATCTAGAAAATGTTATTTTTTAGGCGTAAAACGTTTATTATTGTTCCTAGACTTAGTATTATATTGTTGTTTACGTTAGGTGCTCAAACTATAGCCTACGCCTTCCCCAAAGTTCAAATCATAACGACTTGCATAGATCCGGAAGTGAGTCGAAATTTTTACATCCTCCCGGGTATCGGAAATTTTGGGGACCGTTATTACGGTACTGAATCGACTTGGACTGACTTCGACATACATAATCTTGATCAACCAGCTGACTCCTCTTCGACTATTCATGACCTTAGGGCTGCGTTGAAAAGTGTGATAATTTGAGAAAATACCTAAACCTTATAATTTCCTTAACCCCACACGCTCTCGACATAATTTACGTCGTTTGATGATGTTATCATTAAATTGTTATGCTTCCAAGACAATTTTACACCTCGAAGCATTTACAATTGTTTTCCTTCTAAGACGCCTTTTTACATTGTCATATTTATTATACGTCAACCAATCGTCGTTAACGCTATATTTTGTTACCCATTCATGGACCATATGATCAATGCCCATCTAGACCAAATCGTGTTATTTTGGATTTACACTTATCACGTTTCCTAATAGCAATGCAAATTGATTGCCTGCGTGCACCCTTATATTGTGATTTCTAAACGTATGCGGCTAGCAGTTAAATTTATTTGCTTTTCATCAATAGTTGAGTAAGCTAATTGCAAGGATAATTGCTTACTTCGAAGTATGGAATGGATCAGTTAATAGTGCACCTAAGTGTCTGTACAATTGGTTTCAATTATTGTGAAAACTTCTAAAGATCAAATTAATTAAAAGCTTGTTTGTAATTTTATAATAAAATAATCTTTGTCTGACATTCGATCTTATTGTCGGGACAACACATGTTATATTATATTTAAGATTGATAAGATAAATGTATATTGTAAGATTTTGAAAAAAGGAATAGATAAATGAATGAATAATTATTAAAATAATAAGTGTTATTGTAATGATAAAAGATTCTGTTAATAAGATAAATGTATTAAGATGAAAACATGATAACAAGCTGAGTATAAGAAGGGAATTTATTAATTAGTAAATCATTATTCAACGGGGGAGATGTGATATATATTTACAAAGGAAGATTAGTTACCAACTTGTTTTTGATTTACAATATTGAAATATATAATAATAGCAATAATATAATACCGATATTAATATGCAGATAATGATATATCTTATATATAAAAATGAAACTATGTGTGTGTGGGTATGTTTGTGTTTATGCCACCACCAATTTTGGAAAACTACCAGACCGATTTGGCTCAAAATTTCACAGTTTATTCCCCATACTCCGGAGCATGTTTTAAGATTTGTTCGAGCCAAATCGGTCCAGTAGTTTTCGAGGGGTCACGTTTTTTTGTTATACGTTGTCTTATACGTTTTAGCACTTAATAATGACGTCATATGACGTATAGTATCTGAAGCTTGAATGTTTTATTGCTGCATAAAAATTTTCTTTCATATTAAATCACGAGGAAGCTCCCTGGGTAATGATCTTTGCAGACGATATAATCCTCTGTGCCAAAAGTGAACAAGAATTGGCTAATACTGTAAATAGATGGGTAAATGCAATAGAAGAAAGTGGTCTCAGGGTAAATCGAAAGAAAACAGAATACATGAAGACAAAGTTCAAATCGGATGAAAACCAGAAAAGTGCATTCCTTACTTTAGGCGTTTGGCAACTTACAAGCGTGGATTCCTTCAAATATTTAGGATCAACACTTCAGTCGGATGGTGGAATGGATAAAGAAATCCAAGCAAGGATAAATTCTGGATGGCTCAAGTGGAGGGACTTGACAGGTGTTCTGTGTGACAAAAACATCCCGAGAAGACTAAAAGGCGCGCTGTATAAATCCATCATACAGCCAACAGTCCTGTATAGCTCGGAATCATGGGCTATACGTAAAAGAGAAGAGCAACGTCTTGCCATGGAGATGAGAATGCTAAGATGGGTGCTAGGAGTAAGCAAAAAGGACCATAGGCGAAATGAAGAAATAAGAAGAATTTTGGGTACTACATCAATTGCGACAAAGCTCCTAACAAATAGACTACGATGGTATGGCCATGTCGAAAGAAGGGACGATAGCTACGTAGGAAAGAAAATAGAAATGATAAATTTCGCAGGAAAACGACGGAGAGGAAGACCCAAGCTTACCTGGATTCATAAAATACAGCATGATATGAAAGTCCACAAGATAAGGAAAGATCTATGTAAACATAGGAACAAATGGAAACGAATGCTGAAAGGACTGACCACCAGCCTAGGTGACAAGCAGTCATAGAAAGAAGAAGAAGAAGATTAAATCAGGTCAGACCCGTTACCATATGAATGAACCAGAGGAATATAAACATTAGATTCTACAGTAAGTATTAATATGCTCTTCCCCAATTAATTACATATATGCTTTTTATTCCATATGATAAAAGAAGCTTTTCCGTGTAAATTATATTATTGGATAAACTTATTTGGGTTATATCTATACTGCGTTATCAATATTTTATGTTTTTAGTCAATTATTCATAAAGTGTAAGTCTTCAGCCATTAGAAACACTTAAAAAGTTCCTAGAACAAATATATTCTCACAATACCCAATTATCATAATTTAAACCAATATTTATATTTAAACCAATATTTCTATTAAGCAATCTTCGTAGCAGTGGTAAAAGTAATACAAATCAACTTAATGCTAACATTCCAGCTTTGGAAGCTTTATCAAAGGTATTTTTATTGACTTATAGATGCATTCAGGGACAACTTCACGAGCTAACGAATCAGCTGAAGAGCGAATCGAAAGACTAAACAATATGCGCTCACGATACAGACGCTCACACTTCCTCCAACACATTCGCAAGTACATATCTGTCTTCTCCTTGCCAAAATAGTATGGGATATTGAAGGGCATCATATGATATGTGTGTTGCATCAATACTTTGCAGATTTTCATCCCTTCTGGAGATAATGATATCTCGAGACAAGCATGTCTCAAAAATTATGTTTTGCCCCCCCCCCAATTAGTCACTGCCCTTTCTTAATTAGCCACTGCCCCTCCCTAATTAGCCACTGCCAAAATTTTGGATAGTCGATGACCTTTTTTTGCCCTCAGGAAAATTTTGGTAATGACAATTTTTGGATGTCGAGACCTTTTTTTTGCTCGCTAAAAAATTTTTAAATTATTTTTTTTTGGTGTCAGGAAAATTTTTTTTTAATTCTGCCTCACCCTAATTCAAAACCTGCGTACGCCCATGTTAAATCAAAGTCATTTTTTTGCTTATTTTTCACGTCAATTATTATTATTATAGGACGGTCGTGTCCCCTCCTGCGTGATTATAAAAATACATATTTTATGAAGATGTAAGAAAGAAATCCCTCCTGCGTGGCTAAATAAATTAAAGTGGGTCTGGGCCTTGGACCCTCTTTAACTATCTGTTTAAAAATTTTTGCATACTAAACACTTACCAATTATATTTGATATATTCTTAATCTATTGAAATTTATCTATAAGATGATATATATTCTGCTAATACACCCGGGTAAATGGCAAAACAACGTTTGCCGGGTTCATCTAGTAAGTTATAACGATGAAACGGTTCGTCTTCCATATATTCCCATATAAGATATACTTAGTTTTACATTTTAAAAGATGATGCGATTTAACTTAATGATGAAGGGATAGGGGGATGGCAGGGGAAAAAAGGTAAAACCCCGCAACAATTTACCTTTAGGTTTCTTTTTTTACATCTTGGTTATTTATTTTATTAAGTTAAAACTAAGGAATAATATAATGATCGAAATATAAAAAGTTATCAAAACAGTATGCGTTGTGTACGCGTTTACAAAATTCACTGATGCGTGTTGTAGAAATAACAAGCGCGTGGGGGGGGGAAGTAACACACACGACGAGAATTAAATGGAAAGGAAAAGAGGTATACCACATATGAAGTAGTAGGGCCAGGGAGGGGAGATTGTGTAGACATAGGTAAATTTACATTCTAACGAACAAAAGAGTCAAATCAGTACAAGCAATAGAGCAGATGTTCTACCATATATAATTCGAGTTATATTAATTAACGCGTGTAAGATCAAAAGGGGTATCCGACAATGCTAAGTAATCTCACAATCAACGAACTTGCAATTAATGTATATAGAAAGGAGGGGGGGGGGTATATAAAACATCCGTATTTACGATATATACGGCACATAGTATAAAAGGCACATGAACATGAAGAAAATTAGATAACAATTATTTAAATATTTTATTTTTACAAATACAAGAAAACCTTTGCGACATTATTTAAAATCATCGTATTCTGGTATCATAAAATGCCCTCATCTTATGGGGTTCTGCTACGCCTAGTGCATTTGACCGTTATGAAGTACAAAAAGTAAACGCGAAACCATTTATCTATCAGGCAATAGGTGAGAAAAAATATAGCGTGGCAAGTGGTCTCTAACACAAACGTTATAGGGGCTATGTACTTTTCTACCCTGCAATCGTAAAAGCAATGGCCTAACTTCTCTAAAAGTCTGATCTTTGAAATGTTGTACGGTATTATAAGGATGTAAGTCGTGAGATTGAAGATAAGTAAAGTGCGAGCTGGTTTTGAAATATCTTTCCAAAATTTAGTCATCATCTGCCTGGAATTTTGTCGGGGGCATCTTAAAATAGTGTCTATTGCCATGGTTTCACAATAGACGAGATTGAATTGCATGTGCTTCTGCTTAAAAGCTATCAGCGTTGACATGATAAGACATATGAATAGTGTGGATACTAAGGTTGGCCAAGCTAGATAAAAGATTTCGCGAGTCATGGTATATATTATGAGGGCTGAATTCTTTGGTAGTATAATAAATTTTTTGTGATACTGAGAAGCGCGTATGTCGTATAGCATATAATTCGGCACTTTCAAGAACAGATTTAAGAATAGCGTGAGATGTGGTAATTTAGAAAGGATAGGTCTAGATTGTAATTCCGAGAGGCGAGCTGGATTCCTAAGATAAATGTATCTGTCTATGATGTAGTAGCATTTGATTATAAGCGAAGTTTCAGAGATGGCAGGTCGCACTATTGGCGCCACAAGTATAAATAGAGGTGGGACTTGGTCGGGAATCCATACTAGTGTGAAGATACAGGTGGATATGTTAAGGATCGCGATATATTTGAGCAAGTGGTAGCCCTTTTGAGACAACCCATTCAACTTTTCAATCCGTTTAAAGATGCAATAACTGAGACCATTTATTCCCACCCCACACAAACAAATCAATGGTATTATAACGTTGTACATTATGGTCTTACTGTTGACTTCTCCCAATGATCTTTTCGCGAACATCGATTGCTCACGACTAATTGTAATATTATTTCCCTTAGACATTAAAATGGTCAACTTTATAATTTATTTTGATACAAAGTTGTAAATAGACCAATATGGGTTGCTACTCAGTTGAAAGCAACGCTTCAAGGTAAAATAGAAGACATAAGAATAGATTATCATTTGCTCGCTCTTCATCTTTATAGGCTACCTGTGATCCTGTTGATTTTTATTGCATTATCGCCAAATAATTTATTTGTGATAATTATATTAATAATAAGTAAACAGGGATATACCCTGCCGAGTTGGCACACAGATGCTTGTAGCGATAAAATGATTGATCAATAGTAAAAGCTTTTAAAACATATTTCTTTTAAAGTGTAGACGGTAAAAGTTTTTTAACGGGGTTCACCTTTCCAAAAGTTTTGAAGGCTCTGTTAATAATGAAAGCATTCGATTCGTTCTAATGTTACTTTAATTGGCAGAAATTAAGGTGAAGTTAAACGTCATTAATAATATATGGAGCAAATGACACATATTGTCCAATGTCATCTATTTGGCTTAATGATTGATATAATGATTTATCAGGGCCTTTACAAATTGTAAGATTTTTTTAACAAGGTCCACGGTATGTCTATAACAAAAACATTAATATCTTGAGTGATGAACAAATTTATACGATTTTTATTTCAAATAATGTCACTTATGTCTGTCTACTTTTTACGAATTACCTCGACAGCAGACCTATTAACACTCGATGTGTAACTGATATGATGAATTTTAGTAGGTGTTCAATGGAAAATAGTAGCAACAGATGCCCGAACAAAAAACATGATATCCAAAGATTGATTAATAATTTATAATGACACACTAGAGGTTTTTAATAAATGCTTGGCTGGAAACAATAATTTCAATCATGTCTTATATTTGGGATAGAGTTCCAGCTTGTAAAAAACAACCAATCCTAATATATTTCTTCAGATACAAAACATTATATGAATTTAGAATATTTTTAGAACAGCATAGCCTTATGTTAAATAAACTTAGAAATATTCAATCCATTATATAAGAAAGTTTATTTTAATCCGACGAGACCATTACTAAAACCAATTTTTTACAGCCTTAAATAGTCTAGAATTGTAAAAAAGTAAATATTCAACACAAAATCATATAAATTCACGATTAAATGCGTGATTATATAGTGACTGGCAGGAAAGTATTAAGAAAGATAAATAAAAGTTATTATTACACAGGGTGTTTTGTCTAATAACACTGGTCAACAAAAAAAATAACCGGGAAACGGTCAACATATTCCGATAGAGTATTTTGTGGTGAACACAAATATGTTATTCGTTTTTTTCCTATACGTCAAGTTTTTTTTATATATTTCGATTCAAAGTTGCGAAAATGACCGTTTTGACCCTTTTTGATGCTCAATAGAGCGGTATTGAATGGCTAAAATTTTTTTGAACCTCTAAGTGGTAGAACCAACTTAGGGTAAAACATGGAAAAATGATTTTTTTCCCTATTATTTTTACCTTTTCCAATATATCAAATTTCAATTAGTCCCTATGCGAAGCGGCATCCTTTGAGCCTCCCTCACTCCCTCTCTATCTAATTGGGTTTATAACACTATACTCTTGGTGCATGTGAGTGATTGATGGATGATGTGGGGGTGTGAGTGTGGAAGAGTAGTGGCGTAGATTCAGTTGCAATTGACCAAAAAGCGAATAACAAATAAATGTCTACGAAAATGCATTTGTCGATTAAAATGTTTGCATCTAATCCTAACCCAAACCCTAACCTAAAACCCCGACCTAAACCACTAACCCTAACGTTTTCGCCTCTGTAAACCTCTCTCAAGGAGCATTTTCGTTAAATATTCATAGACATTCATAGATATTTGGTCAGTAAAATTTTGTACGAAGCACCGATACGAGTGGCGTAATACGAGCTATTCCTCTAGTAGAGAGGTAGGATGACAGGCGTAGTAGTAGGAATAGTTCGTATTAACCCACTACTCTTGCACCCACCACACTCATCAATCACTTACAGCACCAAGGGTATAGTGTTATATAAGCATATAAGCCAATTAGATAGAGAGGGAGGGAGGCTCAAAGGAAGCCGCGATTTCGCATAGGGATTAATTGCATTTTTGATATATATTAAAAAGTAAAAACAATAGGGGAAAAAATCATTTTTCAATGTTTTACCCTAAGTTGGTTCTACCACTTAGAGGTTTAAAAATTTTTTTTTAGCCATTCAATATCACTCTATTGAGCATCGAAAAGGTTCAAAAACGGTCATTTTTGCAACTTTGACTCGAAAGATCTAAAAAACTTGACGGATAGGAAAAAAACGAAAAACATATTTGTGCTCACCACAAAAAACTCTATCGGAATATGTTGACCGTTCCCCGGTTATTTACACAAGACCATTATTTGTTGACTAGTGTTATTATTGTTGCATTATAATTTCTTGTAGTGCAATCATATAGGACCTTTATACATTGAATATAAAATCACAGCATGTTAAACTAAACTCCACCTTGAAGAAATTCGTAACTTTTTTTTATCTAAACAGCCTCATAACAGAAATTTTTTAAGGGGGGGGGACGTTTAAAAATACTTTATACGCTTTTCATTCAAAAAATAGAAAATCATTTTAGATATCGTCTATTTAGAAATAAGTTATTTTGCCCAGCCACAAGTTCCTCTAAAATTTATTGATATCCTGACATAATAATTTTTCTGTGGTTATGACAGGCTAGTATATAAAAAAGGTGTCGTTATATTAAGCAGTGGCTCAAAATTAGTGCGTTTGGGTATTCTCTAGACAATAGATCTCTTTAGTTTTATGCTATATAACTAGAGCTGTTAAAGGAACTAGTTCCAAGGAACAAGTTCCCTTTAAAAAACGGAAATAATAAGTTCCTTTTTAAAATGAGTAACTGCTGGAACTAGTTCCTTTTTTTCTCAATTTATCGCAAAAGGAACTACTTACAAGTTTCTTTTAAGTTCCTTTTGCCAATTTCAATTTGCATTTTTAAATTAATTTACAATTTAAATATTATTTTATTTAGTATTTTATTCACGATAGTGTTTGTTAAATAAATTTTTCGACTTATGGTAATTTATATAAAGTTCATTTGTTTTCAATTTTTATCATATTCCTAGTAATAGTAAGTTTATAAATATTAAATATATAATCTTTTGATTTTTGATATGAGTGGGAGTGACATTACCATAATTAAACCTGAAAATATACCCCGGCCTTTATTTGAGGATATTTTTACGCTTATTCAAAAGGAGGCAAAATCAATAACTCTTGGATGCAAATTATGCTCTCCAAAAAATGATGAAGGTCTGGTTGGTCATAATCCCTTGGATTATGACTTTCTTCCTAAACATAGAAGGTGTGCTTGCCACACGTTGAATTTGATTGCTACAACTGATGTGACGAAATACATAAATACCAATGAAAAGTATAAAAAAATATGCTCATTGGTAGGGCACAAATGCCAGCAGTTGTGGAACTTGCAAGGTAGATCAACTCATGCTGCTGAGTTGATTAAAAAACAGCTTGGTTGTTATTTTATATGTCCTGTAATTACAAGATTGAATTCCTTATATAATTCTATGTGTCACATAACTTCCATTATAAAGGGACAATTTGATGGGTTACAAAGTGTATGTGACAAGCTGAATCTTCAAAAGTTCACATCAGATGAATGTGATTTTATTGCAGAATATTGCGATGTAAAATTTTATTTTCAACATTAGCATTATTTTGGTCATGGAACCAATTGCAAAGGCAATTGAGTTTTTGGAAGGGCAAAACTATATGTATCTTGCATATTATACCCCGAATCACTCAAATATTGATGAAAATTGAATCTATGGGCTCCTTGAAACGGTGTAAGCCATTAAAAGATGCTATTACTCAAGCATTAATAACAGGTTTAATATTATTTATAACGTCTAGTCTAGCTAATTAATAGATTTTTGGATCTTTTAGCAAAGAAAATCTATCGGCGGCTATTATCCATCCTGCTTTTAAAACAGATTGGAATTGGACAAAGGATGCTCTGCGAACATGGAAGCAAATATTAAAAGGATATCAATTTGTTTGTTCCTAAATCTCAACAGGCTGGACCGAGTTTATCAGAAATGGATTTTTTTGAATTAAAAAATGGTGAAAAGAATCAATCATTTGAACGTTTTTTGCTTTCTAATAACCGAAATTTAAGTCTTTTAGACAGTTTTCCCCATTTAAAAAAACTATTTATTATTAAATATAATACGCCATTACTATCAAGTGCCCCTGTGGAAAGATTATTTAGCTTGGGCAAAATTTTATTTGGAGACAAGTGAACATGTCTTTTAGATGACAACTTTGAAAATAATATTTTGTTAAAATCAAATAAACATTTATTACCTGATGATTTTTATAAATTGTAATATATAATATATTGGTTTTATGAATTAATAAAAGATGTTTGTACATTTAAAAAAAAAATAAAAAAGGAACTTCAAAAGGAACTGGAACTAGTTCCTTTTTAAAATGAGGAACTAGGAACTGTAACTAGTTCCATTTTAGGCAAAGAAACTGGAACTTGACAAGTTCCTTTTTAAAAGGAACTTTTAACAGCTCTAAACATACAGTAAATTTCGATTTTAAATTGATGTTTATTATTATTAACTTACTTGAGTAAACATCAGTAACAAGCGAAATAAATTTTTTCTATTGACAAAATAATTGATGGATTTTGAGACGACTAGATTTGAAAGTTACCGAATTTCCTATAAGAAATCGTTCATTAGGTGCCAAAATAAAAACACAACAGGATGATTATAAAACTTAATATTATGACTTAATTGTCACAAAAGCTTTGTCTAATCAGTTTCAAAGCGATCTTGCATAAATTAAACATATTTCAAGCTAATTATATTATAGCTTATAAATATTAAATTGATGAAAACCCTCTTTGTTATTGCCTATTTGAATCAATTATGAGTTTAATAAAATGCATACAAATGTTTATAACAATCAATTCTTGACCATCTCGTCTCAATTGAATCATTGTGGAAAGTTTAGTTAACAATTCTAATAATTGATTTTAGTTTGAGTGCTCAAATTATAATATAATAGAAAGATTTATATATCGGCCCTCATAAAGTATATCTACCTTTTTATATAATAATATTTATGGGATGGAGACACTAAGGGTTTAAGGTTAAAGTCTTATTAACTGTTTTTGTGACTAGTCTGAGGTTTAACCTTGTTATATTTTTGAATTTTACATAATGGTTTGGATATTTTACTGGGTTAAACTCTTTGGAAACATAATATAAGATTCTACAAACTATCTCGTATAAAAAATAGTATAGACTTCATAAATTATAGATGCCATTATTTATTAATGATATCTTTTTTAAATCTCATCCATTAATTCACTTATCAGTTTGTATCTAAAATTTACATTTCACAGAGGTTTAGCTAGCTTTTACCATTGGGGTGAGGGGGCAAACTTTAATTTTTTTTAGACCTGATAATCTACAGCCAGAAAACTGTTCTTATGCATTTTTGTCTAACAAAAACTGCTCATTTTTTAATTTCGCCTGCTAAGTCTTCTCTCTTTCTTCTAACACCCATTAAGCGTTACAAATTTATGGACCGCTAAACAAAGTTTTTTTAAATGAATATAAATTATTAAATGTCTCTACGTTTATCCAAATGATTTGTAAAAAAACAAAATAGAACTGGTGAATTTACTCTCTTAGTTTGGTTTGTCTTTACTCATATAATTGTTAAAAATTTAAAAAAATAGAATTTTGTAACAATTTGGAATTGCTTCATTCATTAAGAATATATGGCGGCTACCACCGAAACAAATCTAAGCCTTACAAATTCTAACTCAACATTAAATAATATCCTAATCGGGCAACAGGCTAATGGTTGAAAAGTAACAAGTAATGTTGTTATATAGTGTATTTAGACTTTCTCTGTTAAAAGGAGTAAACACACTTAGTACCAACACTATTATAAGAGTCTAGCATGCTGCGCTTCCTTATGTTACGTCCCTTTTTTTACTGACCCTCCCCTTCTATGGTCCTAAATCATAGATAAAATTACTATGGGGCGAGCGTTGATTTTATAACACCGCCACATATGCCGATACTTAGTTTAGTAACACATGACTGGAGAGCACAGAACACGGGGTGTTGTGAATTTCATGTTTGATCTATTTAAACTGCGATCTAATGTCAAAAGCGATTATAGTTTATATAGTTTTGATTGGTACAGCGCACGAGTTAATTGTTATTACATCACGTGGCATTATTCAAACTCATTAGACCTAATAAATTGTAGCCTCAATTATTTTTAAAATCCTTCTCTTAGAGGCACATTCATTGATTATCTGCTCAATTTGATTTTAAATCAATGTGTTTATATAGTTATCTAAATATATAATTTTATTGCCTAATAAAATAATTATAAGTTTAAAATTTCTACTTCATTCATTATTAATAAGCGGCATAATAAGAATTTTATAGAGATAATCTTTAAAATTTCCTTTCGATTTGTTAGGCTGTTGGGCAAAGATTTCAATTTTTGAATTTTTGCGATAATGATATTAGTATAAAAATCACAATCTTGATGTTTGGTGTGCGGTCTATGTTTATATTATGTTAATAATTTTATATTTAATCTTGCATCTGATGCCAAAAATTTGTTAAAATTTATTAAATTATGGCTAAAATTACAAAAAATTATTATTTTGCCCCTCCCTTAATTATTTTTGCCCCCCTCTAATTATAATGCTGGCTACGCACATGACAGTTAGCATAATTTAGGCTCAAGGAAACAAGCAGTGTGAGTTAGATGACGGCGGACTTTATCTTAAATCTTTTAAACAACTTTTTAATTGTTTAGGATCACAAATGTTACCCTGTAAGTATTTTGATCAGACCTACGCATAGCCAAGCACAGTGCCTTCACATATCTTTACTTTAAATCCTTATACTAGAGGTGTGCACGGATCAAATTTTTTTGATCCGATCCGATCATAGGGGTTTTTGAAAAATTTTATATCCATCCGATCCGAGTTTTTTAAAATCTAAATCCGATCCGATCCGATCCGAGTTTTTTAAAATCTGAATACGATCCGATCCGAAATTTTCAAATTAAAATTTTACGAACAGAACTTTTTATTGATGATTTAATTCAAAATACATTAAAATAAGGTATAGCAATTTTAATAGACCTGAAACAAATATAAAATTTTATTTGACTAATTCCATATTATCATATAAAAATAATAAAGAATCTAAATTTTCTGGTTTAATTCGCGTTCTTCTTTCTTCTAATGTTCTTCCAGCCACCGAGAAATTTCTTTCCGAAGTGGTAGAGGTAGCAGGTATAGCTAAAACTTTATTTGCCAGCTTATAAAGCCTTGGCAGGACTGTTTGATATGAACCCAACCATTTCAGCAAATCTTTTTTTGAATCATATGCAATCTTCATTTTTTAACGAAAGGTAAAGTGATATCATCGGGGGCTTTATCCCAATTCCAACACCCCCCCCCCCCCTTTTTCCCCTTAAGTCGGCGTGACTCACACCAGACAATACCCCTGCTGCACCATGGAGATTGCTTTTAAGAAAGAAGGCAAGGCAAGTTACATCATTCATGATTACCCGAAATCAAGAGGGAAAGGAGCTACGCGTGTGCTTTAAGGAAAGGGGAGAGTGATTGATGATTTTCGGAGTTGAGTTGAAATGAAATAGAAAGAGATGCGTGTCTACTACGTCTAGCTAGGGAAAAACGCTAGGGAAATACTGATAAATATATTAGGTTAAGTAAGGGGTGAGGAGGTAGTATTGGGCATCAAAAATGGTATAGTAAAAAAAGAATGCAAAAATAATTATGAAAAGGTTTACTAAAAATGATTAATTTAATTATTATTGTTTATTTTAAATTTGAAAATCCGATCCGATCCAACCAAAATAAAATGTTGATCCGATCCGATCCGACTTCTAAAATTAAAATGTTGATCCAATCCGTCCGAATCCGAGTTCGGACGGATCGGATCGGATCGGTTGTCGGATCGGATTGATCCGTGCACACCTCTACCTTATACACATCGGTTATTATTACTCTTTTATACTACGTACAAACAAAGCATATTAGCTATGCAGTTTATAATCAAATCGATGTGAGCATCTTGTAAAATTTAACGCATAATTGCATAGCCATTAATAATATTTAGAACAAGCTAAAGTGTATTCACGCCCGACTTGAGTCGATTCCGGTACATAAGATAAAGTTGCAAAAGATAAACGAATTGGGTTCTAAATGCCACAGTCCAAAATGCCGAAAATTAAATCTAGAATGGGGAGGAATTTGATGTGCATCTAATCCTAACCCTAACCTAAAACGCTGACCTAAAACACTACCCTGAACCTTAACCCTGTCCCTTAAAGTTTTAGAGTGCAGCAATAATTGTTATATGCATACGCATGCGCATTATTAAAATGCGCAGCTATCTGATTGGTCTGTTAAATGCATACGCATGCGCATTAAAACGGACAAATTTGAAATGGTGAGAAATGGTGAAGGTTTGGTGGCAATTGGTGAAGTTTATATTTTGAAACTTTACCTTTTGAATTGAAACGCTTGAGCGATTAGCAAAGTTTTACCTAGTTAACCGTGTTTATGCAGTAAATAGAGTTTTTAAATTGCTAACTTTCTTCAACTCCAGCTACCATCTGCTCGCGTTTGTGCTCAGCCCTCGAGCATTTTTATAAGCTACTGTTCTGCCTCGTGCACCCAACTGCGAGCACATATTGTGCTAACGCGCTTATTAAGCAACTCAGTGTGCGTGCTCGCGTCTGGAGTTTGAAGAAAGTTAGCAATTTAACAACTCTAGCAGTAAACGTCTACTGCGAGGCTCAAAATGTCATTTATGTGACAGCGACAGACTATAACAATTGTGATAAGCTTTTGGCTTCCATAGCAATTAATTTTGTTTTAAATTAATTCGAGGAAAAGCGCCATTAAACTGCTGAAGTCTATTCAAAATAGATGCACGTTATTATTGGGGCAAAATATAAAACTACATTTGACGGTACGAATTGATAGGTTTAAATGAGGCAAATGCAAGAGGTGTTAAAAAAGGCGCCAATATTTTTTTAAAATTTACACTTTGGCCAATGGTCATTTTTTTCATTTATCAGCACCTATCGCACGGTAAAAAAGGAAATTCATAAGAGATAAATCTAAAAAATAAAAAATTTCGATTCAACTTTGGCCAATAGTCATTTTTTTCCATTGGAGGACACGGTAAAAAAGAATATAAATTCATAATAAACAAATGTAAAAAATAAAAAATTTCAATTAACACTTTGGCCAATGGTCATTTTTTCCATTGGTTAGCAGCCAGTACACGGTAAAAAAGGATAAAAATTTATAAGAGACAAATATAAAAAGGAAAAAATTTTTTGATTCACACTTTAGCCAATGGTCATTTTTTTCTATTGGTCAATAGCCAATAGCTCCGCTATTGCCTGTTACAACCGCGCATAAAAATTTTACAGGTGCTAAATTAAAAAATTTTTGCTTTGGCCAATGGTCATTTTTTTATTGGTCAGTAGACAGGAGACGGTCAAAAAGCCATGTTATTAATGTTATTAACAAGAAAAAAATATATATTATCAATTTTAGTTTAATTTAAAAAAAAAGCAAAAAAATTTGCCCACACCGAGCTTCGAACTCACATCAGTAGAGGCATAGTCCCTTGTAGGGGGGGGGGGAGGGTGTTGCCACAGGGAAGGTGGAAAAACCTTACTCTAGATTTAAATGAGGCAAATGCAACAGGTGTTAAAATAGGCGTCAAAACAATCTAAAAAAATTTCGATTTACACTTTGGCCAATGGTCATTTTTTTCCATTGGTCAGCAGCCAGGAGATTGTCAAAAAGGATATGAATACGTAAAAGTCAAAAAAACAAAAAAATATTTCACTCCACATTTTGGCCATTGGTCATTTTTTCTATTGGTCAGCAGCCAGCGGAGGGCTAAAATGCCAATATTATCAATGTTATTAACAAGAACAATTAATGTTAGGTTAATTTAAAAAACATTTACCCTCGCCGAGATTCTAACCCATATCAGTAGAGGTATAGGCCTTTGTAGGGGGGGGGCACAGGGACCCATATCAGTAGAGGCATAGGCCCTTGTAGGGGGGGGCAAAGGGTAATTATCAAAGTTAGCCAAATATAATTACGATTTTTTTTGATTCACACTTTGGCCAATGGTCATTTTTGTCTTTGGTCAGTAGCCAGCGGACGGCCAAAAAACCAATATTATCAATGTTATTTACAGGAATTATTAATGTTAGGTTAATAAAAAAAATTGCACTCGCCGAGATTTGAACCCACATCAGTAGAGACATAGGCCCTTGTAGGGGGGGCACAGGGTATCGTACTCAAGATGGCTTAATTGAATTCCAATTGATCGCAGTGGTAAAAACGACGAAAAAAAGCGAAAAGCGTTACGGGGCGTTCGGTGCGTGACACGTTCAGCGTGACAGTAAACAAATGAAAAGTGAGCCCATAAATTGCATAGCAATTAGTAAAGCGGGGCAACTGCCACCCCCCCCTCCCTTTTTAAATTTTAAAATATAATTATTTTATCAAAAATTAAAAATTTATTTTGCGATGCCTCTCCCCTTTCTATTAGCATTTTGGCATGGATCGAATTTAAAATTATGACAGTCACTTATCACAACAGGAGAAACTCGCATTATTCTCTCACTCAATCTAGGCTTTCACCTTTTTTCGCGTGTATAAATATTTATGAATTTTTTCTCAAAAAATTGTAAAAATTATGAACCAGTGCCAAAAATAAGGATAATTTTTTTACCTCTACTACGGATTTATGTTGCCAGGATTAAATTTAATGTTTAAAAACACATGCATTTCATATTTCTCAAGTTGTATAAAAAGGTGGATATTTTTTACTTTTTTAATTTTTCCATTATAAATATTCGCCCCACAATGGTTCATCGCCAAGATTTATCCACCAAAATTTCAAAAAGTCATTACGTGCTACGCACAGGGCAGTCAAACCATAGACACCCGGTCGACCCAGTTGGCAGGCAGCTATTGGGAAACAGTTCAAAGAAGCTTTTGTTATAAGTATTCCCATTTTTTACATATACAATAAAAATGATTATTCTAATTTTAATTTTCAAACAATATTACGTTGATATAGGTCTGTGAGGGCTTAGCTTCTGGCAAAACCACGGTTGCTCTCGACATTCCTTGTGTCGTGCTCATTAGCATGGATTATTTCTATCGGGTTAGCTAAATTTTATATGCCGCACCTTTGACCCGGTTCGGCTCGGGCTTTTAAATCCTTTAAGTTGCTAGTTTCAAAATGGCCACTAAATGGATATACCTTGGCCCGACTCGGTTTTCGTACGATAAATTTTTGTTGATTAAATTCACTCGATCCCAAAGTTATTTTGTAAGGCCAGACATTAGTCTTGTGTTTATTTATAATAAGATTTTTTAGTATGGCTTGTAATACTATCTTTTTTTGCGTTGAGGTTTTTTCAGCAAATTAGACCGCCATTTTGGGCTGGATTTTTTGAATATGTGGTTTGTGCAGTGAAAAATTGCAAAATTATGAAAGAAAAAATAATAAAAACATGAAAGGATAACTTTCATTAAGTAAGTATGACATTTAATTATCCAAAATAGCGTTTTACTTGTTAATATTTAATATGCGCCTTAAACAGGGAGATCTAAACCTTTAATTAATAAATTTATTCGCTGTTCTCAGTCTATTATATAATTACTCTACAATTTCGTCAATAAATACATTATCGAGTTTCCTCTGACGCCAAATGGCGCATAAGTCCACCAACGCGTTGTAATTCGATATATATACTTACATTAGTTCATTCCAAAACTACAAAAAATCATTAACATTTTATTTCTTTATTATCAGGATTATGATAAAATAGAGAAAATCCATAGCTAAGGGAACATTTGATTTTTACCATCCATCCGCCATTGATTTTGATTCCATAGTTGCCACGTTGACCAAATTAAAGCACGGCAAAAATGTACAAGTGCCTGTCTACAATTTTACCACATACAGCCTAGAAAAAAACTCGGTTCGTCTACTTTTAATTTGAAAAAATTTGATTAAATTGTTTTCTATACAAATTATGGCTAGTTTTTAATATATTATAATGCGTGAGGGTAGTATAAAATAGCACTATAATTTTTTAGCAGCGAGATCTCTCCATTTGAGAAAGAAAGTTTTATCGTTGCGATAAGTTGTTTTCGTATCGCTTTTTAAGCGCGTGTGCAGATTTTTTAAAACATGCTGTAAGCGATCGTGATTTATGAATAATAATTTTTAAACTCTGACAAATTTTAACCTTTTGTAATGAAATTCACCCCCGAAAGCGATAACTTTAATGAAGGGAATATAGTTGAAGAAATTTTTTTTGTAAAGTTAAATGCTGAAAAAGTCTTGTTTTGCCTTAATTTTCAGTAACTATATGTATTTTGTTACTTGTGTAATCAGCGGGATATGTATGATGACATTGTAAATTATTTTCGAGGAAATTCACGCTTTTTTCGACAAACGCCTTACTGAGGTACTTAAAACTCAATTACATTTTTAATCATTAATTTACAATTTAAAAAAAAAATTTAAAATACTAAAATATTGAATTTTAAAATTTTGTTTAAATTCTTTATTAATATCAATTAATGTTCTCTCATCATAATAAATCTAATTTTAGCGCATTTATGTGGATTTATAAGGCGACACTCTTTTAATAATTAAATTTTTGCGTACATTAGATTCTCATCAAACTACATGCATACTAAAACTATAGAATATATTGCAAAAATTATATATCTAACTTTATTTTTCCAAAAATAGTGAGAATTTAAATATTCGTTTGTTCCTTTTTGGCGCCAAAATAACACCGGCGGTTCAACAGCTAATGGATATGAAAATATTCGTAGACACGGATGCCGACGTCGATTGGCTCGCCGCTTGTCACGTGACACAACGGAAATGGGTCGAGATTTGGCGGGAGTTTCGACCCAACGATACTTTCGTTAAACCATCGTTCACTCATTACATAGCTCCAACTATGGCTATAGCAGATATCATAGTACCACGTGGTGTGTTGTTTACTTTATCTGTTTTTCGTGTTTTTTGATAAATCCGTAAAGCAACAAGCTAGACAAATTGCCAAAAGGCATTTTTATGTATAAAGGTAATCAGTGGGGGGGGGGAATAATATAAAAACTGAATTTGAGCTTGGGCGAGATCGGAAAAATTTTAGCCAACTAACGGTCAAATGCTAGTCTTTGTGCAAAAGCCAAATAAAAGTCTTTTACAGAAGCATAAATTTTCATAGCAAATATTAAAAAATATAAATTAGACAAAACAGGACGGACAACCAAAAACGAGGCCATAAATCGCATAGCGTTTAATATTAGTATGCTTCTATAAAGTACTTAAACGCTTTCATTAAAACAGGTGGAGAGAGTCTGATAGCATTGCAACTGATAGTAAACCATTTCAAGTCCAACTTCAACAGGTTTGAAATCATTTTTTGTCCAATATTAATATTTATATTAGATAAATAATTAATTTTGATAATAATAACGAATTATTTCATATTTTACAGGGGAATATCGACATCGGTAAGTCAAACGTGCCATTTATGACTATTGTCTTAGACTCCATATATTGTAATAACTCTTTCATACATTGACGGTTTAGGACTACCCTACTCAAGACGTTGGAGGAAGAAAGTGGACAAGATTCAAATACACACTCACCAAATTGCACAATTCAAAATGGCCCCCAAAACGGGGTTAAAGGTGTATGTAGAGTAGACCCGGAAACCTTTCCCTATGCCCACCCTCTCCTTAAATAACCAGTCTTCATACGTGCATCCGAAACATGAGGACGCCTCGGGAAAGTTTTAAAGTTTATTCCCACCGCCTGTCTTGCATAGCCTTGGAATATGCCATCTCATTCCTACCAGACCAAGTGAATAGTTGTAGTTAATTGGGTACCTCGGCTTAGCCCGGAGGGGGGCAGGGGCCGCTACCCTCTCCTCTCTAAATCCAAAATTTTGTTGAAATTTATTAGAGTTATGGCCAAAATTTCAAAAAATGATCATTTTGCCACTCTCTAAATCATTATTGGCCTTCCCTTCTAATACCAATGCTGGCTACGCCCATGTTTTTTTTACATACCGAGGGCTTAATTCAGAGCTATAAGCTAATTGTTGGATATAAGTCTTTAAAGTGTTTTATTTGAACAATTTGTTGTAAAGTCCAACAGTCATGGGGTTTGATTGATGAGTTTCTTCTGTCTTGATCGGGTAAGTGCCATGTCTTGATTAATTTCTTTGATTCATAACTTGGACCCTTGCCCTTTCCATGTGACACGAGGTCGTCCTCCTGGTACCTCCATGTCCAGTATTTTTTGAAACTTACATCATAAGAAAAACGATACTAAAATATAGTCTTAGTTTAGAATTTGTTTCCAATACCTTCATTTGTAATTTCCCTCTCTTTTTAATTTAATTTCGTCATTCGTTCCTTATTTGTAATTCACCTCACTTGTAATTTACCTTTTTTTTAATTATTGATAATGGTTGCTGGACGATCGAAATATCTAAACCCATTTCCACCCTCTCATTTTGTCAATCCATCATTACCATTATTGGAAACAAATTCTATATTATTCAAAGGATTAGTATTACATAATTATATAGTCTTAGTTCTATACGTTTTTGTGGTGGCATGTTTATTAAAATTGGGCTTTTAACCACCCTGACCGAGAGATTATTGATTTTATGTGAGATTTGTGTTACAAATATTCCTATCAACTGACCAAAGAAGGTTATTGCCAGGTAAATATTTTTCGAGAACATTATGGTATACCCTGAGCATTTTGACTTTGAACTTTATACCCATCGGACTTTTAGTAATTTAGAGCTGCGGGTGTGGTTTTTTATGTAACGTTATCTCAGAACTTTGGAGATTTCTTGATCGTTACAAATAGGATTAATGGCACTTTTGTGGAATTTTGTCGACCTGATGTGTCTTTCATAATCTCTAATTTTTTGCACATTCCTCTATCTTT
This sequence comes from Gordius sp. MW1, assembly GCA_964036665.1. NCBI lineage: Eukaryota > Metazoa > Nematomorpha > Gordioida > Gordea > Gordiidae > Gordius > Gordius sp. MW1. Next base: position 24,038,412 of record OZ038529.1, on the reverse strand, counting down.
AGCACTTTAAATTTGTAATTTTTGTTAAACATACTTCTGTACCGGCCCCATGGGATATATTTTTACAATTTTAGTCATAATTATATCAAATTTCAATGATTTTTTGGATTGAGAGGGAGGCAGTCACCTCTCCCTGCCACCCTCAAACCACGCCTATGCTGGCCCCCCTTGTTATACCGAAAGAAAATATCCAGCCTTTTTTGCACCACATCATATCTTGAAATTACCCTCGTGCTTTATAATGTTAACTTCAGTGGCTATCACATCTATACAGCTTCATATATATTGATTATTGAATTTTAATCGATATTATTGATTGTTTTTAGCCCATAACCATAGAAACTTTTCAAAATCAGCCGTACCAAGGCACGCGCTTACAACCCGTCGTCGGTAATTATCGATATATTAAAATAAGTTTATAAATCGTCCTATTACTTTCAAAATAACTTTACACAAACTTTCTACCACCAGAACAATTTCAGAATTCAATTCTATATTTAATTTTTGGATTGATTTCCAGGTTTGCGGAGTTTTTATAATAATGGCGGGCGAAACGATGGAACACAGTTTGCACGAGGTGTGCAGGGACGTTAGGCTGGACAAAATTTTGATACAAACCAATTGTGCTACGGGCGAACCCGAGCTATACTACTTGAGGCTGCCCCGTAACATAGCAACTTACCGAGTCTTACTGCTAGACCCTACAGTGGCTAGCGGAGCTCGGGCATGATGGCTATTAGGGTTTTGTTAGATCACGACTTACTCGAAGCTAACATACAATTCGTAACATTGCTCATGTCAGAAACGGGTAAACCCTTTTATAATTTCCCATGATTTTTCCTTGACGAAAGGTGTCAATTTTAGGGTGTGTCTTAGGGCTTGTCTTAATATCGGATTTAGATTTAAATCGCGCGAATTTTATCTTTGGCTAAATATCCCATTCAATTTCATGCGTCAAACTCTGTTATAATTATTAATATTATGTTTTTTTGATAGGTAAAACGTTTTTTTTGTTTATTTTAACTCTTGGAATTCTAAACTTTGCTGATATCTAAATATTTTTTTAAAATAATACAAAATTTAAGTTTAGGAAACATTTTGCAACTTACAAAATCGCTGTTATGTTATGCCTCTGAAATGTAAATCTTATGTGAATTTAAAGTTAAGACACGGCTATGTTATAACCCGGACGACGATTTTTGCAGCGCAGCAAAATCCGACATTAAGACAAGCCCTTAAGACGCGATTTTAAATCTAGATTAAAAAAGCGAATGCAAGTTAAAACTTAATCGCGTCCTTATACGAGCGTCACGCCATTTTTGAATTTTTGCTGTGTTTTTGTTTCATAAAACAAATATTATCCTTAATTACACTTACTAATAGTAACTAAACTAAAATTGTTAATTCCACGACATGTAAATCGCATACTTGGACAATAATGTGGCACTTTGAAGTTGAATCGTGTCTTGGCAGTAGATTTAAATTTTGAGTCATATTTTTGTGTACAACAATGTTTTTGAGCGGACTCAAATGCTCACATTACCCGAGAAAGATAGTTCTGCCTTTTTGTAGTTTAAGCTTACGAAGTTCTATAGAGATGCCTGCGTTTTTCTCAGTACTTAGATTTATATGGCATACATTTCGTACTCGTTATAATTAATTGAAGCGGAATCATAATTAATAACTAAGTGCTTATTATTTATCGTTTTCGTGATATATATTTTATTTATACAAATTACTAAACCAAAACAGATGATACTTATTATGTACAACTCACGAAGTGTGCATAAATGTAATAATAAACGTTAAAACAATTATTGTGCTCTTAGACTTAGTATCATATTGTTGTTTACGTTATTAAGGCTCAAACTATAGCCTACGCCTTCCCCAAAGTTCAAATTATAAAGACTTGCATAGATCTGGAAGTGAGTCGAAATTTTTACATCCTCCCGGGTATCGGAAGCTTTGGGGACCATTATTACGGTACCAAATCGACTTGTACTGACTTCGACGTACAAAATGGCGATCAACCAGCTGACTTCTCTTCGACCATTCATAACCTTAGGGTTGCGTTGAAAAGTGTGATAACACTGGTCTACAAAAAAAAATAACCGGGAAACGGTCAACATATTCCGATAGAGTTTTTTATGGTTAACACAACTATGTTTTTCGGTTTTTTCCTATACGTCAAGTTTTTTAGATATTTTGATTCAAAGTTGCGAAAATGACCGTTTTTGACCCTTTTCGAATGCTCAATAGAGCGATATTAAATGGCTAAAATTTTTTTTAAACCTCCAAGTGGTAGAACCAACTTAGGGTAAAACATTGAAAAATGATTTTTTCCCCTATTCTTTTTACTTTTTCCAAATATCGAATTTCAATTAGTCTCTATGCAAAGCGGCATCCTTTGAGCCTCCCTCCCTCTCTATCTAATTGGGTTTATAACACTATATTCTTGGTGCATGTGAGTGATTGATTGATGATGTGGGGGTGTGGGGGTATAAGAGTAGTGGCGTAATACGAGCTATTCTTCTAGTAGAGAGGGAGGTTGACAGGCGTAATAGTAGGAATAGGTCGTATTAACCCACTACTCTTGCATCCATTACACTCATCAATCACTTACATGCACCAAGGGTATATATTATATAAGCATATAAGCCAATTAGTTAGAGAGGGAGGGAGGCTCAAAGGATGCCGCGATTTCGCATAGGGACTAATTGCATTTTTGATATATATTAAAAAGTAAAAATAATAGGGGAAAAAATCATTTTTCAATGTTTTACCCTAAGTTGGTTCTACCACTTAGAGGTTTAAAATTTTTTTTTAGCCATTCAATATTGCTCTATTGAGCATCAAAAAGGGTCAAAAACGGTCATTTTCGCAACTTTGAATCGAAATATCTAAAAAACTTGACGTATAGAAAAAAAACGAAAAACATATTTGTGTTCACCACAAAAAACTCTATCGGAATTTGTTGACCGTTTCCCGGTATTTACACAAGACCATTATTTGTTGACTAGTGTAATTTGAGAAATACCCAAACCATATGATATCCCTACCCCACAGGCGCTTGACATAATTTACGTCGTTTTATAATGTTATCGTTGAATTGTTATGCTTCCAAGACAAGCATTTACAATTGTTTTTCTTCTAAGACGCTTTTTTACATTGTCATATTTAGTATATGTCAACCAATCGTCGTTAACGCTATATTTTGTTACCAATTCGTTGACCATATGATCAAAGCCCATCTAGACCAAATCATGTTATTTCGCATTTACACTTATTGCGACTCGATTTAGTAATGCAAATTATTTAGCCTGCGTGCACCCTTACATTGTGATTGCTAAACGTATGCAGCTAGTAGTTAAATTTATTTGTTTTTTATATCTAAAGTTGAGTAATTATAAGGATAATTGCTTAGTGTGGAAGGGAGCAGTTAGTAGTAGACCGAAGTGTCTGTACAATTGGTTTCAATTACTTTAGAAACTTATTTATAAAATTAATTAAAAGTTAAAGTTTGTAATTTTATAATAAAAGAATTTTTCTATAACATTCTTATAAATTCATTGTAGGCACAACACATATAGTATATTCATGAGCGTAGCCAGGTTTTGGATTAGGGGGGGGGGGCAAAACGTTTAAAAGTTTAATTAGGGGCGGGGGGCTGCAAAACGTAAATTTTTTTAATTTTTGAGGTTTTTTGCAAAAATTCTTTTCCGCCATTTAAGCCCCCCTCCCGGCTACGCGCATGAGTATAATCAAGAATGATATGATAAACATATTGTAAAATTTTCAAAAAAGGAATAAATGAATAATAACTAAAATTATAATAAGTGTCATTGTAATGATAACAGATTATGCTGATGATGATAATAATGTATTAAGATGAGTAATAATAAACCCAGAATAAGAAGATAATTTATTAGTAGATCATAGGCCACCCAGGGATCTATTATTAAACAAAGGAAGATTAGAAAGAAGATGATATCCAACTTGATTTTGATTTACAATATTCAAAAATTAATTTTAGCAATGATATAAAACCGATATAATAATGTAGATAATGATATATAGTATAAAAGACACATAAATATAAAGAAAATTTGATAACTATTATTTAAATACTATTTTTTTACAAATACAAGAAAACCTTGTTATTTAAAATCATAGTAATTCTGGTATCTCAATTGTCCTCGGTGCTGCTACGCCTAGTGCATTTGACCGTTATGAAGAACAAAAAGTAAACGCGAAACCATTTATCTATCAGGCAATAGGTGAGAAAAAATATAGCGTGGCAAGTGGTTTCTAATACAAACGTTATAGGGGCTATGTACTTTTCTACCCTGCAATCGTAAAAGCAATGACCTAACTTCTCTAAAAGTCTGATCTTTGAAATGTTGTACGGTATTATAAGGATGTAAGTCATGAGATTGAAGATAAGTAAGGTGCGAGCTGATTTTGAAACATTTTTCCAAAATTTAATCATCATCTGCCTTGAATGTCGGGTGTATCTTACAATATCTATTGCCATGGTTTCACAATAGACGCCATTGAATTGCATGTGCTTCTGCTTAGTAGCTATCAGCTTTGACATGATAAGACATACGAATAGTGTGGATACTAAGGTTGGCCAAGCTAGATAAAAGATTTCGCGAGTCATGGTATATATTTTGAGGGCTGAATTCTTTGGTAGTATAATAAATTTTTTGTGATACTGAGAAGCGCGTATGTCAAATAGCATATAATTTGGCACTTTCAAGATCAGATTTAAGAATAGCGTGAGATGTGGTAATTTAGAAAGGATAGGTCTAGATTGTAGTTCCAAGAGGCAAGCTTGACTTCTAAGATAAATGTATCTGTCTATGATGTAGTAGCATTTGATTATGAGCGAAGTTTCAGAGATGGCAGGTCGCACTATTGGCGCCACAAGTATAAATAGAGGTGGGACCTGGTGAAGATACAGGTGGATATATTAAGGATTGCGATATATTTGAGCAAATGATAGCCCTTTTGAGACCTCCCATTCAACTTTTCTAGCTGTTTAAAGATGGAATAACTGAGACCATTAATTCCCACTCCGCACAAACAAATCAATGGTATTATAACGTTGTACAATAGGTCTTACTATTAACTTCTTCCAATGATCTTTTCGCGAACATCGATTGCACATGACGAATTGTATCATTACTTCCGTTAGGCATTAAAATTGTCCAATCTAAATGAAATTATTTTTTTTAGGTTATTTCGTTTCTATACAAAGTGGGGAATAGAACTACTGGGTTATAACTGTCTTTAATTATCACTTGCAACGCTTCAAGGTAGAATAGAAAACATAAGAATTGATTATCATTTGTTTGCTCTTCATCTTTATAGGCTACTGATCTTGTTGATTTCTATTGCATTATAGCCAAATAATTTTTTTGTGAAAATTATATTAATAATAAGTAAACAGGGATAAACCCTGCCGAGTTGGCACACAGATACTTGTAGCGATAAATTGATCGATTAATAGTAAAAGCTCTTAAAACATACCTCCTTTTAAAGTGTAGACGGTGAAGTTTTTAACAAAATATACATTTTAAATGGTTTTGTGAAGTCACTGTTAAAATCTATGCTTTAGATTCGTTCTGTTGTTACTTTAATTGAGATAAATTAAGGTGAAGTAAAACGTCATTAATAATATATGGAGCATAATGACACGGATTGTCCAATGTCATCTTTTAGCTTAATGATTGATATAATGATTTATCAGGCAGGGTCTTGACAATTTGTAAGATTTTTTTAACAAGGCCACGGCATGTCTATAATAAAAACATTAATATCTTGAGTGATAAAAAAATTTATACGATTTTTTATTTCAAATAATGTCACTTATGTCTGTCTACTACTTACAAATTACCTCAACAGCAGACCTATTAACACTCGATGTGTAATTGATATGATGAATTTTAGTAGGTGTTCAATGGAAAATAGTAGCAATAGATGCTCGAATAAAAAACATGATATCTAAAGATTGATTAATAATTTATAATGACTAGAGCTGTTAAAGTTCATCTATAATACGAACTAGTTCAAGTTCATAGTTCAATTTGAAAAAAATTATTAGTTCAAGTTCATATTTTCTAAAAAAGTAGCTGTTTAAGTTCAAGTTCATGTTGGAAAAAATGTAACTAGTTCAAGTTAATAGTTCAATTTTACAAAAATATCTAGATCAAGTTCAGTTCAAAGTTCTATTCATTTTTTTAAATATGATAAAGTTTAAATCTAATCCAAGGGGTTTTAGGAAATGATTCCTGAATTAAAATCAGTTTTTTTGAATCCTATCCAAAATTTTAAATAAATTTTAGTTTATTAATTATATATTTGAAAATCTAGTTTAAGGAAATATTCATATTCAACTATACAATGTTTAGAATCTTCATTACAAACAATATACAATTATAATTTATATTAAAAATCATGTGAAAGTAGATCTGAATTGGACTATAATAAAATATTGTTTTCAAAATTATTATTTAATAAACAAGAACGTTTATCTCCAAATATAAGTTTTCCCAAACTGAAAAGCCTTCAACTGGAGCACGAGATGGGAGGCAAACGTTATATTTGATGAAAATTTGTTTTAGATTTGGAAATTCATCAAATGAGATATTATTGAGTTTAATATAGTCCTCAATTATCTCTTTATTAGATTTATCACGTTTTTTATCTAAGAAACCTAAACCATTTCTGTGTGCGCCTCTAGACTCGTTCCTATTATCTACTTCAGAGCAAATACCCGAATCACTATTGATATTCATCTTTTCTAATTACAAGCTTTTATAAATCACATTAATTAGCTAAATCTTTCTAAGTGCTGATAATTAAACAAGCAAGAATTTTTTTGTGTTTTTAAAATCAAAATGTACGGTTACTGTATGTCTGTATGATTACCGCGAAGACATTGCACGCCAAATTGTTGATGTATATACAAAAATAAACTCGGCTATAAATTTATTTTAATATATTTGTGAGGAACTAGTTCAATTATATTTTGTAGTTCAAGTACAAGTTCAGAATTTGAAAAAAATAACCAATGATACTTACATAGTTCATCGTAGTCGTAATTGGATGTTGGTTGAACGTATTTTCGTTTTCCTCGAACGGTTTTCTTTTAGTATTGTTGCAAGTTGTTCTAACGTATCTTCTTTGATCCTCGAACTATTTTCTTTTCGTATTTCCCAAATTGTTCACTTTTGACACCAGTATTTAAGCTGAGGGCTTAATTGTTCGAGCGAAGAATTTGAATTTTATTCACAAGATCGAAAATACAAAAAAACAGATGATCATCCAACTTAAAATATATATCGTCAATACGTTAAAATGTCGATAATTCACTTTTTATATAATACAAGTTATATACTAATCCCTGCATGGAGAGGTTACAAATCCTTACAGGTCAGTAGACAGGCGGTCAAAAGCCATGTTATTAATGTTATTAACAAGAAAAAAATATATATTAGCATTTTTAGTTTAATTTAAAAAAAAGCCAAAAAATTTGCCCGGACCGAGATTCGAACTCACATTAGTAGAAGCATAGTCCCGTAGGGGGGGGGCGTGTTGAAAACTTTACTCTAGATTTAAATGATGCAAATGTAACAGGTGTTAAAATAGGCGTCAAAAAATCGAAAAAAAATTTCGATTTACACTTAAAAAAAAATTCAATTTACACTTTGGTAGTGATGCGGAAAAACCGAGAAAAATCTCGGTCTCGTCTCGGACGAGAATTTGAAAAATGGAGTCGAGATCGAGACGAGAATTTTGAGGTCGAGACGAGACGATACGAGATTTTCTCGGCGAGATCTCGACTTTTTATTGATCGTTAGATTTTAGTAAATTATTGTGTATTTTAATTTACATTTAAGGTATTAAGTGTAAATCAATAAGTATGGAATATATTTGATATTAAAAAAAATCCCAAGTGTAGTTAATATTATATATTTTTGCAAAAAAATTAAAATTTGGCAATCATTTACCTAAGTATGGTTGATTTTTGTCATACATTTAAATACGTACTCATTAATTTAAAGTTTAAACCTTATGTTCTTAATTCTATAATAATGCTGCTTTTATTGTTATTTTTACAACGTTTTAATTTGTGCAACTAGTTATCAATTCTGTAAATAATAATAACATCATTAAATGTCACTCGCACTTTGTGGTTTATAGCGCTATAGTAAACATGCAATAAACACTATGGGCTATAATTAATGATGGTTATATTAATGGACTTAAACATTTGCCTTAAATATGTTAAGGTCTACTTTGAAGCATTAGCAAAGGTTAATAAAGGGTCTCATTTTGCTCAATTATGCAACTAAATCAACTATAAGCGAACTTATAATTTTCGAAGATTTATAGTTGACAGACACAGTGAATTTAATACAAATATTATAGTTTGCTAGAACAATAAAATTTAATCTTTTATATTTCAAATTTATTTATAGTTTTTTTAGTCTGCACTTTTTATAGAAAATGTTATCTTTATGAGTTAATTCATATCTTTATATTGTCAATGAGATGTCGTGTCCCGCTAAATATTTAAAAAGTTTGTGTAATAAAGTTTTTCGAAAAATATAAAATTTGTCATTTGGATTTTTGAATACTTATTTATATTTTTAATAAAACAGGAGAAATTTTTATTCCGAGTATATTTTTTTTTTAAAGTCGAGACGAGACGAGAATTCTCGTCGACGAGACGAGACCGAGATTTTTCTAAATCGAGACGAGACGAGATCGAGATTTTCTTAATCGCTCCCGAGACGAGACGAGATTTTGTTTTCGAGACCGAGACGAGCCGAGATCGAAACACTACAATTTGGCCAATGGTCATTTTTTCCCATTGGTCAGCAGCCAGGAGACGGTCAAAAAGGATATGAATACGTAAGAGTCAAAAAACGGAAATATATTTTAATTCACATTTTGGCCATTGGTCATTTTTTCTATTGGTCAGCAGCCAGCGGACGGCCAAAAAGCCAATATTATCAATGTTATTAACAAGAACAATTAATGTTAGGTTAATTAAAAAAACATTTGCCCTCGCCGAGATTCGAACCCATATCAGTAGAGGTATAGGCCTTTGTAGGGGGGGGGCACAGGGACACATATCAGTAGAGGCATAGGCTCTTGTAGGGGGGGAGGCAAAAGGTATCGTACTCAAGATGGCTGAATCGAATTCCAATTGATCGCAGTGGTAAAAACGACAAAAAAACGAAAAGCGTTACGGGACGTTTGGTGCGTGACAAGACATTCGGTGCGTGACACGTTCAGCGTGACAGTAAACAAATAAAAAGTGAGCCCATAAATTGCATAGCAAATGGTAAAGCGGGGCAACTGCCCCCCCCCCCTCCCTTTTTAAATTTTAAAATATAATTATTTATCAAAAATTAAAAAAAATTTATTTTGCTATGCCTCTCCCCTTTCTATTAGCATTTTGGCATGGATCGAATTTAAAATTATGACAGTAACTTATCACAACAGGAAAAAACTTGCATTAATCTCTCACTCAATCTAGGCTTTCACCTTTTTTCGCGTTTTATAAATATTTATGAATTTTTTCTCAAAAAATTGTAAAAATTATGAACCAGTGCCAAAAATAAGGATAATTTTCTACTACGGATTTATTTTTCCAGGATTAAATTTAATGTTTAAAAACACATGCATTCATATTTCTCAAGTTGTATAAAAAGGTGGATATTTTTCACTTTTTTTATTCTTCCATTATAAACATTCGCCCCACAAAGTCTGGTTCATCGCCAATTACATTCATCCACCAAAATTTCGAAAAGTCACTACGTGCTACGCAAGGGCAGTCAAACCATATACAGGGCCGGTCGACCCAGTTGGTACGCAGCTATTGGGAAACAGTTCAAAGAAGCTTTTGTTATAGGTATTCCCATTTTTTACATATACAATAAAAATCATTATTTCATTTTAATTTTCAAACAATATTACGTTGATATAGGTCTGTGAGGGCTCACCTTCTGGCAAAACCACGGTTGCTCTCGACATTCCTTGGGTCTTGCTTCTTAGCATGGATTTTTTCTATCGGGTTAGTCTAATTTTATAAGCCCCATCCTTGACTCGGTTCGGCTCGGGCTTTTAAATCCTATAAGTTGCTAATTTCAAAATGGCCACTAAATGGATATACCTTTGCCGGAGTCGGTTTTTTTACGATAAATTTTTGTTAATGTTAAATTCACTCGGTCCCAGAATTATTTTGTAAGGCCAGACATTAGTCTTGTGTTTATTTATAGTAAGATATTTTAGTATGGCTTGTAATACTATAAACGTGCGAACAACTGTTTTTGCGTTGAAGTTTTTTCAGCAAATTTGACCGCCATTTTTTGCTGGATTTTGAATATATGGTTTATGCAGTGATAAATTGCAAAATTATGAAAGAAAAAATAATGAAAACATGAAAGGATTAACTTTCATTAAGTAAGTATGACATTTAACTATCCAATAAATGTGAATAGCGTTTTAATTGTTAATATTTAATCTGTGCCTTAAACAGGGAGATCTAAACCTTTAATTAATAAATTTATTCGCTGTTCTCAGTCTATTATATAATTCTCTATAATTTCGTCAATAAATACATTATCGAGTTTCCTCTGCCGCCAAATGGCGCATAAGTCCACCAACGCGTTGTAATTCGATATATATACTTACATTAGTTCATTCCAAAACTACAAAAAATCATTAACATTTTATTTCTTTATTATCAGGATTATGATAAAATAGAGAAAAAATCCATAGCTAAGGGAACATTTGATTTTTACCATCCATCCGCCATTGATTTTGATTCCATAGTTGCCACGTTGACCAAATTAAAGCACGGCAAAAATGTACAAGTGCCTGTCTACAATTTTACCACATACAGCCTAGAAAAAAACTCGGTTCGTCTACTTTTAATTTGAAAAAATTTGATTAAATTGTTTTCTATACAAATTATGGCTAGTTTTTAATATATTATAATGCGTGAGGGTAGTATAAAATAGCACTATAATTTTTTAGCAGCGAGATCTCTCCATTTGAGAAAGAAAGTTTTATGGTTGCGATAAGTTGTTTTCGTATCGCTTTTTAAGCGCGTGTGCAGATTTTTTAAAACATGCTGTAAGCGATCGTGATTTATGAATAATAATTTTTGAACTCTGACAAATTTTAACCTTTTGTAATGAAATTCACCCCCGAAAGCGATAACTTTAATGAAGGGAATATAGTTGAAGAAATTTTTTTTGTAAAGTTTAATGCCGAAAAAGTCTTGTTTTGCCTTAATTTTCAGTAACTATATGTATTTTGTTACTTGTGTAATCAGCGGGATATGTATGATGACATTGTAAATTATTTTTGAGGGAATTCACGCTTTTTTCGACAATCGCCTTACTGAGGTACTTAAAACTCAATTACATTTTTAATCATTAATTTACAATTTAAAAAAAAATTTTAAAATACTAAAATATTGAATTTTAAAATTTTGTTTAAATTATTTATTAATATCAATTAATGTTCTCTCATCATAATAAATCTAATTTTAGCGTACAATATGTGGATTTATAAGGCGACACTCTTTTAATAATTAAATTTTTGCGTACATTAGATTCTCATCCAACTACATGCATACCAAAACTATAGAATCTATTGGAAAAATTATATACCTAATATTCTTTTTTCAAAAATTAATAAACTTTTTGGCGCCAAAATGACACCCGCGGTTCAACAGCTGATGGATATGAAAATTTTTGTAGACACGGATGCCGACGTCCGATTGGCTCGCCGCTTGTCACGTGACATAACGGAGAGGAATCGAGATTTGGCGGGAGTTTCGGCCCAATACGATACTTTCGTTAAACATCGTTCACTCATTAGCTAGCTCCGACTATGGCTATAGCAGATATCATAGTACCACGCGGTGTGTTCCTTTCATCTGTTTTCCGTGTTTTTTTGATAATTTGTAAAGCAACAAGCTGGACAATTTGCTAAAAGACATTTGTATAAAGGTAATCAGTCGGGGGGTGGGGGGGGGGTGGGGGGGGAATAAAATAAAAATTAAATTTGGGCTCGGGCGAGATCGGAAAATTTAAGCCAACTAGCGGTCAATAGCTAGTCTTTGTGCAAAAGCAAAATAAAAGTCTTTTACAGAAGCATAAGTTATAGCATATATTAAAAATTATAAATTAGACAGGACAGGACGGACAACCAAAAACGAGGCCATAAATCGCATAGCGTTTAATATTAGTATGCTTCTTTAAAGTACTTAAACGCTTTCATTTAAACAGGTGGAGAGAGTCTGATAACATTGCAACTGATAGTAAACCATTCCAAGTCCAACTTCAACAGGTTTCAAATCAATTTTTGTCCAAACTTAATATTTATATTAGATAAATAATTAATTTTGATAATAATAACGAATTATTTCATATTTTACAGGCGAATTTCGACATCGGTAAGTCAAACGTACCATTTAGGACTATTGTCTTAGACTCCATATATTGTAATAACTCTTTCATACATTGACAGTTTAGGACTACCCTACTCAAACGTTGGAGGAAGAAAGTGGACAAGATTTAAATATACACTCACCAAATGGCACAATTCAAAATGGCCCCCAAAACGGGGTTAAAGGTGTATGTAGAGTAGACCCGGAAACCTTTCCCTATGCCCACCCTCTCCTTAAATAACCAATCTTCATACGTGCATCCGAGACAAGAGGACGCGTCGGGAAAGTTTTATAGTTTATTCCCATCGACTGTCTTTATGCCATCTCATTCCTACCACACCAAGTGAATAGTAGTAGTTAATTAGGTACATGGGCGTAGTTCAGGGGGAGGAGGCAAGGAGGGGCCGCTGCCCCCTCTTCTCTAAATCTAAAATTGTTGAAATTTATTAGAGTTATGGCCAAAATTTCAAAAAATGTTCATTTTGCCCCTCTCTAAATCATTATTGGCCTCTCCAATGCTGGCTACGCCCCTGTTTGGTTTTTTTACATACCGAGGGCCTAATCTAGAGCTATGGGCTAATTGTTGGATTTGAGTCTTTATAGTATTTTGTTTGAACAATTTGTTGTAAAGTCCAACTGTCATGGGTTTTTTTGATGAGTTTCTTCCATCTTGATCGGGTAAGTGCCATGTCTTGATTAATTTTCTTAGTTTCATAACTTTGTCCACTTGCCCATGTGACACGAGGTCGTCCTATCTTTCCCGATACCTCCATGTCCATTACTTTTCGAAACTTACATCATAGGAAAAACACGATGTACTAAAATATAGTCTTAGTTCTATACTCTTTGTGGTGGCATGTTTTTTGAAATTGGGCTCAACCACCCTGGCCGAGAGATTATTGAATTTAGTGTGTTATCGTCAGGTTAACTTTTTCGAGAACATTATGGCATACCCTGAGCATTTTGACTTAGAACTTTATACCCATCGGGCTTTTAGTAATTTAGAGCTGCAGGAGTGGTTTTTTATGTAACGTTATCTCAGAACTTTGGAGATCTCTTGACTGTTACAAATAGGATTTATGGCACTTTTGTTATTTGTCGACGTGAAGTGTCTTTCATAAATCCTCTCTAATTTTTTGCACATACCTCTATCTTGGGCTCTCTGAAATTTTCGATTTTTATAAGTTTTAAGCATACCTCTCTGTATCAACCCCCATGGGCGTAGTCAGGATTGGAAATAGAAGGGGGCAATAATGATTTAGGAAGGGGCAAACTGATATTTTTTTGCATTTTAGTCATAGCATACAAAATCTAGCCTAATAACACTAGCTGACATTACTTGAGGAAGATAGATCTCTGCATTTTTGTGTAAGCTTACGGTTAGGTTGAGTTTAAGCTTTCTAGAAAGATACGTGAGTCTTTCTCAGCGCTTATATTTATAGCATAATATTCATCCTCGTTATAATTTTTTAAAGCTGAATCATAATTAATAACAAATTGCTTATTGTAAGTTTTAGTGTTATAATTTATAATTCAAAATTCAAATCACTTAACCAAAACAGGTTGTGTATAAAAAATATATTCACGATGTATGCATAAATGAGAGTTACTAATTGGACATTAATAACAATAAACGCTTAAACATTTATTGTGTTCCTAGACGTAGTATTACATTGTTGTTTACTCTATTCAGGTGCTAAACTATAGCCTACGCCTTCCGCAAAGTTCAAATCATAACTACTTGGTAGATCCGAAAGTGAGTCGATCCTCTCGGGTATCGGGGGGACATTACAGTACCGAATCGACTTGTATTGACGTCGACGTACAATATGGCGATCAACCAGCTGACTTCTCTTTGACCATTTGTGACCTTAGGCAGCGTTGAAAAGTGTGATAATTTGAGAAAATACCTAAACCATATGATTTCCTTAGCCCCACACGCGCTTGACATAGTTTACACCGTTTGATGATTTTATCGTTGAATTGTTATGCTTTCAAGACAAATTCAAACCTCGAAGCATTTACAATTGTTTTCCTTCTAAGACCCTTTTTTACATTGTCTTATCTAGTATACGTCAACCAATCGTCGTTAACGCTATATTTTGTTACCCATTCGTTGACCATATGATCAATGCCCATCTAGACCAAATCAGTGCCTATCAACTAGCGTACTCCTTTTATTCACTCACACCCCGAAAACCATCTCGCCGAATTTAATGTCCCACAGTTAAAAAATGTCTTCTAATTTAAAAATGTCCCCCATTCAACCAATCACAAAATGTCCCAGGGTGATTCGGCGAGATGGTATTCGGCGAGATGGTATTCGGCAGGTTGACGGGCCACCGACCAAATCATGTTATTTTAGATTTACACTCATCGCAATTCATATTAGCAATGCAGATTATTTGCCTGCGTGCACCCTTACATTGTTATTTCTAAACGTATGCCCCTAGCAGTTAAATTTATTTGCTTTTCATCAAGAGTTGAGTAAGTTAATTGTAAGGATAATTGCTTAGTATGGAATGGAGCATTTAATTGTGTACCCAAGTGTCTGGACTTGGTTTAAATTATTGGAGAAACCCATTTATAAATATCAAAGTAAAGTTAAGGATTGTTATTTATAATAAAAGAATCTTTGTATAACATTATTATAAATTTATTGTGGAGACAACAGATTAAAAAATTTTAAAATTATGCATAGATGAATTAATAATTACTAAGGTAATTTAAATGAAATTTTAATGATAAAAGATTATGGATAATATTAAGATGAAAATATATGATGAGAACATGTTAAAAATAAATCGAGTATGAAGGCAATTTTTTAATTAGTAAATCATAAGCCACGGAGGGGACTTGGTATATAAGGAAGATTAGAGAAAAGAAAAAACTTGATATTACCAATTATTTTTGGTCTACGATATTAAATATAATTATAGCAATAATATAAAACCGATATTAAAATGTAGATAATGATATATGAGGTATAATGATTAAACGGTTCATCTTTCATATATTCACATACATATATATAGTATAACAGACACATAAACATGAAAAAAATTAAATAACAATTATTTAAATATTTAATTTTTACAAATACAAGAAAACCTTCGCTAAGTTATTTGAAATCTTAGTATTCTGGCATATCAAAGTGCCCTCATCTTATGTGGTGCTGCTACGCCTAGTGCATTTGACCGTTATGAAGTACAAAAAATAAAGGCGAAAGCATTTATCTAACAGACAATATGTGAGGAAAAATATAGCATGAATTGGTTTCTAACAAAAACGTTATAGGGGCTATGTATTTTTCTACCCTGCAATCGTAGAAGCAATGACCTAACATTTCTAAAAGTCTGATCTTCGAAATGTTGTACGGTATTATAAGGATGTAAGGCATGAGATTGAAGACAAGTAAGGTGCCAGCTGATTTTGAAACGTTATTCCAAATTTTAGTCATAATTTGCTTGGAATTTTGTCGGGGGTATCTTACAATAGTGTCTATTGCCATGGTTTCACAATAGAAGCAATTGAATTGCATGTGCCTCTGCTTAATAGCTATCAGCGTTGACATGATTAGATGGTTGGCCAAGCTAGGTAAAAGATTTCGCGAGTCATGGTATACGTTATGAGGGCCGAATTTTTTGGTGGTATAGTAAATTTTTTGTAATCGTGAGATACGCGTATGTCATATAGCATATAATTCGGCACTTGCAAGATCATACTTTCGAATAGCGTGAGATGTGGTAATTTTGAAAGGATAGGTCAAGATTGTAGTTCTAAGAGGCGAGCTGGACTTCTAAGATATATGTATCTGTCTATGATGTAGTAGCATTTGATAATGAGCGAAGTGTCGGAGATGGCAGTCGTACTATTGGCGTCACAAATATAAATAGAGGCGACACTTGGTCGGGAATCCAAACGAGGGTGAAGATACAGGTGGAAATGTTAAGGATCGCGATATATTTGAGCAAATAGTAGCCCTTCTGTTCTGAGACAACCCATTTAACTTTACAAGCCGATTAAAGATACTGAGACCATTTATTCCCACCCCACACAAACAAATCAATGGTATTATAACGTTATACATTATGGTCTTACTGTTGACTTCTTCCAATGATCTTTTCGCGAACATCGATTGCACATGACTAATTGTATTATTAATTCCGTTCGGCATTAAAATTGTCCACTCTAAATGAAATAAATTTTTTTTGGTTATTTCGTTTCTATACAAAGTGGGGAATATAACTATATTTGTTACTGTCTTCAATTATCACTAGCAACGCTTCAAGGTAAAACAGGAAACAAAAGAATCGATTATTTGTTGCTATTCATCTTTATAGGCTACTTGTGATCTTGTTGATTTTTTTGCATTATCGTCGGATGATTTATTTTTAATAATAATATTATTAATAGGAAAAGATTATACCCCGCCGAGTTGGCACACAGATACTTGATAGTAAAAGCTTTTAAAACATAATCCTTTTAAAGTGTAGACGGTAAAAGTTTTTTAACGGGGTACACCTTTCCAAAAGTTTTGAAGGCACTGTTAATAATAAAAGCATTAGATTCGTTCTGATGTTACTTTAATTGATAGAAATTAAGGGGAAGTTAAACGTCATTAATAATATATGGAGCAAAATAACACAGATTGTCCAATGTCATCTATTTAGCTTAATCTTATATATAAAAATGAAACTATGTGTGTATGTATGCCGCCACCAATTTTGGAGAACTACCGGACCGATTTGGCTCAAAATTTCACAGTTTATTCCCCACACTCCGGAGCGTGTTTTAATATATGTTCCAGATCGGTCCAGTAGTTTTTGAGATATTGGGTTTTATGCGTTTTAACGTTGTATCGAACGTCAATCAAACGCCCTGCCCTCATCACGTACTGCTGCGTATCTTATCTATCTATCGTGTAGGTAGTCTGGTGATAAATGCAGTAGGCATGTGTTGCGGAAAATGAAAACTTTTTACGCACTATCAAAGCCATTTTTTGCTTCATTTATTATTAATTGTTATAGGACGGTCGTGTCCCCCCCTCCTGCGTGGCTAAATAAATTAAAAAATCTAATTTTGTAATTTTTTGCACGTTAAACAAGGAGAAAAATGAAAATACTTTTAACAAAGTGCCAATAAATGTTGATATATCCATGGGCGTAGCTAGGTTTTGAATTAGGGGGGGGGGCAGATTAAAAAAAAAGGTCTTGACTACCCAACAATTTTCCTAGAGCAAAAAAAAAAAGGTCTCGACTATCCAAAAATTTTCATGCAACCGTAATTTAAATTTTATTTTACCAAAACAATTTTTTTTTAAACAAATAGTAGTTTATTCTAATAATCACATGGGTAAAATACATTGGTAAATAAAATATTAAAAAGAAAACGCGTTAAAATCTAATTGGATGGCATTGATCCGTGTATGGAAATCGTGTTAGATTTGACGATTTCCATAGTGATCTTTTATTTTTGTGTAATTCGCTAATAAGCATCTGTATTAATTGGAGTTAAGTTCAAATAGTGGGGGGGGGGCAGCCGCGCCCCCTGCCCCCGCCTGCCTGGCTAATTAGGGGGTGGGGCAAAACATAATTTTTTTTTTAATTTTTAAGGGTTTTTGTATTGAAATCCTCGGCTGCCCCCCCCCCCCCCTAATTTGCGAAACCAAATTTTTTTATTTTTTGCCCCCCTCTAATTGAACTTTTAAACGTTTTGCCCCCCCCCCCTAATCCAAAACCTGGCTACGCCCATGATTATAGGTAAATTTGACTTAAAAAATTTGCTTCATGAAAATTTAAATTCGAACATTATTGAGGTAAAATTATGTGTTTTTAACCACCCTTAAAGATATCAATTATTTGTTATTTTTGGTTAAATAACCTATATGCGTATCCGTATCCGCCTTTCGTTTATATTTTATCATAAAGGCCAGGCGCGATATTTTTTTTTGATTATAGGTAAATTTGACTTAAAAAAAATTTGCTTCATGAAAATTTAAATTCGAACATTATTGAGGTAAAATTTTGTGTTTTTAACCACCCTTAAAAATATCAATTATTTGTTATTTTTCGTTTAGTTGAGTTTTTAAATTTTTAATTGCTATGCAATTTATGGGCTCGTTTTTTGGTTGTCCGTCCGTTGTCCGTTGTCCGTCCGTTGTCCGTTACCCTCCCTATCTATTTGCATTGGGTATATTAGGTTATCGATTTTTTAAATTAATGCATGAGAAAGAGGTGCCCCACCCCTCATCTCTATCTCCCTCGCTGTGTTATTTTTTAAATTAATGCATAAGAGGTGCCCCACCCCTCATCTCTATCTCCCTCGGTGTGTTATATATAAGATTTGTTAAATTATCTATTATATAATAAACATAGATAAAAATTGTTTACTTTTAATGCTATGCAATTTAACTAGTTATATAATAAACATAAATAAAAGTTGTTTACTTTTTAATTGCTATGCAATTTAACTAGTTTTGGGGTTAGAATCCCGGAGTTTTTTAGACTCTTATGATTGTTCTTGTTACTATCATTGATAATAAGAATTTTTGGCCGTCCGCTGGCTGCTGACCAATGAAAAAAATGACCATTGGCCAAAATGTGAATCGAAATTATTTTTTTCGTTTTTTTTGACTATTATGATTGTTCCTGTTTCTACCATTGCTATTATGACTTTTTGGCCGTCCGCTGGCTGCTGACCAATGTTATATAATAAACATAAATAAAAGTTGTTTACTTTTAATTGCTATGCAATTTAACTAGTTTTTGGGTTAGAATCCCGGGTTTTTTTGACTCTTATGATTGTTCTTGTTACTATCATTGATAATAATTTTGGCCGTCCGTTGGCTGCTGACCACTGAAAAAAATGACCATTGGCCAAAATGTGAAGCCGAGTTTATTTTTTCGTTTTTTTTTCACTATTATGATTGTTCCTGTTACTACCATTGCTATTATGACTTTTTGGCCGTCCGTTGGCTCCTCACCGATGGAAAAAATGACCATTGGCCAAAATGTGAATCGAAAATATTTTTTTCGTTTTTTTTGACTATTATGATTGTTCCTGTTCCTACGATTGCTATTATCACTTTTTGGCCGTCCGCTGGCTGCTGACCAATGGAATAAAATGACCATTGGCCAAAATGTGATTCGAAAACTTTTTTTTCGTTTTTTTTGACTATTATGAATTTATATCCACTTTTACCGTGTCCTGGCTGCTGACCAATGGAAAAAAATGACCATTGGCCAAAGTGAGCATCAAAATTTTTTTTCCATTTTTTTGGCTATCATTGACTTATAGAGTATCTGTTGGTACTGACCAATAGAGAAAAAGTGACCATTGGCCAAATTTTTGATTTTTTTAATTAAAAATTGTTCAAATTCAACAAAACATTTCTCCCAACAATTCTGCAAATTCTTAACATTGTGTTGTTTTATAATATAATGTTTGTTAGACCCATAATCAATAAAAACTAATGTAATACGCAACTAGATGCAAACACTAAATCTAACCCTAACCCTTGCCTATATTACATTTTGCCTATATCATTTTGCCTATAATGGAAAATTTGTATAAATAATTAATTAATCATTAGGCATTTAATACCCCCTATAGGCATTCTCGCTCCTTCCCACCTTTCTCGCCCATAAATTGCATAGCAAATATGATACATTTATACGAAGTACAGATGAGTCGTCCCCCCTTCCCTTCCCCTCTTCCCTTCCCCTCTTCCCTTCCCTTCTCCCCCTTCCCACGAGGGCCGAAGGCCCGAGTTTTTTTTGGTAGTTTTAAATTTTCTTATTTAAATTTTTTAATTTTTTTTAAAATATTTTTAATATGGCAAAACAACGTTTGCCGGGTCAGCTAATGATTGATATAATGATTTATCAGGCAGGGCCTTAACAAATTGTGAGATTTTTTTTAACAAGGTCCACGGTATGTCTATAACAAAAACATTAATATCTTGAGTGATTAAAAAATTTATACGATTTTTTATTTTAAATAATGTCACGTATGTCTGTCTACTACTTACTAATTACCTCGACAGCAGACCTATCAATACTCGATGTGTAACTGGTAGGCTGATTTTTGGGAAGTGTTCAACGTGAGATAGTAGTAATATATGCCAGAACATAGAACCTGATATCTAAACCTAAAGCTTGATAAATAATTTATAATGACACACTAGAGACATTTGATAAAAGATTGGCTGGAAACAATAATTTCAATCTATTCCCCATAATTTAAGATAACAACCAATCCAATATATCTCTTCAAATCAAAAACATTATATAGTTTTTAAAATTTTTGTAAACAGCTTCAGCCTTATGTTGAATAAACTCAAAAATATTCAATTAATTATATAAGAAACCAACTTTCTTACAGCCTATTGTTTAAATAAATTAACAGAAAATTAACATATACATTCACGTTTAAATGCGATATTCTATAGTGACTAGCAGGAAAGTATTAAAAAAGATAAGTAAAAGCTATTAATATAAAGGGTTGTTTTGTCTAATCAAGAAATATTAACTCGGTGGGTTTGGATCGATAACGTAGGTAGAGGGAAATGGAACGCGATATTTCAGGCTGTTATACATAGAGCCCTGGAAAATGAATTTTTTTCTGCCCGAACCCGGCCCGAGCCCGACGTCTCAGTTTTTATTTTGCCCAAGCCCGGCCCCGAGCCCGATTGACTTTTTTATTTTTGGCCCGACCCGAGCCCGACCCAATTTTTTAAATAGAAATAAAAATTATTTCACCATATAAATACGTAAAGCATAAATTGTTTTTACTCATAATTTACAAATAGGATAAGTTTGATATAAAATTTTCATTTTCACTCGCTACAATTTATTAAGTAATTTAAAACTGATCTATATTCATAAAATATATTTTAACAGTTCCAAGTTAAAACTTTTAAAAATATCTCCTTATTTTATTTCTAAAGTAACAGCTACTGTAAATAATTCAAATATTAGAATAAGATTTTTAATTTAGGTCAAAATATTATAGTAGACAGGGGGAAAAAGCCATTTTATGGTGTACGAAGATAATTGTTTAATATCGAGTTGAGTTTGTTTAAATCATATTTAATGAAAATGTAGTTTGTCTTAGTCAATTCTGGCCGGGCTCGGGGCTCAAGTCGCCTCATCAGGCCCGACCCGAGCCGGGGGCTTAAATGTTTTATTAAATTTTGCCCGAGCCCGGCCCGAAGCCCGATCGGGTCGGGTCGGGCTTCGAGCGGCCCGTGCAGGGATCCAGTTATACCCACCGATTATATATAATGACATTCATATAAACGGATTGAAAATTCTACATTACATTAAATATTAACTCATATTTTCAGTTAAAAATTATTAATAACAATGAAGGCCAAGGTCTCAAACTTTAAAATATTTATTACTTACTATGTCTGTATAACTTTGGATTTTGTCTATAAAAATAAGTCAAAACATATTTACACAGACAGACAACTGGACAATATTATTCAGCTACTAGTACTACACTTAATCAAATTATTAATATTGCAACTTAATTCTTCAGAGTGCTTTTTTCTTGTTTTTTTGAACAAAAATTTAGTTTGAAATGTAATAAAGATTGATTAAGAAATGATAAATTGTGTATGCCTTTTTATATATTGCAAAATAGAAAAAAGAAAGGAAGAATATAACCTTTGTAAATTGGATATAAAATCACAGCTTATCAACGTTAGTTAAAGAAATTGTAACTATATATTTATCGTAAACAGCCAAATAACTGGAATTTTTTAAAGGGAGGGGGGGGGTTAAAAATATTTTATAACCTTTTCTTTCAAAAAAATAATCATATTAAATATCGTCATATATAGAAAAAGTTATTTTGCCCAGCCAGAGTATAAATCTAGGATCTTTTGAGATGAATTGACATCCTCATGGGCCTAGTCAGTATTGGATTTAGATAGGGGGGGGGGGCAATAATGATTCAGGGAGGGGCAATCTGATAATTTTTTAGTACTTTTAGCCATAATTATATTAAATTTTGAATAATTTTTGGATTTAAGGGGTGGCAGCCGCTCCTCCTTCCCACCCCCTAGCTACGCCCGTGGATACCCTAACTTACAAATTTTTATGTGGTTGTGTCAGGCTAGTATATAAAAAAGGTGTCGTTATATTAGGCAATGGCTCTAATACAAACGTAAGATGAGGGCGTTTGGGTATTCCCAAGCAGACCTCTTTAGTTTGATGCTATATAACATACACTAAATTTTGATTTTAAATTGGTGTTTATTTTTTTCAAATTACTTGAGTAAACAGAAGTCTCAGCCGAAATAAATTTTTTCTATATTGGCAAAATGATTGTTGGTTTTTGAGATGACTAAATTTGAAAGTTACACTATTTCTTATAAAGAAATCGTTGGTATTAGTTAGTAAAATAAATGAGGGATGAAATTCACATTTCATTATTACCTCAGCCTATTTAATTGAAATATATCCTGGCAACGCCCATCTCAGCCCTTTAATGTTTATGGGAGGGAGCGACGTTGGGGGCTAAAATTCTGTTTCTGTGACTAATCTAACTTTTTTATATTTTTGGGATTTGACATATAAGTTTAGAGAATGTAAAATTCAACCAACTAGCTTGTATAAAAAATAGTATGGACTTCATAAATTATAGATGCCCTTGATTATTATTAATGATATCTCTCTTAAATCTCATCCATTAGTTTTCTCATCAGTTTGATATATTTAGATCGATGAGCTAACCTAGTTGTTTAATGCCCAAAAATTAAAATCTAATATTTAGACCTAATTCCTCCCATTAGGCTGAGGGCCAAACTTTATTGTCATTTAGATGGGATAATCTACAGCCCTAAAAATTTTCTTATACATTTTGGTCGAACTAAAACTGCTCTTTTTTAAAATTTCACCTGTACATATACTTAAGCTTCAACTGCTATCCTCTAGGTCTTCTCTCTGCAACAAAATTTTACCAACCACAAAGTAAATTGCATTTTAATTGAATTTAAATTAATAAATGTATAGTAAATTATCAAAATGAATTTTAAATACAAAATGGAACTTGTTCATTTACTCCCTAAATTTTAATTTGTGCAAAAATATGATTTTGTAATTAGTTGATGTTACCCGAATCCTTAAGAATATCAGGCCACCACTAAACCAAATCTAAGCCTTATAAATTCTAATCCCGCACTAAATCAAATCTAATCAAGGGCAACATGCCAAACGGTTGATGAGCTATAATTAATGTTGTTATATGGCGCATTAAAAGGAGTAAACATACTTAGTACCAGCACCTTTATAAGAGTTTATCGTGAGATGCGCTTCCCTAGTGTTAGGTTCCTTTTTGATCCCTCCCCCTATGGTCGCCTAGTTAAAATTAATATGGGGGGAGCGTTGAAGTTATAACACCGCCACATATGCCGTTTTTTAGCTACATTTACAGCACGGCAAAGCACAATAACAACTAGTTAACACGCCCTAAGCATTAGTGTTTTGATCTCGTCTCGGTCTCAAAAGCAAAATCTTCTCTGGTCTCGGGTGCAATTTGAGAATCTCGTCTAGAAAATCTCGGTTTCATCTCGAAGAGAAATTTTGACATGTCTCGACTAAAAAAATTTAATCTATAGTAATAATTCCCCTAATTTATTTTTACATAATTTTTTTACGATAAAAATGGGGCCCCCTTTTTTATTTAAAAATCTGTATAAAGCCTTTTGCATATTTCAACTATCTGGGACCCTTAGTTAGCATTGGCAAAAATATGTAATGTTTGTAGATAAATTATAATTGATGGAAATAGTTACTGCCCTCTGAAATGACCTTTATCATTTCATTCCTAAAGATTGCATGTTTATTAAACTGTTATAGAAACCTAAAAGGTAAGGGTGATAGTTCTTATTAATATTTACAACATATACAGCGTTGTAAAAACAACAATAAAAAAAGCATTGTCCCTAGTAGGGATACGAATTTTGAGGTGTTCAATAAATTGCACATGTTTAATATTATGGCAAATTCTTTTATATTCGAAAATTAGACGATTCTATAATAGTGTAAGGTTTCGTCTCAAAATATTTAATTATTTCATTTTTTATTTAATTCAGTCACCATTATTAAAATAGCTTATGCTCATAAATTTTAGTGTAGTGCGAAATCGCACAGAAGATGCAGTGGAATAGAGTTCACTTGCCAATTCTCCCTTAATAGTGTGGAAGGTAATTCAAATGACAAAACAAATACATTATGTTATTTATGGCCTGAGAATTTTAGAGGTTTATTATGAATATAGCATTACAAATTCCTAGTCTAATGATTAAATCTAATGTTTGTAGGCTATCGTTTGCAGGCACAGAAGTCGGTATGGGGGGGGGGGGGGGGGTATAAAAACTCGTGGCTTATGTACACCTATTTATAGAACACCGATTCAAAAAAATCATCACATCAGATGATTAATTGTTGCATTTGATGGTGCTTTTGGAGTATTTACCACTTCATCAAAACTCATTTTAAGTCTGTGTGTTTATATAATATTCTAATGCTAAGGATATAAATATGCAATAAATATATTAAAAAAGTATTTACATGTATTAAAGGCCACTTATATTTTATTCAACGAGCTAAAATTATCAAAATTTATTATACGCACCTACTTGGGTGTGGAAAATTACCCAATATTGAAAGTACCAATCATGCTTAATATGAATTACAAAATAAAAAATGAACAAATATATTTACTTATTATGATTATGATGATCAATTAAAAGCCGAGATCTCGCCTATAAAATCTCGTATCGTCTCGAGCTCGAAATTCTCGTCTCGATCCTGACCCAATTTGTCAATGTTCCGATTTTCCGCATCACTACTAAGCATATATCTTATGACCATAGACTAATAGACTGCTCATTCCCTTTCCAAAAGTGTTCCACATTTTGGCATCCATTTTGAAAAGTGAAACATGAAATTTGGCCAATTCATATGGTTTGATGAATTTTTAAAATCGCTATAATGATTAAAATGGGTTGTTTCATGTTATAAGATCCACGATTAATGTCCAATACAATCCATCGCTCTACAAACTCTACTTCACTTATCAAAATGGCGGCCGTTTTTTGCAACACTTTTGATGCGTGAATATATAAGAGATGAGCAGTCTATTAGTCTATGCTTATGACCCATCCGAGTTTCTATGCACAAAAATATACGTGGTCGGTTTGCACCACACCCACATTGAAAGTATTCAAAGGAAAAAGAAACGTTATTGTGACTACTTTATGCACACTCTAATATCACTGTAGCGAACAATAGCTACAATTACATCATAAACACCGTGACAGCGTTTTATAGATGTTTATAAAAGGCATTTACTAAAAATTTTGATTATGGTAATAAAACAATTGAACTATTATGTGATAATACATAAAGGTTTCAAGATATTATTAAAATTTAGTCTTTTCAATGTTTTGAAATTAAAATTCGTCTTAGAAATTTAATTATTTCATCTTTTATATCGTCTAGGGTAATTTGTACATCGTAATAATAATTAGGCTGAAGGTCACTAGTCTTAATTTGCTAGTCTATTACTTCATACTTTTTACATATATATTACTGCATGTTTGTAAGTCCCTGCATTGAGAATAGCTGTAACTGATTTACCGCCCCTTGCACTAAAAACTATTTGCAGAAAAATAGTTGAGCTGCCATTAGTGTTTTAAAAACGGCTGGGTTTTGTTTGGTCGACCTTTGGTTTATTTAAGACTAAAGATCGAATCTGGTCAGTTTTTCAAATTTAAGAAATATTTTGTCTGTATATGTTTAATCGTCTAAAACTAAAAGCCGATCAAACAAATTCCAACCGTTTTCACAACACTAGCTGCCATCTAGGCCATATTTAACTCGGGTTCATAACAACATTACACATATTAGACTAATGGGTCTAAGCCAAATATGGCTTTAAATTTATTAAGTATAACACTTGGAAAACTACAATTTTTAATAAATAAAGTAATAGTGGTGTATGCTGATTCTTTTCTCTATTTTATAACATAATTTAAAATCAAAAAGAGACATTAGTAAGGATTTTTACAACAGCATACTCCATTATATAATTATTTTAATATGAAATAATATATACCATATCTATTGAATCCTAGCTATTATTTAAGGGTACATATTTTAAAAACAAATCAGGCTTTAAGTGCTTGTGTTTTTTTATCGCATTGAATGTTGATGCCTTATAAAGAAAATTTATTGGAAAAAGTTTACTGCCGTTGTTAAAAAAAGTAACAGATATATTTATTTTTAAGATTAGTCTAGGCTAAAATAATTTTAGTAATAAATTTTCGTTTGGTTTAGAATTTGTCATAAGAAATCGAACCTTGGCCCCCCCCCCCCCCCCAATTAGGCCATTGCTGCTTAAAATGAATTTTATGTTTGATCATTCTAATGGCAAAAGCGATTATAGTTTATAAAATTTTGATTGGGACAGCGCACGGTTAATTGCATTACATCGCGTGGCATTATACAAACTCTTTTGACCTAATAAATTATAGAAGCCCTTAATTATTTATAAAATCCATTAGAGGCACATCCATTGATATTTGCTAAATTTGATATTAAAACAATGAGCTTATTTAGTTATTTAGATATATAATTAACTTACCTAATAAAATAATCATAAGTTTAAAGTTTTAACTTCATTTATTATTAATAAGCAACTTAATACGAATTTTACTTAGATTATATTTGAAATTTCCTTTATATTGTGATTTAATGTTAAAAACGCTTAAATTTCTATGATGTGTCTATTAAAGCACGCCAATTAATTAAAACGCGATGCGCAAATCATTCATTAACACCTCTCATGTAATTTATTAGGACTAGGGCTTCTTTCCATTAACCTGAATGATATAAAATCTATAAATAAACACTATGGCATTTTATTAAAGGAACATAGGTTATACCAGTTTAACCCTTTTATCAACTCCCGATATTGATTATAATCAATTCGAAAAATACATTATCTTTCATATTATATACTTTAATTAATGAAAAAGATCTTAATTTGAATTGCCACAGTTAGTACAATATAAAGCTAAAGGAAACAAGCAGTGTATTACATGGCGGCAGACTCTATGTATGATTTTTTTTAAACAACTTTTAATTTGTTTAAGATCACAAATTTTACCTTGTTACTATTTTGATTTACAATAACACACCTAAAAACTTTATTATATATAGTCCTTAAAAATCTTGCATTTAATGAATAAAACAATTCGTCACATATATTAAATTTGCAAAACTTTATGTAGTAAAATTAAAGTTAATTTAATAGAACCTGTGAACGCTCTTGTTGCACGGTAAGTGTACGATATTGGGTGTAAATAGATTTAATACGTGGGAAGAGAAGTTATAAATTATTTAATCTAATAATATTTTAATACTTAGTCATCAAATTGTAGTCAATCGTGATATGTACGTTTATATTTGTTACACTACACTTAGTTGTTATTCACAGAAATATTGTATCGATGTTAATATTTTAGCATATCATTAGTAATGATTATAAAGGGTGTATCAATATTCTCTTCACTCATTTGATGTGTGTTAAATTTTAGCCAATAAATTATCTTTTTTATTTAATATTATACACATGCTAATCGATAGGATAAATTATAGTAGGGTTTAGAATAATAGCATAAAAGGCAAGTTTAGCCTTAAGGACATGATGATAAAGTTACAAGATGTGAGGGATTTTACTAATTTAATAAAAATCCAAATGAGTTGACAGCTAATATATCATAAAAAGTGTCAATTAATAAAACAAAAAGTAAAAATGTATCGGTTGTGAAAGGTAACGATAAATATTTTATTTCTTGATAATATTAACACATATATGATAAAATAGTCAACATGGCTCTTAGGACTGAGAGCTGAGCCTCTCCAAAATCTAAAGTTGCTGGCCATTAAGTGTAACAAACAGCTAGCCTAAATATTGGCATTAACGTAATATCGATATCGAAGAATTATTTTAACAAGTTTCTTATAATAGCCATATACTCCTGATTGCATACGATGCTTGCAATGATGTTAAAGGTATGATTACTGTATTTAAGTAAATTCACTATGATTTGGGCCTTGGCTAATGGTCCTTCAGAGGTAGACGCCCAAGCAGTACTACTTAAAAACACGTAAACAACATAAGGTGTATTTAAGATCAAGAATTCTGCGCTGATACCAATTGTAAGGAAATAATTATTCAACGATTCAGCTGCTTTTTTACGATGACTCGACTCATAAGAATTCTGGCTGCCAAGCGGTTGTTTCAAGTTATTACGCAAAAATAAGTTAGGAATTTGTTCGGGTTGGATTTGATTATTTCTTTTAAATGGGCTTAATGTTGTTACATTCGTGATTTTGCTGGGACTAATAGAAGATGCCTTCACAGAGGATAAATCTTCTCGGGGCAAACCTTTGGTTCTTCGTTTATATAGACCCACGAGAATAGCTATGTTAGAGATAAAGGTCAAGACAGTTGGCAATAAGTAGATGACAATCCCAAAGGGTTTGTCAAATCTGGGAGCAAACCAGTGATTAAACGCGTTCATTGAAAAGTAATAAAAATAGTTGATCTCTTCGTATGGGCTACACAGCCTATCCTTATTTACATCGACGTATAAAACGTATGGAATCGAAAGTAAAGCTATAACAAAGAAGAGAAGCGTTATGAAATTACATGATAAAGTCCAAAATGGCAAGAAACTTTTAGATCTTACCTCATTTATCAAGACCGCATATCTAAAAGGTGCATATAAAGCTGTCAATCTGTCAAGCGACATGAAAGTGGTGATCCAGTTAACGTTCCCTGCACACAGCTGTTCGATGTAGAATGTCACCTTAGTGGTATAGGTGAAGAGGGGCCTATTGAATATGCCAAATTTGGGGCTGTAATAATATAGGAATGGGAAAAAAGTGAAATTGATGCAAGCCAGGATGTCCCACAGTATACAGGCGTATACGTAGAAGTAGAAATGTTTTTTAAACCTAGATTTTTTGTCGTTGATAGGTTTGCCGTATTTACGGGCGGCTAGATAAGTTAATAACCCAAACAGGAAAGCCCCAAGCAAGCCGAATACTATGAGTGGCCCTAATGTGTATACGTACATGATTCTTTCTAGCTTCGTAGCTTGGACAGTTAGGTTGCGACAATAGCTGCTGCTTAGGTTAGAATTATTCGCTTCGATCATTACTTGTGGGTAAATTTGGAAAGGAAAATGGATGTGTTCCCTCCATCACCGTTTATATACCATTTTCTATGGACCGGAAATTCAATTATGACATAATGAAGCGAAAATCTTTAACATTACATTAGTCCATTTTATAGAGGATGCATGCTCCGTAGGAATAATAATACATTTCGAAAAAATTGGCAAGCTAATAATACCCAGATTCCTGCTCCATTTGAAATTTTCATTCTTATAAATTACCGTCAACACCAATAAATGGTGAGTTAGTAATTCCGCGAAAGCCTTATAAGCGCGAATTACAACCCATAACTATAGGGTTTAATTAAAAATTATTCATGAGAGCGGCTTTTTATACCAAAAGGCATCAGTATATAATTTTGTGGTATAGTAATTAAATTGTGCGATAAATTAAGTAATTTAATTAAAAAACTACTATAATATATACACGTTTTTAATTGCAATTTTTAGGGTTGTCCTTGTTTATTATAAATAATTATGGTTAATGAAATTTATTAACCTTGAAATCGGCATCCAAGGCTTGGCACTTTGGAGAGTAATAATTTTATACTATATTACTTTTGCTTGCCATCGAAAAAAGTAGTCTTATGTAAATTAATACTAATTATATCCGTTTCCTTTTCACATTGATATTAATTTTGGATGTTAACATAGTCGTAATCAGCCAAATTTTCACAGATAATATTAAATTATATAAAAGGGGTTAAGGCCAAAACTAAAAAAGATCCTAACATTAAGGTCCAAAAAATTCCTGCCGATTATAATTTGTGCTAGAAAAAAGGCTCACATATAATAAAAGCATTTTTTTTAAACATTTTGAATTTATATAAATTTGTCTCATAATCATATTATGTTATTTTTTGTCGTTCATTTAGAGTCCTCCTTATACTGATTGTCTTTTAATATATAATTTTTTAACATTTTAACTTATTTCTTCTAACGTTTTTATTGTAATTTTTATATGTTCTATGCTTTTTTATCTTGCTTCAAGTTTAGGACTTTATAAGATCATCTTGTTTTATTTAGACATTGTTAACTTCACTTATTGTTAATGAGAATAAGACCTCCTTTTAAGCATTTTAATTGCTATTAAATATTATTGTTAAAAATAAATTTCCCTTGAGTTTGACCGAGGAAAATCTAATTAAACCATAATGAGAGATGGCTTAAGATTACATTGATCAAGTGATACATTTAAACTTCATAAGTCAAATTATAATATGAGGAAGCTGGATTTTAATCATACATAATTAACATCTCAATATCACGTCATTGGGCCAATTTCTTTATAACTTAACCTTGTTAAAAAAATTGGATGGGGGGGGGGCTTAAAATAAAAGAATTTTTACACCAGTGATTCCTAACCTGGGAGTCGCGACCCCCTAGGGGGTCGCGAGAAGTTTGCCGGGGGGCCGCCAAATTGTTTTAGAATAAAATAAAAATATTCAGAAAAGCTTTAGAAAAAATACTCACCAGGGGATTCGAACTCGTTGCCTTAAGATTCATTATTAGAGTTAATAAATGATTGTAATTTAAAATCTTTGGTTAAAATTAAAAGTTTGCCCCAATTTTGGATACAAATTCGTGCAGAATATCCTCTATTATTTTCAGCAGCAATTCAAAATTTGCGGCCTTTCGCTAGTACATATTTGTAAAAGGCTACTCAACTATGGTGGATATAAACCTAAAAAAACGCGATCGATTGCGACTAGATTCCTGCATGAGGATAGCATTACAATCAATTGAATCAAGAATTAACAAATTGGCTGAAGCTGTTCAGCTGCAGAAATCTCATTAAATATATTTCCGAATGCATATATTTTTTATTTTAAAAATTGTTTTTATGTTTAATTATGAAGTTTTTATGTTATTATTATTTCATTAACTATTTAAATTTTAAATAGATAATGAAATAATAAAGTTGTATTTATGTTTATTATATAATAAAATGAAAAAATAATAGAAAATCAATATATTATAGATATTATAACAAATATAAATTATTATGAAAAAAATGGGGGGCCGCAAGCAAATTATAAAATATTTGGGGGGGGGCCGCGTGTATAAAAAGGTTAAGAACCACTGCGTTATATACAAAGAGTTTCTAGCAGATGGTTTGGATATTATCTTATGCAAATAAACTTCTATTAAATGCATATTGGACCTAATTAAAAAACTTGTACAAATCCGATTAAAGTATGTCTATTTTTTATGTAATTGAAATTGTTATAATAATAGACTACTTTAAAAGGTGTTTAAAATTTTGACATCCACTTTGATATCTATCTGAGATGATTAAGAATTGCCTATAATGGTATTGGCTATGCTTTATATATCTATTATAATAATGGAGTTCAAACCTTTTAAGTTATTATTAACATGCGCCCTTAATTAAATCTAAAAGAGAAAAAATATTTTGTAGGTAGAATTAACTTTATAGCACCATCTACATTTTAACTTATGGATCAAAGTGAACAATTAATTTTAACATCAATAAAATCTAGATCAATAAAGAAATTATGCAGAAATTCATAATGTTTTTACAACATATAAGATGAGTAAATTTATAGGTGGTGTGCAGTCTATTAATCTATCATTACAGACTAGTTTTTGTGTATGTAAGGCTTCCATATAATAGAAATAATTTTATTGTTTTACCATTATAAATTAGAGACCCGCATGGGCAGGCCCGGTTTGTGGAGGGGCCTAAAGGGGAAAAAATACGGACGGACTCAGACGGGCCTAACTGTTTGTAAAACGGGTACGGACGGGCCGACCTTTTAAAAATGGCCCGTTGCTAGCAATTATAAATTGCCTTATAAGCAAGGTAATTTTATTTTAACTAAGACTACATAGAATCCTTATCAATGCCATAAAGATAACGCTTTTCCCGCAATAGTGAATTTTGCACATTTAAGGTATATAACATAGTAAATGATGGTAATTAATTTTTAAAAAGGAAAAAACTATTAAACATATAATACCTAACCATTATGTAAAAATAAGAAAAATGTAATATTCGAATGATTCTAGCGCCATCTATATTTTAGCAGCTTTGTTATGGTTTAGACATAGACTAGATAGATTGCTCATCAACGTTAAATAAGTGTACCGTTATTTCCGCCATTTTTAAATGTGCACAATATAGAAAGGCTATTAAGTATAGATTTTAATGATTTTGGTTAACAGTGTTTATAAAACGCAAAGATAAATTTTTAAACTATCTAAACATTAAAAACAGCATTTTGCAATATATATCATTTACACGAACAAAAACATGTAAAATAGAAATATTTGATGCGAAGTTTATTAAATAATCTTTAACTAGCAGTCGTATTTATTTATTAATCAATAAGAAAGGTATATTCACTTTTTCTGTTTGAATAATATGGGACATTGTAGAAAAATATAGAAATGTCCAAATTCAAAATGGTGGATTAAATTTAACAGATTTTACCATATGAAACATTGAACATGAGCAGTATATGTAGTCTATGGGCTTAGAGTAATAAAAGTGCTTATATTCCACAATTTGTTAATATTATATTTTCTTAACTTTCATATTCAAGTTTTATTATTTGTTATTCAATTTATATACATTGAAAATCAATATATTTCTGCCTACTTTTAAATGGACGTTATTTAAACTCAGTAATAAATTAGAGAATGCGCAGTAAAATGTGCTTAGTAGTTTATTAAAAAGCCTAGTTAAAATTGCACAGTAAATTAACATTAAAATGCTTAGACTCGAATTTACAATGCTCTGTATTTTTACTAAAATGCTCAATAATTTAAATTCATCGTTTCGGTATTAATTTATTTTGCGCTTATATTTTATAAATATTATTCTTATTCGTTTACAATTTTTTATTTTAACGGTACTATGAGGGCATGATTATTATTGTTTAAAAAAGATAATTTTTTCTTAGTCGACGTTTAGGCTTACTCTAAATTTGAAAAACAGACCATAGGTTGCGTTCTAGTAAAGTGAATCTTTAGGTTGTCATAATTTTTATAATAGAAGTTATTCTGATTTATTAGTCGACCTTTGGTTTAGTTTAAATGTTTTTCGGTGGGTTTGACCAAAAAGCTTTCATAAATCCTTTATGCACCTTGCCCAGTAATTTTTATAAAATTTATTTAGCTCCATAGGTGAGAATTATGACAATTGTCACCAAGTTAGATGGACAAATTTAAATTTCCTACTTGTAACAACTTTGTGACACCCTAGCCTACCAATTTTCGTTTAAACAATTCATTTTGCTCTACAAACGACAATTGTGACAACTGTCACCAAAACAAACTAAATTTTGTCTTTTTCTTAGTCGAACCTATAAGGTCGACTAAACAACCCTTGTTTTTTATCACATAGGTAGCACTTCTCGCTTGAATACTTATTTTATATTGAAATTAAGTTTCAGTAACTGAGCAAAAATTTAAGCAACATCGAAATAAAAAACGGAACAAATGAATTAAATACTCAGCAAATTTACTTACTGAACTCAGCATTTATGTGTATTTAATTATTCTAACAAAAATGAGTAATCTACTGAGCAAAAATTGAATTAAATACTGGGCACAATAATTTGTTCTATTTATAAATGGTATAAGCAGTAGCGTAGCTAGCATTTTCCCTTAGGGGGGGGGGGAATTTGAATTGTACACCTGTGGGGAAGGGTCATTGGATATTAGAAAAATTCTTATATCCATTTGTAAAACTTAATAATCAGCTTCTCTTGTGTGTAATTTTCACAATACTAATATTATGTTCCCAAATTTTAGATCTTCCCACTTTCGTTTACCTTCGACTTACACATGAGCACGCAACATTAGAGACCTGCAACGGGTATTTATAGGTCAATCAGACCACCCGTTACAAATATATAAAGCCTGGGTAGGGTCCAGGCCCATCAAAAAAATAAAGGATACTTTAGGCCTTGAATTTTTTACAACGAGCTCACCATATACAAAAACTTTCATTTTGCTTCTTCTATTATTAGATTTCATTTTTTATTCAATGAACCTATATGTATGCTAAAGATGCTTGTATTAATCATGCAAAATATTACACTTATTTATATGTTAAATTAGCCTCTTAAGTTTATATATTTTTTAAGGATATGACTGGAGTGAACTACCTTTATATATAGTCTCTGATTAACATTTATTAATTTGATATGCGCTATTGATGAATAAATGATTAACAAAAAAATATTTTTTTATTTTGATTGTTAATTAAATAAACATTAAATAATTGTAAATGAATGTAAATCATTTTAAAAGCATACCCTTGTTTATATATAATAATTTAAATAATCTATATGATTTCGAAACTGGCTCAGCGGGCCTTACTTATATCTATGCACGGGCATGGGGGGCCAAACGTTTAAAAGTTCAATTAGAGGGTAACAAAACATAAAATTTTATTAATTTTTCAAAGTTTTTGCATTGAGAAATTTTTTTTCTCTCGTAAATTAGGGGGGGCAGCCTTCTTTCCTGTCCCCCCTGGCTACGCCCATGATTACAGCACATCCTCGGCACGTTGTTTCCTTCAAACCACAAGCTATTTATAATGAAAAATGCATATAGTTAATAAAATTATATGGCGAGATTCGCTGAAGAGAAAAGCATTACAATAAGTATCTAAGCTCATTTGTATCAAAACAACGTTCATTTGATTAATAAATATGCTTATATTTTACAAAATTCGTTGTCTGGGGAATCCAAATTAACGCATAATTCATTATTCCTCCATACACCTCTCGAACACAAAGGTTGTATTATTATTGTAGCTTAGGAGACGCACGCGCAGATGATGCACCTCTTGGCCCATGACATCAATTGAAGTCACTGATCTTGTCATATATGTAATTACCTGAAAAACGAATAGTTTAATTTATTTATGTATTATCTTCTACAGAATATCTTAATGCTAATATTGTAAGCCAAAGCCGAGTTGGTAAAATCATGTGTTTTTATATATATAACATTTTTTGTTTTTCTTTGTTTTACGTTTTGCGTCCTATCCCCTGGCCTTAATAAAGAACTTATAATTATCATATTTCTTTCCATCTATTTCTTTACATTATTTCAATATTTCCTACATTACCAATGAATATATAAATTTTGAATCATAAAATTTACAAATCATTGACTAATTTTTTTCCTGTGGCTGTTTGTCACACATGGTAGTCAGCTCAGTCAAGGAGTTTTTCCACATATTCCTGCACCTACACCAGCTTCGCTTTGGCTCCTACCTTTTCAAGCCCATATCTATTTGATGTTACCTGTCAGCTTAGGCCATCCTCTCATTCCTTTACCTTCGACCTGCACCTTCTTGATACACTTTGTCAGGTGACTTTTCTCCCGTCTCTCCAAACGGCCAAACCATCTCAATCTTCTTACAACCAACTTTTTCTAAATCGGAACTTATCCCTCACCTCTTGATTTCTTATAAATTCCTTCTTGCTTATTCCCAAGATTCATCTCAACGTTTTTATTTACATTGTAGCCAAGCATTGTTCTTCCTTTGCCTATTGCCCATGTCTCCGTCTCCACTCCATACAATACCATTGGCACAATAACGGTGTTATATAAGCGTCCTTTATTTGAGTGTTAAGTGTTTGTCATATAGTACACCACTCATCCTGAACTTTAGTCAGCCTACATTTATCCTTGCCTTAATTTAGCTTTCCACAACTCCATCACATTGTACCCTAGAACCAAGTTATTTGAATTCTTTTTTGACTGCTTAAACACAAACCATCAATATGCAGATGTGATTTTTTGTGGTTGACCCTAAGGCCATTTCTTTCAGTTCAATATATCCACACTTTTACCTTCCCTGCTAATTCTACATTCATCCGCAAATAGATCGTCTATGATGATTCGCGTTTCAGCTCCTTAGTTATCCAATCCAGCATTCTTATGAAGAGCAATGGACATAGTGTCTATCCTTGATACACACCGACATTTAGACTGAATCCCTTTAATATACCACTAGATGTATTTTTTCATTACTATATATATATAAGCGTTGGGTACATAATTGAAACTCAGGCTATCCCATACCAACTGCCTTGGAACTATATCGAAAGCTCAAGATCAAAACACCACTATGAAGATCCTTCTGTTTTCCTTATATAATTTCATAAATCGGTGAGTTAAGTATTGTATATGATGTTTTCCAGGCATGGACCCAAATTGTCGTTCATCTATTGCGATTATTTTCCCAAGTCTAGCTTCTATGACCTTTTCTCACGCCTTTATTAAGTGACTCGTTAACTTTATCCCCCGATACTTATTGCACTCTTGTACATCTCCTTTCGTTTCATAGATTGCTATAACATAGCTTTCCCTCAACCCATTAGGCGTTTTAAAACCTTCCGGTATATTATCACACTGCTCTACCCATGGTCATCCTTTTAATCACCTGGTCAACCTCCTCTCCTGTCACTTTAAACTTCGGGTCATATTCATTGTTCTTGTTTTCGTAATTGTTTAAAAACCTTTTTTCACTGTTTTTTATAGTATTCTTCCCAACGATCTGAATCGATGATTCTTAGAGTGATGTCCTTGCTCTTTATGGTTTTTAAGTTTACCCCACTTAGGATTCCTCCTAGTCCTTGCAATTTTGTAGATCATTCTTTACCCTTCTTTACTGGTTAATTTGGCATTCAAATTATCGTAGACCTTTGTTTTAGCTTTGGCTACACATCGTTTTGCCTCATTTTTAACTTTCACATATGCCAATCGTGTTTCGTCATTTCTGTTGCCTGACCATAATTTGTAAAGCTTTCTTTTCAACTTTACCAGGCGTTGCACGTCTTCGTTTCACCACCATGTCTCCTTATCTTTTTGTATACCTGGTTTACCCTCTCCTAGAACACATCTTGCTATTAATCGTACCGTGTTAGCTATGTTATTCCACATACCGTTAGCATTTTGCTGATCATCTATTTGCAACCGTTTAATGATTTAATCATTGTAAATAACTTTCAATTTTGGTAGCCGGAACCATTTAATTTTCTCATTTAATCTCTTCGGCTTTTGCATTTTTGGCCTTGGAGTTCATCATAACAAGTCTGTGTTGGACTGCAATAGCCTCGCCTGGTACACAATCGCTTAATTCTTTTAATTCCTTTCTTTATATTAAAAGAAAGTCGATTAGCGAAAACTTCCCATTTTTTACGTTGATTTCAATTTTATGAAGAATTTATTTATGTTGGTTATATTCTTTGCCTTCATCCTTTCTCGACCATTATTCATTTCCACCTCAAATCCTTCACTTTTTTTAATGCTTGCAATATGGAAAAACGCTAAATTATTGTATCAAAGACATTGGAGCCTTAATCTATCCTTATGAAGCAGAACATTTAAGCTTCATTGGTTTAATGTTAAGAACTCAATTAAGACTTTGATATATATATG
Source organism: Gordius sp. MW1 (assembly GCA_964036665.1). Classification (NCBI taxonomy): domain Eukaryota; kingdom Metazoa; phylum Nematomorpha; class Gordioida; order Gordea; family Gordiidae; genus Gordius; species Gordius sp. MW1. The sequence continues at coordinate 24,000,238 of OZ038529.1, read as the reverse complement.
TTAATTTTAAAAGTTTATCTATTATAGACAATATTAAGACCCGCATTGCAAAAACTGGTTTAGATTTCTAAAATAAGCATTAATATACAAATGTCGACCAAACCAGTAAAACGATTTATAGACTTTAAAATATTTTTATGCTTTTTAATTAAGCAGTCAATATATATATTTAACAAGATCGTAATAAAATTAAAGACAATTCAAATACTAGAGATGATCCAAGATAATTCAGCTTAATAAGCTCATTAACAACTTAATTGGATAATTTTTTGTAAAGAACTGTTATAGAAATATACTTTTTGCGTCATACATTTACGATTAAGTAACATATGATTTTACCAATTACCTAGATCATTTTTGTTTTTCCTTCTCTTTCTCCTCTTTCTTTTTCACCTAAAATCGTAAACTATTTTATGTATGCCCAAGCCGTCAAAATCTTCTAAAAGTGTACCTCAAAATTCTCATAAATGTAGATCTCTAGAGGGCCAAGCGATAGATTTTAATTCTAGTGATATGAATAATAAAAATCAAATCGTTTTTAAGGACAAAGGGAATGCTTTTGTGTCAATCCCTGATAAATCAATCAAACGATATTCGTTGGAATTAAGTTCTAGCGATGAAACTCTCAAATTAAGTAACACGAATGACGAGGCCAGAAGTGATAAGACGAGAGTCAAATCGAAAAAACAAGAGGTAAAAAGGTGTTCATTACCTAATAAAAATATAAATTGTTCCAATCCAGCTAATAATACCATGAACAAGTCGATGATAGAAAATGCAGCAAAAGCAGCACAAATAATATGTACCAACTGTTTGAGAAAAAGTTTGACTTCGACACCCACATTTGCGGTCATAAATGACGACCAGAACTCGAGTGATGACGAAGTTCAACCAGGTAAAAGGCCTAAGAAAAATATGAAAAATACTAATGATTATCAACCTGATGTTACAATTAATGATACAAATGATGATCAAAACGCTTTACATGACGTTGATTCTGTTAGTTTTGACTACACACAAACCACTCTAACCTCTAAAGTTTTGAACAACACGACTCCCGTTGAATACCATGAGCAAACCAAGACTCCGACTCAGATTTATGTGATCAAAAACCAAAGTGGTTCCAAGCTGAGGAAGAAAAACCAGGAAAGTTTTGAAGACTTTACCAAACATCAAATGACGGATGGGAAAAGTGATAATGGAGTTATGACGCAGAGGGCTGATGAATATAAAGCTTCGGTTTTGTTTAAACCAAAATCAAGGAAGAACACGAGAAAAAATTTACAAGAGACGGAACAAGTTGTTTATGGAAATGATAGCGATTCCGAAGATAATGACAAAACAAATTATCAAGAGCCTGTTAATGAGAGTAATCGTAGCAGCAAATCTTCGAAACAAAGTCAAATAAGGAACAAACGAAAAAATAAAGTTAAGGTACCCTTAAAGATAGAAGAAGATGATAAAACTGATAATTATAATGAGACAAACTACGAGCTTGACTCATTCACCCCAGAGCCTGTGCTTAATTTGCCTGAACCTAAAACTCAGGAAGGGACTAGAAGAAAAAGTATAGCATTAGCAAAAGACAACGGTCTTAAAAGAGATAATGACGAATTTCTACAAAGAGGAGATCCGGAAGAAAATTGCGGATACAGAGCAGCCAGTCCACTAATGCCAGTCGATGCAAATGATAACAATATTATCAAATTTAAAATTGAAAATAATCGCATGTCAGACATCTTTCAAGCCTTGAAGAAAGATGTTCAAACGCTAGACTACATGCTAGCCTATAGATTTCTAACAGAAAATTTCGCGGACTTTGGAAATTGTCCTGAATTTCAAAGTTTAAACCTGCAAACTCTACTTTCCTTGTTATCGGAGAAGGGAATTAAGATCCCTAGATTAGAGAAAGATTTATTCGACCTTCTAATGAGATGGTTACGAAACGATATACCAAACAAATTACCCAATCTGACTTCATTAATGAGTCACGTGAGATTTCAAGCGATGGGACAAGGTGATTTACTGAGATGTTTTGAGGAGTTCAACAAACTAGGGAAGGATGGAAATGTAGAGACATGTCAAGAATGGATTCGAAAAGCTTATTGGTATAAAGAATGTCGAGATAAGGGTAAAGTTGACGCAGGTCTTACGACTTATTTTCCTCCAGAAAGAGTGTCAATAAAAACTGAAGTAGGCAATCCAAGAATTCCTTACAATCCATCACCTCTATGTACCTCGGTGGGACCTTGTAGCACCAACAAAATTCCATTTTTTAATTTTGTACCTCAATGTTCTAATGTAGTTAACACATTTCAGCCCCCAATTCCATACACTGCTCCAAACATAGCTCTCCAATCGCCACAATTTATAATGAGACCTCCCTCATCGATACAACAATTTAATCCTCTGCCTCCCTTTACAGAAGCAATTTGTAGAAATACTTATTATACACCTCAAACACCTGCTGGTTTTCAAAACGTTTACCACCCTTATAACTTGTAATGCTCTAAAGCATGTTTCTCTTGTATAGTAAAAAAATAAAATGCTTTCAACTATTTATACTTTTCAAATAAATTAGTTTAGAACACTACAAATAATATTTTAAATAAAATCATTTTACCCTCCTTTAAAGATGTCAGGAATCCATAAAATATTTGAAATTAAATTTTGTAATAAGATCTGGGTATTATTGGAAATGTTATAAGCTACTAACTTGCGACTTAAGGACTTTAGAGTTTTGTTGTATATGTTGAGTAAGTCCCAGATCAGATGTGGAGTTTAATAATAAAAGGCGAGCTAGCAAAGAGTTGATACGATGAAAGTCGATAGACAAAGTGAACTGAAAGAATATGTAAATTGACAAAGCCTTGGTGTACTGATGAACAGCAACAACTGTGTATCGAACTGAAGATGCAAAAAGAATTTCGGGAGATGTTTTGAAAGAACACTCATTTTTATATATGTTTATATAGACAACGTATGCATTTATTATATACGCCACAGTGTTGATTATTGTTATGAGTTTTATCCCATGATCTGATTTATATAAGGAAAGAATAAATAGAACTTAAATTCAACAGATAGTTTAGTTTGAAAATCGAAAGTGTAAGCGATACAACTATTTAAGAACGCGAGACAAGAAGAATAATTACATAGATGGGGGGTAGGTAATTATACATGTAAATTACGGGTGAATTACAGTTGCTATCGTATTTTTGAGTCCACAATTATCATTATTCATAGGATTATTGGATATTAGGACTATTTGTGTGGCATGGATTTCGAATTAGCTCTACCATATATAAGTCGTTGAGGAATTCTCTTGATGTAAATCTGCCATGTTTTCCTTGGTGGGAACCCATTTCAATCCATTTTTTAGAATGAAGGCAATTTGTAATCCTAGAATAATGCATATTTTTGTGAAGGCTCATTCTAAATGCTGTGCATGTGCAGAGCCATTTTTAAAAATTTAAAACGCTTTTTTTGAGGCGGTTTAGATATTTGGGGTCATATTTGGGTATTCTATTTTGACCCGGATAAAAGCTAGAGGGATAGCTAGGAGTTCTAATAGGTTAATTGTTGGCATATAATTCTGGCATTTGAACATGCTGAGTAGGTCTGCTATGATTATTGACATAAACTCTGCCATGAGGTGAAGTCGATGCATCGGCAGAGGCATTATATTTGGTGACTTTTAGTTCTTTGAACCAATAGCTTTTTGTATAAAAATAAGCAAGCCCCATTAAGAATTGAAATATACAAATTATGTGAAAAAATTCAATGATATTAATAAGACACTTGTTAGTGTTGAGCTGATCGAAATAATAGAATGCCTTATTAACTTAAAATTTATAGATGAAAATATACTATTCTAAGACTATTTATACAAAAATTATCCGTCCCTAGTGCGTATTTTGAAAAGAGATTTAATTCTTAAAATAGTTCTCTAAAAAACTATCTCCAGTTCTAAGAAAGAAGATGAAAATGCTAATACAAGCTAAATTTTAGAAATAATCTAAATGATAATAAATTTTGCGAAGCAAACAACATGCTTATTTAAAATTGCTTTGATTTCTTGAGTTAGAACTACTGTAGAAGAGCATTATAATAAAATACAAATATTAATACTCAAATAAAATGATAATTTAACAAAGCCTTTACCTTCTTTAGAAACTGAGTTTGCTAATTGTACAGTATAGTTTATGGTCAAATTCAACTAATAATTAATAATCTATGGTTTAGTAATTTGATTTTAAAGTCTACTTTTAAATGACATGACATAGCCATCTTCATTGAAGCAAATATAGTTAGTATCAGCTATTTTATAATGATAAAATTTGGGCATGGATAGATCTTTTTTTTAAATTAGTACGTGCTGGGTTTGGACGGGCTTTAATGTAACCAAACGGGATCGGGCCGGGCCTAGCTATTAAGGCCCGTCTCTGGTCAGCAATACAATAATGAACTAATCAATTTTTCTCTCATTTATTCATAAAATTGTGATTTTTAAATAAGTTGATTCTATATTTTTTTATCTTTTAATAAGGCTGAAAATAAACAAAACTAGTTAGAAATTTTTGTTAAATAAAAATAACTTAGCCTAGAGTTTCTAATTATATTTTACATAAGTGACTTTATGCAGGTACAAGTGCTAATAGGGAAAGAGAATGAACAAGTCGCTTATTGAAAAAAATAAAACCCCGTTTGAAACTGATGATTTTTTAATTGATATGTTGAACATACCATTAACGATTAGGCTGAAACATTTTACTTTTAAAAATTTTTGGGGCATATCAATATGATCTAGATGACTAATTTAAAAATTCTGGAAATAAAGGGGTATCACCTAAAAGTCTGGAAGACATAAAAACTAGCTAATTTTAAAATTTTATTAAATTACTAAGATAAGTGATATCAATTAGTTAATTATTAAACTATGAACAAAAATGAATGTGAAGTCTGACATTGCAGTACGTGCATAAAACTATGGTTCCATAGTTGTGTCACCTACAGGTTACATTGGTACCTGTCAAGTTAATGATTGTCTTAATCTTGACAAAAAAATTGGATTCTATATAGCAGAAAACTATCAAAGATTTTTTCTCGGGAAGGATCGAGGCCGAGCCCGTCCTTTGAAAAAGGCTAGCGGGCCGAGGTCAGGTCTTTATCTTAATGAGATGAGCCGGTCTCGGGTCTTTCAATTTTTATACGGATAGGCAAATTAGACCTAAAAGGGCCATGCATATCTCTAGTCCAAACAATGACCATAGTTAACTTAACATATTCACAAAAATTGAGAGGAGCTTTTTGCAAATTCATCCTTGGAAGAAAGACCACAAGCAGCATTGGGTCACAAATTAATAAATTAGCTAAATTATTATTAATAATTTTTTTAATCAAATCCATCGTAGATATAGTGTTTCGATCTCGTCTCGTCTCGATCTTGAAAGCAAAATCTCGGTCTCGTCTATTATAAAAAAAATTTAAACTATTTGAATTCTTCCCCTAATTTATTTAAATCATCATATAAAATTTCTATTACGAAAATTAAAATGTCCCTTATTTATTTATTTATTAATTCACAAACCTGTGTCATTTGCATATTTGAACTAGATGGGACACTTAGTTAGCATTGGCAAAAATACATGTTTTTAGATAAATAATTTAAGAAAATAGTTGTAGCCTTCTGAAACAACCTTCATCATTACATTTCTAAAGAATTTATTGCATGTTTATTATAATGTTATATACCTAAAAGGTACGGGTTGATACTTTTTATCAATATTTAAAGCATAAGTATTTATTTGCAGACATTACGACGATGAAACAACAATAATAAAAGTAGCATTGCTACTGGTAGGAATAAGAGTTTTGAGGTTTTCAATAAATTGTACTTATATAATTTTATAGCAAATACTTTTATATTTAAAAATCAAACGATTCTACTATTGTGCAAGACCCTACTTAATTATTCCATTTTTCAAATAATTCAGCCACCAATTATTTAATAATAATAATAAAGCTTATGCTCAGTGTAATGCAAAATCGCACAAGAATTTCGGTAGATTACAGTTCACTTGGCAATTCTACCTTTATAATGTGAAAGATAATGGAAATGGCAAAACAAATACATAATGTTAATTATGGCCTGAGGATTTTAGAGGTTTGTACAAACTTATAGTCTAATAATAATTTAATCTAATGCTTTGTGGGCTATCGTTCGGCAGGCACAGAAGTCGCTAGGGTTAAAAATCTTTGGCCTAAATAGCCCAATTTATAAAATACGTATGGTTAATTAACCACCGTTTCAAAATAGTATCACATCAAATAAGATAATTAATTGTTGCGAAATTTGAAGATTCTTTTGGAATAATTACTACTCATTTTAAGTCTTTGTATTTACATTATATTTTAATGCCAAGGATATAAATATGCAATAAACATATTGAATTTTTTTAATGTCTTAAGGGCCACTCATATTTTATTCAACGAGCTTAAATTACCAAATTTGAATTATAGGCGGTACTTGGGTTTGGAAAATTACCCAATATTGAAAGTATTCCAAACTTATCAATTTACACATAACATTTTAAATGTGAATTACAAAATAAAAAATGCACAAATATATTTATTATCTGATGATTATGATGATAAATTAAGAAATTTTATTCCCAGATCTCGCCGATAAAATCTTGCATCGTCTCGCCTCAAGGTCGAAATTCTCGTCTCGACATCGGCCCTATTTAAAGCCTCGTTTCGAAAAATGAGATCATTTCTCGGATTTCTCGCATCACTAAATATTGAATGTTTATAATTATATTAATTTTTGATTAATCAAAATTTTTGAAACGAAATTAACCCCTCCCACTTCCCCCCCCCAAAAAAAAAAATCCAGTCTACGCCACTGATGTATAAAATTAATAATTTTTGTTTAATATTATTGTTTATTATAAAATTTTTGAAAAATCCCCTTTGAGGCAATCCTGCCTATGCCACTATTAAATTCTGTATTCTTTAATAGAAAAAGGATAGCCTGCCCGGACCCACCTGATTCCTTCTAAATGTCCCCCCGACCATGCCCAAATGATTAGAGGGCCGAACTGCCCGGAGCGAAATGATGTTTTAAAATTAGCAGTTGTATCATGGGCGTAGCCAAGGGGGGGGGCAGGGAGGGGCGACTACTCCCCTTAAAGTAAAAATTTTGGTGAAATTTATAAAAATTATGGCTAAAATTTCAAAAAAAGATCATTTTGCTCTTCCCTGAATCATTTTTGCCCACCTCTAACTCCAATGCTGGCTACGCCCATGAGTGATTGTTCTATTTTGTAACATATTAATTGCTATGCAATTTATGGACTCACTTTCCGATGTCTTGTCACGCTCTTCAGTGTCTTGCACCGAATGTCTTGGTGTCTTGCACCGAAATGTCTTGCACCGAATGACGCTGTTTACTTTTATTATTAATTGCTATTATTAATTTAACTAGTTTTTGGGTTTGAATCCCAGTTTTTTTGACTCTTATGATTGTTCTTGTTACTACCATTGATAATAAGACTTTTTGGCCGTCCGTTGGGTGCTGACCAATGAAAAAAATGACCAATGGCCAAAATGTGAATTCAAGTTTTTTTCCGTTTTTTTTTGACTTTTATGCTTGTTCCTGTTATTACCATTGCTATTATGACTTTTTGGCCGTCCGCTGGCTGCTGACCGATGGAAAAAAATGACCATTGGCCAAAATGTGAATAAAAATTATTTTTTGGCTAACATTGACAATTACCCTATGCTCTCCCCTAGCAGAGCCTATGCCTCTACTGATATGGGTCCCTGTGCCCCCCCCCCCCTACAAAAGCCTATGCCTCTCCTGATGTGGGTTCGAATCCCGGAGAGGCCAAATTTATTTTTATTTTTTTTGTTTAAATTAATATATTGTTCTTGTTAATACCATTGATAATAAGACTTTTTGGCCGTCCGTTGGCTGCTGGCCAATGGAATGAAATGACCATTGGCCAAAATGTGAATCGCAATTATTTTTTTCGTTTTTTTGACTATTATGATTGTTCTTGTTAATACCATTGATAATATGGCTTTTTGGCCGTCCGTTGGCTGCTGACCAATGGAAAAATATGACCATTAGCCAAAATGTGAATCGAAAATTTTTTTTTCGTTTTTTTTAACTTTTATGAATTTATATCCACTTTTACCGTGTCCTGGCTGCTTACCAATGGAAAAAATGACCATTGGCCAAAATGTGAATCAAAAATTTTTTTTTCGTTTTTTTTTGACTCTTATGAATTTATATTCGAATCCCGGAGAGTGCAAAATATTTGTATAAATAATTAACTAATCATTTTGCATTTAATACCCCCCTATAGGCATTCTCGCCCCTTCCCACCTTTCTCGCCCATAAATTGCATAGCAAATATGCTACTTTTATACAGAGTATAGAAGAGTTTGCCCTTCCCTTCCCCCCTCCCCCTTTCCACGAGGGCCGAAGGCCCGAATATATATTAATTTTCAACTTTTTTGGATAAGAACTAGGATTAACAATTATCATACAAAAAGGACAAAATAATGCACAAAAACAAAATAAAACATTTTATATAAAATATCAATGAGCCCAAATTTACCTAAGGGTATGGTGCCCGCTAATCTTTACTTGTAGGTTCGGGCAGGGCTTTTATGGCCTCTGATTAATATATATTTTTTTTGCTAAAGCTAATAAAGGTTTGTTTAGATGGATGATTTTAAAAAATATTGTAAGGTAATTATATATAATTTTTCAAATATTTTCGTAAAAAACATGGCTTTAACATGAAAGTTTCTTCAATTCTTCTTCTTCTTTATCAGTTATTTGGTCCCACAGCCAGGGGGTTCCTTTTGATTAGTTTTTTCCATCTTGACCGGGTGAGTGCCATATCTTGACTAATCTCTTTGGTTTTCATTGCTTTATCGACTTGCCCTTTCCACGTGACACGGGGTCGTCCTCTTCCTCTCTCCGGTACCTCCATGTCCAGTACTTTTCGATTTACGTCATTCCTCCTTAGTATATGCCCATCCCACCTTAGCCGTTTCGTTAATCATGTCCGCCATAGGTTGAATACCCATTTTTGTCATGAGCAGGTCATTCGTCATATGGTTGAGCTTAGTATACCCCAAGCTCCACCGTATCATTCTCATCTCCATGGCTTGTAATAGCTTTCCTTCGGTGGTGTTTAATGCCCATGTTTCACTTCCATAGAGTAAAACCGGTCTTACGATGGATTTGTAAGCTTTGCTCTTCAACCCTATTGGCCTTTTCTTGTCGCACATTACACCGAATATACTTCGCCATTTAAGTCATCCTTTTTGGATCCGGGCATTGACTTCCGTTGCGCAACCTCCCTCTTGAGTCTTGATGTTGCATCGAGCCGAGGTATGTAAACTTGTCTACTTTTGGGTACTCTAGATGGTCACCCAGCGATGGGGTGCTTGTACCGTTCATTTCCATGTATACCTTTGACCACTTTTCGGCTTCTTCGAATACCTTCTGCCTTGTTTCCTCGCATAGTCCTATATCATAGGCTTATAGCATAAAACATGGCGATGGCTTTTGAATGTCCCTCGTTATCGTGTCTATAATTATATTAAATAAAAAGGGACTTAAAGCAAATCGTTGTTGTAATCCAATTTTAACCCGAAAAAATTTAGAGTCTCCAAATGTCGTCCTAACGCAAGAGTTTGAGGCTTCATAAATATTTTTCATGAGCCGGATATATGCGTGATATTTTGTTTTCTCAGGCACCACCATATTAAATCGCGGGGGACCGTGTCATAAGCTTTCTCCAAGTCGATAAAGACCATATGTAGGTCTTTCCTCTTTTCACCATACTTATGTATCATTTGTATTAGTGCGATAATTGGGTCGATTGTGGATTTGCCGGCCACAAATCCGAATTGATTAGCCGATATTTCCACCTCGTTTTTCAGCCTTGTTACTAAGATCCTTTCCATAGGCTTCAAGGAGTGGCAAGTTAGCTTGATACCTCAGTAATTGCCACAGTCTTGAGGGTCTCCTTTGCTCTTAAATAAGGGTATAATCGTGCTTGCTCTCTATTGATTAGGAATTCGCTCTTCTACCAATATCTTGTTGAGGAGGTTCGTCATGGTGGTGACTCCTTCTTCACGACATCCGAGCAATGCTTCCATAGGTATTCCATCTGGGCCATTTGCTTTTCCTTTTTGCATCTTGTTCATCTGTGTCCTAACTTCCTCCTGAAAGAGTTCGACCATACTTATATTTGGCTGAATTTTGGGAAGGGAATCCTTGTCATTTGCAATATTCATAAGTTTCTTAAAATATCCTTTCCACCTTTCCATCACTTATTTCGGCTTGAATAAGGTTTGACCCTTCTCGTTTTTGACTATTTTAAGAACTCCGACACCGCGACTTTTCTTCTCCCTTATCTTGGCCAAATTGTACATAAGCCTATCGCCCCCTTTATGATCCAGTTTGTTTGCCATCTCGGTGTAGGCGGCATTCTTCGCTATTAAAACGGCCTTTTTGCGGCCCTCTTTGCGTCCCTATACTCTTGATAATCCTCCGACTCCTTTGATTTATGCCACCGTCTATATAGTTTTTTTTTCTTTCGATGAAATCCCTAACCGATTGATCCCACCACCATAGCTCCCTATTCATAGTTTCTTCAATTAATCTATCATTATCAATTATTTTTATAAATAAATTAAATAATAACATTGTCAACAAATAATGGACTTATATAATTAACCAGACTGTACTTAATTCCAAGTGTTAAAGGGAAGGGAGGGCGACCTTAGATCTGGGGCAATTTGTCAATGTAAAAAGATTGAGATTGGTTAATTTTAAATATATATCAAAAATGAATAATGCTAGGGTAAAAAAAGTTTTAATGGATTCCTCTCCCCTTTATCTATAAATCGAATTTATCAAATTAAATTTTTACCGATTAATTTGCAAGTTATTGACGTTAGAAAAACGCCAAAATCGCTGTTTTAGCAACTTTGACAGCCAATATTTTAAAAACTTGACGTATAGGAGAAAGAACAAAGCATATATTTGTGTTTGCCGTAAAAAACTCTACCAAAATCTGCAAACGTTTGCCGGTTGATTTATCTTGTTGAACAGTGTAATTTTTAATTAGTTATAGTTTTTTTATTTTGCTTAGAATAATTTATAATATACACATAGTTAAATGTTAATGATCGCTAGAAATTTAAAGAAAATATGCCTATTTCATCTTGTTTTTATAACCTTTTAAATCTAAAGTCATAATCGAATCAATTATCGAAAGTTTATTTTTTAAAATATTAACACTAATACACTCATTTAAATTGTAAAAGACTACCCCCTCCCCCCATTGTTAAAAAAATTGATTTAATTTTCCAATCAATTTTTCGCGTTATTTCTAACTAATTATCGATAATCAATATAATTTTAATGATTAACTTTCTAATGAAAATTGATTAAGATGAAGTGGTGTTTAACCTTAAGAGCTTCTCAATATTTTTATGATAAAAATCAAATCATATACCTACTTTGTAAAAATTATTTAATTAATAATTTTTTTGAATTTACAAACAGAGAAATTATTTACAAAACTTGGATTTTTATAAATAAAATAAATTAAGGCAGCACACCTTTTTGTAACTAAAATGCAACAGACATTTTAAATTAAATATACATATCCATAAACTGAAATAAATTAGGTTTTATGGTATATCTCAATGTTTGCATCAGTAAGATATTAAATTTTTTTGGTCTCGCCACACAACAAACCCTGATTGATGTATAATATAAAAAAACACGGTCATGGGTGTAGCCAAGGGGGGGGGGGCCCCTCCAAAAACCCTTAAAAATTAAAAAAAATACGTTTTGTCCCCCTCTAATTGAACTTTTAAACGTTCTGCCCCCTACCCCCTAATCCAAAACCTGGCTATTCTAAACATAAATTCCCCTCTAATGATTCCTGTGTTAAATGTTAATGATAATAAGTAATGTTGAAATTTTATTTAAGTCAAATGTAAATAAATATTAAAAACTATTTATCAAATAATTTCGATATTTAAATGGTGTATAAATAAAATACACTAGCTAAAACACTTGAAATTATAAATAGATTCTGTTAGAGATTCTCTTTTTTACTTAATTTTTGTATAAAGTCTTCAGCCTAAAATAAATATTATGAAAATTAGATTTTATATATTTCTCACAGTTGAAAACCAAATGGTTTTTGGTTTAAATTCAATCCTTTGTATAAAGTTCATATCACTTATAGGATAAATGACATGCAAATGTAGGTGCTCAATGGAATTAAAAGGATCCTTATGAAAACCAATTCTGCATTTTTGTTACAGCATATGATTTATAAATAACCTTATTTGGGATTTATCAGGGTTATCCAAAAGTGAATACCCTACTTTCATAAGATTTTTGACTAAAAGTTAAGTTGATAATAATCATGCTGCTTTACCTAATGGAATATCTTTAGACGCTAATTTAGTAACGTTAGGCAAGTGTTGCTTTGGAATCACTAGAAAATGATGTTTTGCAACTGGATTGCGGTCACTAAAAGCTAATATTTGACAATCCTAGTAATGTCATAGAATTATTAAACTGATAAGTACTTCATAAATGATTTGAACGGGCATTTCTTTATTAGCTATTTGACAAAAAACGCATGACATTTTAAAGTGGATTTTGAAATCTAAATGGTATCGTTTCAAAATGTCACAGTCCAAAATGTAACAAAGCCACATCGTGAGATTCGCGAATCTCACGATCGTGAGATTCGCAATTACTCATTGCGCAAGCGCATAATTTCCATTGGGTAGTGTTTTAGGTCAGCGTTTTAGGTTAGGGGTTGGGTTAGGATTAGATGTACATCAAATTCCCTCCCCATTTGAGATTTAATTTTTCGTGATATTCGTGTGACATTTTGGACTGTGACATTTTGAACCCAAGACATCTAAATATCGCAAAACACAACAGCTGATTACTCATTTTAGAGCAAAAGCACGACGGATTTTTATCGATATACAGTTTATGAACAACCGCCTGACATTTGAATAAAAATAAATTAAAATGTCCTATAACACACAAAGTTAGGTTTAAAGCTGGATATTTATTAATATATAGTAAAGGTTAAGGGTCAAAGTTAGTCTGTATGCTAACGTTATGGTTCTTAAAAGACTTAATGTTTTTATGTGGCATTATAATGACCGGCATTACATCACGGATTAGAAGGTATTTAATTCTATAAGAATGCCAAAAAAATCTTAATATTACTTTGCATACAAGAAAGTTAAGCAAATAAATTAGTTGCATATGAATCCACATATAGGAAAATTATGAATGCTTTTCCAGCTTAGGTAGCTAATAAAGAAATGAATACAGCATATATAATAGTCATTGGTATATTTTGGCTATAAAAATATGCACAAGATGCATTATTTATAAGAAATTTTAACACTTCTAAATATTAATGGAAATACTTTATAGCATTATTGCACATGCTCGACTTTAGGAAATTAAAATTGTCAAAATAAAATATATTAAATTTATTTTTATTAAGTGTATTTTACCCAAAACATTTATTGATATAAATTGATTTAAAATAAATGCTTAAAGTTTTTATTTTTAATTTCTACAGAATGTTAATATAACTACATTTAAAAATTAAGACAGTATCTTAATATTTTTTTTCTCACTATATAGTCCTATACAAATAGTCTCTATACTACTATAAGAACCCAATTTAATATATGGAATTTTTTTAAAGTAGACAAAAGCAATAATAAGTTAGAGATTAAGTATTTCTGCGGAGTTTTTGAGATATTAAATTTTTAAATCTATGTCGAAGTGAAAATAATAATATGTATTTATTTATACAATCATAGAATACAAGTTTATAAGCTCGATCTTAGTTAATATTCAAAATTAAGGTTTTAATATGTTTGACTAATAAGATGAATGTTAAACAATTTTTAAAAGGTATAGATAAATTATGCTTTAAAAAATAAAGTTCATACTTATCTATTTAACCCAAACCATTATAAATAAATTAAATATGTGGGATTGTGGTTGTTAATAGCTAATTATACTCCGTTCATAAATTATTTAAATCTCACCTAATGTGTAATTAACAACGCCTCTAATGAATACATTTATATGTTTGTACACAAAACAAATTTTCCCTATCTAAATAATTGCTGTCGTACGTTGCAAAAGCACGCTAAGCGATAGTGCAAATGAGGGCAAAGTTAAATCACCTATTAATATTCAACTACTTTTATCTGCGATGCATTAAAAGGCAGGCCACTCGTTTAATAACTAGCGAAATTATTAATTTTATTGTAATTTATTATTAACAATTCGATTCCAGCACTGTCCTCTCGATGTTAAACCACAATTTTATAGGTGCTCTCTAAAAGGTGTAGAGTAGACTTAATTTATTATGTTAATAGCTTTAATTACACCCATCTACCTACGGTGTTTAACTTAATTGACTACACCTCTATTTAAGGGCTTACCAACCAATACACATACCAATGAATACATACATAATTTAAGCGGGGTATGAATTAATGGATACCATTTAGGTAATAATTGTGCTTTGAAAAATTATACAAACGGTTATTATGAATAAATCAATTATCGCGAGGGATTGTATGTGTTTGCTTTAAGCGACAAATTAATTATTAATGTTACTCTTCCTAACACCACATAGGGTTAATAGTAAATTTAAAAAAAAACTTAACTTATAGGTAATAATTATTAATTAAAAAATTGAATTAATTAGAAATAATAAGAAGGAGATATATAATAAAATATATATGTAACGTTCTTGTTATTAAGCTTTGATTAAAATTTCAATCAGTATGAATTTCATAAAATACCACAGTTTTGTGATATCAAAAGTTTTATATTTGAACTTTAAATAATTAATGTTATAATTTGTGTAAAGGCTACAACCCTATCTGAAAATAAGTATTTTATAAAGGAATGCTTTAATTTATTATAACAGCTACGCATTACAAAAGCATTAGGCTAATATAATCAACAGGCGGTTGAATTTGATTTTACGTGTTCTAGTTAATTATGAATTTTCTAATTAAAAGACTCTATCGCAAAAAGTTAAATATATAATTAATGTTATAATTTGATGTAGAAATAATTAGGATTTTTAGTTGCAAAATGCATGGGCCTTATAATGATTTAGATATGGGAGGGCGTAGGCAAAAAACAATTATAAGAAAGTAATATGTGATAAAATTTTAAAAAATCAACTTTAATTACGTATATATTTTACACGAGGGTTGGAAGGGAGTGTCTTTCCTTATTACTTTTACCCAGCTCCTCGCATACAAAGGAAATGTCCATTCATTACCCTATCACTTAAACATGGCACCAGGTCCCGTTTTTTCCTAGGAACATCATTGGGGAAAATTCCCCTGAATAAAATATACGTTTTAGTATTAATTTTAATCGTTAAATATATCATTATTACCTCTAGAAAAATATTATTTCTTAACATTTCGCCCTTTGAAGCACTAAAAATTTTATATCTTTGAAGATTATAAAAAAAATTTACACCTTGATTCTCCTAAAGCTACATATACATTTAGTTTTAAATGAACATTTGTTCGCTTTTGAGATACTAATTAGACTTGTTTTTAAATTAATGTATGCATACTTACACTTTGTTTAAAACTAAACACTAACAAAATCAAGCTCAGTTAATGTTGTAAAAAAAGACCTCAATTTTAAAATTGGCTTAAGTAATATTTTTAAATAGATTGAATTCGTAAATATTTATAAATAATTTTTTTCATGAGTGTGGCCAGGATTAGCGGGGGCAGTAAAATGTCTAGTAAATGACTTTGGGCGGCAAAATGATGGAATATTAAAATTTCAACTATTATTAGTTAAATTAAAGATATTAAAATTTAAGAGGCGGCCCTCCTTCGTTATGGTTAAGCCTTCAGTCTAATTATTTCGTGAATTCACATAGAAGATTAATGCAAAATTGATTTTAATACATATTTTAAATAAAGATGTCACTATAAAGGATATTAATTCGAAAATATTTATTTTCTCTCTTTCAGTATAATTTTAAAATACCCGGGTAAAAATACTTAGTATGATATTTGTACATAAAATAGATAAATATGGGATAGCCCATCATTATAAACACTTCCTAAATCCATAATTTAAAAAAAAGGTAAGCAGTCTAAAGACTCATGGCCGACTTAACAAAAACCGACGAAAATACTCTGGTATGTTTTTCAAATTTCGACTAAACCTAGAGGTCGAGTATGAAAAACAGTTCGAAAATGTTTGGTCTCTTTGTTAAGTCCACTAGACAAAGGTGGACTAAACAAAACCCAACTTTTTACAACTTTAATGGATTAATCTAAACCCAAATTTAGTTTAAAATAACAGTTTAGCCATATTTGTTTGCTTTTTTAATCATTTGTATATTTATTAAAATGCATTGAAAATAAAATTAAACACACTTTAAATTATCCTCTAGCAATTGTTTACTTATATGAAATTGTATGTGCATTTTAATATATAAGTTGTTAAACATACACATTTTCACACTTTTTAATGGTAAAACTGCACAGCCATTTTAGCATTAATCTAATTCTAGAGCAATCAGCTTTAAATTAATAATGTAAAATCTTAAAATAATTGTCAAAATAATTTATAAAACGATATAAAAAATTACATTCGCGACTAAAAAACGATAAAAACACGTTAAAACTAAATTGATGGCATTGATTCGTGTATGGAAATCGTATTGGATTTAACGATTTCCATTGTGATCTTTTGCTGATAAAAAAGTACTCGTTGAAATTTAACAAGACGTTAGAGATTGCTTTATACGATGTCACAGCCGTGATGGAGGCCTATCGCAATACATACTCCTCCCCAGACATATGGAGTCCCATTATGCTCAGGATTGCTTCAAGCCACTCGTAACCGCTCTTAGAAGAGGCCCAATTAAAAAGGAGTCTTCCCTGAGATAGTTCGTTCGAAGAAAGATAAGCTAGGAACGTGCTATTAGGGGAAGATCACATTTCCTTTGGGTCACTCCAAATGGTCGTTCGGACGACTCGTGCTTGTCCGCGCTCACCTTTGGAGAGCCTCCTGGAGGTGCGGGTCTGGGAGGGATATCATGGCAGAAATAAGTGGGTCGGTACTCATGCGCGAAGATAAAAACCCGCTAATGCTATCTGTTGCGAAGATCTAATACCAATTCCTCCACTCTTTAAGGGAAGAAATTAACTTTGTCTGTCACCAAGAAAAACATAAAATAATGTTTTTTATTAATTGGTATAACTGATAAATATTAACTTATAAATAAAAAATAAACATTGCAATTGACACCGTTAGTTAAGTAATCATACTACTGTCAAATTTTTTGAATATATTAACGTAAGGTAACATTTTATTAAAAATACCATTCAAATTAGCTAGCTTAAGTTAAAAATATTTCACATTTTTGTTGATAACAAAAAAAACACCCATTGTACTTTATTTATTGCTATATAAGGCTTTAATTCCTACGACTCATCTTAAACATTTTTTATTGTATAAAATGTCTACATTTCACTATTTTCCCCACTATTTTTCCTAAATTTACGTTATTTCCCTAATATCCCACAAATTTCCTGGTTTTCAAGGGAGAATTTCTTTTACCGAAATTCTCGTGAAAATATTCATCATCAATTTTAAAGGGATATTAGAAAATATTAGTGAGAGACTTATTTTGAATTGTAAAAAACCCAATTATACGATGAGAAGAATCGTCATTTATTAGAACTTCATCTCGAATTGACGATACTGATGTGCATAGAAACAGTCAAAAATGTAAAAATATTATTTTGGGCATTAAAAATGAGTTAAATTTGAGTTAAAATATTATTAACTTACATAATTAATCCACTTTTCTCATTTAATTATGAAAGTCAGTAAATTCCACTAATTTTTCGCTAGGCATTGCGTTAACATTCTATCATTCAAACTTCAAAGACATTAAAAGAGATAAGGTAAAACCAATATGTTTATATTCTTAACAAATAAATGAATTCGTGATTTCCCAATCTTATCTATCATCCATATATCATTAAATGGATAACTAGTTAGGCATGGGGTGGGTCAAATCAATTATCTGACATAAGTTTCAAATCAATGTTGGGAAAAATTAAATTATACTCACGAGTCAACACATCTAATCCGCTGGAACAATTTATCAACTATAGCCACTCTGTCTACTTGCTATATAAAACGAAGCGGTTTATTATTGACACCCTTAAATGGCCTTACACATAATAGATGGAAGATGAGAGATAAAGATGACATTAAACCTAAATGGCACAGCTAGCAATTGCATTAACACATTAACAACCCTAATGGTATTGGATAAATCACTACTACTACACCCTATCAAAGAAATGATAGGTTGATTAAATGCATAACCATCGATGCCTTATTTTCGCACCAAACTAATGCCAACACACCCAGGGGTGATCAATAGGGGTAGAGAGGAAGAAGATTGGATTAAATGATAAAAAATCAATTACGTCGCGAAAAAAGATTATGTTTTTTTGATATAATAAACACACAAGATATACATTGCTATCCCCCATCCCTTAGCAACATAAGCAACAAGAAACGATAGTATTTTAGTTGCCTTCCTGTCCGGACCCTGGTGCGATGTAATATATATTGACATAACTTTAAACGAAAGCGTTAGGGACCTAATCTATCGCGTATAATTTAATTAGATTCGTAAATTAATATTAGCCTGATAAACGTGAAGCATCCTTTTAACATGTAATTACATCAGTTCTTATCACGATTTCTATATAATTCCAATCTGCACTACGCATTTAAGTCTATAGGCTCTAAAGCTATTTTTGTGTGTGTGGGTGACGATGAGTTGTTTTATTTAATTAAGTTTTTGTTTCAATTTACATATTCTCATCCCTTTTGATCGTAAAGATTACATTTTCGTTATAGTGAACTAGATATAAATTAATATTGTAAAGATAATCCATTTAATTTGCCTAACTGCTTAATTTGGTAGCTTTTATTAATTCTCGAAATTAACAGATTCTTAATTGGAAAATCGTATTATTTTAGTGACATCCAAATCTTATCAAATCTATACATCATAGGTTAGTATGGAAAATTTCAAATTTTTAGGCCCAAGGTTTTTAATTGTGGGAGACAGGCTGTCAAATTGTCGTGTAATAAAAATATGATATTCAAGTGTAATTAATGTGCACATAAAAATCTTTCTAGTTTGAGTTTAATTGCATCAACTTTTTGTCGTATACGGCAAGGCTAGAGAATAATTAGCCCGAAATCGTTATTTAACGAGCTGTCCCATGCTATGGAATAAATTTATTAAATGACTAATATTCGACATAAAAATAAAACACAAAGCCATATTCGAACACACTCATTACTTTGAGTTACGATTTCAGAGATACACTAAACTTTTACAACTTAACAACACCTCTCTACACATATAACGTATATATATGTTTGGGATTATTAATGGTATAGAATGGGTATGATATATTAGAAGTAATATATAACTGTTGAGGTTATTAGATAGTGAGAGTGAGAGGGATAAGCACTAGAGTATAGTCTAATTACTATCAATTAGGAGGTAGGACAAGTAGTTGACATTTTTATTACCCTCTCATATTCTGTATTATGAATGACCGTTAATCATTTCAGAATACGAACGTAAAAGCTTTTAATTCAGATATTAATAATTATACCATCCTTTAATTTTTACACCTCACTAACGTCCAAATTAATCTTTGCAATTTCAATTATATTATAAATAATAGTTAATTCGTAGTGACAAATTTAATGATTCTTACTAATAGTCGCGCTATGCCAGGGTTGGATTATAATTATTATGATGACATTCTATTATTTATTAATTGTTATGCTATAACTAGATTACTAGACATCGAAATTTTTTAAATAAGCTTTATGATATTAATATCGAACTTTTTACTAATGAAATTAAAGTTTTTTAATCAATATTGAACACTGTTATATTATTGTTACAAAGAGACTTTGGCTGAAAGCCCTTTTCAAATAGCTACATAAGTTATCTTATAAACCCAGTGTGTGATCTTTTAGTTAAACGTATATTTTTATAGATTTTTAATTGTAAAAAGTTATTTGAAGTATAGTAATCATTAAAATCCCAAAATTTTGATATTAGGATCAATGATTTATTTTTATGTTATATTAAATTATTACACATCTAAATAATAATCTAAGATCGAACGTTGTTTTACATAACTTATAAATAATACTTTTGCATTTGCAATTATTAGTTCATAACGATTAATACACTATATGTATAACACAACATACAAAATTATTTAATTAGTTGTTAGGTATAATCTTAAGATTTTAAGATTTCAATAAGAATTTGTAGATGGAAGCATAAAATGCGATTTCAAGACAAATTGGCTATGTGTGATATATTGAAATTTCCCTGATTTGTAATTACGCTATCCCAAGAATTCTGACTGTTTTGTTCGTAATGTGAATACGTTGCAGGGCTACACTCTCTGGTATCACTTTGACGGAGTGTACATAGTTTTTCGTGTTTATTAAAACTATTGACTAGTTTGGATGAGGCGTAGGTGCACAAATTTTCTTGCTCGCTAGTACTAATGTAAGCCGCTACGGAAGATGAAATAACGGTACAATTGAGGGCTGAGGCGTTGAGAGCTTTCTTAATTTTGGCCCGTTTATTTTGAAACCAAATTTTGATTTGGGATTCGTTTAATCCCAAATCTCGCGCCAAATTTTGTCTTCGCTGTTCAGTCAAATATCGGTTTTCCAGAAATTCACGTTTTAGCCTTGCCAATTGTTCGTTGGTAAATGCCGTCCTGGGTCTTTTGTCTTCGTATCGTTTGTCATCTCCGCTCTCGATCATGCATTCCGCTGTGGAGTAATGGAATAAAAGTATTTTTTAAATTAAATATTTGCATTCCTAACAACTCAGTGGGGTAGTAGTAACTAGAGCTAAAATGGAAAGAGAAATTATGATGGGCGTAACCAAGGGGGGAGGGAAGGGAGGGGCGGCTGCCCCTCTCTAAATCCAAAAATTTGTTGAAATTTCTTAAAATTGGCTAAAATTAAAAAAAGGATCATTTAGCCCCTCCCTAAATCATTATTGCCCCCTCTAATTCCAATGCTGGCTATGCCCATGTAAATTATGAAGGTTCCTTAAGATATCTTTAAATGGAAATTTAGTTTTAAGCGATATGTACTAGAGCCCTGCAAAATAAATTTTTTTTGCCTCAAGCCCTGGCCGAGCCCGTCCTTTTTAATGCTGATTTAGCCGAGCCCGAACCAAGTCCAAAACTTTCCGGTCCAATTTTTTTAAATTAAATTTTAAAGCCAATTTTACATGCGCTAATTATTTTACCATATAAATATAGTAGGAATTTGATTGTTTTTAATTCATAACCAATAATATGTTTTTAATTCATAACCAGTAATAAGTTTGAAATAATGAATTCACTTTTTGATGCCCTATTTAATCAACTAATTTCTTTAAGGATATCTTAATTTATAAAAATAATTTTTATTTAACGGTGTAAAATAAATTTCGAATTATTTTATTTTTTATTTTTAAAGCTTAATAGCTTTAAAATACTTAAATACTCTAATAAAATTTGCAATTTTGGTCAAAAAATATTATAGACAGGGGGGAGTGGCTGGTGTTTGAAAGCTATGTCACGTGTATGAAGATATTTATTATATATCGAGTTGGTTTTAACTAAATCATATATAATAATTTCTTATTTGGTCAGGGTATAATCGGATCGGGTCGGGCGGCGGGTCGGACTACCCCATCAGGCCCGACTTAAACCCGAGGCACGTTTACTTTAATAAATTTTGCTCGAGCCCCGCCCCTCTCAGGCCGAGTCTGGCTTTGTACGGCCCGTGTAGGACTCTATACATAATTATTTAAGGTGATCTCTAGGCTAATATGGTCTAATGCGATAATGAAGTTATGGTTTTCAGGCCCAGGTAAATGCAGGGAGGGCAACAGCCCCCCCCCTCTATAAAAATCTTAAAAAATTGTCCTGTGGGGAAATATTTAATAGTGTTATCCCTTAACTGCATGTTTCAGGCTAGAGTTTTTATTGCTCATGAATTCCACGTTGCTGGGTATCATTGTAAAAACGGCTGGGTTCTGTTTGGTCGATCTTTAATTTTAGTCAATCCAACATAAGCAGACCATAAGTTTTTTGGTTTGTTTTGCTTGGTCACATAAATAAACAGATCAAAGGATTTTTGGTTAAACCTGTGGTTTGTTTGTGTTTAGTTGGCTAGAACCAAAGGACGACCAAACAAAACCCAGCCGTTTTTACAGCAATATTGCTGGGCAAAAGAGATAATTTAACGAGCGGGCTGACTCTTCTGCCCCTAAGAAGATGCCTAATGATCTTGTTTATAGGAGTTGAAATTTAGAAATCAATAGCTTACACTGGAATAATTAACACTTGACCAAATAAGTTTTCAAAATGTGCATTTTAGGTAGTAACTTAAAAAAACGAAAAACCTAATTTTATAAAGGCAAATATTCAATTAATCTTACTCATTCTTAATTAATATCACTTTATTCTTCTGAAAATTTTGTTGAAAAATATAAGGTCTAAAGAATGCACCATTCATTGGTTATTAGCCTGCGGGAGAAAGTGACGAGCTGTTGTCTATCTTTGAATCCAAAAACCAAATGATAATCTTAAAATCTTCTTTAATTTAAATTCTTGTTACAAAAAACTTACTCGTAACTTGCATAATCCAAATTATATGTCCAACATATAAACCGAACTTGAATGTACAAATTCATGGGCGTAGCCAAGGGGTGGCAGGGAGGGGCAACTGCCCCCCTCTTAATCCAAAAATTCATGATAATGTAATATAATGGATAAAATTACTAAAAAAAACTATCATTTTGCCCCTCCCTAAGTCAATATTGCCCCAATCTAATGCTAATCCTGGCTACTACGCATATGGACAAGTTACAGACAACTTTAATAGATGCCGTACAAATGAATTGTGTTATTCCGAGGCCTGATTATTTATAAAAATTAAAATTTTGCTGCCCGAGCTCAGCCTAAAACAAATCTCAGCTGACGAACTTTTATTAATGCAAAATTCATTATTATTAATTTTCATCTAGGCAAGGCCAGTTCGATAAAAAAAAAGAGGTTATATATTGGCTTTCTTGTTTTACTTGCTATGCAGTTTATGGGCTCGTTTATAGTTGTCTGTCCTGTCCCTCCTGTCCTGTCCTGTCCAACTTGTAATTTTTCAATAATTGCCGTGGAAGCTTATACGAGTTTTTAATGGCTGTGGACTCATGCTTCTGTGAAAGGCTTTTATTTTGCTTTTATAAATTAGACTATCTAATGACCGCTGATTGGCTTTACTTTTGTATCATCACATCAAAATTGGAAATATAATTTTTTTGAATTTCTGTATAAAGGCTATAAATAAGAAAAGAATTTCGAGTCTGGCTCGGTCTCAGATCGGGCAATAAATCCTTTTTAGTAGGATTCAAATATATTAAAAATATATATAGTTTTAAGCTGAGCTCTTTCCATTTAGAGGGGGCAATAATGATTTAGGGAAGGGCAAAATGATCATTTTTTAAAAGTTTACCCATAATTTTTAATAAATTGTAACAAATTTTTGGTAGAGGGGGGAGCAGCCGGCCCTTTCTGCCCCCTCCCCTCGGCTACACCCATGGCCTTTTCAAATGCGTTTGCAGGTCTCCGGTTATTGACATTATATGTCAATGTTTTGGTAAATAGAGATTATTTAACTATTATTGCAGCGCCTGTTATAACTTTTATCATTTTTGTACACTTTAATTCAATGCTACTATCATGAAAGGGGAGCCGATTCTAGAAGCCCTCAAAGGCTCAATAATTTAAAACGATGGAATAATATGTAGCGAGGTTGAAAATACTTAATTTAATTTATATCTGTTTTTCTATTTAATTAACAAGTTTTAATTTATGTATCAATATCATAACCTCCATGGGCGTAACCAGCATAAAATGATCATTTTTTGAAATATTAGCCATGATTTGAATGAATTTTAACAAAATTTTGGATTTAGAGGGGGGGGGCAGCCGCCCTTCCCTGCCCCGCCCCCTTTGGCTACGCCCACGATAACCTATATATATTATAAAAACACCTTTATTTATAAAACCGATATAGCATCGAAAGTTTCACTTAATGAATTCATGAGCTAATTTCAGGTCAGCTCATATAACTATGCGCAAAACCTTTTTTTAAATATTTTATTTTTCCAAAATTTCTTTGTTTTTTTTTATTTTAGGGGTGGGAAAGGCAACTTCACCCCCCCCCCCTCCCCCTTCAAAAAAACGCCCACCAAATATTGTAATATAATATAAGAGCTTTTGACATTAACCTGGAATTTGTCTGATTGATTCTGTATTTACCATTGGACGAGATTTGAATGAGTAAGCGTTACTGATTGGCTGATTAAGAGATTTGTGGTGTGAATTGTGAGATTTTGATTTTCGGATCCTGGGACCTTATTAAATTTGAAAAAAACTCATTATTATAAATTGAAAATGATTTGTATAAAGCAAATAATTTTATTATTTGATTTATTAATATACGATTTTTCAAATCAATTACATAATAAATTTACTTTAATCATACAACATTTTTGCAAATTATTATATTTATAAATTTCTTAACTAATTTTGTTAAATATTACATTCAAAATTTGTTCCAAGATCAACTCATATTATTTACAAAAAAAACTAAAAATCTAGCTTATTTTATTTTTTATTTTTTATGGGCGGGGGCTATGGACTCAATTGACAGTCTCTGTAATGATCAGTCAAGTCTGGTAATAGCCAATCACAATTTTTTGAGAAAATATGAAATAGCGGGGTTTGAAGGGAAGCATAAAAAATCGATGAAAAATAATCCTATTAGGTAACGTCTACAAAAATATGGTCTAAAATATATCAATAATATCATTCATTTTTTACATAGCCTATTAATATCCATGCTGTCAACTTAACTGCCTATAGATTATTTTTATGATGAAATAGCGTAAATTGCCCCCTTTTTCTTTAAAATGAGCAATTATAATGATATTTTTTATTTATAATATAAAATTTTTAAATTTTTTGTTTTAAATTTTGACATGAATCTGTTCTTATATTCCTGGGCGTAGGTAAGGGAGGCAGAGAGGGGCTCCCTCATAATCCAAAAATTTGTTAATATTTATTAAAATTATGGCTAAAATTTATAAAAAAAATGATCATTCTGCCCCTCCCTAAATCATTATTGCCCCCTCTAATTCCAATGGTGGCTACGCTCATGCTTATATATCTTATTTTGTGCTACATTGCGACATTTTAAACTTGACCATAGTCTATGCTATGCTATCAATTAATAGCCTTAATAGGATGGAAAAAACGAGTTTTGTGAAATGTAATTTTCTTTTTTATTTGAAAACAATTACTAAATGTGACTAAAATCCATTAAAAGTATATAACATACTTTTTGAAACAGCCTATAAAAATTGAAAAACTTGCAGTTTAGAAATGAAAATGTTTATGAAGTGAGTATGAACATACATGAGCTTTGACAAGGGAAGAACAATTCCCCCTTTTCTTAAATTTAAAATTTCTGAACATTTTATCAAATCCCCCCCTCTAAAACCGTTTGCCCACCCCCCCCCCCCCCCTTATTAAGAACCTGTTACACTCATGTAAACTCAAAATATTCTTTTAGGTAAGCAAGTTACCTACTGTAAATTCATTTTAAACTTTTAATATCTTAATATTTAGTAAAATTTGAAATATCAACTGTATTATTAAAGCAATGTATATACATAGGCGTAGCCAGGGGGTGGCAGGGAGGGGTGGCTGCCCCCTCTAAATCTAGAAATTTTTCTAAATTATATATAATTATGCCTAAAATTTCAAAAAAAATTATCATTTTGCCCCTCTTAAAATCATTATTGCCCCTCCCCCTCTGCATCCAATCCTGGCTGCGCCCATGAGTATATATAGCTTTGTAAAACTATGTATTAAAGAGGAAAAAATTATGCAAGACCCTCGAGGTTATATTAACCAAAAAAATTACACCTAATTTGTTTGTTTTATTTGAAGAGACTCCATCTCCCGTCTTGTACTACCTTCGCTTGTTTTGCATTAGACAAGTCACCTCCTCGGCTACATTAAAATTGATTTATATTCGTCACATGCAAAAGAAGTGTCTCAAACAAAATTCCGCACCTATTTTAGTATTCATATCACCCTTTAAATTACAAATTCCCTTCAAAAGCGCTTATAAAGTTGGTTTTTTTGTGTGTGTTTAAAAATTACCCGCCGAGGGTCTGTCTGAATAACGAGTGCAATATATCCAAGCGGGCCAATGTCGCGGAAAAGGATAATTAATCCAAGTTGAAGACGTACAAGAACTTTCACCCTCATTAGTTTGATCTTCGTAGAGGGTTGTGTGGGCTGGAGAATTTTGAAGTGCTTTATCATCATCTCGCCCCTCCATCCTAGGAATGGGATCATTATATCCCGCTGATGAAGTTCCCCCTTTAATATGGTGGCCATCTTGAATTTTACGATTAATGAAGAGGTATGGTTCTAAGCCCAACACGGGACTAAAGTAGGGACCGTCATTGTTTAAATGGTTGTTGTTGTTGTTATTGTAGCAGGAGGTGGTAATTGGAGGAGTTTTAACGGGTGGGCTCGGGCTTTTGGCTGGAAAAGAATCGAGCCCGGGAATTTTGGGCCATTGAAAGCGAGGCTGACAACCACCGTTTTGTTGTTGAGATTGCAAAAGGTAAGTGTAATAACACATGTAATAGTAGGCTTGAGAATGGAGGGGCGTATTAATACCTTCTGAGCAACCTATTGTATAGGAATCAATCGTAGTACTTTTGCGAGACTTTTCCTCGCTTAATTCTATCTTGCTAGTAGTTACTTTATAATTGGTCATCCCATTGTCGCCGGTATCATCTTTAGGTGTGCCTTTAACATCGAAATCGTTCCTTAATATACTTTCGACGGAAAATTTGAGCGTCCTAGAACAATTTTCGACCATTGATGTGATGAGATGAAGTGCTTAAATATATAATGAGTGAGTGAGTATATAATAGGTTGAAGAGCTTGATGAGGAGCTTATTTGACAGTGATAAATTGCCAGGTAAATAAAATGAAAAAATATTTTTTGAGAGAACGCGAGCGAGAGAGAGATAGAGAGGGGGAAAGTAGCTTGGCGGAAAGTGTCAAAATGTATCCTATGCTTGAAATTACGTAAGGATCCCTTTATAAATTTTAAATATACATATTATATATACACACACGAAGGGATATTTGATAATTGTTTCTCTATTAGCAGCATATACTTTATGAATAAGAATAATGATGGGTGACATTGGCAGGCAACGTTAAAAAATCTATAAATGTTCAATGTTATAAAGAAAAAACCGTTATATTAAAGTTAAATAACTATACTTTGCCCTTTAAAAATGATAATTTAATTTGTGATGCGTCATTTTTACTTTTATATAAAAAAATGTCTGACATTTTCCAATATTATTTTGGCAAATAATATATAGCGTTTTTTGCCCGAAAAAAGAATTCAAAGATAATATAGGAAGATTAAGGGGATATTAATTATAGGGTTAACCCCGATTGATTTATAAACCCTCTGTGGGAGAAAGCCCAAAATAAAAAATGATTGACATTTGTCATAACCAATCATGTTGCTAGTTAACTGTAAACCGTCAATCATTCGTCAAATTTGGATTAACCTTCAAGCCATATCTTTCCCAACACGATATTTATATATATAACATATTTCGTAAATTATTTTGTTTACATTTTATATATAATAAAGATATGAATAATTTTTTTTAATTAAAAACAAAATTATGATAAATTTTATCGTTCAAATTTAGTAAAGTTGTTACTCATGGGCGTAGCCAGGTTTTGGATTAGGGGGGGGGGGGGGGCGAAACGTTTAAAACTTCAATCAGGGAGGGGGGGAGGCAAAACCTAATTTTTGTTAATTTTTAAGGGTTTTTGCATTGAAATTTTTTTTTTCGTCATTTAGGGGGGAAGGGGGGGGGGGTGGCCCTTTCCCCTGGCTACGCCCATGTTGTTACTTGTTAGCTTTTAAAATATAATTTTAAATTCAAATTTTTATGAATGAGAACAAATCAAAATTAATAGAAAATTTTAATGCTAATATTAGTGAGTAAATTGCTATGCAATTTATGGGTTATCTATTTGGATGTAAATTATGTTACACTTTATTTAAAAGATCTTGGGCAACTTTGCATTATAGATCATGTAAAAATTTTTAAAATTAAAATTTAGCCAAAAGGGTGGTTTAAGGAGGTGAAAGGGTCTGATAATTCTACTTTTTGTTATGACAAGAGAAAAATTAAATGTATATCATTAAATTTTTTGAAGTTAAATTTTTCTACCCTACCCATGGAAATTAATAAAAATGTTCGATAAATTCGAGCCAAAACCAAACTGATTGAGGCTTGTAATTCATAATGTTAAAAGAAGATATTTTAAAGAGGCATCATTTTTGTAAGACTTGTCTATTAATATGGGTATAAAAATGAAGTATAAAATAAAACCAAATCCTTCTACTTGTTAATCAAAATTTTTAGTTCATCCTGAACTTGACACATTGTATATTCTAACTTGTGTTAATAATAATGTTTTCTGACCATTTTATATTCAACTGGATGATTGAATCATAAATTTTGCTTGAGGGCAAGACTAACCCCCCCCCCCCCCCCCCTTTAAAGACAATGATTATAATATTTATTTACAGAATTAAATGATTAAAACTACAAAAGAAATTAGTTTTGCTCCACCCAGATATAACTTTTTGCCCTTTCACCCCCCCCCCCCCCCCTTTAAAAAAATAATGAAGGTTACAGTTTTCTGTGCGAAGTTTAATTTATTTAGGTAATTTAAACAGAGGACAAATTATTTTGAATT
Source organism: Gordius sp. MW1 (assembly GCA_964036665.1). Taxonomy (NCBI): domain Eukaryota; kingdom Metazoa; phylum Nematomorpha; class Gordioida; order Gordea; family Gordiidae; genus Gordius; species Gordius sp. MW1. Next base: position 23,971,114 of record OZ038529.1, on the reverse strand, counting down.
TTGTTTTTTTAACAATATATAATATACCTTTTCCACCTTAAGGTGGAGTCTATGATGTATGTGTCCTAGCATTATTGTTTAAATTTATTAAAGAATTAAGTTTTTTATTGGTCGCGAACCGAACACTATCATAAAAACAAACGGTATAAATCTAAAATTTAAAAATCAAAAACATTTAGCTTTTTGTATTTATTTTATTATGTGAGTTTTTCTTCGAGTTTTTAAAATATATGGAATATTTAGTTATTTAGTTTTTTAAAAATTTTAGTTTAACCCTCGGATTAGGGCTCATATCAAATTTAAATACGTTATTTTATTTTTAAAACGTTTAGAAATTCACAATTTTTTTGTGTATTTAATTACCACCTTTCTAATTCGCAAATACTTTATTTAAAAAATAAGATCTAAAATTAATGATATAAATCGCTTGCAGTTAATTTTTACAATTTAACTGAAAATTTAGGGTGAAGGTCAAATAACGTAAACTACTCCTCACGATTTTTTTTTAACTTTAAATGACGTATAAATAGAAATTTAAAAGAAAAAAAAATTTTTGGGACATTTTCCTAAAGATCTTAATTTTATCTTTTTTGCACTTTATACTTAATTTTTTTAAAAGCTTAAATTCTATATATCAACCCTCAGGAAACTTTTGGCATAGCATATACTTTTTAAAATACTACTCAAATTTTTAAGACTTATCATTTTAATTAAAATAAATTACCGATAGAATATCCATGTTAATTTTTAATTTTAACTACCCATATTCCCTCGAATCCCACCTTATAATTTTTAATTCTATTCTCCTCTAAATAATGTAAATATCTTTTTTTATACCTACACATGGTTATGTTGAAAATTGACAAATTTTTACAATTTTTAAAGCTCAAAAAACGGTTCTTTTGATAATAGATGTACAATTTGATAGGACAATAGACAGAATGACAAAATTGTATAAACAGAGTCGTGTTTAAAATAAACCTGGCCTTTTAAATTGACATCCAGTTTAGCGGGGGGTACACATTGCATGTTGTTTGGTAAAATGGTTATGCTATTTATTTAATATACTACTGATGTTATGACAGGTCCCTCTATCTACTTATCATCTAAAAGGGAATACAAATGCAGAAAAGAAGAGGGGGGGGGCAATGGTGTTTAAAATGATTTAAACCATATGTTAGGATCAAAATACATTCATTCACTTATTCATGGTCAGGGGCGTGGGCCTATCTGGGGGGTGGGGGCAGGGAGGGGTGGCTTCCCCCCTCTAAATCCAAAAATTGAAATTAATTAAAATTTTGGCTAAAATTTCAAATAATGATCCTTTTGCCATTTTTTAAATCATTATTGCCCCCTTCTAATTCCAATGCTGGCTACGCCCATGATTGAATCCATGTATACGTTGAAGGCTATGTAGCGTTAAGGTTGTGACAGCAGTGTAACTATCATAGATATAAGAGAAAATTTATTGATAATAAAATCTGATATTATCTCTCGCAGTAGCTTAGCCCTAAATTTAATTAAAACTTCCTGATTTATCTACGGTGATATTATATAAATACTGGTGCTGCTGGTTATGTGGGAATATTGGTAGTTATCAGAGGTTGATGATATAAATTAATTAGTTTGACATCACATGAGATTAAATGGCGCGTTAGTGGTTTAATGAGCTTTGTTTGTAAATAGGTAATTGCAATGCACACTAAACCTTAAAATACATGTAATATTAGTAAATAAGGGGTAAATGATGTTTTATTAATTAAATGCAATTATAATTATGTAAAGATAGAATAACTGCTTTCAAAAAGATGTATAAATTTTAAACTTATTTAAGAAATTTTTTTTCTTTTTGAAAAGTAAAATTTCTTATGAGTCTTGTTTTATTTACAGATAGAATCTATTTTTAATTGATATTTATAATAGTATTTTTTAGAGAAGTTAATAAATGAATTGACATTTTTTTATGTTAGATCCCTTTGATTGCCCCAATTGAAATTCTTAGATTGGGGTGTAATTAATATTGATTGGTTTTTATGACACTATAATACAGACATTTGTGGGCTCAATTACGCGGAACAATTAAAATTTATAAGTCAGTTTGGGAGAGAAATTAAATGTGTTTGAACTTAGAGCCGCCCTGCAATTAATAATTTAAGACACCTCCTCGCATATGACAAACCAATAGTATAACAATCATTGAAAAAAATATATACAACTAAATTAATCTTTTAATGAGAAAAATATAGTTTATTTCAAAAAATAAACTGAATTGTAATAAATTATAAAAATTTAAGGTATTTTTTATTGTTAGTAGGTCTTAAAATATTAAAGCCTCCTTAGTGTCTAATCTTTTAAAGGTTTCATATGCGTCTTGTCCTTAATGAGTAAAGCCTGGGGTCATTTTTACCCCAAATATTTTTGAACGTGTTTGAGGTAAGATAAGGCAGACTTATAATATCCATGTTATAATTTAATATTTTTAAACATATAATCTAATAAAAAATAAAACAATTTTTTTTGTAATATAAAAAAAACTTTTGATTTGCACCAGGTTCATAAATTGCGACTCGTTCTTCTTTTTATCCGGTTTTATTTTATTATTGCATAATGTATATCTAGGCTAAATATAGAAGATAAGGTAGATTAAATTGCTTCAAAAACTCATTATAAACTCCGTTTTCTTTTGCGTAAATGATTTTAAATGTCATATTATTTTAAAATATTAACTTTATCTTTATTATACATCTAGTTGATTCAGAAGAAACAAGTTATATTATAGCCAAAACTTTACACAATATAAGCATAAATTTCTTGAAAATCCGTAGCATTAAAAATTTTAAAAATTTAGGATAATATAAAATGTTTTTAGAACTTATTTTATCATTATATAAGTGTTTAAAAAGCCAAATTGCGACATGGTTAGAGATTAATAAAGCGAAAAACAAACAAAATCTCCTATTTCGTGATTTCAAAACTATTTATGACTACGACAATATGTTAGAGATAGTCAATCAATCTTCATTGTGTAATAATAATATGGTTTTTATGTTAATAAGTATGTACACCCCAATTGCATAATAAAAGTCTTTTTTAAGGGATCTACCCACTTATGTGTAAAAAAAGAGTGTATTTTTATGATATAAAAAGTAAAGATTGGAAAGAAGTTAAAGTGTATTTTTGTTTGTTTTTATATGTTTTTGCCTTAGAGCAATCTTAGTTATGGTATAATAATTTGGTAAAATGTTCATATGTTGGTGGTTTTATACAAAATTACCATAATAAACTCGGTATTTAGTTTACCTTAATTATACATAGAAAGATTATAATATTTATTCTTTATTTTTTTACCTTTATTTAACAAGTTTCAGTTCATACTGTGAGCATATAAGTGTAGCCAAGAGGGGACAGAGACTCTAAATTCTAAATTTGTTGAAATTATAAAAAAAAAATTAAGGCTAATTTAGTTAATTTTTCCCCTCCCTAAATCATTATTGCCCTCCTCTAATCCCAATGCTGACTACGGCAATGAATAAGTATCATTGAAAATATTTTATAAAGACAAATTTCCCCCAAAAAACAAATAATCAGTAAATGCATTTAAATAACTTGAAAAAACATGATCTTCTTAAACCATTTCGTGAATAATTAAACTAAAGAACACTCCGTTTTTTTCACGCCAATCATGTGTTGGGTTGTGGTATTGGTAAATTATTGAGCTGGGCACCCACTTAATGCATGGTATATTATTATACATGCACAACAATTGTAATAATATTAATTTCAAATTACATTTAATAGCCGGTAAACAAGTCATTAAAATTAATAGGTATCAATATTTATGCATATAAAACACATTTAATATTCTAATATTATACATTAAAAGTAATGATAAAATATTTATTATAGTTCGTATAGTTAGGACAAAACACAGACTAAAAGTTTTAATGTTTTATTGTATATTTATTTACTTTATTAAAGACTCGGCTATAAAATTATATTTTCTCTCCCTTTCACCCCCAAAATACCTATTATAATATAGGAGTTATAAATATGTAATTTTCAAATTACTTAATTATATTAATATTTGATTTTTCAATTTAACAAAATTTAATTTGCAGTAACTGATATTTGCTTTATAAAAAATGTAAATTGGATTTATAAAATGTTATTATATTTTTAGGATAATTATGAAAAACATACAAAACACTTTAAAGTGGCACTTATTAGCTCTTAATAAATCGTTATTATATTCAAATTTTGTTTTGTTTTTTCAATGTCGTAGGGCTCATGGGCATAGCTAGCATTGGAAGAGGGCGGCAATAATGATTTAATGAGGGGCAAAATGATCATTTATGAAATATTAGCCATAATTTACATGAATTTCCACAAAATTTTGGATTTAAAGGGGGGCAGCCACCCCTCCCTGCCCCCCCCCCCGGCTCCTTCCATGCCTGGGCTTAAACAAAAGTAAGAAAGTGGGTTTTGAATTTTAATAATCTAAGATTACCATTTCAAAAAAATATTTGACTCCCCCCCCCCTCCCTACGCCTAGGAAAATATGTGTCTTTGGGTAAAAGAATTCCAAAATTTTTTTATCCTTTTTTTAAAGATAATTCTAAAGTTTCACCATTATTGAGGTAGTATATATTGTGTGTAGAGCTTTCACAATTGCTGCAATTGATTTAGGATCAAAATCAGAGGTCTGATTTGTTAAAAAAAAAATTACGCGGGCCCGCCCTAAGCTAACTAGTGTCCGCCCGGCCATGCCCAAATAATTAGAGCTGCCCGAACTGCCCGGATAAAGATTATTAGCAGTGGTATCATGGGCGCAGCCGGGGAGGGGGGGGGGGGAAGGGGCAGGGAGGAGTGGCTGCCCCCTTTAAATCAAAAAATTTGGTGAAATTTATCAAAATTATGGCTAAAATTTCAAAAAATGATCATTTTGCCCCTCCCTAAATCATTATTACCCACCTCTAATTCCAATGCTGGCTACGCCCATGAGTGATATCGTTCTATTTTGTAAAAAAAATATTTTAATTCCCAGTATTTCTTTGGATAGGAATTAGAATTAACAAATATTATAAAATCAAATAAACAAGTGACAGGACAATTAGTGGTGGGGAAACCTGAGGTTTTAACCTTAACCTTAAGGTTAGGTTTGCCTCAAGGTTAGGTTTACCTAAACCTAACCTTAAGGTGAGGTTCGCGGTTTATAAGGACCTCAAGGTTTTTCATATAAAAAAACCTTAAAACCCCAGGTCCACCTTGAGGTCACCTCGAGGTTTCAACAAGTATGCTTCATTTTTTATATCTTAATTTTAGGACTAAATTATAGTCTCTAACAAAAAAATTTTATTAAGTATATATATATATATTAAATTCAAACAAAATTATTTTAATAGCAAATTACGTATATAATCTATAAATTTTTACTCTCAATCATCATTTTATTTGATAGAATTAATGCATGTATATTTAAAAATTGCTGCCATCTACATTGTGTTATATTTTTATAACACATTTTTAAAATTCCCTGCCTCTATGGTATTCTGTGATATACACACCTTGTATTTAGTTCATTTTTTTACCTTTTTCTCACCCGGGGGGGGGGAGGCAAATCACCCTCCCCCCTGGTGAGAAAGAGGATAAAAAACAAGGGGGGGGGGAGAAACCAACGGGACAAAAAAGGGGGGGGGCAAAGTTCTTATACCAATTAAAATATTATTTATAAAATGTAAGCGCAAAATAAATTAATATCACAAATTATGAATTTATATTACTGAGCATTTTAACAAAAATACTGAGCATTATTAATTTAAGGCTGAGCATTTTAAAGTTAATTTACTGATCAATTTTGAGTTTTTAACTGGGCAATTTAATAAAATACTGAGCCACATTTTACTGAGCATTTTTTAATTATTACTGTGCATTTAAATACCATCCTTTTTTAATTTTGATGTTTTTCGAGATTTGGTCACGTCACGTTATATAGATTTAGTAAATAAAAATAAAATTGTTTAAAAATTTTATCTCGATTGACTTAAATATGAAGCTTATGCTGTTTAAGTGAGGAATTCTTAATTAAGATATATTTATTTTTGGTGCCGCCCGGCCGTCTTACTATTTATACAATCTAAAATACGTAAAATTCATACAATTATCGCTTTTTGTCCATAAAAGAACTATTAAAAAAGTACAAGGTGTGTATATCACAGAATACCATAGATAGGCAGGGATCACACTTTAGATTGCAGCAATTTTTAAATACACATGCATTAATTCTATCAAATAAAATGATAATTTATTAGAGAGTAAAAATTTATAGATTATATACGTAATTTGCTTCTAAAATAAATTTTTCTGAACTATTTTTAATATATATATACTTAGTAAAATTTTTTTGTTAGAGACTATAATTTAGTCGTAAAATTAAGAAATAAAAAATGAAGCATACTTGTTGAAACCTCGAGGTGACCTCAAGGTGGACCTGGGGTTTTAAGGTTTTTTTATATGAAAAACCTTGAGGTCCTTATAAACCTCGAACCTCACCTCAAGGTTAGGTTTTAGGTTAACCTCAACCTCACCTCAGGTTGACCTGAGGTCGTCCACCTGAACTCAGGTTTTCCCCACCCCTAAGAACAATACACGAAAACAAAATAATATATTATATAAAAATATCATTGAGTCCGAACTGCCCGAATTGTTATGGCGCTACGCGGGCCCGCCCAAAAAACTTAATTTAAGACAGTTGCCCGGCCCGGCCTGGCCCATGGGCCGGGTGGGCAGGTTCGGGCAGCAGGCTAGGCCGGAAGTTTTTGTCTCTTGTCGAGATTATTATAATGCCAGTATTTTGACCCTTAACAAATGAGTTATATAGGAAAAAAGGGGCAGAACAAATTAAGCGACATATTATTTTAATATGACAATAATTAATATTAATTGTTAAAATTCTACATGTGAAAAAGTGCAGTTTAATATTTGTTAGTTTTGCAAATTAAGTAATTAACGACGCGAAAGTGCCGATTTGAAAAAAGTTAAAAATTTCAATATAAGCAAATAATGTTTATTTTTTAAAGGTTATGTTATTTTTATAAAGTAAAAACCATAATTTCAATCAAAATGTAGATTAAAGTTAGCTTATTAGCCGGAGAGAACAAATTAAATATTTGTAATATAATTAATTTTAAACCGTAGATTAATGTTAAACTTAAGTAGCTTCTTCATGGTTAAGTCTTAGTTTGATAATAATAGCGTATTAATTTTGTGCTTGAAGATATATTTTCCAGGCAAAAGCAAAAAGTCGCAGTAATAGTGGGGTAGCAAGGGTGAGGCCAAGGGGGCAAAGACCCCCTCCCCCTCCCCCAAGAAGTAAAATCTTTAACTCTTCGGCCCCATCAAGCCTAACTTGACTGAAGTAACATTCATTTTTGACCTTCTTAAATCGTAAATTTTAAGCAAATTTTATATTTCTTCTTAATTTTATCTTTTATATGTATAAGAGTATTTTGCTATTTGCAGATAATTTAAACAAAGATTAAGTATGACAAAAATAATGATAAATCCAAGTTAGACATGATTTTTATAATTTATTAATTTTAATTATGAATTCTTTTTGCTGTCTAATATGAAGTTTTCAATTAAAAACATGAGAGGAGCGATTTTACAATTTAAAACAAACATTATTATATACAGGGATTGAAAGTTATACTAATTTAAATTAGAGTTGTTTTAATTATGGAAAACTCCGTTTCATGGGCGTACCCAGGTTTTGAATTAGGGGGGGGGGGGGGCAAAACGTTTAAAAGTTCATTTAAAGGGGGGCAAAACATAATTTTTTTTTTATTTTTCAATGTTTTTGCATTGAAATTTTTTTTTCTTGTAAATTAGGGGAGGGGGGGGGGGCAGCCGCCCCCTCCCTGCCCCCCCCCCCCCCTGCGTACGCCCATGCTCCGTTTTACATGGTTTATTGGCTTGAGTTTGCTTCGGAGACCATGCGGTTTAGGAAGCAGGAATCAGTGTGAAGAATCGTATTTTTGAGGATGGCTTATCATGGTTGTGGCTAGATATTGTTAATTAATGATGCAATCATATGTTTCATATGGTAAAATGTGTACCATTACACCGGCCCAAGCCCGAACCAGCCCGACGTCGGGGGTCGAGCTATGGCTCAAAATTAAAATTAAATCGGGCCTCGGGCTCGGGTCGGGCCTGAAAGCTCGACCCCGAGCCCGGCCCGAGGCAAAATCCAGCTAAAAGGTTTTTCTAAACTTTTTACTTATTCCTTTATTGAGTAGTTTAGAGGAGACGAAATATTTGTGCGAGAAATTAGGTGCAAGTGGTATTCTAAATAATTTTTTAAATTTGCATTTTATAAAGTGGGCCGGGATCGCTGGGGTTGAGCCGAAGAATTTCACATTGCAGGACTCTTACCCCATTATAAAAACATAAAAAGTGAATTTACCTTCCTCATTAGTTAATAAATAAAATAGAATGTTAATAAATGATTATTTAATAAAGTGCAGATGGCACTAAATTGCTTTAACATCACATCATCATAGATTTTTATTTTTATGAATTTTGTAAATATTTTAAAATGCTGTTTCGAATGTTTAACTTGTTCAATATTATTTATAAATTACTTTAATTAACCAAAATTTAACCAAAATTACTGTAATCTATTCTCTTATTTGTGCACATTTCAAATGGCGGAAAAACGGTACAAAGTTAATGAGCAGTCTTCTATGATAATAAGCAAATTAGACATATGTAAATACCATCGCTGATCTCACTTGCAGATTTAATTGCAACAAATAGTATATTAATAATATTTCAACTACCATAAATAAATTTTAAATGATTTTTTAAAGGACAATTCCTTGAATTTATTAATTGTAAAATTTCAAAAAATATTTAAAAAAAAACTCTAGGTTCAAACTCAATCACACTTCCCATCAATATTTTACTTTTATTCTTATCGAAAACTTGAGTTCTACAGAGAACATCACTTTTATTAAAGTTTCTATAATTGAAAACATCACAGCTTAGTCGCGACTTGCGAAGCATGGCGTTACAGCTTATTAGGAAAGGTTTAAAGGCTAGAAAGGCTTTGAAAGCTTTAGAGCTAGCTAAAATAAACGCTTGGAGAGCAGCCCAAGGTCTGCCCCCTTTACAACCATGGTACAAAGAATGCTGTTGTTGGATGTGCGATATACTAAGAGAATCGTTTTGCCCTTGCTGGGTTCGAGACAAGCCTAAACGTGAAACTGATGAAGAGGCCAAGGAGAGATTAGCTAAAGAAAAGGCCCGAGAGGCAGCTAGACTCGGGCCTCGGGCTAAGAAATTCCTGGCGAAAACTTGTTTTTGTTTAATACCCGGCACCAGAGGCAATCAAATATTTGTACATTTCGTGGGATTTATAACTGGGTTAACCCTAACCATCTCCTTTTTTTGGTTCTCTACACTAGAATTGAAGTTTAGACTGATTACTATAACGGGAATTACCATAGCTATTGGCTTTTTCTTGAGCCTCGGTCTCGCTTTCGTGCCAGATTTAAGATGTACATTCCTCCTTATGATTCCACAATTCTTTACCACTCAAGGTATGTATTGAAACATTTTTTAAATAAAATTAAATATTGATAAAAATTAAATATATTAGCATGTGAATGTTTTTGAAAAATTGAATTTTTTGTAGCCCTTTTATATGTGTTTGAAAAATTTCTTATACTTATATTTGAAGGTTTAACACACTATATAAGTTGTTCCCCTCTTTTGACAAATGCTAGATAATTACATTTTAAATTCTCTTAATATAATACAAAGTACACCAAAAACCAATGAGCTTAAGTGGAAGATTTTCTTTACTTAAAATAACGTCAGCTTTAGTAATCTTAATATCTCTTGCATTGCATTACAAACTTTAATACTCATTGTTTTATATTTTAACAACAAATTTTAAGACTCATTTTTTTTATTCCATTAGCTTAAGAAAGCTGTTATCTGTCCAATATAATTTAAGTTAATTTTATTATTGAGTGCGCCTTGCATGAGCTTTACTTGAATAAGAATTAAGTGGCTTAAAGTTTGGTAATGATATTGAGACAAGTAAAATATTAATTTTTATTAGTATTTAGTCCAAAAATTAAAATATTTAATTACTAAAAATCCTATTTCTGACTAACCCCATACCGCGGTGAATACCAGTCTATGCTATTTTAGTCTATATGTATATATATATAGCCTTATATATTTCAAAATGTTAAAATTTTCAACCCCCCTCATTGGAAATTTTAAAAGGGGCCCCGCATCATATATTTAGAAAAGAAGAGACTGAGACGTTATAGATTGTTAGGAATATTAATACACCTAGTAAACTTAATACAGAAATATTGGATAAATCAATTTGTTTCTGTTCAAGATTAATTAAATATTTATATGAATTTTATAATTATTTCAAATTTGAAGGCAAAGGTTTAGTTTTGGGTTACGCATTTATACTTATCATGAACGGTCCAGTGCAAAACATAGCGAGAAATACACAATTGGTAACAGCTAGTTTGGCTTGCGGCCAATCAATGATTAAAAACATAACCTCAGAAATCACTGGTGAAGCCATGGCACCTGTTAAAGGTTATATATATCTTGTTATAAAAATATTTATATACCATTTATTACTTTATTAAAACTGTAAATTATATAACATTTTTTTACAAAATTTGTTATTTTAAAGAATAAGTATTCGTTTAAATAAATTTAATATGTTTGGAAATAAAATAAGTTTATTCAATGTTACTAATTTAAATAACAAAATACTATTTAAAGTGTTTGTTTTATATGCTATAGGTTTGATCAACAAAGTCAAAGGTATTTTGGAAAGGGTTATGATGGTAGTTGAGCGTGGGAAAAAAGCTTTTTTAGCCGTTAAAGAGCTGTTTGGTGAAATATGCAATAGCATTAAACGAGGTTCCGCTTGGCTCGCGCGTATTTTTGGAGTATGTAACGCTAAAATGGGACAGCCCTACGATAAATGCATGAACACCTTTCAAGAAGCTTACGACAATTGTATGAAAAAACTAAAGGTCGCCAAAAAATTGTGTAAAATAACGACTACCTTCGACTTCACTTGCAAGCTCATGAAACATCTTAGCAGATTTTGTGATCCGTTGGAACGATTGAAAAAACTTGCCATAGATAAAGTTAAAAAGGGTTTGGGCAAAGCGGTACAAGGCGTTTATAACCTTTTCTACGTCAATATAACCAGTATAATTACACATACTACGCCTGTATATGTAATTTTGATCTTTTTTCGACATTGAATCTAAGTGATAAGTACAGAAAGTTTAATGTTGATTTCGAAAGCTTAGCCATGCGGTGGATGAACAATTAAGGCTATTTTCCCCTCTCCCCCCCCCCTTCGTTCATATTGTATTTTACTAACAATCTATATGTTTTGTTTCTTTTTCAAATTTAGAGTCTTAACTAATGGTTGGTTTATGTGATTTCTAAGGGTCACTTTAGGGTAAGAGTTAGGGTGCGTCTTAATACGCGATTTTGAATCTAGATTAAAAACGCGAATGCATAGCCGCGTCTTAGTACGAGCGTCACGTAATTTTGTTCTGTTTTTGTGTTTTTGCTCATAAAACAAATATTTATCCTTTAATTACGCTTATTAATGCATATTCATATGGTAACTAAACTTAAATTGTTGATTCCACGACATGGATATCACATATTTAAACAAACAAATATGGCGCTTGAAGTTGAATCGTATATTAAGACGGGCCCTTACATATAAGGGTGATTCAAAACTTGTACTTTATTTTTGACAGTTAAAATTTTTATCAAACGATCCATATATTTATGATATACAGATTGCTTTTGGGACAGGTTGACATCTAATATAGTATTTCAATCTTAGTATTGGCTCACTAAAAGCAGATCGCTGCTAATTTTGGGGTCGTTCTAGACCCGAAGTGACTTGTAGTTAACTTTGTGTTTTTGCATTAGTTCAGTACCATTTCAACTTGAGCGTCGAGTCTTCCAAGGATATATCCGACATTAAAGGTGACATCCTGAGATCAATCAAAAATAAGGCCGAAATATTTCTCAAATTTGCCAACGTAATCGATTTCCTGCTAGCCCTATCGGTCTTCATGTCCTTATTCAAGGCTTGCTCCTATCGGATGAGTTATTGGACGAAAGATGAATTCGACAATTCATACATAACTTCCGCTTTTAAAGCGGTCGAATCCCGCAGATTAGATATGGGTAAAGAGGGACTTTTGCCTTTGGGCTGGAGAGAAAGGTAAACACGGGCCTAACCAGGAGTTGATATAAGAGGGGGGAGGGGTGACAAAAAGATAGGCAAAGATTTATGAAATCTGGGCATAGTAAGGACAATATATATAATATCTTTAAACTTACATAGGGGGGAAGTTGTTCCCTACCTCACCTTGTCTATGCCCGTGGGTTAAATAGAAAATCTCTAATAGTGTTATAATTCACTAAAATTGAATAACCATTTAGTAAATGTTATAATGTCATAGTTGACTACTAGATCTCGATTCAGGTCTTAAATTCTTAGGTCCTTTAAAGGTGTTTCACACAAGATTAAAGGGCCAAATTAAATTAAAAATCTTAGTCGATCGAGTCAGTCAGACTGTTCTACCATCTATAGGTGGACTTACGTGGAGAGTTGGTCTCTGAGAATGAGTCCGGGCGAGATGGGTAAATTCTGCTTGGGCCTTATCTTTTATTTCTGCGCCGTGTTTCACATAGTCTTTTACCTCTTGGCTGATTACTGCATCTATTGGATGATCGATTTACTTCAAGGACATTCTGATGTTCAAGCTTCGGATTATCGTAAGCTACTAACCATAGACTACATAGACTGCTCAAACTTTTAATACGTGTACCGTTTTTCTGCCATTTTGAAATGTGGACAAATAAGGGAGGGACATATATAGTAATTTTGGTTGATGGAAGTGTTTTTAAAATTTATAAAAATATAGAATTAGTTAAACATTAAAACAGGATTTTAAATATATATGTCATTTGAAAAATTCATAAAAATAAAAAATGACGATTTGATGTTAATACAATTTAGTGCCATCTGCATTTATTATGGGAGATAGTTAAATTCAAACTGGTAAATTTAAGGTACAATTATAACCATATGAAACAAATGAAATGAGCAGTCTAAGTAATCTATGCTAGTATCTCTATCTTATTTCTGCCAAAAATGAATCAGAGTTTTTCATTTAAGAGGTTATGATTTTGTTTGTTACATGGCTTAAGAGTAAATATACGTAAACATCCCATTTTAAATACCCGAAAATTTTCTTATTAACTAGGAGGCACTTTTTATATGTTGTGAGAGATGCTCCCCCCCCCCCCTCCGCGCTTATAAAAACCCCATCTTGGCCGTAAGGAAATTTCCAACTAGAATACACCTAGATATTTTTAGCAGTAAAGGGGGGGGGGCGAGTAAGTACACTTATTGATTAGACCCCTATGGTTAAAGAAGGGCCTAAAAGCTTGAGTAAACTGAGATGCAGAGAGGCTGTTGAGATGGCCGAACTACCCAAAGCAATATCCTGTCTCCCTAAGTCCACTTAGCTTTGACGTCCCTTCGGCCTCCCCAAGTTACGATCCTTGGAAGGGGGGCAGGGCATTTACAATTTGCGTGTGCCTTTTAACCAAAATCTTAATGCTTACTACATCTTATTTTAAAGGTGAATAAAGTTGACATGCAGTGCTTGTTTTTTTTAAACTATTATATATATTAACGTTGAAATCAACTACAAGTACCACATAGGATGAAGATAGATATTGAGGGGAAGGGAATGTTAGCCAACATGTATCAAGAAGTTGTTGGATCATTCGAGAAAATGGGTAGAGGTGTCAGCAATGTTAATACCAAATCCTGCATTCCTATCCCTTACGAACCAGACTACGATATATATCCCCTGATTGGTAAGGTGTGTGAATAACCTTTAGTTATGCTTATTTAACTTAGACCTAGTTGTATTTCCATATTATTTTGGTCCGTAATGTTATATATTTTTTAACCCCCCCCCCCGCCCCTACCTTACTCTTAAGTCATTTCAGTCTAGATTATTAGACATTTGATATACGTTTAAATTCACAGTAATATAAAAATCTTTAGCGTTATCGAAAGAGTCAATTTGCTTTTTATTTGTGCTTACGGCTCTAAATGATTTAAAATTTAATGATTACATATTATTTAGTTGATGGAAATGATGATTGAGAGTGATGTGTTAATCTTTGTTTAAATGTATATTTAGAACACATAGGTATATATGTAAGTCTTAATATAAATTGACTAACAAGATTGCATATATGCTTGTATTTTAATATAGAAAAAGTTTGCTGCATATAACAAAGCATTGATGGGAATAAAATAAGTATAAGAAAAATATTCTTTGTCTACTTGTAATAAATAAATTTGATTACGAGTTAATTAATATTTAGCTTAGATTACAAGATTCAAATTGTTTATAGATTCTACAATGCTCTGGATAATTTGCTTCTATGAGTATATATTTTTTGCTATATATCATTAGGGGGTATCCTGGTGGTCAGCTTTTTCCTAGTTATTTTCGAAGCCTACGGTTTAAGGCTAAGACATGCCATCTGCGATTACTATTATCCCAGGAGAGCTCAACAACGTGCTATTTACCTTTACAACTACATAACGATTAAACGAGGCAACGTCTTGGGCTTTTTGAGAACTCAACTTGAACAAAAATTTAAGCCAGATGACAAAGAAGACGCTTTGGACATAAGGGACAAGTTGGCTATGGAGTTAGTTTGTTTTAAGCCATTTCACTAAACATTTTATTGATAGATAAATTATTTTACTAATTACCCTCATAAAATTTATGATACAATTTGCAATATTTATGGTGAAAACTTGCATAATAAATTATTAGCTTATTCATTAATTTGCCTTTTCAATCATGGGCTCAATTTATGTTGATTAAGAAATTTCAGCTAAACAATTCATACAAAACTTATAACGTGATACGCTATAATATTATTGATTCGAAATGAGTTGCGAGTTTTTATTGCCTTAATTTAAGATGCCTAGTGTACCTGACCCTTATATTAGGAAAATCATAGAAAACGATTAAATCGTTTTACACCTCAAAGTCTTTTTGCTTCATATAAATATATACTTTTACAATTTACATCTAGTACAGTGTGATATTTTTTGAATTAGGTATCGATGTTTCCGATTTATTTTAAAGTGCCTGGGCTATGAGAGAAAGTATTGTTCAACTTGCTGCAAACCCGGTCATTTGGACGATAATGTCAAATTTAGGATCTGCATGAACTCAACTTGTCAAACTCTCTATTGCGTCGATTGTATCATTGAATGCAAAAATATATGTCCACTTTGCATGATGCCCATCGAAGCTATGGAGGGTATGGATAGCAGCGAAGAAATGTAAGGGCATACATATCTTGATGAACAATTTAGATGGAGACTGCCCCTATTTTTTATACTATTTAGGTTTGGAGAAAAAAGGAAATTTTATATGTCTTAGATCTTTTTAATATAAAATTTCTAAATTTTATCGCATATAGTATAAAAATAATCCGGTTAAGTTTTGCATCTCACTGGCCGCAGATATAGAGCTTGTGAATGGCTATATTTGGCTGTTAGCCGGAATATTATATACGATGTATAAAACAAGTTTTAATTTCAGTGGCATTTTGACGAATCTGTATAATATTTCAAGTTTATGTTGACTTGAATAACTTTATTAAGTATGATCGGAATTTAATTTTAGAGACTCGAGCGATGAAGAAGAATATAAAAGAATTAAAGAGCGAAAAGAATCGAAGTTAGAATCTCCCGAAATTACAATAATAAAGCAAACATGATTTAAGCTATATAACTCCACAAATGCTTTGTTGGTAAATTTTCTATCAAATCACTCGATTTTCAGTGTAAAAAGTTTATATTGATATGGTTGACAAATATATGTTTATACCTTATTGCATTCGTTTATATCAAAGCTTTTTGTTAAGTAAGAGGACTTAGTTAATTATCTTACCTTCAATAATTAAAATAATACAAAATAGCTTCCAAAATTATAGAATTTTAGTATAGACTTCATTTTATTTTAACACATCTTTTTAGGTGCGATGAAATGTTATGTATATACTATAGATAGACTGCTCACACAAAACATGTACCCTTTTTTCTACCATTTTGATGTTTACATGGTAAAGTGGGGATTATATAGAAATTAAATTAGTAATTTTGCAAATTAAATAATCTTGAAAAAATAAATAAAAAAATATTCAAATGGGTAGATATCAAAAATAGCGTTTTAAAATAAATATCATTCACACGATACATAAAATTTAAAATGTAAATATTGCGATTAAAGTTTGTTTAATAATATAGCGCCATCAATATTTTGTATAATATTAATTTATTGACGTTTAATTTATAAACTAGTATGGAAGGTAAATTGACTGTTATTGCACAAAATATTACATGGTTAAAATACACCAGTTGCTCGTTTCAAAATTGGGGCAAATTTGACACACAATTAACCATATGGGACATATGGCATGACCAGTCTATCTAGTCTATGGTTATGCGCTAATTTCAGCAGAATCTTGTAAATAAGTTGTACGAAAAAATATATTATGGCAGTTAAGCATAGTATTAAACGGTGCCCTATCAACTCCGGAAACCATCTTGCCGAATTCACCCTGGGACATTAACGACCATCTCCTTATTATCATAAAGAAGGCACAAAATTATTTATCTTTTATAATAATTATCAATTTATTTTAAAAAATACCTAAATTTTCACTTTAATCCGAAATTGAATGATTAATAAGCTTTTTTGTTGGGGGATATTTTCTAATTTGGGGATATTTTTTAACCTTAGGACATTCAATCCGGCAGGATGGTTTTCGGCAAGTTGACGGGCCACCGTATTAAACTACTTATTTACATATGTTGTTAACATGTGGTACAGATGGATTGATAAAATAAGAGAGTAATGATATTCGATAGATTTTTATCAATTTGCCCTTATAACATGTTAACTACAAATATTTTACAAAAAAGTTACAGTGAATAATTTTATTTACTTTCTTTTGTAGTATTTTATTTACCAACGTATTTTACCCATGTGAAACTTTTTTATATATTAAATAAAATATATAATTAGTAAAAATAATAAAATCTAAATTAATAAATTTTATACTTTTGTATCAATTAACCGTTTGTATAAGTGTTTAAAGTTTAATCAGCAGATTTAATCAATCACGTTTTTTCTAATAATTTTTCCCACATATTGGTTATAAAGCACAACCATAACTTATGAGAGTAAAAATATTAATGAAACGATCAAATGTATAGGAATATAAATTGCTTAAAAATACAAGAAAAATAGGATATTTATTTAAAAACTTATTTTACTTTACATCAAAACCAATTTTTGTAAAAGCGGTACGTTAAATTTTAGATCTGCTTCATTCATACATTTAATCCTCAGAACGTGGATTTGTTTTATTATATTAAATAAAGTGAGTGAGAGCCATGTCCTGAAATGTATTAAGAAAAGGATGAGGATGACATAGCCTAATTCCTTAGTTATGAATCTATACTTTCGCAGATGACTACCTCTGCTACCGGTACTAACCCGTTACAAATTATAGCATTGTGTTGTACCAAATTTAACAAAATCATAAGTTTTTTTAGTTTATGCCTCGTACTCTGTGACCATGTTATAAATAATGGGAATAACTTACGTAGTGTCAAATAACTTACGTAGTGTCAAAGGAGGTGGTTTGAGATTTTGCACTTAGTAAATGGCGAAAATAAGTATTGAACTTTAAAGTCTAAACAATCTAGTAAGAGATCCCTTTCCCTATCCCTTGCTTTAATCCAATTTCAAATGGAGCATCCGTAACTTAAATATATGAGCAGTATTTTATTTTTGCCTAAAAACATTTTGATTCAAAAAAATTTACATAAGTCGTCCACAGCCATTAAAAAACCGTCTAGGTTTCCACGGCAATTATTAAAAAATTACAAGCCAAACAGGACGGTCAGGCAACCATAAATGAGCCTATAAATTGCCAGTGGCGTAGCTACCCCGACCCCCCCCCCCCCCCCCCAAGAGAAAAATCTTGGGCCTCTGGACCCCTTAAGTCATTTATTTTATTTTATTTTAATTAAGAAACAATATGAAGAATATATTTATTTGTTTTTGAATAAAACTTTTAATTATACACAAATAAAGATGCGTATAAGACAATAAAAAGTGAAAATTGTATAAAATTGTTGAGATGACATAATTCCATAATTTAATATTAATTTTTTTAATTAAAATCCGAGATTTTATAATTATTTTTCGCTTTATTTTTATTAATTTGCAATGATAATTAGTGGCAAGCAATTATAGCTTATCATGTTTTTAAAGTTTTCAAAAAATAGTTTGTACACCATTTTTTCCCCTTTATTAGTGATATCCCATCATTAGTTTGATAAATTAATATTAATAACAAATACCTGCTTATTAGACAATTGTTAACGCATTAAAATTTTCAAGGGATAAAAATCCTAAAAAAGTTCCTTTTGGTGTGTCAATGGATTCAATAAAATGCAACACAGACACAAAGGGCTTGTCTTAATATCAGATTCAGATCACATCGCGCGATTTTGTCTAAATATCCGATTCAATTTCATGGGTCAAACTCGGTTTTAATGATAAATATTTTGCTTTTTGATCCTTAAAACGTTTAATTTTGTTTTTTCAACTCTTGAGATTAAATCTAAACTTTTCTGATACCTAAAAAATTAAAGACATACAACATTTATTAGGAAAAATTTTGCATCTTACAAAATCGCTGTAATGTTATGCATTTGAAATGTGAATGGCTGTGAATCCGAAGTTAAGACATGGCTATGTTAAAGCACGTATGAAGATTTTTGCTTCGCAGTAAAATCCGATATTAAGACAAGCCATAAATTGTTAACGCATCTCACATATCTAATTTCATCTAAAATTATTAATTGCTATGCAATTTATGGGCTCGCTTTTCGTTGTCCGTCCGTTGTCCAACTTTACTGATGTGGGTTCGAATCCCAGCGAGGGCAAATTTTTTATTTTTAAATTAATATATTGTTCTTGTTAATACAGGCGCGTAGCCAGGATTTCCTCAAGGGGGAGGAAAAATTCAAAAAAAATTTCGACAAATCTATTTATAATGTAACAAAAATAAGCTTCGCGTACAATATATGCGAAACTTTAAGGCGCTATAACCAGCTTTGGAAAAATCTCTTCTCTTCATTAATCAGAGCATTTAATATCGCTTTATACCTTAAAAAAAGACATGGACCTTATGCAAGTTATTCAACTGGCAAAAAATATTATCATTTAGGTAAAATTAAATAATGGCGGAAACCAAAGCAAAATTACATAAGTTTGATGAAAAAAATTCTCAAGCCAAGCTGTTTACTAGACATTATTTAGTACAGCTAAATGAACGGCGTTTAGATAAAAAAACAAGTTTTTCATAATTTACAATCAATGGTGGAAATTTATAAATTAAATTCAAAAAATTGAATGTATATATTATATTTCCAGGCTTTTATAAGTTCTCAAAATCTTTTATGCAACTAAACTATAATATTTTAACCCATTTAATCTAATCATTAATCAAAAAAAATTTCAAATTTTGGTCAAAAAGTCCCGCTTTTTGCCCCCTTGGCTACGCGCCTGTGTTAATACTAGAGATGCACCGATACCACTATTTTTGCCGATACCGATACCAGCCGATATTTAAGATTTTTTTGCTGATACCGATACCATGCCGATACTTATAATAAAAAAAATTTTTATACTACGAAATTCGACTGGATGTCTAGTTTTTAAATGTTTCCTTAAATTTGAAGTATTAAAGGAATGTTTGTCTTTGTTACCACGACTTATTTTAGCTTTGCATAATTCACAGATTACAATTTTTTCTTCTGCTGACACAACAAAATAACTCCATAGTGTATCTAAAGAATCCATCTAATGCTTAATATATAATAATTTAAAAAAAACACTATTTACTTAAAAGCGCAGTTGTTCGGAACAGATGGTCAATGAGTTTATTATACTTCATATAGAAATATTTATAGGCAATCAAATGAAACAATTTTTAAAAAATTTAAAAAGTCCTCTGTTTTTTAATGGTAGGAGATACTATAAATATTATTGAGTTTCATATTGAAAAAGGTATCGGCTTGGTAATTGCCAATACTAGCAAAGTATCGGCCGATACTTTTGGCAAGGTATCGGCGCCGATACCATGCCGATACTTAAAATCGGTGCATCTCTAGTTAATACCATTGATAATATGGCTTTTTGATCGTGTCCTGGCTACTGACCAATGAAAAAAATGATCATTGGCCAAAGTGTGAATCGAAATTTCGTTTTTTGACTTGCTATATTTGGATAACATTGATAATTACCTTGTGCCCCTCCCCCCTACAAGGGCCTATGCCTCTACTGATGTGGGTTCGAATCTCGACGAGGGCAAATATTTTTATTTTTATTAACCTAACATTGATTGTTAATTGCTTTTCTTGTTAATAACATTGATAATATTGGCTTTTTGGCCCTCCGCTGACTGTTGACAAATAGAAAAAATGACCATTGGCCAAAGTGTGAATCAAAATTTTATTTAGTTTTTTTGTCTTTTATGTATATATATCTTTTTTGACCGTCCTCTGGCTGCTGACCAATGAAAATAAATGACCATTGGCCAAAGTGCATCAATTTTTTTCTATATTACATATATAGGCTATTTAGCCGTTTGCTGGCTACTGACCAATAAAAAAATGACCACTGGCTAAAGTCTGATTAGAAATTTTTTATCGTTTTTTCAATATCTTGTTTATAATATACATATGCGCATGATTTGAATAGAGTCTATAGTCATAATTCAAATTAAGGGTCGCCTACACCAAATTTTTTTAATTTATTACAGTATCAAAAAAACTCTAAATTGAAAGTTGTACGTTTTGAAGGATGACTATTGGCTTTTCCAAGGTCACACCCTCTATTTGCGTTCCTTTCGTCATTTTGATTAATTTAAAAGTTGATAAATATGAATGAATGAAAAAAACCTATTCCTCAAAATCAAGTATAAAATGCAAGATGATAACTTAGTTTTTTTCATATAAATATTTAAAAAGCTATTTTTGTAAACCTGCTATAAACATTTATTAATACTTTATTTATTGAGGAAAATTATAAATGAAAATAGTAAATTTAAAAAACAACTATAACGTTGTACGAGTATTATCTGACTCCCTGCTTGACCATTGCCCCCCCCCCATAGGCATTCTCGTCCCTTCCCACCTTTCTCGCCCCTTCCCACCTTTCTCGCCCATAAATTGCATAGCAAATATGCTACGTTTATACGGAGTATAGATGAGTTTCGTTTCACCTTCCCTCCTGCACCTCCCTCCCCTTTTCCCACCAGGGGCAAACCCTTTGGATAAAATATTTAGATTGAAATAAGTTTAATTTGTGCAAGATCGCCTTGAAAATGATTAGACAAAATAGAAAACTGCACGGGTGACCCGAAACCCGACCCAACCCGACCCTACCCCACATATTGGATAGGGTCGGGTTGGGGATAAAAATTTGAAATGTTTTCGGGTCGGGTCGGGTTCGGGTTGAAAATTTTAAAAATGCTTTCGAGTCGGGTCGGGTTAAAAAATAGTTAATTCTTTCGGGTCGGGCTTGGGTTAAAAATTGAAAAAAAAATTCGACCCGGGTCGGGTCGGGTGCGGGAAAATGACTTTGCGATTCTCTAAGACAAAGCTTTTGTAACAATTAAGTTACAAAATTAAGTTTTAAACATTCTGTCGTGTCTTTTATTTTGGCACTTAATGATAACTTTCAAATGTAGTTACCTTAAAATCCAGAAAAAATTTATTTCGGTTGACTGTTTAGTCAACTGATTTTAAAGAGAATAAACATCAACTTAAAATCGAAACTTATTGTATGTTATATAGCATCAAACTAAAGTGATCTATCGTCTAGAAAATACCCAAACGCCCTATTATCTCTTCCCTTTATTTTGAGCCATTGCTTAATATAACTATACCTTTTTTATATACTAGCCTGTGATAACGACATAAAAATTATCAGGGTATCAATAAACCTCAAAAGATCTTGGATATATACTATGGCGAGCAAAATAACTTATTTTTAAATATGACTTGTATAAATTTAATTTGACAATTTTAGATAACGTAAGGCTGTAAGAAAGTTGGGTTTATTAATGGTCTTGTTGAATTAATAAAAAAATAAAACCTTAATAAAACCAACTTTTTTAAACAATGGATTCAATATTTCTGAGTATATTTAACATAAGCCTGAGTTGTTTAAATTTTTTTATAACCCAAATAATATTTTTGATCTGAAGAGATATTAGGATTGGTTGTCTTTTACAAGCTAGAACTCTATCTCAAATTATGGAGCATCCATTTAAGTAGTTTTCAGCCAATCATTTATCAAAAAACTCTAGTGTGTCATTATAAATTATTAATCAAGCTTTAGATATCATGTTTTTTATTCGGGCTTATATTACTGCTATCTCACGTTGAACACCTACTAAAATCCATCGGTGCCCTATTAACTCGCCGAAAACCATCATGCCGAATTCACCCTTGAACATTAACAACCATCTCTCAATCATCATAAAAAAGGCCCTAAATTGAGTACCTTTTATAATAGTTATCAATTATAATTAAAAAAATACCTAAATTTTAACTTTAATCCGAAATTAAATGATTAATATGCTTTTTTTGGGGGACATTTTTTAGCATTGGGACATTCAATTTGGCAGGGTGTATATGTTAATTTTGTGTTGTTTAAATTTACTTTGACAATTTTAGATAACGTAAGGCTGTAAGAAAGTTGGGATTATTAATGGTCTTGTTGAATTAATAAAAAAATAAAACCAACTTTTTTATACAATGGATTCAATACTTCTGAGTATATTCAACATAAGGCTGTAGCTGTTTAAATTTTTTTTATACCAAATAATATTTTTGATCTGAAGAGATATATTAGGATTGGTTGTTTTTTACAAGCTGGAACTCTATCCCAAATTATGGGGCATCCATTTAAATATTGTTTTTAGCCAATCTTTAACCAAAAAACTCTAGTGTGTCATTATAAATTATTAATCAAGCTTTAGATATCATGTTTTTGGTTCGGGCTTATATTACTGCTATCTCACGTTGAACACCTACTAAAATCCATCGGTGCCCTATTAACTCGCCGAAAATTATCTTGCCGAATTCACCCTTGAACATTAACGACCATCTCTCAATCATCATAAAGAAGGCCCTAAATTGAGTACCTTTTATAATAATTAGCAATTTTAATTAAAAAAATAACTAAATTTCAAATTTAATCCGAAATTAAATGATTAATATGCTTTTTTATTAAGGGACATTTTCGAATTTGGGGACATTTTTTAGCATTGGGACATTCAATTCGGCAAGATGTTTTCGGCAAGGTGACGGGCCACCAAATTCATCATATCAGTTACACATTGAGTATTAATAGGTCTGCTGATTGTGTCGAATTAGTAAGTAGTAGACAGGCTAAGAGACATTATTTGAAAAATAAAATCGTATAAATATTTATCGCTCAAAGCCTTTTAAGCTTAGATGACATTGGATAATTTGTCTCATTGGGCTCCATCTATTATTGTTATTCCTGACCTTTAACTTCGCTTTCATTTCTACCTATTTAAGTAACATCAAAACGAATCTAATGCTTTAATTTTTAACAGTGGTGACTTCAAAAAACTTTTTGAAAGGTAAATTTCGTTAAAAACTTCACAGTCTCTGCTTTAAAAGGAGGTATTATGTTTTAAAAACTTTACGATTGATCAATCATTTTATGGCTCAAGCCTTTGTGTGAAAGACAACGCGGGGGTGTATATCACTGTTTACCTGTTATTTATATTATTATAATTACAAATAAATCATTCAGCGATAATGCAATAAAAATCCAACAAGATCATAGGTAGCCTATAAAGGTAAAGAGCGAACAAATGATAATCGATTCGAATTTTAGCTATTTTACCTTAGAGCGTAGCTAGTGATAATTTAACTTAGTAGCAACCCATATAGTTCTATTTACAACTTTGTATCGAAATAAATTATCAAAAAAATCTATCACATTTAAAGTTGTCAATTTTAATGTCTAACGGAAGTAATATTACAATTAGTCGTGTGCAATCGATGTTCGCCAAAAGATCATTGGCAGCAGTTAACAGTAAGACCATAATGTACAACATTATTATCCCATTGATTTGTTTGAGCGGAGTGGGAATAAATGGTCTCAGTTATTCCATCTTTAAACGGCTAGAAAAGTTGAATGGGTTGTCTCCAAAGGGCTACCATTTGCTCAAATATATCGCAATCCTCAACATATCCATCTGTATTATAACACTCATATGGATTCCCGACCAAGTCCCGCCCTTATTTATTTTTGTGACTCCAATAGTACGACCTGCCATCTCTGAAACTTCGCTCATAATTAAATGCTACTACATCATAGACAGATACATTTATCTAAGAAATCCAGCTCGCCTCTCGGAATTACAATCTAGACCTATCCTTTCTAAATTACCACATCTCACCCTATTATTAAATCTAATCTTGAAAGTGCCGAACTATATGCTATATGACATACGCGCTTCTCAGGATCACAAAAAATTTATTATACTACCAAAGAATTCAGCCCTCATAATATATACCATGACTCGCGAAATCTTTTATCTAGCTTGGCCAACCTTAGTATCCACACTATTCATATGTCTTATTATGTCAACGCTGATAGCTACTAAGCAGAAGCACATGCAATTCAATCGCGTCTATTGTGAAACCATGGTAATAGACACTATTGTAAGATACCCCCGACAAAATTCCAGGCAAATGATGACTAAATTTTGGAAAAATGTTTCAAAATCAGTTCGCACCTTACTTATCTTCAATCTCATGACTTACATCCTTATAATACCGTACAACATTTCAAAGATCAGACTTTTAGAAAAGTTAGGTCATTGCTTCTACGATTGCAGGGTAGAAAAATACATAGCCCCTATTACGTTCGTGTTAGAAACCACTTGCCACGCTATATTTTTTCTCACCTATTGCTTGATAGATGAATGGTTTCGCGTTTACTTTTTGTACTTCATAACGTTCAAATGCACTAGGCGTAGCAAGTTCACATAAGATGAGGGCACTTTGAGATACCAGAATAATATAATTAAATAACATCGCGAAGGTTTTCTTGTATTTGTAAAAAAATAGATATTTAAATAATTATTATCTAATTTTCTTCTTGTTTATGAGTCTTATACTATATATCATTATCTACATTATAATATCGGTTTTATATTACTGCTAAAATTAATATTTTAATATTGTAAACCGAAACCAAAAACTTCATTCTTAGTTTAATATTACTCATTTTAATACATCATTATCAGCATAATCTATTCTCATAACATATCAGTTATTATTATTTTAGTAATTATACATTTATCTATTTCTTTTTCAATATCTTACAATATATTCATCGTATCGTTTTTAAATATCATATAAAATGTGTTGTCCCGACAATAAGATTATAAGAATGTTGGACAAACATTCGTTTATTATAAAATTGCAAATTTTAACTTTCAATTAATTTGATCTTTATAAATGAATTTCTCCAATAATAAAAACCAATTGTACAACATTTAGATGCACTATTAACTGCGCCATTCCATACTTAGCAAATATCCTTAAAATTAACTTACTCAACTCTCGATGAAAAACAAATCAATTTACTAGCTGCAAACGTTTAGAAATCACAATGTAAGGGTGCACACAGGCAAATAATTTGCATTGCTTAATGGAGAAACGATAAGTGTAAATCAAAAATAAAATGATTTGGTCTAGATGGGCATAAATCATATGGTCCACGAATGGGTAACAAAAAATATAGCGTTAACGACGATTGGTTGACGTATCTAGGACATGCTAAAAAAGTGTCTTAATAGGAAAACAAATGCTTTGAGGTTGAAAATTGTCTTGGAAGCATAACAATTCAACGATAACATCATCAAACGACGTAAATTATGTCAAGCGCGTGTGTGGGTAGGGAAATCATATGGGTTGGGTATTTTCTCAAATTATCACACTTTTCAACGCAGCCCTAAGGTCATGAATGGTCGAGGAGTCAGCTGGTTGATCGCCATTTTGTACGTCGCAGTCAGTACAAGTCAATTCGGTACCGTAATTACGATCCCTAAAATTTCCGATACGAGGATATAAAAATTTCTACTCACTTCCGGATCTATGCAAGTCGTTATGATTTGAACTTTGGGGAAGGCGTAGGCTATCGTTTGAGCACCTTAATAACATAAATCACAATATGATACAAAGTCTAGGAGCACAATAATTGTTTTAAAGTTTATTATTAAATTTAAATACACTTCGTTAATGTATTGTATATAAGTATCATCTGTTTTGGTTTAGTAATTTGTATATGTATGTATGTATGTATGTATTTTTTGCCCCGAAGACGCCCAAGAGCTTAGTAAGTGCAATCTAAGGTTGAGCCCCTTCTCACGCCAAATGGCGCATAAGGCCACGTTATTGCTAACGTGTGATTTTATTCCTGTAAATGTATGTATTATGCAGTGTAAATATGCATGATAATAAGTTAATGTACCTTAGGCGTGGGTTATGGTTAATAATTAAGCATTAGATTATGGGTAAGAATATGGTCGTATTAGTGGAGGCGAGATATATGGGTTTCCGAGAAATTTTTTCATGATTTTCTATCATGCATAATAGCTTGTAACGAGTACAATCTTTACCAAGGGTTTGCATGTCGCGGAATACTTTGTATAGCCAACTATTATTGCACGTGCGACCCCTTATTGAGGAGGACACCAAAACAGGGAAGATAAACAATAATTAGTTCCTTTTCTTCTTACCTGATGGGCTAAGAAGCCCCATTTTCTGGTTGAAATTATATTCTTTATGGGAGGAAAACCCACAAGTCTTCGTTTGATATTCTGTTAGGGTAGAAAATTCTACAAACTATCCGCATCATTTTATTCACGTTGACTTGAAGTTTTCTTAGAGTAGGTGCTCTTAAAGACCAGGATTCACAACCATATAACAGAACTGGTAGGATCATTACTTTGAAAATCCTGAGTCGTGTAGGGAGCGTCAAGTGGCGGGATCTTCATATGGCGGAACAAGTGTGATATTTAACAAGGGTGCGTTGTAATTTTGACGGGACCGGGTCAAAACCGCAGAAAAAAAACAGCAGAATTGGTCAGAACTGATCAAGACTGGTCAGAACTGGTCAAGATTGAACATCTGTTTATTGATATGATGAATTAAAATGTAAGTTTTAACCTATCTTTTATTCATAATTTATATTATAGATGTTGTATACTAATACTTCCATGGATATCATATTATATTTACAATTTTGGAAATAAAGGAAATAGAATTAAAAGTTTTAACCTAAAATTCTATTTATAATTTATATTAAAGATGTTGAATACTAATACTTCCATGGATATGATATTATATTTATAATTTTGGAAATAAAGGAAATAGAATTTAAGTTTTAACCTATCTTTTATTCATAATTTATATTATAGATGTTGAATACTAATACTTCCATGGATATGATATTATTTTTACAATTTTGGAAATAAAGGAAATAGAATTTAAGTTTTAACCTATCTTTTATTCATAGTTTATATTATAGATGTTGAATACTAATACTTCCATCTTAGATTGGTGAGGAGGGTTAGTGTTTTAGGTCGGGGTTAGTGTTTTAGGTTAGGGTTAGTGTTTTAGGTCAGGGTTAGGGTTATATTGATTATCTAAAAGTCATATTATTCTGCTACTTTTTAATCCTGCTACTTTGACCCTTTAAAATGTTTTGCCTTTACACTCATTTAAGTTTTTTTTATAAATATTTACTAGATTATAACAGACCAATTTTATTAATATTTACTAAATTATAACAGACAAATAATCAAGTGGTAATAATATTTAACATTGCATCTCTTTCTTTATATTTTAGATAACATGATATTGTTTTTAGAAATTGAGATGGGTCTATTTCACTGTTAGTATAATGTTCTTTTAAATTATTGATACAAGATTCTTTGTTGATTTCTTTCTTAGATTTTGAGTTTATTGTTTTTCCTTGGTTTATTTTATAGATATTTGAGTTAGTTTCTTTCTGTATCTTTTTGAGATAATCAATATATTGATAAATATTGGGATGGGAAGCCTTTACAAGTTTCTTTAGCTTATTGTGAAATCCTTCTATGTGATTATTAGTTCTTGGGAGATTTGTCTCTTCATATCTTCCCCACATTTCATACTTAAATCGTGCTGCTTCACCAACCCATGTCTCATTTATATATTTCATATACTTTTCTAATACGGGATTATTAATTTGCTTTGTTTCATGATCTAAAGACAAAAATTGATTTTACATCCTGCTCCTTTAAAAATGGCAAAGCCATTAAGCTTCTTATTGTACTATATATATTTTTTTATTGACTTTATAGTCAATGGCTAACCCTAAAGACTTAGCTTTTTTGTATAAAGCTTGAGAATAGTGAAAATAACATCCTAATAACATATAGATTAATTTAATATTAATAAACCTTTTATTCTTCTTGAAGATTTTTTAAATTCTAACCAAATATGCATTAAAATCTATATTTTGTATACTTATTCTCTTCTTGCTCAAAAATGAGACAAATTCTTTAAAATAAGACATGAAAATAACAATTAAATATATGCTGTTTTGTCGTATAATTCTAAAATGTCTATGCGCTTCGCATTTTCCATCCCCCCGACTTTTTCTGCTATTTTTTCATAATGCTGCTATTTTGACCCCGATTCATTTTGACTCCACATCTACTCCGGCATAGATGTCTGTTGTGAGGTCTATTCCTAGGTATCGAACTTTGTTAGACACATTAATAGGGTTGTTATTGATCAGTATCTTGTCCTCTGAGGGAACGTTTAGTGTTATCATTGCACATTTGTCGGCATTTATATATAGTCCAGCTTGTCTTGCCTGATCGGAGAATCTGTCCACCATAGATTGGGCCTTCTTTGTAGAGGTAGCCACCAGACATAAGTCGTCGGCAAAGATGAGTGAGGATAGCATAGTTCCGTTTAACGTAATGCCATCGGAGGCAAATTTTGACCTTTTCATTATCAGATCCATCACTATAATAAAGAGAAGGGGAGACAGTGGGCAGTCTTGTCTGACTCCTGTCGTCACAAGAATTGGGTCTGATAGATGATGAAGGTGAGAGACAACTACTTTCATGTCTGCGTATATAAGAAAAATGATTATGATTATCTTCTTTGCATAGGGACTCCCATATATATAGGTGCTGTACAGAGTCGAAAGCTTTGGAAGTCTAGGAATACAAGGACAAGGGGGGTTTTGCTAGTACTGGAAATATCCATTATATTTCTAAGTGTGATAACATGTTCCGTGGTTGTGCGGCACCTCCTGAACCCCGCTTGTTTGTGTCTCAGTATATCATCTATCTGATTGTAGAGCCTATTGTATAATACTTTGATAAAGAGCTTTGATTCAAGGTTTATAATAGTCACTCCCCGATAGTTGTTTGGATCAGAACGATCTCCTTTCTTAAATAGTTTATTAAGGCGGCTTAACGACCAGGAGTTTGGTAATTCCTCATTTCCCAAACTTTGTATAAAAGGTGGTGTAGAAGTTTTCCGGATAGTTCAGAGTCCGCTTTAAGTGCTTCAGCAGTCATCCCTAACGGATCTGCTGCCTTATGTGATTTAAGAGTTTTGATCACGCTAACAATCTCGGAGATGGTGGGAGTGTGTCAATCGGCGGCGGCGGAGGTCCTTTGAAGTTCTTAATAAATTCTTTATAGATGTCCAGTACAGGGACGGGCGAACGGGCGAATGGGGGGATAGGATAGAACGGAAGGGGGCTTCCCAAGCTTTTGTCTGGTTTATAGAATCGTTAGAGCTGTTGTCTGATTTTATGTTATAGTGGGTGCGTTTAGCTAATGTATTGTATTTGAGGCTGTCAATAATTGTAAACAGGTGATGGCTATTGTTCAACGTGCGGCTGATTCTGCCTCACTTGCTTTAGAATTGATGAATGTTATTTTGTCTTGTCGTATACTTGATTTGATACGCTTGCTAAGGGCAGACAAGCATGAGTGTTTGAACGGAAGATCCTCTTTGCAATGAAATATATTTGTCCTTGTCTTCAACAGATCTAGTGTCTTTTGGGAAAACCAAGTTTTCGTCTTGATGCGGTTTTTTTGTTTGGGTGGGTTCGCAAATATCTTTGATAACTCAATGCTGTGTTCGTTGACTGAGAGCTTTGAGAAAACAGTGTCTTTAACTTTAAGGAGAAGATTATCTTTAAACTCCATATTGCCTGTTATGCCTTGAGGTCTTATTATTGGGTTTCTGTTTGTACAGGGTACATGTAGAGTGGCTGATTTTATTATTAGTTCTGCGGTAATCACATGGTGATCTGCATTCACTGTAACAAGATCGTGAATTACTTGGAAGTTCCTGACAGTCTTAAAATGGCGTGTCCTACAGAGTAGTGGTCAATTTGGCTTGGTCGAGAGGTATTTGTACGACGGAAGGTAGCTAGCTGGTCACTGGGAAGTTGAAAAGGTGGAAGCAATTCGCCATCTAAATTTTTTACACCATTTTTTTAAGAAAATTCCATTCCTATTATTGGAGCCCAACGTGTTTTGGCCGATTATGTTGGTGTCATCCCGGTCCGTAAGGGCAACAGAGGCATTAAGGCCTCCTATTATTATTGGCACTGCCCTATAAGTCAGATCCTTTGTTGCCTTTACAATAACTCCGAAAAATTCTTTAAGGATCTGTAGTTTGTATGATGCAGTTGGTGCATAAACATTTATAATTAACACTGTGCGAGCACCCACTTTTAGTTTTAGTATTATAATTCCATCATTGACCCAATTGACGCTCAGAACAGTGAGACGTCTGTTTACCAGTGTGGAAACCCCTGAAGCTGGGTTGTCGGTAACCCCGGAGTGATAGAGTTTATAGTCGGGGTATGTATCCGTTCTTGAGGAAGAAATACGTGTTTGCTGTAGACATAGTACGTCTAGTTTATGTTTACGAGCCAACATGAGCATTAGTTGCTGGTTTCCTTGTATCGTTAGTGAGTTGATGTTTAATGATCCAATGTTTAATTTCATATTTATTTATCTGATGTGATACGCAAGTAGCAAGGAAGGTATATAGAAAGACTCGTTTCTAGTTTGAGGGTATGAATTCTTTGCGAACAGTGGTGACAGGATGGCGTTTGCTGTTTCAGATTTTGTCAGAAGATATCTTTATACGTCGATGTCACATAAGACTGCTAAATCGTGATTATTCTTTACGGTTTTTTAGATTTGGCGTATAAATAAAATATATATCACTAAAACGATAAATAATAAGCACTTAGTTAATAATTATGATTCCGCTTCAAATAATTATAACGAGTACGAAATTTATGCCATATAAATCTAAGTACTGAAAAAGACCCAGGTATCTCTATAAAAGCTTGAACTTCGTAAGCTTAAACTACAAAAAGGCTGAGAACTATGTTTCTCAAGTAATGTGAACATTAAGTCCGCTCAAAAAAATTGTTGTATACAAAAATATGACTAAAAATTTAACAGTGTGAGTGTGTAACAAACCGACCACAAGTCTATTCTTTTTTCCTAGCCTGATGGAGCATTAGATATATTCTTAAGGGGTGCTAGCTAGTTGCTATTGTCCACCTCCCCTCATGCCTTATTTGTTTCATCAATGTGATTAATGTAACTCGAAAATATGGTACTTGTGGTCTATAAGAACAAGAGCGCTCGACCCATAGTAATTTATCTACTATTTAGGACCATGGAGGAGGTAATTAATAAAAAAAGGGGACTTTCCACTAGGGAAGCTATCTTACAATAGACCCTTATAATGGTGATGGTATTTAGTCTGTTTACTCCTTTCAAAACGCTGGTCTAAAATGACGTGCTCCAACACAACACTATTATAAAGTATAAGCAAAGGTGTATTTTTATAAAGTTTTATATTAATTTATAGTTATGTAATGCTTATAAAATGAAAAATGAAAATAAATTATATTTGAACATCTCAACGCGCATTTCGAAGATAAGTGTTAATTTGAGACTCTAGAGAGGCATGTCCCACTACAACCATATCCGTTTCAAATATATAAACTTAAGAGTAGGCTAATCTAATATTTAGATAAGTATAACTCTTTACTAGATTAAATAAAATTTGGAATGTAGTTTGTTTGTTCGATAAAAAAGTGCAATCGAATATCTAAAGATGTAAAATAAAATTTTTGTTTACGGTCCTGGGTAAGGGCTTTTAATTTAGCGAGGGTCTTTTATTTATTTTTATGATGGCCCCGGACCCGGCCCAGTGTTTATATATTTGTAACGGACGGGCTCATTGACCTAAGGAGCCCCGTTGCAGGCCGCTAATTTGGCATGCTCATGTGTAAGTCGAAGGTAAATTAAGATCTACGATTTGGGAACATAATATTCATTTGGACTTAATACGAGTTCAAGTGTTTAAAAATAAATACCTGATTAATAAGCTTGACAAATGGCTATGGAAATATTTTTTAAATTGCTTGACCCCTCTCCACCTGTAAAATATTAAGGTCCTCCTAGGTAAAAATGCTAAATACGCAGATTAAACATACACTTCATTTTGCTAAGGGACTACTGCCCACCTCCTTACGACAAATCTAACCCCTTCGACTTTCTCAAGGATATTTTTTTAACTCAAAATTATTTAAGCATTGGTTGATCATAATAATATATGTATTAATTAATTAATTTTTTTTGTATAACCTTTTTTCTTTTAAATCTTTTTATATTCCGCTTCATTTTTCATCAACATGCACAAATTAAAAAGAGCAATCAATTGAGGCGTTTAAATCGTCATCTCTAAACTTAGGCTTAATCAAATACGTAAGATATATATATTATTTTTTGTTAACAAGCTAATTTTTAGTCTTAGGAAATATTTGTTTAATTTCAAATTTTGTTTGAAATGACAAAAACAATCAGTGTCCTCTAAAACTTAACCCATTGAAAGTTAAGAAATTTGTGCTCATGACTTTTTAAAAATCAAATCCATTAGCCTGGTATGTGCAATATGGGCACCTAATCTGGAGTGATACTAATGAGCACCCCTTATTAGAGCCACGCTTATGAAAGGAGTAAAGACAAGTTGTATTCTAACCATCAGCAAGAATATTGTCTCTAGTGTAAGGTTCCTTTTCTATTGAGACCCCTCTCCCATGCCATAAATTGGGGTTAAACAGACTAAGGGCGAGCGTTGTCAAATTTATTGCACCGCCACATGTGCTTTTCTATCTACACTTAACTCACCCATTTGTTAACGAGTTAGCATGTTGCATAGCCAGCTGACAACAAAAACTAGCAAAACATTTGACACCCCCGTAAGCGTATATATATCATAACACATTCGAGCCTCTATGTCAAAATAATATACTAGTTTTCGGTTTGCACTACACCTAAAATGAAAGCCCTCAAAGGAAAAAGATACCAGGACTTCTTGTGTGGCTGTTTTATGGATACCATAATATCGCGATAACACACCCATAGGCCCGCCCCTTAGTGCGCCCGTAACACTACTAGGGAAACGAAATGTCTATGTAAGAGGAGAAATTACATAAAGCAAGAGGCCATTATATTCAACAGACATGTTCACCTCATCTTCTTGTTAATGATATTAAAGTTTGACCCCCTCCCCCCTTTCTCTTATAGTGAATATGACTTTTTGCCCGTGTCCTGGCTACTGACCAATAAAAAAATGACCATTGGCCAAAGTGTAAATCGAAATTTTTAATTTTTTTGTTTTTTGAATAGCTATATTAGGTTGCTATACTAGGTTGCTATATTAGGTTAACATTAATACTTACCCTATTCCCCCCCCCTACAAGGGCCTATACCTCTACTGATATAGGTCCCTGTGAACCCCCCCCCCCCCCCCCTTCCCCTACAAAAGCCTATGCCTCTACTAATGTGGGTTCGAATCCCGGAGAGGGCAAATTTTTTTTTATTTTTTTTAAATTAATATATTGTTCTTGTTAATATTATTAATAAGATGGCTTTTTGACCGTCTCCTGGCTACACCAATGGAAAAAAATGGCCATTGGCCAAAGTGTGAATTCAATTTTTTTTTTGTCTGTTATGTATTTATATCCTTTTTGACAGTCTCCTTGCTGCTGACCAATGGAAAAAATGACCATTGGCCAAAGTATGAAACGAAATTTTTTATTCGTTTTTTAAATTGCTATATTTGGTTAACATTGCTAATTAGCCTGTGTCCCCCGCTACAAGGACCTATGCCTCTACTGATATGGCTCTCTGTGCCCCCCCCCTACAAAAGCCTATGCCTCTACTGATGTGGGTTCGAATCTCGGCAAGGGCAATTTAATTAATAATTAATATATTGTTCTTGTTAATAACATTGATAATATTTACTTTTTACCCGTCCGCTGGCTGCTGACCAATAGAAAAAATGACCATTGGCCAAAGTGTGAATCGAAATTTTTATTTCTAGTTTTTTTTTGTCTCTCATGTATTTGTATCCTTTTTGACCGTCTCCTGGCTGCTGACCAATGGAAAAAATGACTAATGGCAAAAGTCTGATAGGAACTTTTTTTCGTTTTTTTAATATCTTGTGTATACTATACATATGCGCATGATTTGAATAGAGGCTATAGTCATAATTCACATTATGGGTCGCCTACACCAAATTGTTTAAATTTATACAGTATCAAAAAAACTCTAAATTGAATGTTGTACGTTATGGAAGGATGACTATTGGCTTTTCCAAGGTCATACGCTCTATTTGCGTTCCTATCGTCATTTTGATTAATTTAGAAAGTTGACAAATAAGAATGAATGAAAGAAAACATATTCCTCAAAATCAAGTGTAAAATGCAAAATGATAACTTATTTTTTTTTTCATACGATATTTTGAAAGCTAAATTTTTGTAAAATCTGCTATAAAACATTTATTAATACTATATTTATTAAGGAAAATTATTAATATGAATATAACATATTTAAAAAACAACTATAACGTTGTACGAGTATTATCTGACTCCCAGCTAGACCATTGCCCCCCCCCATAGGCATTCTAGCCCCCTCCTGTCTTTCTCGCCCATAAATTAGCAAATATGCTACGTTTATACGGAGTATTGATGAGTTTCGTTTCCCCTTCCCTCCTGCCTTTCTTCCCCCCTTCTCCCCTCCCCTTCCACCCCTCCCCCTTCCCCCCTCCTACCATGGTTATATAAAATTTTGATTCATTCAATTTTGACAGAATATATTTAAGGTTCATTTAGCCTTTAAAAGTTTTAATTTTAAGGTGGTGTAAAGGGGGTTTGTGCAAATAAATCTAGAATATCATCATGGGCATACTCATTCTGGAAGAATTTTAATTTCATGATTAATTTTTTTCATATTTTATGTTATAATTACGCCTTTTGAGGCTAACCTTAAAACGCTTTTAAATGTTCTCATTGCTTTCCTGATATGAATGCTGCCTGAAAATGCTGCCATTATTGCATATGTAAAATTAAAATTTGTTATATATATGGCCAAGATTTTTTGAGGTTGTGACAATAAAATATTTTATAAAAACTTTGTTGTATTGTTTTTTGTATTATTTTTTAGAATGTCAAAGATTTCTCGTGAATATCACAGTTTCACTTTGTGCCCTTACAATTCATTTATAAAAAAACTTATTAAACCATGTGAAATTTTCTATATTGGTTTAACTACACTACTTTGTTTTATTTATGAATAATTTTATTTATTTTATGCCCTATAAACATGAGGGTCTGAGACATACCAGTGTGATATTAGAAAAAAACACAGAGTAGTAGCGGAATTTTAAGATTGTCCAACGTTTATGAGGGAAAAAATTTTCAATTGCGTATGACCCATGGGTGTATCCAGGTTTTAAAATTGGGGGGGGGGAGCGAAAATGTTTTAAGTTCATTTAAAGGGGGGGGGGGGGAAGCAAAACGTTTTTTTTTAATTTTTAAGGGTTTTTGTAGTAAACTTTTTTTTGTCCCCCCCCTACCTACGCCCATAGTTTGACCAGCTCAGCCCCCCCCTCCCAAAGGGAAAAAGGCTAGCTACGCCACTGGCTCCACAAATTTTTCATATACAAATGACATAACTGAAACTTTTAATAGATATTCATAAATTATTCCATAGTTTTTAAATAAAAAAAAGTTTAATGATATTTAAAATAAATCTTCTTTAGAATACCCAAAAGCTTAGTAGCATATTGTTCAGTAAAATAATCAAATGCTCATTTAATGTTCAGTATTATAGTTATTTGCTCGGTAATTTATTCTTTTGTCAATGT
Source organism: Gordius sp. MW1 (assembly GCA_964036665.1). NCBI lineage: Eukaryota > Metazoa > Nematomorpha > Gordioida > Gordea > Gordiidae > Gordius > Gordius sp. MW1. The sequence goes on along the minus strand of OZ038529.1, from coordinate 23,934,522 downwards.
TATCATTTTTGCTCAGTAACTGAAATTTAATTTCATAATAATAGCGAGATTTGAACCAGCAATGTCAATCTTAAAAGTTTTAATTGGAGGGTTTTGTTTAGTCAACCTTAAGTCTTCGACTAACAAACAAAACCTAAGGTCTTTTGGTATGTTTTGGTAACAATTGTCATAATTGTCGGTTATAAACGAAATATTTTCTTATGCCAGGATTAAGTTGTCACAAAGTTGTTACAAATATAAAAATTAAATTCGACAACTTAACTTGGTGACAATTATCATAATTGTCGTTTATAGGGCTAAATAAATTCTTTAAGCGAAAGTCGATATGTTAGGGAGTCATAAAATTAGTTTAAACATGAAAATAGATTTGTCAACCTAACTTGTAAACAATTGTCATAATTGTGGTTTATAGAGGGAAATATTTTCTTTTAACAATCGATGTGTTAAGATGTCATAAGGTTTATTTAAATATAAAATTTGTTAACCCAACTTGGTGGCACTGACAATTGTCATAAGAGCCAAGTAAATTCTTTGAAAGAAATTTCGATGGGTAAGGGTGTCATAAAGTTGAAACAAATATTAAAGCTAAACTTGTCAACCTACCTTGGTGACAATTTTTATAATTCTCACTTAAAGAGCCAAATGAATTTGTATTAAAAAACTCCTGGGTTAAGGTGTATAAATATTATGAAAAAAAGAAGATTTATTTATTGTAAATAGAATTATCAGCGCATCATTCCTAAAAATTAAGGAAAAATTAAAAACATTTTGGTGATGATTGTCATAATTGTGGTATAGGGCTAAATAAATTTGTCCCATGGGACAAAGGCTTTTTTTTAAAATGGGACTACACTTGTATTGACCTGTTTGCACCCTCCAATGATACTCACGACCCCCTAGGATCGGCAGAGAATCGTAAATCCGTAAAATTTTTAGCTTTATCAGAAACCTCTATTTTTATTCCTATCGTTTCGTCTTGCTCAGGGACGTTTTGAAAGAGCGCTTTAGATTTTTTTAAAGAACTTAATAAACGTTCGCCTTCTTCAAAAATATCAAATAGCTTTCTACTAAGGCAATCAATCGCCATTGTGATCGCCAAATCCACTTTTTATTCCCTGATGGACTCGATGCCCATTCTTAAAGAGGATGAAGAAATGGATAATGTCTTTTAATTATTTTTTAAATATATTTCGTTCTTGTATCTTTTTATTAATTCCATTATATATTTAATACTCTTCTTTAATAAAGCATGTAAAAAAAAATAAAATGCACCATTTCAGCTGTTATTTTTCATTAATATTTTTCTTATCAATTCATGATCACTAGGTCTTGTACAGTAGTAAATTAATATTACGAGATAATTTTTTAAAAACTTATAAATGAGTGATCTAATTTAATCTTGAAGGGACTTCTTCTAATACATCTTGATAAATATAAAAATTTTCAATTTTAAACTTATTTTAATAATTTATATATTCCCAAATTTAAAAATAAATTGAGTTGTGTTATATTTTATAACACCCCTTATACCACCCCCCCCCCCTATATTATGAATTAGTTATCAACAAGTTTGGTTGACAAATTTAGTTTTTATAGTTGTAACAGTTTCATGACACCCGAACCCATAAATTTCCTTGAAACAATCTATTTAGCTTTTTAAATTATAATTATGTCAATTGTCGTCAAGATAAGTTTACAAATTGAATTTATATTTATAAATACTTTTTGACACCTGAACCTATCGATTTTATTTAAACAACGTTCAGCTCTTTAAATGGCAACTAAGATAATTGTCATCAAGATAAGTTAACAAACATAATTTTTATTTGTAAAATTTTGCAACCTAATCCATCAGTATTTGTTAAAAATATTTATTTAGCTACATAAACAACAATTATGACAATTGTCACTAAGTTATGTTGACAATTTAGTTTTTATATTTGTAACAACTTTATGACACCCCAACCCACCATAGAAGATTTTATTTAGCTATATAAAAAACAATTATAAAAATTGTCACCAAGTTAGGTTGACAAATTTAGTTATCATATTTGTAACAACCTTATGACACCCTAACCCACCAATTTTAAATAAAGAATTTATTTAACCCTATAAATGACAGTTATGACTGTTATTACTCATCTATTATATTATTTCTGAAATTCAATTTTAAAGCCAGGTATCAATATCCATCACGCTTAACCTATTGTAATCCAAGTATTATCATTAAAAATAAATGAACAAATTCAAAATATCATAATACACTATTTTCCCCCCACCTTAAAACACCTAAACCAAACCAACGGTCGACGTATAGAAACAGAATAACCTTTGTTCTATTTTAAAAATGTGACAACCTAAAGATTGACAACAAGAACACAACCTTAGGTCGGGTTTTCAAATTTTGACTAAGCTAAAACGTCGTCTAAGAAAAACATTAGCTATTTTACAACACTAGTGTTAATCATGCACTCATAGTAGTGTTTAGAAACGGATTATTTGTTAATATATTTAAAAAAAAAAATATTGCATAGGAATTAAATTATTATTTATGAGATATAAGCGAAAAATAGATTAATATCGAAAATTGTAAAATTAAATTACTGAGCATTTTTGTAAATATATCGATCATTTTAAATTTAAAAGTGAGCATTTTTAAAGCTCTGAGTAATTTTCAATTTTTAACTGGGCACAATAATAAAATATGGAATATATTACTGAGCATTTAAATAACACCTATAACAAACACCATAAAGCACAAGCTTACCTTCATCCTGCAAAAAATTGATTATTAATATGTAACCTTAATACGTCAAGGTATAATATAAATTGTTTTTCCACGATTCTAATGCATGGGTTAATATTTGGGATAATTCAAGAGCCCATCTATTCATGGGCGTAGTCAGGTTTTGAATTAGGGGGGGGCAGTTAAAAAAAAGGTCTAGACTACAAAAAAAAAAGGTCTCGACATCCAAAAATTTTTCTAAGAGCAAAAAAAAAAAAGGTCGACATCCAAAAATTTTCCCAAGAGCATAAAAAGAATGCAACTCCCCTAATTAGCCAGAGGGGGGCAGCCGGGGGCGGGGCAAAACATATTTTTTTAATATTTAAGGGTTTTGTATTGAATTTTTTTTAATGAGGGAGGGGGGCAGCTGCCTACGCCTATGCATCTATTAGCTTAAAATTATAAGAGTGGTAGTAACAAATTAATATTTGTGATTGATTGTTAAAGGCTATTTTATTAACCTATTAACTAGGAATTATATAATTGGGATATTTTAAAAACTTTCATATGATTAAGCCTCTTTAAGTTAAAAAATGTTACTTTAAAGTTAATAGACATCCATATATTTCAAAGGTTTGATGTTGCATCAAGCTACTTTTATTACTAAACCAATCTAAAACCTAAACTAATTATTACGACTTAATGCATATGTTGAATATTTTTTGCTGTCTATTTACATATATTTATTGATTAAAATGTTATAATTTCAATCTAGAAGTGCTTCTCAATATTTAAAATCTTTCGTTACATTTTATTTATCATTATAAAACAGATTAATTTACAAGGTAATAAGCTTTGTAACTAATTTTAGTTTTGTTTCGGAAATTTGTTGGGATTTGAATTAATTCTTTACACGAGGATTAAGTCTTAAATATTTATTTTGTTCAGTTCGTCATAGACATATTATCATTCGACTAATTTCCACCAATCAAACTCATTGCCAACTTTCATTAATTTTAGCATCCCAAAAAAGGTAAGGTGATTACTCATTTTCAAGGATAATTCTTCATTTTACACTAGAAAAAAAGAGTGAGGGGGATCATTGTATGAGTCAGAAATTACAAAAACCTACACTATCTGGACAACGAATAAAAACAAGAAAACGAGGTAAGTTTAAATTCACAAACGCAAAACTTTTATTTATAATATAGATGAAAAGGAGAAATACGAGCCTTCTTCGTTTCGCGACATTCTTGTTGGGTCTCTCAACGAATGTGTTGATTTAGAGAAGGCATATAGATACCTGGATGTGGCAGGCTCTAAATTGGATTATCATAGATATGGGGAAACACTATTTGATATACTTATAACAGGAGCTATATTAGGTAATTAATAATATTGTTTTTGCATTATCTTTTAGCTCCTGGTGGAAGTCTCATTGTTGATTCTGATGTCGGCTTATGCAAGATATCAGTTTTTGAATATCCTCAAAATACAGAGCAGTTTAAAGAAATTGTCCAAGTAATATTGTTTGTTTATACACACTCTAATTAATAATTTAGTTGTTTAATAAAGTTATAAGAAGATATAAATATTTAGAAAAGTCATTGGAAGATAATTTGAAAAAGGTAAGATTTATATAATTATTCTATTAGTCACATTAATTAGGTATTGGTTTTCATTAAAGGATTTTCTGAAGAGCAAAGACTAAAATTAGCAAAACTGACGGGGATGTTATTATCCAACAATATTGTAACTGCAAAAATACTTGAAAGCTTATTTCAAGATCATTTGGTTAAAGAAGGTAATTCATTTTATTAGATATTTATAACTCTTGATTAGGACTTTCTATAGAGTTTGTGAAATCAGTTTTTGTATCATGGTTGCAAGAAAAAGATTTTTCTAGCATATCATCAGCATTGAAACGAAATAATTTAGATGACAAACTTTTGGTAAATTTAATTTTTTTATGCCTTACAATGTTAATGTAACATTATTGTTATTTATATTCTGTGGAGAAGTGATAAAAGCAAAAATATTAATATCAATATTTTATTTATAAAAGCTTCTAACAAATACAAGTATGCAAGCATTTGAAAAAAATTAAGTTATTAATAAATCTATTTTCTATTTTACATGAGCTAGTTTTAGGATTTTTTGTTAGGTAAATTATGGATGATTTTTATTAATTAATAATTTAACTCTTGTCAATTAAAAAGTATAAATATATATTTTTAGAATTTCTTGCCTGCAAACAAAAGGACTCCATCAAACTTGGAAGAACATTTTAAAGAGGCTGGGTTAGAACAATTGATAACTTTTCATAGAAGTCAGCGCTCGGATGAATCTAAAAAACAAATAAGGGGTAATTTGAAAAGGATGCTTGAAGATGAAGTCCCATTGAAAGAAGTGAACTTATTTAAACAGAATTTGTTTTCTAATGTTTTTAGGTTGTTTTTAAATTGAAAGAATTACAAGAGTTGGGCAATTTTAATGAATCAGATCTCATAATTTTGGTAGAAAAATGTTTTTGCATATGAATAAACCTAATTTTTTGTGTGGTAACATGTTAGATATGGAATACAGTTATGAATATGATCGAATGGAATAAGAAAGAAGATTTAATAGGAGATCAGGCATTGAAACATCTAAAAACGCACACACCCTTGTTTAAAGAGTTTGTTAATTCACCAAAAACGGAACTTTCTCTTATCACTAGGGTATAACATTACATATATTTATAAAATACAAATTAGATTCAAGAGTACTGTTACGATAACATGAACTTTATGAAGGTTTTTCAAAAAATTATCATCAATCTTTACAAAGGTATTGATTGTGCTTTTTCATTCTTTTTAGTCATTTTTTCTTATGATTTAGGTGATGTATTAACTGAGGACATCATACTTAAATGGTATAATGGTGGACACTTACCCAAAGGCAAAACGATTTTCATTGAGCAAATGAAATCGTTTGTGGAATGGCTTCATAGCGCTGAAGAAGGTTTGTTGTTTTTGACATAATTTTAAAATTAAATTTATTTTAACCCTAACTCGTTAGAAGAGTCGGAAGGTGAAATTGACGAAGGGTCTAATCAATCTGAACTATCTCTAGAAGGTGCAAACACTAGCCCAGACCTAACTCCGGTTATTGATGGTCTACATGAAATAAAAATTATTGAAAATGGGGCGGCATAGGCTATGGATCAGAACAATAAGACAGAAGAAAATTTTTAGATTATCATAATGTTTATCAGAAATTTATTTATTTGAAAATAACTGCTTACTTTATATAGGTTTTTTTTAAATGCTATATCAGCCCCCCCCCTCTTTGTTAATCACCCCATTATGACATTTTTTCGTTTTTGTAATGTTTCTTGTGCCGATTTCATTTATTTAATATAAAGTGTTGTGATTTTGATTTAATTTTAGATGCTTGTGAACTTTTAGTTTTAAGTCGGGCTTGCTTGGTTTTAAGGCATAAACTTCAAGTTTTTCATTGGTTTGAGCTCTGCTGGAAAATTTAAGTTTAACATACCTAAAGAAATTGTGGACAAAATTAAATTAATTCGGTTTCTATGCTCAGAATTTAAATTCAAATTAGGTGAGAGAAAGATGGAAGTGTATATAATTCATATATAAATTTAAACTACATTTATGTGTTTTTTAATTAATCGTATAGTAATTGGTGTTTAGGAGAAAAGTCATACTTAATTAGTTGTGATTTTTTTTATATCGAACGAGTGATGCTGAAAATCCGAGAGAATCTCAATTGGTTCTTGTCTCGAAAAACCGCGAGGCGAGACTTTTAAAATATGGGTCGAGACCGCTTCTGTTCAAAATATCGACAGTTCATAATATCGTCAACCAATGTATGTATATCTATATATAAAGTAAAGTGTATGTATGTTAAAGGCTAAATTCTGAAACTACCGGCCCGATTCGCGCGAAAATTTAGCCGTAGATGCCCAGGGCGGCCAGGGGTAAAATAGCTTTTTCAGATTCCTAAAATTCCTTTTAATTTTCGAGATATTGCGTTTTATACGTTTTGACATTTAATAAAATGTCAATCAAACGCACCTCATCGTGTTCTTTAAAAATTGAATACCTTTTCGTTTTAAAAATATCGGACATTTCCCGGTGTAGGGTTCAAATTGTGGGCCTAGATAAAAGTACGCCTACATATAATTGGTCAAAATTGAAATAGCTAAAAATGATTAGTGTGATTGTTATCACCACGTGGGGTACCACGAATTTTGATAGGCTTGCGTACCAAAAAGGCAATAGAAAAACAATCGTGAGAATTGTGCATTAAAAAAATCCGCCTCAAAATCCCAAAACAAGTAAAAAATGCTTTTATAAATAATTAACTTAATATGCAGCTCTTTTATAAAAATCCGCCTCAAAACAAGTATTCTAAATCCCAAAATAAGTAAGAAATGCTTTTATAAATAATTAAATTAAGAAAGTATTTTAATAACAATGTTAAGTTATTGTAAAGGCCAAGATTTTTCCAAAAGTTGAAGTTTTTATTAAATGCATGCATGGGCGTAGCCAGCATTAGAATTAGACAGGAGCAATAATTATTCAAGGAGGGGCGAAATCTGGGCGTAGCCAGGTTTTGATTTGGGGGAGCCAAAACGTTCAAAAGTCCAATTAGGGGGAGCGAAACACTAATTTTTTCCAATTTTTACAAAAATTTACAGTAAAAAAAAGAAAAATTCTCATTTAGGGGGGAGCGGCCGCTCCCCCCTGCCTACGCCCATGAATGGATGAGTCAATTATTTATAACACATTTATAAGTATATTGATAAGATATAAAAATTTAATGCAAAGTATTTTAAAAACAATCCTAAGTTATTTTAAAAGCCAAGATTTTTCCAAAATTTGAAGTTTTTATTAAATGCATGAGTCAATTATTTATAACACATTTATAAGTATATTGATAAGTTATAAAAATTTAATGCAAAGTATTTTAAAAACAATCCTAAGTTATTTCACTTTGCATTAAATTTTTATATCTAACAATATATTTTATTTTTAATATTATTTGTTCAGGACAACTTAATATATGACTTTTTTTATTCTTTTAGATGTCAAAATATAATTTTGAGGAGATAATTAAATATATAAAGGAGGGACTGATGCCTGTTATATATGATAAGAATCAGAGGGCGTATCTCAAAAGAAAGGCAGCTCTTTTTACTATTAAAAATGAGCAAATATAAAAAACATAGGAATAGGAGTTATTAAGACAGGTATCATATTATTAAAATTTGCTGTAAGTTGTAATCTTTAGAAATGCTGGCAAGGGTAGTGATGACAAAGGAAGAGATTATGAATGTTATCAAATTACACCATGATGGCCTAACTGATAGCATACATGCTAAAGCTTGTGGGGCCATCTTGGGTTTAATCGTACTCAAGAAAAGATAGCTGAGAGTTTATACAATTTAAAGTTTTAATAATTTTGTGAATAATTGCTTTTACATTGTATATAATGTTTGACTGTGTTCTTATATGTTATGAGTAGATATTGGTGGCCTAACATGACAAAAGATGTTAGAGAATAAGTTGGGGCTTGTCATGCATGTCAGACACACATGGCTAGAATTGATAAGGCCACGCCAGTTCTTCATAATGTGGCTCTGATTCCAACCCCTTGGAATTGGAAACATGTTGGAATAGATCTCTGCATGTTGCCTAAAACAGAACAAGGCAACATTTGCATGTTGGTTGTTATTGATTACTTTTCCATTGAAATAACTATATATGTTTATGATCATTTATACATATATATATATGATTTTAACTAATAAATTTATCTCCACAGTAGTACTTTTAAATTTATTAATATCATTTAATTTATTACCACAAATTTATTATTTAGTTTAGTATAAAAGTAAATATAAACAGAGACATGTGACAAAATTAGTACTTTACTTTATCATTAAATTTATTACCACATTTATTATTTAGTAGAAATTATATTTTAGTAGCCACATAAGACATAAAGTTTATTATGATAATAAATATATTAAGTTTTGCCAATTAGAGCCCTAATAATTTAATATTATCTTAGTATTAACACAATTCTAAATTTAATAAAGCAAATTTATTTAAAAAAATATATTCATTTACAATTAATTATATATTTATTTACAATTTAGTATTATATATCTCATAATATATTTATTTACAATTAATTTAGTATTATATTTCTAGACGTAATTGACGTGTGTCAAGATAGGACAGTATATCTGTCAGTTGATCGTGATTGATATGTCTAAGCGCATTTTTACCTAGTTGACTTCTAAACCCTTACAGTTACACCGGCCAGTTTCATTATTGATCTTCTTTTTCTAGAATAATATATAAATTGCCTATCTTCCATATCTCTTATATCATTGCCTATATTTACATCCAGCTTCAAATTATGGTAAGATTGATGTTTCATACTTATTTATTTCTTATTTATATTGTGAAATTTTGTGTGATAATTTAAAGGGCAAGTATTAAAGAAATGGGCATTTCCCGTCCCACACCTTTTTTAAATTTTTTTATTTATTAGTGTATGTATATATGTATGTATGTAAGGGCTCTGAAACCTTCATTCGCGCGAAACTTTACCCGTAGGTTCCTAGGGCGGCCGGGGTAAAATAGCTTTTTCAGAATCCTAAAATTCCTTTTAGTTTTAAAAATATGGGCCTTTTAGTTTTAAAAAAGGGCTAAATTCTGAAACTACCGGCCCGATTCGCGCGAAAATTTAGCCGTCGATGCCCAGGGAGGCCAGGGGTAAAATAGCTTTTTCAGATTAAAATACCTTTTCGTTTTAAAAAAATCGGACATTTCCCGTCCAGTTTCATTTATAGCAGCATATACAATAATGACGTCATACATACAAGGCTGAAGTTTTCTCGAATTAGATATTTAAAAGTATAATAAAAATGTTACAGTATACGGTCAAAATTATTTTAAATTAGCTAAATAAAATTTAAATCATGCAATTTTTGCCATTATTATCACGTGGTCGATCTTTCAGATTCCTAAAATACCTTTTCGTTTTTAAAATATCGGACATTTCGTTTTAAAAAAAGGCTAAACTCTGAAACTACCGGCCCGATTCGCGCGAAAATTTAGCCGTAGATGCTCAGGGCGGCCGGGGTAAAATAGCTTTTTCAGATTCCTAAAACACCTTTTCGTTTTAAAAAAATCGGACATTTCCCGGCCAGTTTAATTTATAGCATCATACAATAATGACGTCATACATACAAGGCTGAAGTTTTCTCGAATTTTATTATATTAAAGAAAATTGTATTTTTAGGAAAACAACGTTTGCCGGGTCAGCTCATAATAAAATATATAGAATTATATATAAGCAATTTCTACATATTTATTATAATATATTAAACACTAAATTATATAATTAATAAATAAAAGTTATTTGGTATAAGGTGGTATATAATTTTAAGTGTATAAAAGCAATTTATACATACTTAATATATTAAATACTAAATTATATAATTAATAAATACAAGTTAGTCTGGTAAAGGGTGCTATATAATTAAGTGTATATAATAAACTATATCTTATATATAAAAATGAAACTATGTATGTGTGTGTGTATGTATGCCGCCACCAATTTTGGAGAACTACCGGACCGATTTGGCTCAAAATTTCACAGTTTATTCCTGCCACTCCGGAGCGTGTGTATTAAGATATGTTCCAGCCAAATCGGTCGAATAGTTTTCGAGATATTTTGTTTTATGCGTTTTGACGTTGTATCGAACGTCAATCAAACGCCCTCATCACGTACTGCCTATCTAATATCTATCGTGTAGTGTAGGTTAGAGAACTGCAAAGTCACTTTTTTTCAACCCGAACCCGACCCGACCCGAAATCATTTTCAAATTTTCTACCCGGACCCGATCCGACCCGAAATCATTTTCAAATTTTCTACCCGGACCCGACCCGACCCAAAATCATTTTCAAATTTTCCACCCGAACCCGACCCGACCCGAAAGCATTTTAAAAACTTCAACCCGAACCCGACCCGACCCGAAAAAATATAAAAAAATTACTTTCGAGCGCGAAAATTGCCGTGTGTAAAATTAAATCGACTAATAAAAGCCATGATGATTTGTATTCTTTAAAGGGGATGGTGAAAAAAAACTCATAATTATTTATCTATATTTAGTTTCCTAATATCAAGTAAACTGCTCATATGTTTTAGATTTGAGACAACTATTTAACATCCATTTATTGTTATATGAAACCATTAATATATAGCTGATTATAATCAATATAGTAAATAAGATGAAATTTATAGTGACTGTCCAAATGTTTTAAGTTTGAAGTACAATTTAAGATAAATTCATTTGATATGAAACTTTAAAATAATTATAAGGTATTATATAAAAAAATTGCACATGAAAAATTTATAAAATTATAACTTACTTTTAAGTTGGCTATGTATTAAATGTAATTTAAATTAACGATGAGGATTAGCTAAAACTTCACTGTTAACACTAAAAAAATTTGAAATATAACTTTATTGAAATACTTTACCTTTTAATAGTCAAATTAAAAACAGGAGTAATTTATGTAGTTTGAATTAGTGATGAGAATTAGCTAGCACTTCAGAGTTTGGAGTTTTAAAATTTAAAAAAAGAGGAAGAGAATTAAATAAATGAATGATCCAAATTAATTGTGCATTTCGATATTTAAAAACACTCTTTGCTTAGCAATTAACATTAATTAAAAAAATAGGTCTCGCGTGTTTTTTACAATGTATAAACCTTGGACCCGACTCTATAAATTTGACCCGACCCGACCCGAAAGCATTTTCAAATTTTTTACCCGGACCCGACCCGACCCGAAATAATTTTCAAATTTTCTACCCGGACCCGACCCGAAATCATTTTCAAATATTCTACCCGAACCCGACCCGAGGTCGGGTCGGGTCGGGTCGGGTCTCGGGTCACCCGTGCAGTTCTCTAGGTAGGTACTAGGGTAGGTAGTGTGATAAATGCAGTAGGCATGTGTTGCGGAAAATGAAAACTTTTTACGCACTTTGAAACATTAAATATCAAAGCCATTTTTTGCTTATTTTTCACGTCAATTATTATTAATTTTATTATTATAGGACAGTCGTGTCCCCCCCCCCCCCCTCCTGCGTGGCTAAATAAATTAAAAAATCTAATTTTGTAATTTTTTGCACGTTAAATAAGGAGAAAAATGAAAATACTTTTAACAAAGTGCCAATAAATGTTGATATATCCATGGGCGTACCCAGGTTTTGAATTAGGGGGGGGGGCAGATTAAAAAAAAAGGTCTTGACTACCCAAAAATTTTCCTGAGAGCAAAAAAAAATAAAAAAAGGTCTCGACTATCCAAAAATTTTCCTGCGACCGTAATTTAAATTTCATTTTACCAAAATAATTTATATTTTTGAAATTCGCTAATACGCATCTGTATTAATTTGAGTTAAGTTCAAATGGGGGGGGGGGGTAGCCGCGCCCCCTGCCCCCGCCTGGCTAATTAAGGGGGGGGGGGGTAAAACATAATTTTTTTAATTTTTAAGGGTTTTTGTATTGAAATCCTTCTTTTTTTAAATTAGGAAGGGGGCAGCCGCGCCCCTTGCTTCCTCCTGGCTAATTAGGGGGAGGGGCAGCCTCCCCACTGGCTACGCCCATGATTATGATATTGTTTCTTGATTACATAAAAATAAAAAAAATGCTTGAAGGGCCAGGTGGCAAAAGATTTTTTCCTGGGGGGGGGGGGGAGGCCATGGAGCCAGGTTTTCTCTCTTGGGTGGGCCTGGGCCTTGGACTCTCTTTAACTATTTGTTTAAAATTTTTTGCATAATAAACACTTACCAATAATATTTGACATATTCCTAATCTATTAAAATTTATCTATATGCCCCCCCCCTAATTAGCCAGGGGGCAGAGGGCGCGGCTGCCCCCCTCCCTAATTAAAAAAGGATCAAATTTCAATATAAATACCCTTAAAAATTAAAAAAAATATATATTTTGCCCCCACCCCCTAATTTAAATTAGGGTCGCAGGAAAATTTTTGGATAGTCAAGCAAAATTTTTTAATAATCTCCCCCCCCCCCCCCTAATTCAAAACCTGGGTACGCCCATGATATATATTATGCTAATACACCCTGGTAAATGGCAAAACAACGTTTGATTTTTCGTTAAATTGCGTAGTATCCGCCTTTTGTTTATATTTTATCATAAAGGCCAGGCGCGATATTTTTTTTGATTATAGGTAAATTTGACTTAAAAAAATTTGTTTCATGAAAATTTAAATTCGAACTTTATTGAGGTAAAATTTTGTGTTTTTAACCGCCCCTAAAAATATCAATTATTTGTTATTTTTCGTTAAATAAACTATATGTTGTTTATATTTTATCATAAAGGCCAGGCGCGATATTTTTTTGTTAAATAAACTATATGCGTATCCGTATCCGCCTTTTGTTTATATTTTATCATAAAGACCAGGCGCAATATTTTTTTTTGATTATAGGTAAATATGACTTAAAAAAATTTGCTTCGTGAAATTTAAATTCGAACATTTTTGAGGTAAAATTTTGTGTTTTTAACCACCTTTAAAAATATCAATTATTTGATATTTTTCGTTTAGTTAAGTTTTTAAATTTTTTTTGGTAGTTTTAAATTTTCTTATTTAAATTTTTTAATTTTTTTTTAAATTTTTTTAATATGGCAAAACAACGTTAGCCGGGTCAGCTAGTGTAATAATATAAAAGCAATTTATACATACTTAATATATTAAAAACTAATTTTTTATGGTTGTCGATATTATGAACTGTCAATATTTTGAACATGATTCGTCGAGACGATACGAGATTTTATCAGCGAGATCTCGGCCTTAAAATGTATCAATTGATTATCATATTATAGTAATATTATTTGAGTCTATTTAATGTTTTATCACATGTTAAATGTAAATTAATATAATTATAATACTTTCCATATTGGGTAATATTTAGGTTTTTATAAAATTATAATAACCAATCAATAAATTCGTTAGGAACGAACGGATCAAGGTTCAGATGGCTACGACTATCTCCTTTCGAGCTGCGATACCAAACAACATTACAACCTTAGATCTTTGGTGTTTGATAAATCTGGACATGAATGGCTAGAGGCGTATCCTAGCAAGTTCTCCAATATGATGGTAGAGGATTGCGAGCTATCTTACAATATAGCACTACGCCTTGGAATAAAATACACCAAGGCATATGCCTGTAAAAATTGCAACCTGCCAGTGGATGAAGAAGCACGCCACCCGTTACACTGCAGACTAAATAAATTTAGACACTTGCGACACTCTAAAATCAATTCTATTAAACAGTCAGCCCTTAGAAAGGCCCATATTCCCTCCGTACTTGAACCTACAGATCCTGCCCTTGAAGGTCGAATGCGTCCTGACGGTTCCTTGTTAGTCCCGCGGGAAAATGGTCTCTTTTTAAATTGGGATTTTACATGCATAGACCTATTTGCCTCCTCTAATCTTAATTATGACCCCATGGCCCTCGCTTAAGAACACAAGCTCCAAAAATACAAGGCCCTTTTGGACTCTAGTATTTTTATCCCAATAGTTTCCTCCTGTTCAGGATCCTATGGAAAAATGGCGTTGACTTTATTCAAAGAAATAGGCAGGCGATCCCCTCCCTCCAAACATTCCCCGCATTTTTATTGAAACAATCAATAGCTATCTTAATTGCAAAATTTAATTTCAAATCTTTTTTGGATTCCTGGTCTCTTCTAAAAGAGGAAGATGAAGACATATTATTCATAAGATGTTTTTTTTAATATAATTGTATCGTTTAATATTATGTATAGATATATCAATAAACTAACTTCATCTTTAAAAAAAAATTTATTAAATTATCTAAAAACATTATTTATAACAATGCTAACTAAGGGTCCCTGCGAGTACTATAATGGACACGTTACCGGTTTTTGAATAAAAAATGGTGCGCCATTTTGATTTTCCTAATTTTTTTATATTTATATAATTAATTAGATAAATTAGGGGAAAAATTAAGATACTATAAGTTTGTTTATAAAAGTCATGTCGAGATTTTGCGTCGAGACGAGACCGAGATTTTTCTAGACCGAGATGAGATTCTTATATTGGCACTTAAAACGAGATTTTGCTTTCGAAACGAGATCAAAACCATGTCAAACCTTTTTTTCTAACTACGCTTTTAAACGTAATTAAAATTAACAAAAATCGACCAAGAAGGGACACGAATGATGCAAATTGAAAAGTGATGGACAATGAGGTGTTGGGGAAGAGAAGAAGAGGACGACCTCAGGGCAAGTCGATTAAGTTATGAAAACAAAATAGATTAGGCAAGACATGGCACTAACCCGGGCTAGGTGGAAGAAATTCATCAAAAACCTCACGATTGTGTGACCAAATAATTGATAGAAGAAGAAGATTGATAATAAATTAATTTATCATACACAACGTGAAATTTATTAAAGCTTTTTACCTTAATTATATTTGTTTGGCCCATCTAATGCACATCTTTTTGAAGTTCTTTCTGCAAATTATTTGAATAAAGCTATTTAATTCTCATGTATTATTTTAAAATAAATATATTTATTAGCCATATTTTGTTCAGACATATGATTTTCGAGGCACTGCTATACAGTAAAGCTGTACTACAGCGAACTTCATTGCTTCTCAATTTCCCTTTACTTGACACTTGAGATTTCTTAATTTACCACACTAGGAGTTTTTACTATTTATTTTAAGGCTAATAAACAAGGATAAGACTATAACAAATTAAAATAAGTATTATCACTGTGGTACCAAAATATGCATTTCGAAATTATACATTTTACTTAAGTTTTAATTAATACATATAAGCTAGTTTAGAGCAAATGATAATTAAGTGCCTAAGACGTCGCGGTTACTTTTCGCTTATAACGGTATCTTTTATTCGATCATCAACTGTAATTTAAGAATGTATTATACATAACTTTTCTAGAAAATAATATCTTATATTAAAAACTAATAGAAGAATAAGTCAAGTTAAATGAGTTGATGTGTCGAATACGCACTTAATATATAGTAAACTTCCTTCATAGTGTCATTTACTTATTAAATTATTAATGGAGGAATTTATAAAATAATGATATTAAATCTTTTAAATTTAGCAAAATCTTGTTAAAATTTGAAAAATATTTATTTAGTTCCCTCCCCCCCCCGACCTTCAAAGCTGTTCATATTTTTTGTCAAACCAAATTCTGGCAACGTCCGTAATATTTTTGTAAAAATGCATTAAGTATTTGCAAAAAAAAAATTATATTTAGACATTTCTACATTTTTTTAATACCATGGGACGATTTAATAATTATTATTGCAAATTTTGTACAAGATTATTTGTAAATGGATGTTAACAAGTTTTTATATAATTTTAGTATTGACGATACTTACTAAATTACTATTTAAACGAAATATTTTTTTTGTCATTAACAAATATAATGTAACGCATTGTCATATAACATGTAATGGGCTTTAAAGCATTTTTGGCACTCCAAAGGGCTTTTTCTACCACTTCATCTAACTACGGGAGAAAAAATCCACGAAGATTTTTTTATACCACCAAAGGGAAAACTAAAGCTCATGATAAATTGCACAGATATCGTCCTCGTAAGCTATTAGGATTAACAATATATAGTCATTATTTAATTTATGCATGGAATTTATTATCTTGCTTCTTTAAAAGTTAACAATGTTATATTAGGAGCGATTAACAATGCTTGTGAACTATAACATTTTAAATTATACAGAATACTCATTACTTTGACTAAAATATCTAATGATTATATTGGTTGGTGACAATCTATATTTAGAGGATTGGTTAACATTAAGCTGTTACTCAAACCCTCTCTTGTTGTTTCATAAATAGATGCAATTTAGTTTTATGGTCACTTATAAATTAGCATGCTATTAATGCATATTAAATATTTGGCTTTCTATAGTATAACCTTTTGATAACGTTGAATTAAAGTTCCATTTACTAAAGTGACTAACATACAAATTTGTTTGCCAAATATGTACACCACTTTTACTTATTTTTTTTTAGCTGGAGATGTAATGGATTATTCATGCTTTATTGAAAAAGCACAAGGAATAACAAATATATACAAAGAAGCTATACCTGAAATTGTTGTGCCTGATTTGACAGATTTTAAAGTAATGCCACTTCTTTCTATTACTTGTTCATCATGCCATAGTCAGATTTCAAAATGTATGAGAAAATTTAGTTGATGATTAGGTGGGGCCAAAAGATGATTTATTTATAAATTTATGCATATTTATATTAATAAGAGAGATTTAGGGTGGGGGCATCCCTTTGGCTACACCCATTTCATATATATTTGATAATATGTTTTAATTTGTAATTCATAACTAAAATTTTTTTAAACTGGTAAAATAAGAAGTGAATCTCATTTAAATGTGTCCTCACTTCACTAACACACTTAAATTGTTATATATCTTTTATCTCAGTTGAAGCCTTACGTTTCTTACCGGGTTAGAGATGTGGTTCAAAAAGAAATGGCGGCAAAAGATTTATTTGACGCTTGTTACGTTAAACAAATGGAAGACAAATGTGCGCAACTTTTAAAATCTGGCGATTCTGAAGCTTTGAAACAAGAATACCAATTACTTGTCAATCAATGCACCAAAAAAACTATCCAATAAACTCGCACTGAATTTCAACTTTTATAATTGCATTAGTAAATTTTTATAATTATTCCCTTCTTCATGGTACATCCTTTATTTTTGCCCCAAGACGATGATGGCTTTTGCCTAGTTAAACGATCGAATCGGAAATTACGAACGAGATTGAATAACAATTACCGCTTATCTATTGCCTATAATCATCAAACCGATGTTGACTTTGACACATTTCGCATAAGGTACGATGCAGTGTACCAAAATTTGATAGGTAGTATATTTTGGGAACGTATAAAATCCCAACTTGACATCGCGTTAAGACGAACGAAATTTGTCAACACATCAGACATCGAATCGCTCTTAAAACAATGCTCAATCTCTGCCTTAACAGATCCTTGTGAATCACCTTTCAGTCTCGTCTCTACGATAATAACCTTTGGACTCGGAAATTTTACCACGCAAACGGTGTCGTTGCATCAGTTAGCTTTCGCGTCAGCTTTGAGAAGGATCTATTCCTCCATAGGTGACGCGAAATCTACTGGTTGCTTAAATTACGACCCGTGCTATACGCAGCACGAAAAAGACATTCTCACCACCGATTTCGGTCAACGCCTGCTCGTAGATAACGCAGAATGCGGTTACGATGTAAGTGAATTCACCAACATCGTAATAGCATTCATGCCTCATTGCGAGAAAGAGCATTACCAAAATTTTGTTTCCGCCAATTTTCGTCCCGATGTTTTGTGTAGGTTAGTTCTCATATCGAACAGCTTTGCGTCGATAAATCTGAGAACGCCAAAGCGCGTCATGATCGAAAAATATCCTCACCTGCTAAAAATTTTGAAACGCGTTACCGAATTTCCAATCGATCATAAGCTTTATTCCCATAACGACGTCTTTAACGACTTATCCATCCATACCTTTTATACGCATCCTGTTTAAACGCATAATTTACGCGAGTCAATCTTATTTCTGTAAATAAACTAATGTCAACTGGGGCGCGATTTTACTCTAAGTATGTGTTGTGTTTAAGGAGTTTAAAATTTCCACGCTGTACATTACATTAGTGATTCTAAATTAATTAGTAAGCAAGTTTTGTTATGTAAATCTATCACTTAAGGTATAATTTAATTTGCTTGCCAATTGCAAGGGTGCTAATTAATAATAATCCACGATAAGTTAGGTAAACATTCAATACCCTTTAACTATGGCTTGTCAGAATAATGGGAAGTAGGATCTTAATTCAAAGATATTTTACTAATCTATTTGATTTTCTCAAAACTCGTGAGTCAAGCGACATAACTATCAGAGCCACCTCGTTTTTATGCATTAGCATTTTACTATTTTCTATCATTAAATTATTTAACTTCAAATTTATAACAAAGTTGAAAACTTGTAGTAATATATTTGTTTTGAGAGGCGAAAAAATTAAGAATAATTTTATACTATTCGTTCCTAATATCTCCATAACAAAACATTTTACTACACCACGGAAACTATTTGAAGTCGAAGTAAGTAATGGCGTAGCAAGCCCCCCCCCCAAAAAAAAAAAATCTGGCCCCTTCGGCCCCAAAGAAATTTTAATATATCGTAAAATAAATAATAATGATTTTTATTAGTTTTTAATTATATTAAATGATTTAATTGAGCTAAGTGATTTAATATCTAATTTCCGCTTTGTTATTTATTAACAAGCAATGAAAAAAGGCGGGCAATTAACTAAATTTTAAAAGCTCCAAACAATAGCTTACAGCAAATATGTATGGTATATACCAAATTGTTATAAAGTAAGTGGCTATATAGTTTTACCAATGAATTTTAAAAAAATTAACATTTCCTTGTCACTATACCCATTCCATTTTGGGCTTTATTTGATTTGTACTAACCACTATACGCCATATAATTTTATGTAGCCTTAATATAATCTTTTTAATTACATAGTTTCGTTGTTATCTATAGGCATTTTTAGTTAAAAATAAAATGTATTTTATTGCGGGTAATTTCGCTTAACACGTCGCTTTTAAACTAAGTTACCTTACCTGCAAGTTTTTGCTTTAAATGACACAACGGGCAGGGGAAGCGCCGTATTATAGCCTAGAAAGCTCGGGCCGTTCATAGATATGATCATGGGCGTAGCCAGAATTGGGATAAGAG
This sequence comes from Gordius sp. MW1, assembly GCA_964036665.1. Lineage (NCBI taxonomy): Eukaryota > Metazoa > Nematomorpha > Gordioida > Gordea > Gordiidae > Gordius > Gordius sp. MW1. The sequence goes on along the minus strand of OZ038529.1, from coordinate 23,914,911 downwards.
GGGGGGGGGGTCAATTATGATTTAGGGACCGGCAAAATGATCTTTTTGCGAAATTTGAGCCATAATTTTAATAAATTTTAACAAATTTTTGGATTTAGAGGGGCAGCCGCCCCTCCCTGCCCCTCCACTCCCCCCCCCCCCTTTGGCTACGCCCATGGATATAAGTAAGGCCACTATCATTTTTTTGTGTATTATAATAACTAGTATTAAAAAAAGTGTGCTTTTATGATGTTTTATATAAGTTTATAATTATTTAATGTTTATTAAATTAACAATGAAAGTAACATTATAGTTTTTTCGTTACTCATTTATCTCAAAGCGCTTTTCAAATTGATACATGTTAATTAGAGACTATATATAGACATGGTCTACTCAAATCATACCCTAGGAAAATCTATGAACTTTAAAGTAGGCTAATTTAATATTTACTTAATTACAATATTTTTAATTGATTATTATGAACATCTGTAACATATATATATTGTTTACTCAATAAAAAAAATCAACAATCCAATATTAAAAGATGCAAAATAAAAGGTTTTGTTAACTGTCCTGAACTTGTAAAATATGCGAGCCGGGTCAATCATTTATAATTTTCATGGGCTCGAACCCGACCCAGGGTTTATATTTTTGTTACGGGCGGGCTGATACTTAAAGAAGTCTGTTGCAGGTCACTAATTTTTTATGCTTATGTGTAAGTATGGTAAACGAAAGAGGGAAATTTTTGGGAACGGAATATTGATATGGACTCAAAAATTTACGAGTTTAAGCGAATTTCGAAAAAGAAATTATACAAAGGATTAGCTAATTATTAAGTTTGACAAATGGCCATGGGAGCCAAGATTGGAATTAGAGGGAGGGTAATAATGATTTAAGGAGGGAGAAGATAATTTTTTAAGTTTTAGCCGTAATTTATTACAATTTTTGGGATTTAGAGGGTGGCAACCGCCACTTCCTGCCACCCCCTGGCTACCATGCAAATGGCTATGATATTTTTATCGCCAATGACCTTTCCCGACTTGTGTTAAATTTAAGTTTGGCCTCACCCCTAAAGGGAAAAATGCTAGATACGCCACTGGTAACAGGGAACAACACAATAAGGAATTTTTCAAAATTATCGTTTAATAAGTAAAATTAAAAATTTAGAAGTGAGAAACTTGTCTATCTTACTCTCGCGGGATGGATTAAGAAGCCGTAAATAGTTTATGAAATATAATTGAGCCATTTAATATATGGTATTATAATTCTTATCCAAAAAATTTATTCGGATTTTTATTTATTTCTACTTTAATTTTGCTTTATTCATATTTTTGAAGCATACAGTCGAAACTTCTTAATTGCAAATCGGATTATCGCGAAAAAATTTTAATCGCGAAGTTGACCGCCATTTTGTTTTTTTTAAACGATAATATTAACAAAAACATCGTTTATTAACAAATCGCTTAATAGTACAATATGGGACATTCACAAACATTTTCGAGTCCTTAAATCAACCAGATAATTATATAAAATATCGTTTTATTGCGAAGCGTAAGAAATGAATATTTAATATAATGTACATATGCTTTTATTCCCATCGTTTAATCGCGAAATATCGGTTAATCACGAATTTTTTTCAGGCCCAAGGCTTGCAATTAAACGGTCTTGACTGTATTTATTAAATTAAAAACTCATCTCTTAAAATTGACTATAAAATATTATTATATACAATACATTATGTTCATGGGTATAGCTTATTTTGAAATTTAGCCATAATTTTAATAAATTTTAATTTTTGGATTTGGAGGGCCGCAGCCGCCCCTCCCTGCCCCCTCTTGGCTACACCCATGACATGACTATGTTGCACATCTAATTTAATAGACTTCCAAATACATTAGAGTCTAGACGTGCACTGATAAAGAAATCTGATAGGTGTCAAAAACGTATTTCTTTAGTATCCAGTAAATATTATTTTTTAATGGCCCATAGTAGTTTTTCTAAAATTAACTATCTTGAAAGCTACTTATATATGATAGATAAGTAAATAAATATGTTTTTTAATTTTCATAAGTAACTTTAAGGTGACACATTAATTCTTAATTGAGGTAACCGGTCTCACTTGCATTTGAAAGAGATCTTTTTGTTAATAACTTCGATTATCTATGCATGAAAATTACGAAAATAATACTGGCTGAGTCGAATTAGATTTGTTTAAATATGGTTTAAATTAAATATTCAAATGTTTTTCCGAAACAATACAAGCCATAGGTGTAGCCAGACTTTGAGCTAGGGGGGGGGCAAATGATTTAGGGAGGGGCAAAATGATAATTTTTTAAACTTTTAGTCATGATAATAAATTTCCAATAATTTTTGGATTTAGAGGGGGGCAGCCGCCTCTTCCTGCCTCCCCCTGGCTATGCCCATGATACAATCTATGTAAAATACTCTCAAGGGAGGACATTTTAATTTTATGAAAAGATCATATCACAATATTGTAACATTCGCATTTAAATGATTTTTATAATAGTGATCAGCAAGCAATAAAATTAACGGTTCTTTTAAAATTTGAAAGGCAATGAAATGATTATGAATATATATTAGAAGAGTAAATTCACATCTTAAATGGATAATAACGAGTATCATTTGTGCATATAATGTTTGTTTACTTAACACACTGACTAATTAGTTTTTCCAACTATGCAATGTTCATAGAATCGGGTCAAAAATTTATTCCACTTGATAAATTATAGGAAGTCAAACTTCCTATAGAAGTGCTTTAAGTTTTCATAAACTATTTTCATACACAAAAATATGTTAAATTTATTTTCGACATACATTTTATAGGTAAGGAAAATATACATATTGTTGAAGATAAATGAAATAAATAAAAAAGTTAGATATTGTAAATGTATGGAAAACATTGCAGTATTGCTAAAGAATTATAATTTAAAAATAGTAATGCCGATTTTCTGTCTTATAGAAAAGGATTTGCGATTATCATGGCATAGCAAAACAATTAATAATTTTTATGGATTGGGGAATGGGGACCAACGGTTGGAAGAGTGAGTCGCAATGGGGCAAAATATTATAGTATTGTTAAGTTCCGAGTATTTTAAAATTTTTGATGCCTCGACTGAAGAGAGAGGATCTTTGTTTTAATTAGATGGGGCAATGAATTAGGTACATAAGCTAAACAAAGTTTATTTTGCCAAACAGCTACGGTTTGACCATCGGGTCTTTTGTTATCTTCACAGACGCCTGTGGGTTCGATTTGGTAAAATAAAATGAGGCATGGAGAAGGTACCGGGCTTTGTTGCGATTGCAGTGAAGGTAGAGCCCTGCGCGGGCCGTCCGAATTGGGCCAAAAATTATACTTTAATCAGGCCTCGGGCTCGGATCAGGCCTGATGGGTCAACCCGAAGCCCGATCCCGGCCCGAGGCAAAATCTAGCTAAAGGATTTTTTAAAACTGTCGATTAATTCCTTTGTTGAGTAGGCTATTTAGAGGGTAAAAATTTTTTTTATGTTAAATGAAAAGTGCGGGTAGGTATTCTGAATAAAATTTTTAATAAATTTACATTTCAAAAAAGTTGGGCCGGCTAGGGTCTGGCCCGAGCAAAAAAATTTTGGGCTCCGGCAAAATAAAATAAAAGTATCGGGCTGGAGTCAAAATAATTATATTTTGCAGGGCTCTAAGTGAAGGTCATGATGGCTATAGTATATAATATGCAATCAACCTTAATCTTAATATAATTAAAGATTTAACACCTACACTCAAGTGTTATATTTACAATGCTAAATATATGTAATTTTCACTCATGAGTGTTATATGTTATCTGTTGAAAGTCATTTAACGGAACTAATATAGGTCAGATATTATTTAATTACCCCTCTAATTTTGCCTGTAATACAAAAAATATTAAGAAGTTTAATAAAATAATTTACTAGCACTAGTTTAAAAGATTATTTTGCAGTGTATAAAAGTTAATATAAGATTATATGATTAAAAATATGTTATAAACTTTTATTTTACGACGTTTAAGGCCCATTTTTTTTAGTATTTTGCATTTTAATTTAGACTTTTAAGAAAATAAATACGTATTCTAAAGATATATTAGTAAATTAAAGATTTTAGATGACGGTTTTATTTAGGAAATCATTATGAAGTGTGTAATGGATATGTAGTAAGGAAATGTGATATAACCTAAAAGCACATTATATAGTCTTCTTTATTATGTAAATAAAAATCTTATAAGTGGATCCATGAAGTATATATTGCCTTCACAAGTTTATAATTAGGTTGTTCATCCTATAGACTTAATTTATCGCTTATTAACATAAATAAATTAACTCTTTATTTCTCAATTTAACAACTCATAAATTTAAGTTGAAAGGTTCTACATGGATTTTCCGTGGAGCCTTACGTTTATTCAATACCTAGCTCTTACTTTAAGTAACTTATTAATATCTTATAAATGTTTATAATATAATTTTAATATAACTTGACATTGTTTATATATAATTGTCTTTTTGATGTCGATACAACTTTTTATGGATTTTAAATTTAAGGTTATATTATTAGAAAGGAGAAGTAATATTTATACATGGGCGTAGCCAACATTGGAATTAGAGGGGGGGGGCAATAATGATTTAAAAGAGGGGTAAAATGAATATCTTTAAAATTTAGTTACAATTTTAATAAATTTTTGAATTTAAAGGGGGGCAGGCCCCCCTTCATGCCCCCCTTGGCTACGCTTATGTATTTATAATTTCTAGAAGTTAATAAAATCCATAAAAAAAATTCTGATTTATTATATGCTCCGTTCCTCAGGTACGGTAAAGAGTTACAACGATGGTCCCAGTTTCGGGAGATACGCCCACGGCGTGGGTTCATATTGGCCCCCAAACCACGGGCAAGATCTTGATTTATGTCAGCAAAGCTCTTTTTCTCAAACCTCCAATTCTTTAAATCTAAATCTCAATTGCTTAGCCGGAGCCACTTGCGAAGGACCTCAAAGTTGTGAAGCGGGGTTTGCCTGTTGTAAATTTTGGTGTGGTTTCAGGTGTAGCCCCGTATGGGGTGGTGGAATCGAAATTAAGCCTTTGAGTCCTCATCTAGTGCCCCGCCCTAGACCCCCACCCCCTGGTAATTATGATATTATAGGGGGTGGAGGTGGGAAATGGTACCCCCCAGGACCTCCCTCGAAAAAACCACCGCCCGTACGCCCATTTCCACCCATCAAGCCTAAACCGACGCCTCCAGGTATTTTAGGAAAATTAAAATATTAAAGCATATTTGGAATATTTAATGTAATTCACTATTAAATTTCGATCTAGAAACTATAATCTGCATGGGCATAGCAAGGCCGGCTAAATCCACATTTGATGAATAAAATTTTAAAAGTTAGCATTTTGCCCCTCCCTAATTCTTTATTGCCCCACCCCTTCAATATCCAACCCTGATTACGCCCATGACACTCTGTCTAAAATGTGGACTTTTATTAATTGCTATGCAATTTATGGGCTCGTTTTTTGTTGTCCGTCCGTCCGTCCGTCCGTTGTCCGTCTGTCTTCCCTATCTATTTGCATTGGGTATATTAGGTTATCGATTTTTTAAATTAATGCATGAGAAAGAGGTGCCCCACCCCTCATCTCCATCTCCCTCGCTGTGTTATTTTTAAAATTAATGCATAAGAGGTGCCCCACCCCTCATCTCTATCTCCCTCGCTTTCGGGCGGGGTCGGGTTTTAATTGCTATGTTAAATTAATGCATAAGTATATCTATTCGTTTTTGAATTGGGTAACATTGATATTAATTGCTATAATACCCTATGCCCTCCACTACAAGGGCCTATGCCTCTACTGATATGGGTCCCTGTGCCCCTACAAAAGTCTATGCCTCCATTAATGTGGGTTCGAACCCCGGCGAACGTTCTGAATTGCTGGTTCGATTCCCGGAGAGGGCAAATTTTTTTTTATTTTTTAAATTAAATTAATATATTTTTCCTGTTACTACCATTGATAATATGACTTTTTGGCCGTCCGCTTGTTCTATTTTTCATTTTATTATATAATAAACGTAAATAAAAGTTGTTTACTTTTAATTGCTATGCAATTTAACTAGTTTTTAGGTTAGAATCCCGGAGTTTTTTTTGACTCTTATGATTGTTCTTGTTACTATCATTGATAATAAGACTTTTTGGCCGTCCGCTGGCTGCTTACCAATGAAAAAAATGACCATTGGCCAAAATGTGAATCCGAGTTTATTTTTTCGTTTTTTTTTACTATTATGATTGTTCCTGTTACTATTATTGCTTTATGACTTTTTGGCCGTCCGCTGGCTCCTGACCGATGGAAAAAATGACCATTGGCCAAAATGTGAATCGAAATCATTTTTTTCGTTTTTTTTGACTATTATGATTGTTCCTGTTCCTACCATTGCTATTATGACTTTATGGCCGTCCGCTGGCTACTGACCAATGGAATAAAATGACCATTGGCCAAAATGTGATTCGAAAACTTTTTTTTTGTTTTTTTTTGACTATTATGAATTTATATCCACTTTTACCGTGTCCTAGCTGCTGATGGAAAAAAATGACCTTTGGCCAAAATGTGATTCGAAAATTTTTATTTCGTTTTTTTTACTCTTATGAATTTATATCCACTTTTACCGTGTGCTGGCTGCTGACCAATGGAAAAAAATGACCATTGGCCAAAGTGAGCATTAAATTTTTTATTTCCGTTTTTTTGGCTATCATTGACTTATAGAGTATCTGTTGGTACTGACCAATGGAGAAAAAATGACCATTGGCCAAATTTTTGATTTTTTATATTAAAAATTGTTCAAATTCAACAAAAAATTTCTCCCAACAATTCTGCAAATTCTTAACATTGTGATGTTTTATAATATAATGTTTGTTAGACCCATAATCACTAAAGGCCATAAAAACTAATGTAATACGCAACTAGATGCAAACACTAAATCTAACCCTAACCCTTGCCTATATTACATTTTGCCTATAAATGGAAAATTTGTATAAATAATTAATTAATCATTAGGCATTTAATACCCCCCTATAGGCATTCTCGCCCCTTCCCACCTTTCTCGCCCATAAATTGCATAGCAAATATGACACATTTATACGAAGTACAGATGAGTCGTCCCCCCTTCCCTTCCCCTCTTCCCTTCCCTTCCCTTCCCTTCTCCCTCTTCACGAGGGCCGAAGGCCCTCGTTTTTTAATTAACTTTAGATATCTTTTTATTTGTCAAAAATAAGCTGTCTCTTCGTTTTTCAAATTATTATCTGGTTACCTTATTGTATTTTAAATTTAAAATATTTATATAAATTATTCGTTAATAGTGCCATCTAGAAAGTGTAAATGTTATCAGGGAGAATTCGATTGTAACGATGGGAGATATTGTATACCAGATTCTTACGTTTGCAATGGGAAACCCGAATGTCCCAATGGGTTGGATGAAGCTAGAATCTTATGCAGCGGAAGTTAATTTTTATTGCATCTATGTCATTTATTAAATTTATATTATTTCCATCTTAATTTAAAATATATCCATAAGAATTCGGATGATTAACTTAGATATGTTCAAGGAATTATTAGAAGTTAAGGAATTTATCCATAAGAATTAATGATATCGAATATATTGTAAAGGAATATGAAAATTATAGATCAGAGGTCTGATTTGTCTGGAATTTTATGCCCGGAACCGGCCCGGTTCAATTTTTTAACCTCATTGCCCGCCCGAACCCTCTAGGTGTCCACCGGGGTCCTCCCGAAACATTAGAGCTGCCCGAAATGCCCGACCCTAAATATTAAATTTGCCTGTTAGACCCGAAATTTTGCGATCTCAAATTCGTTCAATTGATATTAAAAAATAGGCATTAAATTAATGGCAAATTGAATAAAACAAATATATCAATATTTTATTATCCCGTACAAAATCTAATTTCTTATATTATTTTAAAGTCGAATGATTTTTCCAAATGAAACTTTTGATCTTTAATTTTAATCCTAATAGGTCAAAAAACGTACTATTTGGTCTTTCTAAAATTGCCAGAGTTCCTTTAAAATATTAATATAACTGGCAAAAGCGCTCTAGGTCACAATATTTTAATATATTAATTGCTAATGCATTTAGGTACAAACATGTTAGAACGTTTACAAATCATATAACAGCAAAATATTAATTAAATGCAGCTGATGTCCATGAAAATATTTATGTAACAATTTTTTAATTAAGTTAAAAGTATATATATTTTATAAATAATCTTACAATAAACAAAATCGCTATAAATAAACTTCTTAATGAATAAAATTAGTTTAATTAGTCAATCTGTGCTCTTAGAATTTACCTTTTTGATAAAAAAACAATAATTTATCAATAGACTAAATATAATTTATGGAAATTTTTTTTAATTTAAAGCAAAAAAAGAAAGGTATAGAAATTTAGTAATAGCTTAGCGATAGCAACGAGTGATAAGGGAATTTTAAGGGGGAAGCTTTGTTAAACCAAATAGGATTTGTTAAAAAAAAATTAAATGATAGAATGGAATTTAACACTTGCATGGCATTGTGTCAATTATGGCATGACGCTTTTGTATTATGTATAGACGGCACATGTGAATCACGAACAATGAAAGGGCTACATTTATAAATGTTTCAATCCTTTCCATGAACGTGGCTAGGGATAGGGACTTGATGGAAATAGAGTGGTTCGGGAAAAAATTATAGAAATAACAATGGGACGGATGGCGAAATCAAGTTTCTTAACTCTTTTAGCATTTTCATATACAATCAAATAAAAAAGTAACAAAATAATATATAATCTAAAAAGTTTCATTAAGCCCGAATCCTATCATCGTGCTCGCCCGGGCCCGTCCGAAAACAAAAATTTAGGACAGTTGTCGCAGGTTCGGGTAGCGGGCCGGGCAATCTGGTCTCTGTTATTGATAACGATCGGGATTGAATTATATATGGTAAATTCATAGACTAATAGACTGCTCATTCCCTTTAAAAAAGTGATGCCAATTTTACCGCCATGTTGAACTCATATTTGCAAATTAACTATTTCAACGTAATGGGATTCTATATATACTCTTTATTTATTAAAAAACTTTATTATAATTTTTATATAATTTTAAGTTAAACCTTATATCATATCATAAAAAATGCTTTGTATAAACGATTAAATATTTTTGATTATGTTAAAATAATTAAATTATCTAAATATTTAAAAGAAACATTAAATTAATGAGACAAATTATTATATTTAAAGCGCCATCTATGTATAGTTTTATTTTAGTATACACATTGCAAATTTTTATTTATGCTGCTAGGAGAATGTTATTTTTTAGGGGAAACCTATTAAAATAGCAGATAAGCAAATATTAAATACAAAAAAAGCATAATAATATACACATAAGAGAAAAAAATATATTAGGCTAAATATCTATTTACACTTAGAGAACTTATTAAGAATGTAATAAACTAAATATATTCAATTAATAGATAAGGATTATATACAAAATAGCCATAGACTTAAAAAGCATAATAATATACTTAAAAGAGAAAAAAAATATATTAGTCCATGTAAATATATATATCAATTTAGACTTAGAGAACATATTATGATATTAAATTAAATATACTTTATTAATATATAAGAATTATATACAAAATAGCCATAGACTTAAAAAGCATAATAATGTACCTAAAAGAGAAAAAAAATATAGTAGTCTATGTATATATATATATCAATTTAGACTTAGAGAACATATTATGATAATAGATAAGCTTGAATTAAATACAAAAAAGATACATAATATATACAAAATAGAAAGACAAATATATTTGGTTAAAAAAGAGAGTTTATTGATATATTCACCTGAGTTAGGATAGAATATCATTGGAAAGAAGAAAATGTCTTGATAGAATTAACAATTGTTATTTTTTCGAAGAAAACATTTAAAAAAGGCTGCTTTCCCATGTATGTCATTTTCTAACGTAACATTTTGCATTAATGACTCCATCTATCAAGTTTATAACATATCAAAGAATAAAATGTAAACTTACCTTCATATGCCTTCATATGTTCAAGATGGCGGTAATTTTATGATCAAATTTTTCATATGTATGCATGCTCAATGAGCAGTCTATTTAGTCTATGGGTAAATTAAAAAATTAAGGCCGGAGGAGAGGACGTGCATAAAAAGCACACAATCGAACAACAGAAAGTTATGTGTGTGTTAAAACCCATGATTTTTACCAACTCGGCTTTGGCTCACAATATTAAAACATGTAATTTTAGTAATAATCTTATCTGTTTAAAAAATATAAAATTAAAAGTTATATAATAAATTGAACTATTCATTTTTCATGTATTCACACATATGACATAAATTAAGAAAACTTCCCATTCCCTCAACCTAAGCCTGAGCCCCCAAGGCCACCACCCAGCCCTAAGCCCGGTCATTGTTTATTGGGTCAATTTAAATGTTTCGACGGCAGCTGTATTCCTGAATGGGCCATTTGCGATGGAAAATTTGATTGCGTTTCTGGAGACGATGAATCTCCCAGTAGATGTCCTGAAAAAGGTTAAACCTATTAAGTCTATATAAATTTATTACTTACGAATGGCTTTTAAATTCGAAAAATTAATAATATATTGATTTTAAAATTTTTGCCATATGTCTATATATTCTTTATATATCTTTGAATAAGTATAAGTGTTTGATTCAATCGGTACATATATATTTCATCTTAGTCAGCGAAAATAAAAAAAGTAGTAATCTGTATATATAAGGTTGTAGAGGCTACGAATTAAATTAAACGCGCTAATTGGAATCAAAAACCTTCTTTCGCACGCTACTTTCCCTTGACCCCATCTAGGCGAATTCTAACACGTTACTTTATTTAATAGCCCCTCGCTTGTACTTAACCATCACGTTATTTTTATTTTAATAGCCCCTCGCTTGTACTTAACCATCACGTTATTTTTATTTTAATAGCCCCTCGCTTGTACTTAACCATCACGTTATTTTTTATTTTAATAGCCCCTCGCTTGTATTCAACCATCGCCTGATTATTCAAATGATAATGGGCTCGCGCAGCTACATAAGCACAACCTTTAAAACTAACAGGATCATTATTCATTTTTTTGCATATACTTTACACTACCAATTAACTCGATTACTAAAGTATCTCTTCTAATTAAATGAAATAACCACTTCATTTGATGACAAAATGTCCACGCAACCATCTGATATGGAGGTTAAAAGCGAAAATGCCACATATTTTAAACTGCCACAGTTTAACAATATAAACCCCCCTCATGGTTCATCCAAATACAGGCTCTTTTCTTGGTAAGAAAGATAAAAAGCGAAGCTACCAAAGTTGGGTACTTAATAGAAGCCTTGCCACTGGAAATAACCATCGAAATTCAAGACATCCTACAAAATATGCCCGACATTTTACCCTATACATTCATGAAAGCAGCCATCATTGACCGCACTAGCCAATCCGATTCTGCTAGACTTCGTGCTTTTCTCACAACTGTCGAATTAGGAGATCGCACCCCATCCCAGCTTCTGCGTTTCATGAAAAATCTTCTGGGAACGAATTCCATGGATGAACGAGTTCTTAAAGAACTTTGGTTAGAAAAACTTCCAAAAAACATGACCGGCATTGTGGCAATTGTTTCTGACGAGCAGTCCCTCTCCAAATTGGCCGAAACTGCGGACAAAATTGTAGAGACCTACCACAACTCCACATGTTCAATTGTAAATGTAGTCACGGAAGATGAATCGACTCGGCTCAGGGAGATTATTGCAAAACTCACACAGGAGGTACAAAATTTAAAAATCTCAATCAATAGGCCACGTGATCGTTCCAACTCGAGACGCCGCAATCCCTCTACCGTTCGCCACCCTAGCGCGCATATTCAACCAAATATACTTTGTTGGTACCATTACCGCGTTAAAGACAAGGCACTCAAATGCGTGCAACCTTGCGCATTTAACCCCCCCCCCCCTCGACAAACTAGTAGACCACCCAGGGATGGCGACGCCTGGACTTGGTCTAAAACTTAGTCGCTTATTTTACATATTCGACAAATCCACGGGTCAGCGATTTCTCATTGACACAGGCGCGGAGATTTCCGTTATTCCGCCTTCTCGAGACCATTCCTTGACTCCTTCATATGTGCAACTTCAGGCCGCCAATTCTACCCCTATCAAAACATATGGCCAAAAGCTTTTCACTTTGGACCTCGGCCTACGCAAAGAATTTAGATGGATTTTTACAATAGCAGACGTTAAACAGCCAATCATCGGAGCCGATTTTTAATCCCTACCATCTAGTAGTTGATATAAAAAAGAATCAGCTCTTCGACACTCAAACGACATTAACATCTGCAGGCAAGGCTACACTCGCTACGTCAATCAACATACAAGTTGGGATAATTGGCACCTCCCCTATCAAATCACTACTTCAGAATGCCTCCATAGTGTCCCCTTCTGATTATAAGGCTCAAGTAACTCATAGCACTCAACACCATATCCACACCAACGGCCCCCCGGTTCGCTCAAAACCAAGGAGACTCTTCCCGGACATTAAGATTGCCCGAGAAGAATTTACTCACATGCTCGAACTTGGTATAATCCGTCCCTCTAACAGTGACTGGTCCTCACCCCTGCACATGGTACCCAAGAAGGCCGCGGGAGATTGGAGACCTTGTGGCGACTATCGCATGCTCAACAGTCGTACAATTCCCGACTGTTATCCCCTTCCCCACCTCCATGATTTTGCGCTGACCCTTTGCAATAAAACGGTATTCTCAAAGATCGACTTAGTCAGGGCATACCACCAAATTCCAATGGCCCCCGAGAATATTTCTAAAACCGCCATCACAACCCCGTTCGGTCTTTTTGAATTTCTTCGCATGCCATTTGGCCTTCGCAACGCTGCCCAGACGTTTCAACGCTTTATGGACCAAGTTTTTAGAGAACTTGACTTTGTTTTTGTTTACCTTGACGACGGACTCATCGCGAGTTCTTCCATTGATGAACACCACAATCATATTAAACTGGTTTTTGAAAGACTCAAGTCTTTCGGTATTAAAATCAGTCAGGATAAATGCGTATGGTGCCAAAACGAAATTAATTTTTTGGGACACAAAATCACCCCTCAAGGTTTGTCACCCCTTCAGGACAAGGTGGAAGCAATCCTCAATTTCCCACAGCCTACTTCGATGACTCAGTTGAGACGCTTCTTAGGGATGATTAATTTTTATAGACGGTTATTCCGATGTGTGCCGATTTACTCAAACCTCTCACCGATTTGCTCGACGGTTCAAAGAAGACAATTTCCTGCACCCCGGAAGCTTCGACTGCTTTCAACAACGCCAAACTCGCTTTAAGCAATGTCGTGCCTCTCTCCCATCTTCAAAAAGACGCTCAACTCTCAATCACCACCGACGCCTCCAACTCAGCTGTAGGAGCCGTATTACATTAAACAACTAACGGTAATACGCTGCCTTTGGCCTTTTTTTCCCAAAAGCTAACAAAAACTCAACAACGTAACAGTGCATTCGGTCGCGAATTATTAGCAATATATTTAACAATCCGCCATTACTGCCATTTTTTAGAAGGTCATGAATTCACTATTTATACAGACCACAAGCCACTAACTTATGCTTTCAGTACACCTATGGACAAATACTCCCCGCGGGAGATTAGACAGTTAGACTATATTTCGCAATATACTACCGATCTCCAATATATAGCTGGCAAATCAAATGTAGTCGCTGACACCCTCTCAAGGTATGAAATTGATTCCGTTGATTTTAAAGACAGGCCCCTAGTAGAAAGGTTAGCTTTGGCTCAGATGGAAGAAAAGTCGGCATTTCAGGACCTAAAGTCCCTAAAATTAACGCAACTTCCTATACCTGGCTCTGATTTGACCTTGCAATGCGACATGTCCACAACCTCACCTCGACCACTCGTTCCAACTTCAGACGCGTAATTTTTGATAACTTCCACAACTTATCACACCCTGGTACGCGTGCAACACTTAAGCTGATTTCACGTCGATATGTTTGGCCCTCCATCAATATGGAAGTAAGGAAATGGGCCAAATCATGCGTTGCTTGTCAAAAATCGAAGATTCATCGTCACATAAAAGCCCCTTTAGGCACATATGCTGAACCTGACGCTCGATTTAGCCACATCCACGTCGATCTCGTTGGTCCATTATCACCATCGAATGGATATACCCACTTACTCACCATTATTGACCGTTTCACACGATGGCCTGTCGCCATGCCGATCTGTGACACCTCAGCCCAAACGGTTGCAAAAGCTCTGATCAAGTATTGGATAGCTGACCTCGGAGTACCATCAAGCCTCACAACAGATAGAGGTCCCCAGTTTGAGTCCCAATTATTTCGGAATCTCACGCAACTCCTTGGTGTAAATCACATCACAACCACAGCCTATCATCCACAAGCCAACGGCATGATTGAGAGATTTCATCGACAGTTGAAAAGTTCCTTGATGGCACAAGGTGACACAAACAAATGGGATGAGCTCTTACCATTAATTTTGCTTGGCATTCGAACCACAATCAAGGAAGACTTAGGTTGCACTCCAGCCGAATTAGTTTATGGCACCACACTTAGACTTCCCGGCAAATTTTTCACGAACTCAAGAACACCTCATAACGCCTCCGAATTTATTAAATGCCTAAAACAACATTTTTATCTTTTACCTTTTAAAAAAGTCAGGACACAATTGACAAATGCGAGTACAACTTCACTTCTTAGGGACTGTAAATACGTTTTTATCCGTAATAATTTCGTTCAAAAAAGTTTGGTGCCACCATATGACGGCCCGTTCAGAGTAAAGTCCAAACATGCTAAATATTTCATGATTGAAAAAACGGAAAAGCTGACTCAGTTTCGATCGAGCGATTGAAACCTGCATATTTAGATACTTCAACTCGCCGCTTACGGATACCGAAAATGTAAATCCACCCAAAGTTTGTCCCTCTGACGACATCGCCGGACCAGCTAACTCCGACCCAGACCTAACAAAATCAAAAGAAAACCCATACATCACATCGAGAGGAAGGCACGTGCATTGGCGCTATAAACTACTACACTAGCTACAACTCTCCGAGTGGAGCCCCGAGGATAGTTGTAGAGACTACGAATTAAATTAAACGCGCTAATTGGAATCAAAAACCTTCTTTCGCACGCTACTTTCACCTTGACCCCGTCTAGGCGAATTCTAACACGTTACTTTATTTAATAGCCCCTCGCTTGTACTTAACCATCACGTTATTTTTATTTTAATAGCCCCTCGCTTGTATTCAACCATCGCCTGATTATTCAAATGATAATGGGCTCGCGCAGCTACATAAGCACAACCTTTAAAACTAACAGGATCATTATTCATTTTTTTGGATATACTTTACACTACCAATAAACTCGATTACTAAAGTATCTCTACTAATTAAATGAAATAACCACTTCAAAGTAAAGTCTATGTATGTGTGTATGTATGTGGATAAGGGCTAAATTCTGAAACTACCGGCCCGATTCGCGCTAAAATTTAGCCGTAGATGCCCAGGGCGGCCAGGGGTAAAATAGCTTTTTCAGAACCCTAAAATTCCTTTTAGTTTTAAAATATCGGACATTTCCAGGCCAGTTTCATTTATAGCATCATATACAATAATGACGTCATACATACAAGGCTGAAGTTTTCTCGAATTTTATTATATGAAAGAATATTGTATTTTTAGCAAAACAACGTTTGCCGGGTCAGCTAGTTAAACATAAAACTACTTTATAATGTAAAATAATTTTGTTAATTTAGTTAAACCACAATGTTTTCCTAACGAATTTAAATGCGGAGATGGTTCGTGTATTGCCAAGGAATTAGTCTGCAATGACAGACCCGATTGCCCTAGGGGCTATGATGAATCCCCTGAGATTTGCCGAAATATTAGTAATGTCGCTTTTCATAAATTTATGATTTAATCAATTTTTTCTTTATCAGCTGCTATAGCCAGTAACAATTACTAAAAATTAACAGAAATTAGTTTAATGCGCTAGATTTTATTAACTATATTTTTTCCGCTAGAGAGTCCGCATATAATAATAGACATCTAACCATTGAAATAAAATTTTTTAAAAATTTATATTATTATCTAATTTAATGATGATATAATTTATTTGAATTTCTTAAGAACCCAAACCCGATGAGTGTTCGGGAGGTTTCAAATGTCGGAGTGGAGAGTGCATAGCTTATGATAAAAAATGTGATTGTTACAATGATTGTCGCGATGGATCGGATGAAGACAAATCTTTATGTCAAAGAGGTTAGAAAACCGGGCCATAATAAAACCAAGTTGAAACTTTTTTGAATCTAATTTATAATAACTAAGCCAAAATTTATAAATGCGATTATATAATCTCAATGGTATATGCTAGCCATGGGCGTAGCCATTGGGATTAGTTTGTATTTAGAGGGGGCCAGCCACCCTTCCCTACCCCCCCCCCCCCCCCCCCCCTTCTACGTCCATGACGCTAGCATATCTTTTAACATGAGTTTGAATTCATTACCATTATTAGAAATAGTACATAACCTTTCGAATATATTAGTTAATCATGTCTGTAGTACATTATAATAGTTTTTAATATTAGGTGATATATATCCTAAGTGTCCAGATATCAGACCACCTTCAGGAAAGTTTTGGTAAAAAAATCTTAAGCTGAAACAGCGAAGTCATTAAAGCAATCCAAACAAATTTCAAAATAGTCATGGTATCTATACAAATTTATGTGTCATGAATTATATGTCCATTTTTACATCTATGCTATAAATAATTAATAAACTAAATCAATCAGAATCCACAGTGTTAATCTAAAGTATTATGTTAAATGAAAGTATTGACGTTTGTTATAAACAACGCTACTCAACACATTTAGAATTGCAACACATTTTTAGATGCAAAATTTATTGTGTTATAAATGGGTTGTAAAACAGTTGATATTATGTATATGTGGGCGTAATAAAATTGCCTTCAAGTCATACTTCTAATCACAGTTAGGACATGCAATTTATGATTTGAGAATGTGTATACTAGATCAAGAAGTATACTTCCACGCCAACTCTGATTTTCATTGTCATTAAGCACTGTATCATTACATGACTAATGTAATTAAAAATAAATTAGTACTTTACTTTTCTGTTATAATATTAAATAATGCTGATATAACTTACTATTACTTTGCCTTCAGCAAAAAGTTGGTTATTTGCAAAATCTTCGACGTATCCCTTCACATGTGTTACTAAGATAGGCATATTTATAGGCTTATTAATTTAATTATAAAATATTACCTTCTTCGACGGTGCCGTCTATGTAAAATATTTTATATTTGTAACATGATATAAAACTTTATATAAAATGAAAACAATCTTTAATTTTTTTTATTTAATTTAATAATGAACTTAAAACTCTTGCGAATTGCTTGACATATCACAAAATTAACTTTAATTAGTGAAACATATTATGTTTTTGAGCGAGTACTTTATAACAGTTTCTAAACAATTGCAATTCTGTCCATGAGACTTTTTATTATAGTTGCTCCCATAGCATTTATAATTCACGTCTAATTAAATAAATTCCTCCTCCCCCCCCCCCTATATCATGATGTCTATTTATAAGATTTCATATAATCTTTGTCGTATTTCAAACTTTCTTTCTTGATTTATCTTAAAAGGAAACAAGATATATAAAAACAAAGTAACTTTTCTTTAAGTTCTGCAAGTTTAATAAATTTAAAGATTGCGATAGTACTCTACGATACGACGCCTAATAGTAGCAAGACATATTAAAAAAAAAAATTCACTTTTATTAGTTAAATAACATTTTACTTCCGATTTATCATTTCATAGTATTGATTAACCCTCTAATTTCTATTCCATATAAACATTAACAATCTATTAAGTTTTCACTTATGGATTTGATTCAAAAAATAATAATAAATAAAAGCTAGGCTCACTATTGTTAAACAAAATATCATTTAAGCACTTTAAATTATTAACATAATAAATATTTGCTTTTTATGGCTTTATTCCACTAGAAATGCGTTAAAAGGTAAAAATTACTTTCATATTTTTCACGTTGAAACAAATGTATTGTTGTATAATTATCGAAAGGCCTGATAGAAAAAACATATATATGCCTTAAAAAATTGATATTTTTAAAAATGATTAAGGGAATAAAAAGGGCATTCTAAAAACAATACAAACTATTGGTATAATTTATGTTAATATACATAATATTATAAACAAACTAAACCTGGCAATTTTGGCAGGTAAAAAAATTTATGCAAGAACTAGCAAGTAAATAAAACTAGTTAAAACTGTTATCTCAAAAACCCTTGAAGGTCGTTTTAAATGATGGATCAAATTTTAACCATAAGTTTGGGGTGTTTGAAAACGTCCAATACATGCCTACTACATTGAACCTGATTAACGGAACTAGTGTTGTAAGAACGGGCGGGTTTTGTTTAATCGAGTTTAGGTTTTAGTCGATTAAACAGCGACTAAGAAAAACAGACTATAAAACCTTTGGTGTGTCTATGTTTAGTCGGCCAAAACCAAAGGTCAACCAAACAAAACCCGGCCATATTTACAGCACCAAACACGATAATTTGGGTATATAATAAAAATTGGAAGGTTCACATCTTAGTGAAATTAATTTAACAATCATAAAAGAGCCATTATTTTTATATATTTAGTTTGCAATCGACTTAATATACCAGCACTTATTCCATTGCTCAGTCGCATTATTCATGGACGTTTCATTGTTGCACGTCTATAAAAGAAATTATTTTAATATAATTAATTGTAAATAAAGTAGTATAGAGGCAGGATAAAAAAACGAGGGGATGGGAATACAATAAATTTATAATTAATTATAAAATTGATCAACGATGTGTTTATAGTCAATTTAAGCTGAAGTTAAATATTATAGTATTATTGTCGAAGCTAATAATCATAAAGCATTATATTTGAAAAGTTTGAATAATTTTTATTCAACAAGTGGGCTTTTAAAATTTTGTTTTTGACCTCTGATTAAGGCGTAACACGTCGTAATATTTAAAATAACTGTGTTAAATTTTAATCATTACTAATGTTATCATAATCTTTGAGTCTATTAAATTAATCTTTTAAAACCAGTCTGGTATTACATTTACTTCCCTTATAGACTTTTGATCGTGATATTTTTTGTAATTGGGATTAAAAATCGTAAAATTGATAGGTTAAAGTCGTAGCATAATTAAGGTCGAATATATCTTTCTTAGCACATCCACTTTTCTTCTCGACAGAGATAGATTTTCCCCTGAAAGAGATTAACTTTTCAATATATTATGCATACTTTTAATTCTCGGGCATAGTCCTGGTACTATATTGATAATGTTGCGTAATATCTTGATTGGATTAATGCAACCTTTTGCATAATTATTATAGTTGAAGAGCAAAATATTTTTAATTACCAGTACAAGATCTCCCACAATTTATGCCATTCATCACCGATATTTTGCCATGAAATTTGCATTGCTCACCAATTTTTTCTCGAATTTCGCAAAGTTTGGTATTTATCACTAAAAGAATATATTGCATCATACTTTACAATTTATTGGCTTACATAAGATGTAAGTTACATACCGAATATATTATATTTGAAACTAATTAATATATTGCGGTTTGTTGATATTTTATAGTAACTCCATATAGAAGTGCCGCAATTAAATTAAAAGTTAACTCCATGTTTATTGTTGTCATCTTCAAATTATCATCAAAATTATATTGTATACAATTTTTGGGTTGTGTAGAGAGGTAATTTGGAGTGCGAAGTGCCTCAGGGAATATGTTATTTACCGATGTGTTGTCAATCAAATCATCGTTAATTAGTTATATGCGGAATGTATTATATACGTGGGATATACACGTTTTTACTCACTTTCTATTATTGTATCGCTCCGAAACCTGTCTGTAGTAAATAAAGATCCCCAACCCCAATATTTGCGACGTAAAGGATAAGCTTACGCGGGAATGCAGAAATATAAAACAACGGCTAACATCGACGCTTTTATAACACAATTTGAGCTATTCCTAAGGAGCAATAAGACGGAGACAGATGAGCAAAAAGCAGCTCTATTATTAACCAGCCTTGATGGGGAGGCATTCCAATTAATACTAGAGGATTATAGACCGCAAGAGTTGACAGGAATTACATATGAAGAAGCTAAAATCGGTTAAAAAATTATTCCAAAGGAATTCATGCGCGAGGGCAAAGAGGTATGAATTCTCAAAGGTCCGACAAGGCCAGGGAGAGACGATAGACACGTACGCTGATAGACTCAAGGCCGGAGCTAACAGCTGCAACTTCGGAAACGAAGAATTGCAGAACAGAATCGTCGACCAATTCATTATAGGATTGCGCGATAGAAGCTTACAGGCGAGACTGTTGGCAGAAAATGACATCAAATGGGACCGCCTACGAGAGCTGGCGTTAACGGCCGAGACGATACACGGGGAATTAAGCACTTTGCAAGACGGGTCCGAAGAGGCGTGGAGCGTAGTGGCGGGACGAGATGCGTGGCCTGGGCCGGTCCGAATTCCCAGGTTAAAACATGCTTTAGATGTGTTAACTGTAGATATATATATTAATAACGAATTATTCCAATGCATCTTCGATACCGGCGCCACGGTATCGATAATACCGGCGCGAAGATGGGCGAAGGAGATCCCACGCAACAAAGAGCCCGTACCGACGGTGTACGCGTACGGCCACGAGGAAATAAAGATCGTAGCCAAGGTGCAAGCTGATGTCCGAATGGGGGACACGAGGAAACAGCTGTCGTTATTAATAGCAGACGTAGCTGGGCCGCCGTTGTGAGGGATCGATTGGATCCAAGAATTTGAGCCCGAAATTTGGCGACGAATTCGTTGGAACTCCAGAGCTGCGGCGGAAAGGTTCGCGGTAAATTATGTAGAAAGACCGAAGGATTCCAGGTCCGCCATCCGGCACGTGATGAAGCAATGGGAGGGCCAGCTAAACGAATTTTCAAAAGCAGTCAAGGGAATAACGGTGGAAGTACCGTTAAAAGAGGGCATAGATCCCGTATATCCCCGCACGAAGGGTGCCGATGGCGTGGAAGAAAGAAGTAGAAGAAGAGCTGGACAAATGGGTCAGAGACGGGGTGATAGAACCGATCGATTTCTCACGATGGGCCAGTCCAGTGGTACCCGTGAAAAAAAGCGATGGGCCTCTTCGTTTATGTATTGATTACCGGTTTACTATAAACAAATACGCTCAAAGATTGTTGTACCCCTTACCCAAAATCGACGATTTGTTAAATAAACTCGATAACGCGTGTTGTTTTACTAAGCTGGACCTAACGAAAGCATACTTACAACTCGAATTAGGTCCAGAAACGAGCCAACGATTGACTATCTCCACGCACAAGGGCCTATTTAAAGTTAACCGAATGCCTTTTGGCTTAAATTGCGCCGCGGCGATTTTCCAAAAAACAATGGATCAGATATTAGGAGGCATGGAGGGGGTAGCGGTATATACTAATCGCGGAGGAAACGGAAGAAATCCACAACGAGCGGTTACTCAAAGTACTAGAAACGTTACAAAAATGGGGTTTCGTGCCAAATATTTCCAAGAGCATCTTGTGGGCGAAGGAAGTTTTGGGATATGTAATAAGTAACAAGGGAATTCAAATCAACGACAATAAAGCCGAACTGGTCAAGCAGTGGAAAAATTTAACAAACAAAAATGAAATAAAATCGTTCCTGGGGTTAACAGCATATTTTTCAAAGTTTATTAAGCACTACGCCAAAATCGTGCACCCGATTCAGAAACTCATGAAAAAAACGTGCTGTACCACTGGGGTGGAGAACAGACGCATTCGAAGCCATCAAGTCCGCGCTTACTAAAGCCCCCGTACTGGCATACTTTAATGGAGATTGGGAGACTGGCCTGGTCGTAGACGCCTCTGGTACAGGGTTAGGGGCCATCTTACAGCAACGAGCACCAGGGGAGAATTGGAGAGTGGTGGCCTATGTTTCAAGAGCGTTAAACGATAGCGAAAGCCGGTGACGATCGAACGAGAGGCCCTTGCGGTGGTTTACGGACTAAAAAAGTTCAATGAATATATACAAGGACGAAGCGTTACAATCATGACGGATCATAGACCCCTAGTATATATACTCTATAAGAGCAAAAGGGGCAAGGAACAATGGTCACCACGTCTAACTAGGTGGGCCCTCATGGTATCAGGCTACACGACCAAGTTTGTGTACAACAAGGGATCCGAAAACGCGGCAGATTTCTTGTCTAGAAAACCGAACGAAAACGCGTATCAGGTTAGCGAGGAAATGCCAGAAGACTCTACGAATCCGTTTATATCATTGGACGTAGTAAGACAGCACACCTTGGACGACCCGGGGCTGCGACAATTAAAAGAGTTGATTAGAGGTAAACAAAACACAATGGTCGCGTATGGGCTAAAACGCTCCTACGAAAAACACCTGCCAAAGTTACACGAAGCCAAAAGCATAATATTTTACAAAGGACGACGAATATTAATTCCGGCTAAGTTACGAGGAGTGGTACTCCAATTAAATAGGGGCCACGTGGGTATCAAGCGGAAGCAAAGAAGTGGCGGAACCGTATATATGGTGGCCTACTCTCGACGATGACTTATTGAGCGTAGCGAAAGGGTGCCGGAATTGCAAATCACTGCCGCGGCGGCGAAGAAGGCACCGTTGATAGAGTGTCAACCTAGCCATAAACCGTGGGTTCAAGTACATATCGATATCATGGGTCCTCTCAAGGGTAAGTCATACCTGGTGATGGTGGACAATAGCTCGAAATGGGTAGAAGTGTTTAAATTAGATGACACCACAGCGACCACCATTATAAAAAAACTTGCCGAAACGTTTGCTAGATTTGGAAATCCGCCATGGTTAATATCAGATAACGGCCCGCAATTCAAAGGGCAGGAATTACTGAATTTTTGCAAGATGAGAGGGAATTATCAGCGATGGACAGCTCCTTACCATCCTGCGTCTAACGGTCTGGCAGAAAGATATGTACGATTAATTAAAGAAGCCATTATTAGAAACGAGTCGGAAGTAGGGCTAAGTAGATTTTTAGAAAACTACAGATCTACAAAACACCCCACAACCAATAAAAGCCCAGCAGAGGTCATGCTAAAAAGGCGTATGCGAACCGAATGGGAGGTATTGAGGGAAACCGTACCACAACAATGGGTAGAGACCGGGAACCCGCGGGTGTTCAACGTAGGAGACTTGGTTTGGGTACGTATGTTTTTAGGACCAAGCAAATGCGTAGAAGGCACGATAAAAGCCAAGCACGGTAGTCGGTCCTACGATGTATGGGCATAGGGAAGAAAACACCACCGACACGTGGATCAAATAAGGAAACGGAAAATCTTGGATTGGACCACACTGGGACAAGAAAACGGGTGGCCGCAAAGGATATCATCAGAAAGGGAAGCGGGAACAAGTGCTATAAGGGAACAAATGCAAAACCAGTCAGGAACGCCTAGAGAAGAACCTAGATACCCGCAGCGTAGTCGAAAACCGCCAGCATTCCTTAAGGATTTTGTCTGTGAAAAGGGAGGAACTGTAGAGAGGTAATTGGAGTGCGAAGTGCCTCAGGGGATATGTTATTTACCGATGTGTTGTCAATCAAATCATCGTTAATTGGTTATATGCGGAATGTATTATATACGTGGGATATACACGTTTTTACTCACTTTCTATTATTGTATCGCTCCGAAACCTGTCTGTAGTAAATAAAGATCCCCAACCCCAATATTTGCGACGTAAAGGATAAGCTTACGCGGGAATGCAGAAATATAAAACAACGGCTAACATCGACGCTTTTATAACACAATTTGAGCTATTCCTAAGGAGCAATAAGACGGAGACAGATGAGCAAAAAGCAGCTCTATTATTAACCAGCCTTGATGGGGAGGCATTCCAATTAATACTAGAGGATTATAGACCGCAAGAGTTGACAGGAATTACATATGAAGAAGCTAAAATCGGTTAAAAAATTATTCCAAAGGAATTCATGCGCGAGGGCAAAGAGGTATGAATTCTCAAAGGTCCGACAAGGCCAGGGAGAGACGATAGACACGTACGCTGATAGACTCAAGGCCGGAGCTAACAGCTGCAACTTCGGAAACGAAGAATTGCAGAACAGAATCGTCGACAAATTCATTATAGGATTGCGCGATAGAAGCTTACAGGCGAGACTGTTGGCAGAAAATGACATCAAATGGGACCGCCTACGAGAGCTGGCGTTAACGGCCGAGACGATACACGGGGAATTAAGCACTTTGCAAGACGGGTCCGAAGAGGCGTGGAGCGTAGTGGCGGGACGAGATGCGTGGCCTGGGCCGGTCCGAATTCCCAGGTTAAAACATGCTTTAGATGTGTTAACTGTAGATATATATATTAATAACGAATTATTCCAATGCATCTTCGATACCGGCGCCACGGTATCGATAATACCGGCGCGAAGATGGGCGAAGGAGATCCCACGCAACAAAGAGCCCGTACCGACGGTGTACGCGTACGGCCACGAGGAAATAAAGATCGTAGCCAAGGTGCAAGCTGATGTCCGAATGGGGGACACGAGGAAACAGCTGTCGTTATTAATAGCAGACGTAGCTGGGCCGCCGTTGTAGGGATCGATTGGATCCAAGAATTTGAGCCCGAAATTTGGCGACGAATTCGTTGGAACTCCAGAGCTGCGGCGGAAAGGTTCGCGGTAAATTATGTAGAAAGACCGAAGGATTCCAGGTCCGCCATCCGGCACGTGATGAAGCAATGGGAGGGCCAGCTAAACGAATTTTCAAAAGCAGTCAAGGGAATAACGGTGGAAGTACCGTTAAAAGAGGGCATAGATCCCGTATTTATCCCCGCACGAAGGGTGCCGATGGCGTGGAAGAAAGAAGTAGAAGAAGAGCTGGACAAATGGGTCAGAGACGGGGTGATAGAACCGATCGATTTCTCACGATGGGCCAGTCCAGTGGTACCCGTGAAAAAAAGCGATGGGCCTCTTCGTTTATGTATTAATTACCGGTTTACTATAAACAAATACGCTCAAAGATTGTTGTACCCCTTACCCAAAATCGACGATTTGTTAAATAAACTCGATAACGCGTGTTGTTTTACTAAGCTGGACCTAACGAAAGCATACTTACAACTCGAATTAGGTCCAGAAACGAGCCAACGATTGACTATCTCCACGCACAAGGGCCTATTTAAAGTTAACCGAATGCCTTTTGGCTTAAATTGCGCCGCGGCGATTTTCCAAAAAACAATGGATCAGATATTAGGAGGCATGGAGGGGGTAGCGGTATATACTAATCGCGGAGGAAACGGAAGAAATCCACAACGAGCGGTTACTCAAAGTACTAGAAACGTTACAAAAATGGGGTTTCGTGCCAAATATTTCCAAGAGCATCTTGTGGGCGAAGGAAGTTTTGGGATATGTAATAAGTAACAAGGGAATTCAAATCAACGACAATAAAGCCGAACTGGTCAAGCAGTGGAAAAATTTAACAAACAAAAATGAAATAAAATCGTTCCTGGGGTTAACAGCATATTTTTCAAAGTTTATTAAGCACTACGCCAAAATCGTGCACCCGATTCAGAAACTCATGAAAAAAACGTGCTGTACCACTGGGGTGGAGAACAGACGCATTCGAAGCCATCAAGTCCGCGCTTACTAAAGCCCCCGTACTGGCATACTTTAATGGAGATTGGGAGACTGGCCTGGTCGTAGACGCCTCTGGTACAGGGTTAGGGGCCATCTTACAGCAACGAGCACCAGGGGAGAATTGGAGAGTGGTGGCCTATGTTTCAAGAGCGTTAAACGATAGCGAAAGCCGGTGACGATCGAACGAGAGGCCCTTGCGGTGGTTTACGGACTAAAAAAGTTCAATGAATATATACAAGGACGAAGCGTTACAATCATGACGGATCATAGACCCCTAGTATATATACTCGATAAGAGCAAAAGGGGCAAGGAACAATGGTCACCACGTCTAACTAGGTGGGCGCTCATGGTATCAGGCTACACGACCAAGTTTGTGTACAACAAGGGATCCGAAAACGCGGCAGATTTCTTGTCTAGAAAACCGAACGAAAACGCGTATCAGGTTAGCGAGGAAATGCCAGAAGACTCTACGAATCCGTTTATATCATTGGACGTAGTAAGACAGCACACCTTGGACGACCCGGGGCTGCGACAATTAAAAGAGTTGATTAGAGGTAAACAAAACACAATGGTCGCGTATGGGCTAAAACGCTCCTACGAAAAACACCTGCCAAAGTTACACGAAGCCAAAAGCATAATATTTTACAAAGGACGACGAATATTAATTCCGGCTAAGTTACGAGGAGTGGTACTCCAATTAAATAGGGGCCACGTGGGTATCAAGCGGAAGCAAAGAAGTGGCGGAACCGTATATATGGTGGCTTACTCTCGACGATGACTTATTGAGCGTAGCGAAAGGGTGCCGGAATTGCAAATCACTGCCGCGGCGGCGAAGAAGGCACCGTTGATAGAGTGTCAACCTAGCCATAAACCGTGGGTTCAAGTACATATCGATATCATGGGTCCTCTCAAGGGTAAGTCATACCTGGTGATGGTGGACAATAGCTCGAAATGGGTAGAAGTGTTTAAATTAGATGACACCACAGCGACCACCATTATAAAAAAACTTGCCGAAACGTTTGCTAGATTTGGAAATCCGCCATGGTTAATATCAGATAACGGCCCGCAATTCAAAGGGCAGGAATTACTGAATTTTTGCAAGATGAGAGGGAATTATCAGCGATGGACAGCTCCTTACCATCCTGCGTCTAACGGTCTGGCAGAAAGATATGTACGATTAATTAAAGAAGCCATTATTAGAAACGAGTCGGAAGTAGGGCTAAGTAGATTTTTAGAAAACTACAGATCTACAAAACACCCCACAACCAATAAAAGCCCAGCAGAGGTGATGCTAAAAAGGCGTATGCGAACCGAATGGGAGGTATTGAGGGAAACCGTACCACAACAATGGGTAGAGACCGGGAACCCGCGGGTGTTCAACGTAGGAGACTTGGTTTGGGTACGTATGTTTTTAGGACGAAGCAAATGCGTAGAAGGCACGATAAAAGCCAAGCACGGTAGTCGGTCCTACGATGTATGGGCACAGGGAAGAAAACACCACCGACACGTGGATCAAATAAGGAAACGGAAAATCTTGGATTGGACCACACTGGGACAAGAAAACGGGTGGCCGCAAAGGATATCATCAGAAAGGGAAGCGGGAACAAGTGCTATAAGGGAACAAATGCAAAACCAGTCAGGAACGCCTAGAGAAGAACCTAGATACCCGCAGCGTAGTCGAAAACCGCCAGCATTCCTTAAGGATTTTGTCTGTGAAAAGGGAGGAACTGTAGAGAGGTAATTGGAGTGCGAAGTGCCTCAGGGGATATGTTATTTACCGATGTGTTGTCAATCAAATCATCGTTAATTGGTTATATGCGGAATGTATTATATACGTGGGATATACACGTTTTTACTCACTTTCTATTATTGTATCTCTTTGAAACCTGTCTGTAGCAAATAAAGATCCCCAACCCCAATAGGTTGCATACGATGTTTTATCCATATTCAAATTCTTTAATTTTAAGTTACACTAAGCTTATTATTAATTTGAAATATTAAACCTAGTATATGTTATCAGCCTAATTTTTACTAAAAGTGACATCTACAGTCTCCTGTCTTAGTACCCTTGACCCTCCCACGTATTAACTGCTAGAGCGATACAAGGGCCTCGTAATCTCAGAATATATATGAGCATTTAAATGGCATTATAAAAGTGTGTAATACTTTTGTCAAATATAATATTTTTTCTATAATTATATAAACATGTTAATCATCACATTTTTAGTGAACTTTTCGGGAAAAATAATACCACAAGGATAAAGTAATAAGTACTTTATTAAATATCCAATTAAAGTAAATTGTATGCGAGAACAAAAAGTGAGTAACTGGTGTATATAAAATTCCTTTATATACACATATATTAATTGTATTCAATTAAGTTTAGTGTTGCCTCCGCGAGGTATAAACAAATCAATTATATATAGTGGTGATACCTCGAGGTATGCTTGGTGGTCAATTAGCGTTGCGAAGTCGTAAGGGACAATTAAATCAATTAAGCCAACGGACGCAACAAATATTCCGCTGGGTAAAAACGGAGTTCATACAAAATTAACAAATTTTTTTTGGCCAATGCACTTGTCGACCAGACTTAATAAAGGTTGGGTTGAGGGGTGCGCTAGGTTTTGTAGAAGAAACAATGGTAGGTTGTTTTAAAATTTGATTTGGTGGGTGATTGTTTGGTTTGGGTGAATTTGGGTCAACCGATGAATTCGGTTTATCAACCTTAGGCTCAAGGAAAGCTGGTTTTAATCGATCAATCGAGACCGTGTCTTTCCTCCCATTGTGGTCTATGATAAAAAATTTAGTATGCTTTCCAATCACTTTGAAAGGTCCTTCATAGGGGGGAACTAAAGCTTTGCGTAGTCGATCAGTTCTTATGAAAACATGGGTTGATGAAAATAAGTTGTCAGAAATTTGTGGTTTGATGTTCGATTGTCTGGAAGGTGTAAATCGGACATCATCAAACTGCTGTCTAAGGCGTTGTATGTAATCGGCAGCGTTAATGTCACAATCGGACGGTTGTAAAAAATCTCCTGGGAGTCGTAAAAAAGTACCGTATACAATCTCAGCGCTTGAACAGGCGAGATCTTCCTTGACGGTGTTGCGAATCCCTAGGAGTACAAGGGGAATAAGTTCGGACCAACGGGTAACGTCACCTTTTGTCATGATTGCACTTTTGAGTTGCCGGTGGAATCGCTCTACCATCCCATTGGCTTGTGGATGGTAAGCTGTCGTAGTGATATGGTGATACCCTAGTAAAATAGATAATTGTTTAAAAAGGGTTGATTGGAATTGCGGTCCCCGGTCCGTGGTTAATGTCGCTGGAACACCAAAGTTGGCTATCCAGTGTGTCAAAAATGTGCGTGCAACGGTTTCGGCTGTTGCGTTATTAATGGGAATTGCAATCGGCCATCGGGTGAAACGATCAACGGCAGTAAAAATGTAAATATGGCCGTTAGAAGGTGGCAAGAGTCCGACGAGATCTAAATGTACGTGGCTAAACCTTGCGTCTGGTTCAGCGAACGTGCCTGGGGTTGATATTACGTGCTTATTTACCTTGCATTTTTGACATGCAATGCATTGCTTTGTCCAATCGCGTACATCTTTGTTCATTCCCGGCCAGACGAAACGTTGGGCGATTAGTTTAAGTGTTGGGCGTAAAGCTGGGTGAGAAGGACCATGTAGCTGATTAAAAACTATGCGTCGGAGCGTCTTAGGTACTAAAGGTCTCGAAATCGATTTAGATGTATCGCACGTAATAGTTAAATTTGTACCTGGAATTAAGCGTTGTTCCAGTTGAAGGCTTTCGAGATCTTCTAGTTGGTATTGCTCTTGTTTTTGTGTCATAGCAATTCTTTCTGTGAGTGAGGTGTTTGGTTGTTGAATGGAATCGATATTGATTCGGGACAAAGTGTCTGCTACAATATTCGCCTTACCTTTAATAAACTGTATATCTGAAGTAAATTGTGAGATGTAGTCTAATTGTCGTATTTCGCGGGGCGAGTATTTATCGGATTTAGAAGTGAGAACGTAAGTTAACGGTTTGTGATCAGTAAAAATTGTAAAATCGCGACCTTCTAAAATGTGTCGGTAATGTTTAATTGCCAGATAGATTGCTAGTAGTTCTCTCCCGAATGTACTGTATCGAGTTTGTGTTTTGCTCAATTTCAGGGAGAAAATGGATAAAGGACTGATAACCCTTTAACGATCTGATGTAAAACGGCTCCAACGGCAGAGTTTGACGCGTCGGTTGTAATAGAGATGTTGGCACCATCCACTAAATAAATAAGGGTCGAGATTTAATCGAGCATTATTTTAATCTTGTGGAATGCACCGTGTGCGCTCTGCGTCATGTCCAATGGTCCTTTTGTGTCGGTGAGGAGATCAGTCAGTGGTTGTAGAAGAAGTGCACAGTTGGGTATAAAACGCCTGTAAAAATTTACCATTCCCACGAAACGACGTAGTTGTGTCATGGTGGTCGGAGTGGCAAAATTCTTGATGGTCGAGATCTTCTCCGGTATTGGTGTTAAACCTTGTGGGGAAACTTGATGTCCTAGGAAATCCAGAGACGGACATCCCCATTGGCACTTGTCCAGGTTGATCTATATATCAAAATCTCTTAATCTTGTAAAAACCTGACGTAAGTGGTCTAAATGTTCATTAGTTGATGTACTTGCGATTAAAATATCGTCCAAATATGCGAAGGTAAAATTGAGACCACGGAGAGCTTGGTCAATGAAGCGTTGGAATGTTTGAGCAGCATTTCGTAAACCAAAAGGCATTCGCAAAAATTCATAAAGACCGAAAGGTGTAGTTATTGCAGTCTTTGCGATGTCTTCTAAGGCTACGGGTATTTGATGGTAAGCCCTGACTAGATCTATCTTTGTATAGATGGTTGTGCCGGCTAGATTGAGCGAGAAATCGTGCAAGTGTGGCAAAGGATAACGATCCGGTATCGTTATAACGTTAAGTGCTCGGTAATCTCCACACGGTCGCCAATCTCCTGGAGTTTTTTTCGGAACCATGTGCAGTGGAGAACTCCAGGGGCTTTCTGAGGGTTGAATTATGCCGAGTTCGAGCATGTGAGCAAACTCCTGTTTGGCAATTTTTAGCTTGACAGGGTCTAAGCGTCGAGGTCTGGCATAAACGGGTGGTCCTAGTGTACGTATGTGGTAAACTACTTGGTGGCTTACGCGTGACCTGTAATTTGGAGGGGCATAAATATCAGGGAAGTCTTTCAACACATTTTTAAAACACGGTAAATCAATTTTTATTGTTAGTTGCAAATTATACAAGTTCGAGTCATTATATCGCCCATAAGACTTTAAAGTCGTCTTAGGGTCTAACAAACATTTACGTCGTATATCAACGAGAAGGTTATAATGATTTAAAAAATCAGCCCCGATGATAGGTGTTTTAACGTCGGCGATGGTAAAAACCCATTGAAAATTTCTCCGTAAGCTAAGGTCCAGTTCCATTGATTTCTGGCCATAGGTCAGTATGGAACTATTATTTGCAGCTTGGAGGAGTATGTGTGAGGGAGTGAGACGGTGGTTACGCGGGGGTGGTACGACACTTAGTTCCGCGCCAGTGTCTATTAAAAAACGAAATTTGGTTGATTTATCATAAATAAAAAATAAACGACTGATGTTATGGCCTGAACCAGGTGTCGCGGATTCTGGCAGGCCTATGGGTTTGACGAGGAAAGGGGGGTGATTGCAAGGCTGTCGGCATTTAGTGGCCTTTTCTTTATATTTTTGGTGATACCAACACCAATCCTCGGGAACGTCAGCGCGGGGTTGAAACGGGGATCGAAATCGTATTGATGTAGACCTACTTCGCGACTGAAAACGATTTTTTTGACTGACTTCTTGTCGCAATGTCTCTATGCTCACGCTCAGTCTATTTACCATGTCTCTGAGCATTTCGATATCATAGTTTGATCTCTGTGTTGCAGGGACGACGTTGGATATTTGCGGCGTATGGTACGTTTCCGCGATTTTATCAGCTGTTTCAGCTAGCTTGACTAAAGTCTGGTCACTTGCACAGATCGCCAAGATGCTGGCCATGTTGTTGTCCAGTTTCTCCAACCACAATTGTTTTAGAATGATGTCGTCCATTTTGGCGGTACCCAGAAGGCTTTTCATGTGTCTATAGAGTTGTGAGGGTGTACGATCACCCAATTGCACGTTGAAGAGTAAATCGTGGAATCGTGCTGAGTTCGATTTTGTTGTGCGATCTATGATAGCTGACCGGATGGTAGTGTTCGGGCCTCAGACGGAAGATTCTCCAAGTAATCTTGGATCTCTATTGTGACTTCTTGTGGGAGGCATTCAATCACGTACCCAAGTTTGCTAGATTCGGATATTATTCTTCGAATCGTGAAAAGGGCCTCTATCTGGACAAACCATAAGCGGGGATTTATACGATTAAATGGGGGCAATTAAAAATACATAGCGTTTTCCGATTTAATTTGGACGTCATCAACTTGGTTGGTATCCATTTACAAGGTTATAACAAGGGTTGGGTAAAGGGTAGGGTAGAAGGGGGCGTATAACAAGATTGGGTCACCAATAAATATCCAATTAAAGTAAATTGTATGCGAGAACAAAAAGTGAGTAACTGGTGTATATAAAATTCCTTTATATACACATATATTAATTGTATTCAATTAAGTTTAGTGTTGCCTCCGCGAGGTATAAACAAATCAATTATATATAGTGGTGATACCTCAGGTATGCTTGGTGGTCAATTAACGTTGCGAAGTCGTAAGGGACAATTAAATCAATTAAGCCAATGGACGCAACAAACTGGTTTAAAATGCTGTATTATATCTTTTTGCCAATAAAGTGTGATGAGTTTGAAAAGACAGCTAATCAAACACGAAACACTCTTTTGGAGGACCATTTTAAGTTTATAATCACAATTATTGAAGTAGCAATTTGCTTAAAATATGGGTAACCTACAGGAAATATAATGAAATATCGATTTACCTTCTTTTTTTAAATGTACTCTACATATAACATAATTGTATATTATTTCGTAATCAACAACTTGATCCTTCTCTATTTCTTGGACGAGTTTTAGTTGACCATTTTCAATGTAAACATTTACATTGTCATCAAGTTGAATGCGTCTATCATCTTTAATTTCAAATTTACTTATTGTTTTGCTAGGCTGCTTAGAGTCAAGATCTTCAGCAAGAACTTGGATAATCGTTTGAAAACTCATTTGTAAGACGATCAAATCCAGTTTAAGCGACAAGCTAATTCCTCATCAATTAGGATTTGGGGTTAAAGGCGGCTGTGAGGCTGCCAGTCATGCTGCGCGGATAAGTCTTCAACAAATTCCTCAATCACTGCAAGGTTAAATTAGACTTTGCCAATGCATTCAATAATGTTCGCCGAGAATCGATAATAAATTCCTTCGTTGATGAGTTTCTAAAGTTTTCAAATACATCAGTTTAAGTTACGGTTACATATCAAAACTAAAGTTTGGAAACTTTTTAATTGAATTGGCAGAAGGTATTCAACAGGGTGACCCTCTAGGTCCACCTTTGTTTTGTCTAGGGATCAAAAATTTAACCGAATCTCTCTCAAACCAATGCTCTTTATCATTAATCGTCTGGTACCTAGACGATGCCCCTTATGCGGCTCTCCGGCCAAGGCCATTCTTTTAATCCGAGATTATGAAGCCGTCCTAAAACTGAAATCGAATATTTCTAAATGCGAGATATATCAGTGCCCGGATACAGACATATTTCCCATTTTCAAGCCCTTTTTAAAAGTTGAAATGAAGAGTTTAACTCATCTAGGCTCTCCAATGGGTGGGCAAATCGCCTTAATAGAGTTTTTACATAGTCACTTATCAACTTTTTCCTCGAAGATGGAAATTCTCAATACCCTCCCAAAACATCGCACATTTTATATCATCAACAATTATTTTAATATCTCGAAAATTCAACACTGCTCCCGGTCCTCATCAGCTTTTTTTTACCCGAGATTTTAAAAAGCTACGATAGCTTTATGAAAAACACGCTAGAAGCAATCCTTAATATCAAATTCAGCACTTCTTCGTGGCTCCAAGCCTCATTACCTACTAAAGCTGGCGGCTTAGGCATACGCCCAGCTACTTCAATTTCATTAGTAGCCTTTATCTCTTCTTATAAATCCGCCCAAGGTTTGATCGACCGATTAATCACAACAATCCATCTCCATCGTTTGTACAAGCTCTAGATGTCTTGTCTGCCAACGTCAACCCAGGGACCCCTTCCCCATAACCTCAAGACAAAAGAATTGGGATGCTGGCCTGGTATCGCGCTAGGTTGAATACCTCTTATCGAGTTGCGACGCCCGCCAGCACCAACCTTAAATCTTTGGTTTTTGCCGGATCAGGTCACGAGTGGCTAGAAGCCTATCCTTGTTCACTTTCTGGATTGATGATGGAGGACCCAGAGCTAGCTTACTCCAGCGCCCTCAGACTAGGAATTCCTGAGTCAAAGGAATATTCCTGCCGCAACTGCTCCCAGAACATAGACATTTATGCAAGGCACTCCGCCCCTACAATGCATTTACAATAAATTTAAATACCTAAGGCACGAAAAGGTAAATAGCCTTATTCAGGTCGCTTTTAAAAAAGCCCATATCCCGTCCGTTTTAGAGCCGTCAGACCCTTCGTTGGAGGGAAGGATGCGACCAGACGGCTCTAGCCTCATCCCTTGGCAAAATGGTCTACCCTTTAAATAGGATTTCACCTGCATAGACATTTTCGCCCCCTCCAACCAGAACTACAACGCTCTGACCCTCGCCGAACACCGTCAACGGTATAATACCAGGCCCTTCTACTCTCTAATATCTTTACCCCTATCGTTGCCTCGTGTTCTGGAACTCTTGGTCCTGCCGCCATTAAGCTTTTTAAAGAAATCAGCCGTCGCTGCCCGCCCTCTAAATATTCCACTAATTTTTTACTTAAACAAAACATTGGCATTTTTATAGCAAAGTACAATTTTAAATCCCTGGCCGACAGCTGGCCACTTTTAATAGATGACACATGCGACGCTTTTGAATTATACTTTTTTTTGTTTTATACCCGCTTTTATATTTTTCGAATTTTAACACTTCGTGTATGTTCTTACGTTCAAATAAACAATATATATAAAAAAATTTGATTTTATCTCAGGCACTGTAAACAAGCAAAATATGCATTTTTATCATAACGGTGTACTTTTTATGTAGGTATGTATTTTCATGACCTGTTTATCCATCTCAAGGTATCTCACGCCTTTGGACAATTTAGTCGAAAAAGTAACTTCCATGTTACCTTGAGCATTACGTTTAGCGGTAGCGTTGTCTATTTAATTGTCTTTCTCGTTCAACATAGCGATTTCGGTTATTCCTAAATTCGCAGGCAAATTATATGTAACCAAATCCTTATCTGTATAAACGGTGAGATCCTCTAAATTATACGAAAATATTATTTATTAAAAATTGTTTGTAAGAATTATAGAAATTATTCTATAATATATTACTTAATTCAATTTAACGTAATATGTATTTCGCTACTATATAACATTGGTAATATAGTTTAATAGCATTAAGTGATAGACCAGATATATTAAGAAGTCAAAAAAATTTTATAAGTGATCTCCGATATTGTCCGAGAAAATTTATTCAAATTGTAATCATAAGTCAAGACAAAAGCATTTGATTATATAGAGAAAAATAAATATTTGAGTAAGCTCGATCATAAATAGTCTTATTCCCAAACTATTAAGTCATCAGTGTAATCCAACTCGTCACTTCTTCCTTACGATTTTTAAAGATGCCTTTTTATACTAACAATTAAAATATTTTCTAATAAAATACATATAATTAAACAAGAGACAGCCATTGATTAATAACAAAATTGAATGCGCATAATTACTAAGAGTGTTGGCCACCATATTTTAGGCATATCAACAAATTATACGCTACCATTGGGCTGGATAATTAAATGTTAAATTTATCTATCAAACTATTAGTTTTCCAATTTAATTGCACATGGGTGCATATTGCTAAAAATCTTCAAAGTGAGGGTGAAGTTACTCTCATCCCATACTTCACGATCTTGAATATAAAACACGATTTTAAACCAATTTATCTGGCCTATTCCTTAGTCAAAATTTTATTAAGAACTAGGCTAATTTCATAGATTTCGGTGGAATACTTTAAAATAAATAAAAACGTTTGGCCCGTGGAGTTCTATATACGCCACAAATGCACTTAAGTATGTTTTTTTAAAATTTAAAAAAATTGCCGTTTTTTAATTATATATACACATTATATATATAATATATATATATATATAAATGTTAAATAATAACTATCTGATGGGTTTCTGACTCGAGAATGTCCGTAAAATTGAATTATATTGCTGAACTAGCTTAAAACATCTTTTTTTAGCTATTAACATGAATTTTGTTTATTATAATGCAAGTTAAAACCATCAAGCAGTAGCTGAGAGTGGCTCTAATTTGTGTTCAAGACTTATCCATCAAATCTCATAACACAATCATCTAATAATATCATCACTTAGATGGATATATTATTACTTTAAGGTGAGGAGGATAGTATTTTGGATAATGAATATGATATCCAAAAAGGATATTAATTTTAGCGATAAGGGAATAGCCAAAACAGAATAAATACATTAGTATTATAAAACAATCTATTTTAAAATATAAGAAGTAAAGTTAATAAGCTATGTTCAATATTGTGTCAAACATTACACATTAAAACTTTTTAAATGTAGCCACAATCAATCCAATTGACCGTTTCTATAATCTTATATATAAAAATGAAACTATGTATGTGTGTATGCCGCCACCAATTTTGGAGAACTACCAGACCGATTTGGCTCAAAATTTCACAGTTTATTCCCCACACTCCGGAGCGTGTTTTAATATA
The DNA here is from genome assembly GCA_964036665.1 of Gordius sp. MW1. Taxonomy (NCBI): domain Eukaryota; kingdom Metazoa; phylum Nematomorpha; class Gordioida; order Gordea; family Gordiidae; genus Gordius; species Gordius sp. MW1. The sequence goes on along the minus strand of OZ038529.1, from coordinate 23,878,127 downwards.
TGTTCTAGCCATATCGGTCGAGTAGATTTCGAGATATTGGGTTTTATGCGTTTTGACGTTGTATCGAACTTCAATTAAACGCCCTGCCCTCATCACGTACTGCTGCGTATCTTATCTATCTATCGTGTAGGTAGTCTGGTGATAAATGCAGTAGGCGTGTGTTGCGGAAAATGAAAACTTTTTACGCACTATCAAAGCCATTTTTTGCTTCAATTATTATTATTATTATAGGACGGTCGTGTCCCCCCCTCCTGCGTGGCTAAATAAATTAAAAAATCTAATTTTGTAATTTTTTGCACGTTAAACAAGGAGAAAAATTAAAATACTTTTAACAAAGTGCCAATAAATGTTGATATATCCATGGGCGTAGCTAGTTTTTGAATTAGGGGGGGGGGCAGATTAAAAAAAAAGGTCTTGACTACCCAACAATTTTCCTGAGAGCAAAAAAAAAAGGTCTCGACTATCCAAAAATTTTCATGCAACCGTAATTTAAATTTTATTTTACCAAAACAATTTTTTTTTAAACAAATAGTAGTTTATTCTAATAATCACATGGGTAAAATACATTGGTAAATAAAATATTAAAAAGAAAACGCGTTAAAATCTAATTGGATGGCATTGATCCGTGTATGGAAATCGTGTTAGATTTGACGATTTTCATAGTGATCTTTTATTTTTGTGTAAATTCGCTAATAAGCATCTGTATTAATTGGAGTTAAGTTCAAATAGGGGGGGGGGGGGGCAGCCGCGCCCCCTGCCCCCGCCTGCCTGGCTAATTAGGGGGTGGGGCAAAACATATTTTTTTTTTAATTTTTAAGGGTTTTTGTATTGTCCTCGGCTGCCCCCCCCCCTAATTTGCGAAACCAAAATTTTTTCAATGCAAAAACATTGAAAAATTTAAAAAATTTATGTTTTGCCCCCCTCTAATTGAACTTTTAAACGTTTTGCCCCCCCCCCCCAATCCAAAACCTGGTTACGCCCATGATTATAGAATTTGACCTAAAAAAATTTGCTTCATGAAAATTTAAATTCGAACATTATTGAGGTAAAATTTTGTGTTTTTAACCACCCTTAAAGATATCAATTATTTGTTATTTTTCGTTAAATAACCTATATGCGTATCCGTATCCGCCTTTTGTTTATATTTTATCATAAAGGCCAGGCGCGATATTTTTTTTTGATTATAGGTAAATTTGACTTAAAAAAAATTTGCTTCATGAAAATTTAAATTCGAACATTATTGAGGTAAAATTTTGTGTTTTTAGCCACCCTTAAAAATATCAATTATTTGTTATTTTTCGTTTAGTTGAGTTTTTAAATTTTTTTTGGTAGTTTTAAATTTTCTAATTTAAATTTTTTAATTTTTTTTTAAAATATTTTTAATATGGCAAAACAACGTTACGGGTCAGCTAGTATATATATATATGCCGCCACCAATTTTGGAGAACTACCGGACCGATTTGGCTCAAAATTTGACAGTTTATTCCCCAAACTCCGGAGAATGTTTTAAGATTTGTTCGAGCCAAATCGGTCCAGTAGTTTTCGAGAACGGTTTAGTGCCTGATTCTCAACTTTTGTAAAAACTACCAGATCGATTTGGCTCAAAATTTCACAGTTTATTCCTGACACTCCGGAGCATGTTTTAAGATTTGTTCGAGCCAAATCGGTCCATTAGTTTTCGAGAACGGTTAACGGTGACAACATAAAATTTATCAATTAAACCTGAAATAAATAAAATTTCTTTCATTCTTGGATAATTTTAATTCTTTTTTCCATGGCTTAAAAGGTAATTATGAGATTGTATATATATTTTTTTTAAAGATTCCTAACGTCAGTTTTTTATATGTTCAAACTTCATTTTCAATTTTCAGTTAAAGTTACATACTATGATACATCGATCTTAGCTTTCCCTGGTACACTATCGCGTCTAAACCTAACAAGGGGCTTCGAGAATGTAAAAGCTACAAGTTTAAAAGTTTCTAGAATAAATATATTCTCTACACTTATTTGATTAGCGTTAAAATTAATAAGTTTTACAATACCCAATTAATATAATTGAAAAAATTTCTAATTATCAAATATGAAAATAACGTATAAAGGCCTTTAATCAAGGTAAATTTTTTTAAATCCCGCTAACAGAGCAATCAATAGATTTCTAATATAAAAATAAAACTTAGTGTTTGGAAAACTACCAGACCGATTTGGCTCAAATTTCACAGTTTATTCCTGACACTCCGGAGCATGTTTTAAGATTTGTTCGAGCCAAATCGGTCTATTAGTTTTTGAGTATTCGTACGCGTTGCACTGTAAACGGAAATAGAACAATAGAAGTAGAACATATAGACATCAAACTTTATTTTTACTTCAATAACCGCTTTATCATCATATATGCCCTAAAATTAAAACATAATTAAATACACCCGGGTAAATGGCAAAACAACGTTTGCCGGGTTCATCTAGTATTTTTATAAAAATAATCCCATGTCGCCAATGACGACTTAATCAGAGCTGTGCCTTCTATGAAATCCGAGTAGGAGGAGAGAAAGCGATGGGCTTTGGATCAATTGGCTCCGGAAAGATGGCTAAGGACGTAAGAAGATTATTAAAAATGGATATTTCTTGAAACTGACGGGCGATAAATAAGGAGTTGGCTTGAGAAAGAGACAGAGATGAAAAAATGTCAATATCAATCTCGACCCAACAAAAACCCTTTAAACAAATAAAATCCTATCCTCCCCAAAGCACGGTAGTCTTTCCCCATAAAATTAGTGCACTCAGTACAAGGGACCTCCCTCCTTACCGAAAATGGGAAAAATAAATCCCTAGAAAAATTTACATGAATGCCTAGGGACACACATTGATTAAGAATTTCATTAAAATACATTCTACGAATGACCTTAGATGTAAAGGATTTTATTAAAAATTAAGGAGGAAGCCTTTTAAAATGTATGAAAAAGTTCAAATCACCATGGACTATATTATGATAATTGCACGGGGAAATTATGACCACTTTTTAAATATCTGTATTTTATTTGTGTATGAGCATGTTTTTAAAATTATGTTATGAAGACATTTCAAATAATTTTTACTAAAAATGCATAATTGTTTTGATTTATTTTAAGGTTTATAGCGGTGGGGGAAAATAAGGGAAGGCACTTAAATTTTAACAACTTTTGGTGGTTCAGAATATTATCATGATTTTAGTAATTATAGATCATTGCTTATCATATTTTTGAAGACAACCCAGAATATTGTATACACATATGTTTGTAGTTTGAGGTGTTTATAGTTTAAAAGTTGTGGAAAGTTAAGAAATGGGGTAAAATATATCCCATGGATACTCTCGCGTTCGGGATTTTAACAAATACTCTCGCGGTTTAATAAATTTTAGTGAATTAGTTGTTCCCCAATCTGTTGTATAATGAATCTAGGAAACAAACCAATCAAGTCATAAATACAAATTTTAGGAGCGGATTAGAAAGTTGCACTACTAATTATATTTATAGATTTTTTTAATTTTTCAGGGGCCCTGCTTAAATCATAATAAATTCAGAAATGACCGCTATAATTTTTGAAAAGTGGAATAATATCATATGTCCAACACGTATTATAATTTATAGGATGAGTTTGCTACCTAAAATAACAAATGTAGTTTATTTGTAGATCTCGATTCTCTTAGATAGCATTTTGTAATTCCCAGCATCATCAATATCAAACCCATTAATAGTTAAGGATGAACTGTGAATTGGGTTTACGGTATCAGGTCTATACCATTCAGGTTCAGATCCAGTGAGAGTTTTGTTAAAACTCATCCCTCTTTGAGCGTACAATTTTTCTACAATGTAATGATTAATTATATGGTATCATCTAAGCAAAGCATATAGCATTAGAGTAGGTTTAACAAATTTTAACAAAAAAGTTACCTTTTAAATGAATGTAAAGGAATCCGATCGTTTCGTTATTTCTAACATAGTATTTGCCAAGGCTTTCTTCGTTAATATTTAAAATCAGTGTAGAATCCCTTTTATTAAGTCGCCTATATTGAAGATGTCGTCCCTCGGTGGACGTTAGAGTGATTAAGTCACCTCCTTTAAATCTAGCTGGAACATTAAATGTTAATTCTTTCCCTTTGTCCCCTATCACAATGGACTCATCTATATTTGCTTAGAAATATAACAATTTTAGGCCAATAAAAATCTATTTATTGATAATGCATGTATGTTTAATTTTGAAGATGCATGGTTACTAACAAATTCATGACATTATGAACCTTTTAAGATGTTCAACGCTAGAAAATGTGTACATTTTTTATTATAGTAAAATATTAGACAAATACAATATAAAAGTTGTGAAAAACAAGTAGTACAAATGTTAAAAACTTTTTGCGCTACCATAAATTACCTATAATTCATTTAGCTTTCCTATGATATTAAATTAATAAAATTTGTTATTTAATTTGTTTAACACATGGAAAGATATAGACGTGCACATTTAAAAATGGCGGAGAAAGTGCTGCCCATTTACCAATAACTTGTGAGATTTTCTCGAGGCGCTAACGAATTTTTAAAAAAAATTATAATATATTTAAGATATGAGAAAAGTCCGGCACAGCCGGGCCGTGCCAATGTCGAAAACTTAGAAACAAGATTGGAGTAATTTAAGAATAAGATTCTTTATATAGTGTATAAGTTTTTGTGTATTATTTTGTTTCCTTTATATTTGATATCACATACATATTAATCGTGTTTGTGAACTTTAAAAAAAAATTAAATCTATAATTTTTCGAATTAAAAATTAAAAAAATCTTTATATCGGACCGGGCAGTTCGGGTATAATAAGTCATACCTGTCCGGGCGGACTTTTGGGACAGTTTAAGCGTGCCCGGGCGGGCAGTTTAGTTAAAAAATCTGACCGCAACAAATCGGACTTTAAAAAAAAATATAAGTCCTAATATAAAACGTTATAAAAAATAGACATTATAAAACAATGTAATTCGTCGTATAAAAGCGGTGGGATGGAAAAGGCAAGTGATATTTCGGGCAAATATAGCCCATTACCAGGAAAAAAAGTGGAGATAAAATCACAAAAAAATGAAGTAACTGAGTGCAAGGGTAGTATCCCTCTACCTCCGTTATCAATCCGAACCCACCAATTTAAAGAAATACACAATAGTGGATTGAAAAACATTATATAATTAATAGACATTGAATATTAAAATTTGAATAAAAATTGTAGACACTACCCATATTGCACTTTATTCGGGCGTTATATTTAACTACAACTTCACTTTCTATTTTTGTAAGATAAAATTGTTAACCTTTACTTATTCCTTTTTAATTAATTAGAACGATAACAACAACAAGTGTTTAGTTAGATAATACATATCGCAAACAATTTAAAAACGATTGCCAAAAACTTTCAACTTATTAAAAATTAAATTTACTATTGGTAGGGGGGAAAACACTACATGACGGCCCCAAGTCCGGGTGCAAAATGTGGAGGGTTGGCGTCAGGTCGGAAACCGGCTATAAACACCAACTCCAAAATCATGATAGTTTCAAACAAAATTCACAACAGAAAGCTAGGGCGTCCTCCACAAAGACGCGCACTGCATACCCCGCCCGCGCAATTTGAAAAATTCTCTAGGGTTACTGCCCAACTCACAACGAAGGCGGTTAAGGAAATTAGTTGTGGAAAGATGCAAATAAGAAGGATACAAATTCTACAGTGGGTCACCAAATCGTAGAATGGGGTGGGTATCGTTCTAAGCGAATAGCCCAAGGACAAGGGGGTGGAAGTCAAGCGTTGTTCATAAAGGCTAATGTGGGTGAAGATAGCAGATCAAGGGGGCCTCTTAAACATTATGTGCACGTATGCTCCCCAAAAAGAAAGACATATTCTTCAATTCATTAGAAATGTAAATTTAAGGAATAGGACATGAAGAAGAGCTAATTATACAAGTATACAAAAAAACATCCCGCAATCGGACCCATAATTCTGATAGAGAATTTTGTGCTGAAAAACAATATGTTTTTAGTTTTTTTTCACAATTACCAGTTTTTCAGATATACGGGGTTGAAGGTGCCATGCTCTTTTTAAGCCTTTTTGAGACTATATTGCCACGGTATTTTTAATATTTAATAAAAAATAGTAATATATTCATGTAGATAAAAGTTTCATCTATAGGTCTATTCTTTTATTTTTTTTATATCACCCTTATACTTAAATTTATACGCTTTCGCGTAAACCCCTTCTCCTTATCAAAATTCGTCCCATGAATGTCTGGTAAACGGAGTACATTAGAGTTCATACTGCGTACGCGATGTTTACTAACACATATCTCTCTCCCTTCACCTACTCTCTTCTCTCTCTCCTCCACTCCCGCCCCCTTCATATGTGCTTGTATAGATATGGGGCGAGAGTGTAAGAGATGGAGAATGGGAGAGAGAGATGTGTTAGTAAACAGTGTGTGTGTAGTATGTACTCTAATGTACTCTTTTTCCTAGACATAGTGGAACGAATTTTTTAAGGGGAATGGATTCACAAAAACGCGAATAAATTTAAATATAGAGGTGTAACAAAAAAATTAATAGCCCTATAGATGAAACTTTAATCTACATGAATATATTATTATTTTTCACTAATTATTAAAAATACCGTGGCAATATAGCCTCAAAAATTAAAAATGGCATTATTGGCACCTTCAATCTCGTATATCTAAAAAACTGATAATTGTGAAAATAAAACAAAAAAAAGATTATTTTTCAGCGCAAACTTCTCTATCAGAAAAGATCACAAAGTCAATATTTGTAGAGCTGTACTATTGGGGCGGATTTCAACACATAGAGAAAGATCGCCACGGGTATGAACGCAATCATGGAGGTTATGGGCATGGTCTGAAGAAAAATGAAGGGGAAAAACTATTTCAAGTATCCAAGCATACGACGATCGTTAACACTTATTTTTAAAAACGCGAAGATCATATGTGACTTACAGAAGTGGGAAGCCTTTTAGTCAAATTTACTATCTGCTCATATGGCTAAGGACTTAAGGAGTATCAAGGATTTCAAAGTAATACCGAAAGAAGAATCGCCAGGCAACATCGTCTCTTTGTTCTGATTCTTGACAGAGGAGCCCGAAAGAAGAAATGTCCATGAACCTCGAATTTGATACGAAAGGCTGATACGTCGACGAACAAAATTTAACATTAAAAAGCCTCCTCACTCTTGGATGCAAGGAAGTTGCAAGATGACGATTGGGAGACGCTACCCCAAAACATATAGGAAACAGCTATTTGTGTTCTAGAAGAGACCAAAGGAGGCAAGGTATGAATAGGGAATTATGGTGATGGGATCAATAAGCCTGGATTTCACCGAAAAAAAGAAAATCTATATAAACGGTGGCATAAATCAAAAGGTCGGAGGATTATCAAGAGTATAGGGCGGCAAAGAGAGCCGCTAAAGAGGCCGTTGCATTAGCGAAGAATGCCGCTTACACTAAGATGGGAAAAAACTGGACCATAAAAGGGGCGAGAGTCTATGTACGAATTGTCCAAGATAAGGGAGAAGAAAAGTCGCGATGTCGGAGTTCTTAAAATAGTCAAATAAGGGTCCACCCTTATTCAAGCCGAAGGAAGTGATGGAAAGGGTATTTCAAGAAACTTATGAATATTGCAAATGACAAAGATTCCTTTTTTGATTTTGATCCAAACATGATTATAGTCAAACTCTTGATGAAGTTAGGACACAAATGAACAAGATGCAAAAAGGAAAAGCTAATGACCCGGGTGGAATACCTATGGAAGCATTGCTCGGATGCCGTAAAGAAGGAGTCACCACCATGACGAACCTCCTTACAAGATATTGGTAGAAGAGCGAATTCCTAATCAATGGAAATCAAGCACGATTATACCATTTTTTAAAGGCAAAATAGACCCTCAGTGCTGTGGCAATTACAAAGGTATCAAGCTAACTTGCCACTCCTTGAAGCTTATGGAAAGGATCTTAGTAACAAGGCTGAAAAACGAGGTGGAAATATCGGCTAACCAATTCGGATTTGTGGCCGGCAAATTCAAAATCGACTAATCTTCGCACTAAAACAAATGATGGATAAATAAGGTGAAAAGAGAAATGACCAACATATGGTCTTTATCGACTTGGAGAAAGCTTATGACATGGTCCCTCGCGATTTAATATAGTGGTGCCTGAGAAAACAAAATATTCCTGACGCATATATACGGCTTATGAAAAATATTTATGAAGCCCCAAATTTTTGCGTTATGACGACAGTCGGAGACCCTAAACCTTTTGGGTTAAAATTGCATTACATCCAGGATCTGCTTTAAGTTCCTTTTTATTTAATATATTTATAGACATGATAACGAGAGGCATTCAAAAGCCATCGCCATGGTGTATGCTATATGCCGATGACATAATATTATGCGAAGAATAAAGGAGAAAGAAGCCAAAAAGGAGTCAATAGCTAGATATGGTTTAAAGGTTAAAGATCGATAAACGGTATACATGGAAATAAACTTTACAGGCAGCCTATCGCTATATGACCATCTAAAGTACCCAAAAGTAGACAGGTTTACATACCTCGGCTTGATGCTACATCAAGAAGGAGGTTGCGCAACAGAAGTAAATGCTCGGATCCAAACGGATGACTAAATGGCGAAGTATATCCGGTGTAATCTGCGACAAGAAAATGTCAATATGGTTGAAGTGCAAAGCCTACAACTCCATCGTAACCAGTGTTATTCTATGGAAGTGAAATATGGGCATTAAACACCACGAAGGAAAAGCTATTACAAGCCACTGAGATAAGAATGATACGGTGAAGCTTGGGGTATACTTAGAGCCCTAAAATAAAATTTCTTCGGCGCGAGCCAGCCCGATCCCGACTTCTTAATTTTTACATTTCCCGAGCCCGGCCCGAAATACCTTTTTATTTTTGGCCCGGCTGAGCCCGACCCGAGCCCGACCCGGTGTGTCAAATAAAATTTTTGAGAAATTATATTTTGAGAATTGTTTCTTCGTCTAAATATAAAATGCATTAGATTTTTATTACTCTTAATTTACAACTATGATAAGTCTGAAATAAAAAATCAATTTTCACTCGTTACAATTTATTCAGCTAATAATTCAAAACTAAAAGTTTAACTTTATTAAATATATTTAACAGTTCCCAAAAACGTTTTGAAATATATACCTATCTTTTTTCGAAGGTTCTAACAGCTACTATGAATCTATTTAAATACTAGAATAAGATTTGCAATTCAGGTCAGTTATTATATCATAATAGACGAGGGAAAAGGCCGAAGTTTGGAAGCTGTATTATGTACGCTGTGCGAAGATAATTATTTAATATCGTTCAGAGGGTCAGATTTGTTTGGAGTTTTCTGCCTAAACCCAGCCTGATTCAATTTTTTAACTTTCCCGCCCACCCGAGCCCGCCGAACACTTCTAAGTGTCCGCCCGAATCGTTAAAGCTGCCCTAATTGCCCGGCCGGAAATACAAAATTTTCTCGTTAACCCGAATTTATGCAATCCTAAAGAGAGGTCAGATTAAATATTTCTGCCCTAACCCGGCCCAGTGTAATTATCGGCCTGAACCCTTCTAAGTGTCCGCTCGGCCATGCCCGAACCATTAGAGCTGCCCAAACTGCCTAGCCGATTAATAAGTCACAAAATTTTAATAGATTAATTGCTAATGCATTTAAGTTAATAAAAAATATTTCAATTAGCAATACTTAGTTATTTTTATAAAAAAACTATATTTAATCAATAAATCACCTTCTTGCTAGAATATAATGGGGGATTTTTATTTGGAGCATAAAAATGGTATGGGAATAATTTTGTATTTTAAAAATAAGTAATAGCGTAGAGAAAGGAATAAAAAGGGCGAATTGCGAAATGGGGCAAAAAAAGAGTGATATGGAAATTAATTATTATAAAAATTAGAAATAGATAAAAGCGAAGATTAGGGAATAAAAAGGCGAATTACAAAATGGGGAAGCTTTGTTAAACCAATTTTATTTGTTAAAAAAATTAAATAAAGTAGAATTAAATTTAGCATTTATATTTGCATACATTGTGTGCAAATGGCATGACGCCTTTGTTTTAAATCTAGACGGCACATGTGTATTGCGAACAATGAAAGGGCTACATAAATATAAGTATTTCAATCCTTTCCATAGGCGTAGATAGGGATCTAAAAGAAATGGGGTCGGGCAAAGATTATAAAAATAACTTGGGAAGGGGTGGCAAAATTATGCTATTTTTACATTTTAAGCATTCTCGATATACAATCTAATAAAAAAGTAACATAAAAATATAGTATGTTTTTAATTTAATTATGCCTGAATTGCATGAATCTTACCAGCGTGCCCGCCCCGGCCCGCCCAAAATTTAAGACAGTTGCCCAGCCCGGCCCGCAGGTTCGGGCAGCGGGCTGGGCCGGGCAATCTGGTCTCTGATATTGTTGAGCTCATTTAAATCATATTTTATGAGAAATTAATTTGCTTTAGTTTAATTTGGGCCGAGCCTGAGTCTCAGCCGCCTCATTCGGCCCGACCCAAGCCCAAGGCCAAATTATTTTATCATTCTGCCCGAGCCCTTGCTTAAAACTCGATCGGGCTGGGTCGGGCTTCGGGCGGCCCGTTCAGAGCTCTAGGTAGCTCGACCATATGGCGATTGACTTTCTAAATGGGTATTCAACCTATGGAGGACATGATTAACGAAAATCGGCTAAAGTGGTTTGGGCATATACTAAGAGGGAACGCGAATGACGTAAGTCGAAAAGTACTTGACATGGAGGTAACGGGGAAGAGAGGATGAGAATGATCCCATATCACTTGGAAAGGACAAGTCGATAAAGTTATTAAAAATGATATTAGTCAAGACATGGCACTCACCCGGTAAAGATGGAAGGAACTTATTAAAACAAAACCCTCGACTGTGTAACCAACTTGATAAAGAATAAGATTAGTAAGGGGGAAAGGAGCTGTCTTATTTTATCATGGCACATATTGTTTTGAAAGCGGACTTGCCTCTTATACATTTTACCCGACAGGTACCAGTGTAATCTGTTGGTATCGCAACTTTAAAACCTTTTCTCAAAAACCACTAGATAAAAACATTCTGCAAATTAAATTTGAAAGAATGGATTGGGATAGATTATCTGATACAATTTTAAAACTTTATCTTCATTGGTTCTTGAATTATATTTATTCAAAAATCATAATCGCAATTCCGACCTGCCTTCTTTAATATTTATGTACACTCAACAATAAGTTTTTGCAACTTAATTTATATATTTAATATCTGTATAATTATTCCAACATTTTGATAGTAATTTCAAATTTATATGAGTACTTTAAAGACTTCAAAATTATCCTTAAAGGTGAACGTCACCTGCAGGTTACTCTGACTGAGCAGACTTATGTGCCCAGAATTATAAAATTATAAATCTATTAATGATTTATACCTTATTTTTTTGTAAATTAATAATATAAAGGGGTGGGGGTAAAACCTCCTAATATGCCAAATTGGTTCGATTGTTAATTTTACTGCGGCCTAAGATAAAGGTCTACATTTCTATTTCTGATTTTTTGGTATTTTTATAAATTTTCCCCATCATTTTATTAGTAGATGGCGCACAAATTAAAACTTGGTCCCATTTTCAGGTTTATAGCAATAAGTCTACCGTTATAAAGAGTTAAAAGAAAATAGAATTTTAATTGTCGTTACTTCCCTTTAATTAAGATGAAAGTTAAATTATTTTGCTTTAAATCTTTAAATAATATGCCAAAAAACACGTCCATAATTTAAAATTAACGATCAACGAATTTGAATTTTATATTACAATTATTTAAACTGGTAATTAGTCTCCAATGTCAAGTTTTGAAAACTTAAGAAGTCCTATTCTTCAACAAAATAATATGCAATGGTGTGCCTAAAAATCGGTTTCAAGACATAATCAGCCAAATCTAGACAGTCCCAACACACAAGTTTTCCAAGGTTTGGGACTTTTTAGATATTTTAAATAATAGTTTAAAATCGATTAAAAATAGCGCAACTCATATGTCAATGAATGTGCTTTTTATGGATATCGCACAGCAAAGCAATTCATAAAAGACAAGCCTTTAAGATTTAGTTTTAAGATTTGGTGTGAGACCCCTAACCATTTTTTTAATACATTTTTTATGCCTGAAATGCGCCTTTATAAAGTAACTGAGTAAAAATTTATACCACGGAATTTAATCGAGAAGATATGTATAGCCCCAATGTAGCGTACAGAGTCCTCGAACGTATAGCGAACGTCAATTACGAATTAATGTTAAAAACACGAAATAATGAGTTTTGACGTTATATCACGTGTTTTTCACTAGCAGGGGATTGGGTGGGGATTCTGAAAAAGCATTGTTTTGACGATCCCATTGTTTACCATAGCGTTTTTAAATTTGAACGTCAATTATCCCATATTTGAATTAGAGATAATCCATTAAAGAATTTCAGAATGGTAATGTAAATAAAACATTGATTTCTGCTTTTTATAGAGATCTTGGCTGTCTTTTAAAATGATATAATTATATTCATCTTAATAACATTTTGTAAGGTAGATGCCAATTGTGTTCTATTAAATAGTTAAATAACATAATAAATTTTTTTAATAAAGAAGTCTTTATCAGTGGCGTAGCTAGGGGGGGGGGGCAGGGGCCGGGAACCCCCCAAGAGCAAAAACCGGGCCCCATGGGCCCCCCTAAGAGTTTGGGCCCCTGGGCCCCCCTAAGGGAAAAATCTTGGCCCGTGGGCCCCGTTGGCCATTTTTTTATTTTATCTTAATTAAGAAAAAATATGAAATTATAATTGTTTGTTTTTGAATATAACTTTTAATTATAATATAAAGCCCAAATATTTGTTTAATAAATGCAATTTAACGGTTTATAGCCTAATATTAATTTTAAATGATATTAGAAATGAGGATCACTATCAAATTCTTTATAATAAGGCGAAAGATTTAGCTTCAATTTTAGATTTAGTACCTTCTAACGTATTAAACCAAAAAAGTATGACACTTTTTACTCTTTTGAATCTACCAATTTATTAATTGATTTCAAACTTGATTTATATTATTTTATCATCGATAGAATAATAACAGAATTATACATAAGATTTTCGGAATATTGTAATTTATATAGGTCCTTAGAAGGTTTCATGGGCGTAGCCAGCATTTGAATTAGAGGAGGGCAATAATGATTTAGGGAGGGACAAAATGATTATTTTTTAAACTTTTAGCCATACTATTAATATATTCAACAAATTTTTTGGATTTAGAGGGGGCGGCCGCCCCCCCTGGCTACACCCATGGAAGGTTTAAACCCTTCATCCCCTTTTTTGCGATAAATTTCTTTTATCAGAAGTAATTAGCCATTATGAGTTAAAACTGCCAGATGCCGAAATAATAATGGCAAAAAATTATGTAATATATTATAATTCTTTACTTCGAATAAAATAAAATGCATTGATATTTTTTCACTTATTAAAAGTTTGCCCTCAAAAGTGTTTCTAAATTTTATTATAAGATTAAAATAATTGTAACTACCCCCAATAGCTTCATGTTGATGCGAAGGATCGTTCTCATTGCTAAAATAGATTAACACTTTTGTTCCGTAATTGGACAAGATAGGTTATCTTCCTTAGCTTTATTGAGCTTAGAACATGACTTTATAAATGTTATTCCCCCGGATGATATTATAAATTCTTTTCCAACATCGAGTAAAAGACGTAATGAACTACTATTCTCTTCTTCTTTATCAGTTATTTCGTCCCACATTCGTGGTGTTTGTTTTGATAAGCTTCTTCCATCTTGACCGGGTGAGTGTCATGTCTTGACTAATTTCTTTAGTTTTCATAACTTTATCAACTTGCTTTTTCCACGTGACACGGGGTCGTCCTCTTCCTCTTTTCCCCGGTACCTCCATGTCCAGTATTTTTCGATTTACGTCATCCGTGTCCCTTCTAGTATATGCCCATGCCACCTTAGCCGATTTTCGTTAATCATGTCCGCCATAGATTGAATACCTATTTTTGTCATGCGAATGTTATTCGTCATATGGTCGAGCTTACCCTAAGCTTCACCGTATCATTCTCATCTCTGTGGCTTGTAATAGCTTTCCTTCCGTAGTATTTAATGCCCATGTTTCACTTCCATAGAGTAACACCGGTCTTACGATGGATTTGTAAGCTTTGCTCTTCAACCATATTGGCATTTTCTTGTCGCACATTACACCGGATATACTTAGCCATTTTAGCCATCCTTTTTGGATCCGGGCATTGACTTTGGCTGCGCAATCTCCATCTTGATATAGCATCGAGCCGAGGTATATGAATTTGTATACTTTTAGGTACTTTAGATGGTCATCCAGCGATAGGGTGCCTGTAACGTTCATTTCCATGTACACCGTTTTTCGATCGTTGACCTTTAAACCATATCCAGCTAAGCGCTTTGACTACTTTTCGGTTTCTTCGAATACTTTCTCCTTTGTTTCCTCGCATAGGATTATATCATCGGCATATAGCATACACCATGGCGATAGCTTTTGAATGTCCTCGTTATCGTGTCTATAATTATATTAAATAAAAAGGGACTTAAAGCAGATCCTTGATGTAACCCTATTTTAACCCAAAAGGTTTAGAGTCTCCAACTTTCGTCCTAACGCAAGAGTTTGAGTCTTCATAAATATTTTTCACAAGCCGTATATATGTGTCAGGGATATTTTATTTTCTCAGGCACCACCATATTAAATCGCGGGGGACCGTGTCATAAGCTTTCTCCAAGTCGATAAAGACCATATTTAGGTCTTTCCTCTTTTCACCATACTTATCCATCATTTGCCTTAGTGCGAAGATTGGGTCGATTGTGGATTTGCCGGCCACAAATCCGAATTGGTTAGCCGATATTTCCATCTCGTTTTTCAGCCTTGTTAATAAGATCCTTTCTATAAGTTTCAAGGAGTGGCAAGTTAGCTTGATACCTCTGTAATTTCCACTGTTTTGAGGGTCTCCTTTGCCTTTAAATAAGGGTATAATCGTGCTTGCTCTCCATTGATTAGGAATTCGCTCTTCTACCATTATCTTGTTAAGAAGGTTCGTCATGGTGGTGACTCCTTCTTCACGACATCCGAGCAATGCTTCCATAGGTATTCCATCTGGGCCATTTGCTTTTCCTTTTGGCATCTTGTTCATTTGTGCCCTAACTTCATCCTCCTGAAAGAGTTCGACCATATTTATATTTGGCTCAATTTCGGGAAGGGAATCTCCGTCATTTGCAATATTCATAAGGTTCTTAAAATATTCTTTCCACCTTTCCATCACTTCCTTCGGCTTGAATAAGGTTTGCCCTTCTCGTTTTTGACTATTTTAAGAACTCCGGCATCGCGGCTTTTCTTCTCCTTATCTTGGCCAATTTGTACATAAGCCTATCGCCCCCTTTATGATCCAGTTTGTTTGCCATCTCGATGTAGGCGGCATTCTTCGCTATTTCAACGGCCTTTTTTGCGGCCCTCTTTGCGTCCCTATCCTCTTGATAATCCTCCGACTTCTTTGATTTATGCCGTTTATATAGATTTTACTTTCTTTTGATGAAATCCCTAACCGATTCAATCCTATTACCATAGTTCCCTATTCATAGCTTTGCCTCCTTTGGTCAGTCCTAGAAACGAATCGCTGTTTCCTTTATGTCCTTAGATAGCGTCTTTCAATCGTCGTTTACGTCCCTTTGCAACTTCCTTGCTCCCAAAAGTGAGGAGGCTTTTTGATGGTATTTTTCGTTTGTCGACTTATCCTTTAGCCTTTCATATCGAATTCGAGGCTCATAGACCTTTCTTTTTTCGGGAAACACTCTTCTGTCAAGATCCATAACAAGGGGACGATGTTGCCTGGCGATTTTTTCTCCCGCTATTACTTTGCAATCCTTGATGCTCCATATGTCCTTTCGCCGTATAAGCAAATAGTCAATTTGACTAAAATGCTTCCCACTTTTATAGGTCACAATATGATCTTCACGTTTTTGAAAATAGGTGTCAACGATCGCCATGTCATATGCTTAAGATACTTGGAGAAGTTTTTCTCCTTCTTTGTTCTTCCGACCATGCCCATAG
Organism: Gordius sp. MW1; assembly: GCA_964036665.1. Taxonomy (NCBI): domain Eukaryota; kingdom Metazoa; phylum Nematomorpha; class Gordioida; order Gordea; family Gordiidae; genus Gordius; species Gordius sp. MW1. The sequence continues at coordinate 23,861,965 of OZ038529.1, read as the reverse complement.
CCTCCATGATTGCGTTAATACCCGAGGGGATCTTTTCCTACGTGAGCGTTGAAATCGGCCCCAATAATTAGCCTTTCTTCCTGTCGGATTCCTTGTATTTCCTTTTCCAATGAATCGAAGAATATGTCTTTCTGTGATTCCATACACCCAATTTGGGGAGCATAAGCCACATAACGGTTAGGAGCCCGTTGATCTGCAATCTTCACCCACACTAGCCTGTCGAAACAACGCTTGATTTCCACGACCTTGTCCTTGAACGCGCTTAGAACCATACCGACCCCGTTTCTACGATTTGTGACCCACTGTAGAAAAGCTTGTATTCTTCTCCTAATTCCCGAGCTTTCGTTCCGTTCCACCTCGTCTCTTGTAGGCAGGCGATGTGTACCTTTCTTCTTTTTAGCATTTGTGCCACCTCGATGCTCTTTCCCATCAGCGTTCCCACATTCCAGCACGTTATTCGCATTCTTTCAACGACTAATTTCCTTAACCGCCTTCGTTGTGAGTTGGGCAGTAACCCTAGTGTATTTTCACATTGCACGGGCGGGGTATGCAGTGCGCGTCGTTTGTGAAGGACGCCCTAGCCTTTTCTTGTAAAATCTTGATTGAAACTATCATAATTTTGGAGTTGGTTTTTATAGCCGGTTTCCGACCTGACGCTAACCCTCCACTTTTTGCACACGGACTTGGATTTAAATTATATGCTAGGTTTATAAATAAATTCTGCTAAGTATTCAAAAGATTTTATAAATTTGAAAACAAATTAAGCTGTCTGTTTTTTATATAACATTTAATATGACATCGTAACCGGACAATAACTGGCGTTCTTTGGCGCCAAGATCACACACCAATTTGACATACATTCATTTATTAATTGCTTAATTATGAAAGTTTAACAAATCTCGCCTTATTTATTTAACAAAGAGGAAGAAGCAGGAATTGAAATTTATCGCAGGCGGTTGTACAGACCGATTGAATGGGTAAAAAAGCCACTTATGATAGTGAGTGTGAGGCAAAAAGGGCTCTTGGAGCTGAAAATATATGGGGCATTTGGTACCGAAATGAAACTGAGGAAGGCATTAAGGTGTAATGGTATTGAAATAGACTTAGATGTAATCAAGTAAAGTTTCGTGGAGTGTAATGCGAATCACGATGTTTTTTGCTCTATAAATCAATATCAGAAAGATTTATTGTGTATGATGCTAATTCTTTGCACACCCATCAATCTACTCTCCCAAATTTGAATAAAATTATTCTGTTAAAAATTTTTTAATAAAATACTTAGAATTTTAATATAAAAAAACAAAAAAAGGATTTATTCCACAAAGGAATATTTCTAATTTTATGGCATTACGTTGGCACGATAATTATAACGAGGCTTTTTAATTGTCAAACCTATTACATATAGTAGAATTCATAGACTAAATAGACTGCTCATTGACCAGGCATTCATATAAAAATTTTCGGCATTTTTTTCCGCCATCTTGAATAATGTCATTCTGCTCAGCTGTAGGCTGTTCTAATAGTAGAAAAAAATGTAGACCTATCATTCCACAAGTATAAAATATACTTAATGTTAATCCAGATATATTAACATAGATTTAGATGTTTTAATTAAGATTATATAGGGTTTCTCAAATGCTCTATAGATAAGATTAAAGATTATCAATATATCAGATTTATAATGCATTGTCCACAGATGAATTGGCCTTTAGGAAGAATTTTCATTGGGGTGGCAATCAATATCATGGTTATATACTTTTTTAAAAAAATTTTAAGATAACAATCTCATATCATTTTTAGATATGTAGCTCTTGGGCATAATATTATTAATTCTAATAAGATTTCTTATGCCACTGGTGCGTTATATTATGGCCACATCGATAAATAATACTTGGAAAATACCATTAGGGTATTTTTTGGTTTCTTCTGTGACTTCTGAGCTGCTAAAAAATATTCTTTTGGATGGAATTTCCCATGTTAATGGCACTGGTGCTGTAGTTGAAGCAGTTATCTGCGATGGACTTCAGCATTAAAAGATTGGCAGATAGCTTAGGGGTCAGATTCGGAGAAATGATCCTTGTTTCAATCATCCCTACATGAAAAAATTTATTTCATTTTTGACATATGTCATATGATTAAGCTTCTTCGTAAAGTCTTGCTGAAGTTAAGGTACTAACAGATCATGAAAATAAGGTGAATACAGTTTTTTATTTCAAATTTAATATTATAGCTACTTAAATGAGAATATGTTGTTAGATTTTACAACTTACCGGAAAAAGAAGGATTTAAGCAGCTAATCCCCTAACTGCTTCTTATATTCATTATCAGAATAATAAAATGAAGGTATATGTGTGATTTTAAAATTTAATATATAGGTCTTTGCTACCCAAATATTTTCTGCCTCTGTAGCAAATTGACTGATTCTTGCAAGGGATTTGCAATAACCAGGATTCCAAGATTCCACCCACTATCAAATTTATTGATTTAATTAATGTATACCTCACATTTTTTATTCATTGTATATTTACAATCTTCAATTAACTGTTTTATTTTTTCAAGTAAAAAATTTATGAAATTATAGATGGCGTATAAACTTTAATATTTTATCTCATTTATTATTGTTATATATTAATCATTTATAAATGTTTTTATAGTTTTATCATTTAAGTTTAAGATGTTTTATAGCATAAATAATGCTTTCTCAATTATATATTTTAATTTAGTTTTAGAATCATAAATATTTAAATATTTTTTATAATTAGATAGTATATATACATTACCATTATAAGCTGTAAAGAACGTGTTTATCTTGCCTAATTTAAGAAGGCGGAAGAACAGTCGCGTTTTTAAAGCGAATGAGCAGTCTATTAGTCTATGATAGAATCACACCTCTTCAAATTGCAGGAAAATATTTTGGTTCAAAGCTCAAAGATATTTAGTAAATTTATGGGCGGCTAAGAATGCTCACTTTAAATTTTGATGCCACAAAAGAATCTTTTCGGGGAGAAATTTGTGCTTCCCATTTGGATTATATGTCGCTTACCAATGCCTGCCAGCTCTATTATCTTAACAGAGAAATCATAAAACTCTGCAGTTTTACAAAATGAATTGTCCAAAATTACTTTTAAAAATACGGCCAACTTCCAAGTGAAATCATTTAACTTCTCTTAATCATTTAATAAAAATTTAAAATTAGCTTATTTTTATGTTGCACCGTTTTAATTCCGGAACTAGCCAATTATTCCAGATTTTTTAAATTATTTAATCAACTAGAGCATATTGAGATGCCCCGAAATTTTTATATAAATGATTCGGGCGAACCGTTAGTATTCTCTTTTCTCCAAAATAGATTTATTTTGAATAGAAATGACAAACTATTAATGCTACGTAGGTTATTGCATCAAATTAACAAATTCTATGGTAAACCTGTGATTTTGACAAAAGATAATGGAAAATTGATAATTTATGTTTAAATGATTAATTAACATATGATACTTAAATTTAGAACTAAATACCTGATAAAACGTTAGTAGTTATTTATTATTTAAATTTAATACATGTAACAAAAATAGTGTGCTTAGGCAAAATAATCGACTCATTTAATCATAAAATTATATTCCACTTATACTTAAAAAAAATACTGATTACAAACTCAAGCGCCCCTAAGAAATGGGAAGCTAAAGGAAAAAATATTTATAGAAAAGGCCAAAGAGCGATGCGATAAATAATCTAGACTTAATCGTTTTTGCATTATCTTCCTAAAATAAAGCTTTTAAAATACAAGATCTGCTAATATCATACACCTAAATATTGTGTTACCATAATGATGAGGTAAATTTATACATAGATTTTACAAAATTCCTTGTTTGGACACATATATATTATACATACATTTAGCGCTTAAATAAAAATGTGAGCCAAAATTAGTTAAATTATATGTATTATTGAATACTTTGAATAAACAAAATATAAAAGTTTGAGAACAATTTAATGTTTAAATTAAAACTCTTGATTATTAATAATAATCAAAGAGATAAAAAAATTAATTTAAAATTGTTCCATGGGCGTAGCCAGCATTGGGATTAAGGGGGTGGGGCAATAATGATTTAGGGAGGAGCAAAATAATAATTTTTTGAAATTTTAGCCATAATTTTAATAAATTTTAACAAATTTTTGGATTTAGAGAGGGGCAGCGCCCTTCCCTGCCCCCTCTTCCTGGCTACGCCCATGCATTGCTCTAAACTAAAAATATAACCAATCATAAGTTTGCTCTTACCATGGTCTCCAATCCAATAAATAGTAAGGACCCAGTAACTCAATAGTAAAGGATCCATGTGCTTTTAGATTTCACAAAAGTTTTTAGTTTAACCTTTATTAAATATAATAATCAGAAGATAATAATAACCTCTTTCAAAAGTGCCGCAATTTATCATACAAATAAGGAATAAAATTGCAAATATATGGTGGGACAAGTTAAATGTACATAAAAGCAAGTTTTAACACTTAAATTTTATTTATAAAGGGCATTAAGAATACTCATTTTTTTTATATTCACGTGTTGATATGTATTTGATTGGTTGTTTAATAAATGCTCGCCACGTCTTACAACCGTTTATTTGAACCTTCTAGTTAGCTACTATCTTATTTTACGCTCACATTTATTATGATCTTACGACTTTTTAGTGATAACAATTTCAATCTCTTATAATAACTTTCTTATTCGTATGCTTTACAAAAAAATATTCAAAACATTTGATTGTTAAATTAACTATATAGCCCGACGAAGTATTAGTTACAATTAATCCATCACATGTCAGTTTAATTTTATGCTCAATTTGTGTTTAATTAAGTTTTGTATTTTAAGGAAGCAAATTTAAATTTTTATCCGACAAGGATATAACTCTTAAGCATGCCCTTGTATTATTGGATAATGGCTTTATAAATAAAATTATTTGAAAATTTAGGTCTCTTTAAATTTTATGGCCAAATGTTTACCAATAATAACCACTTTAAATGCTTTTGCAACTTATTTAAATTTGGATTTAAAATTATTTAACTTTTCGTATTTCATTTTTTACTATAACTAAATTTTGTATGTCAGTTTGCTAACTGTTATTCATCGTATAATTTAAAGAGATAACCTGTTAATATTTGTTTATATTAAAACATCCATTTTCGTTCAAACTTGTTAAGATAAATTTTGTTCAATCAATTAATAGCATGCCAAGTATTTTAATAGTTATATATTTGATATATAAAAATATTTACCATATATATGGTTAACCAAGTTCAAAAATTTGTGATTGTTTTTTGTTAATATTTTAACATTAATCTCGAAATGGTAAAATAACATAAAGGTGAAGGTACTTTAATATTTGATGTTGGCTAGGTACTACAATGTGCAACCTTCTAACTGTACGGTGAATTCGCGTTTTGCAATTAAATAAGAAGCAAACAAACATCAACAAGTACTACCATTTTTCTACGAATTAAAGTACATTTAATAGATTAAAGTACAAAAATGTAAAGTTGCAATTTTTTTAAAATTTATTTTATTTGGTAAAACTAAATGCGCTTTAAATCTAGACTTTGCCTTTATTCATTGTTTCCCCTCCACTTTTGTTGTTTTTGTTTTCCAGCTCTTTCATAATTCACGGACGACTGATAAAATAGAACGGAAGAATTTGAGATAACCAAATTTAAATATATTTATTTAATTTTCATATCAACAAAAATTTAAAATGTATATCCATTTTACGACACTCAATGACCAATCTAGTGAAACTTAACATTTTAATAAAACCTTTTGTTAATTTCCATTATATATATATTATACATATATATACTAGATGTGCCCGGCCAAGCGTTGCTTTGACTAAGTTCTTATTTGGCTAAATAATTGCTACCTATCAATAGGAAATATATGAAAGAATTTGGGTCAGATAAAAGAGAGTTTATGATGTGAAAAAATATATTTTTATATTACGCAAGCAAATATTAGCTTAATAGAAAAAGGCATATTTATAATTAATTAAATAGATTTAAAACAGTTTTAAATATTTGTTAGGTAGCGGTGTTTAGCGATAATATGCATATGGATGACAAAAGTGTTTATAAACCACTAATTAATATACAATAGTCAATGATACTGTTTGACAATACAGAGAAAAATTTACAGCGTATAAGTAGAGTATTGTTCTCCTAAAATCTACAGTAATAAAATGAAGAGATAGTAGAAAAGCACCTTCAAATTTGGTTTAATGAAGTTTTTTACAATATAATCACGAAGTAAACACTCAAAAGTGTTGCAATTATAGTTGTTAAATTGCTAAGTAGCTTAAACTAAAAACGCGAGCACGAACAGTTGCTGGGTAAAATGCTCACAATGAGTGCTAGCTGCTCGGTGCAATAGTTTTAACAGTAGCACCTAAAAATGCTCGAGAGGTTAGTCGAAGCAGCCAAATCTGTTAAAAAATTTAGGAGGAGCTCGAGCAGTAAATTCGAGCAGATAGTAGATTGAATTGCTACTTGTTAAAATTACAATTTTAGTCATATTATATATCATAAATAAATTAAGAACTTTGCCCCCCCCCCTTATTTTTTACCCTTTTTCTTACCAGATGGGAGGTGGGCCCCTTATTTTTTACCCTCTTTCTTACCAGGGGGCAAAACACCCCCCCCCTTATTTTTTATTCTCTTTCACACCAGGGGGGAGGGGGGGGGGGGGGGTGTTTTGCCCCCCTCCCTTATTTTTTATCCTCTTTTGAACCAGAGGGGAGATGGGGGAGGGGGAGTGTTTTACCCCCCCCCCCCCCCTTATTTTTTATCCTCTTTCGAACCAGAGGGGAGATGGGGGGGGGGGGTGTGTTTTGCCCCCCCCCCTTATTTTTTACCCTCTTTCTTACCAGATGGGAGAGGGGTGTTTTGCTCCCCCCCCCTTATTTTTTATCCTCTTTCTCACCAGAGGACCCTCCCCCTTTTTATTCCTCTTTTTCACTGGTGCCCCCCCCCCCCCTGGTAAGAAAAAGAGTAAAAAATAAGGTTGGGGGGGGGGGCAAAACCTTCCCCCCCCCTTTGGTAAGAAAGAGGATAAAAAATAAGGGGGGGGGGCAAAACACCCCCCTCCCTTTAGTAAGAAAGAGGATAAAAAATAAGGGGGGGGGGGGCAAAACACCCCCCTCCCTTTGGTAAGATAGGGGTAAAAAAATAAGGGGGGGGGGGCAAAACACCCCCTCCCCCCATCTCCCCTCTGGTGAGAAAGAGGATAAAAAATAGGGGGGGGGGGCAAAACACCCCAGCCCCCTTTGGTAAGAAAGAGGGTAAAAAATAAGGGGGGGGGGCAAAACACCCCCCCCCCCCCCCCTCCCCCTGGTGAGAAAGAGGATAAAAAATAAGGGGGGGGGGTAAGAAAGAGGGTAAAAAACAAGGGGGGGCAAAACACCCCCCCCCCCCCCCCCTCCTTCCTCCCATCTGGTAAGAAAGAGGGTAAAAAATAAGGGGGGGGGGCATCCCTCCCATCTGGTAAGAAAAAGGGTAAAAAATAAGGGGCGGGGGGGGGGAGGCAAAGTTCTTAATTTATTTATGATATATAATATGATTAATGTAATTTTAACAAGTAGCAATTCAATCTAGTATCTGATCGAATTTACTGCTCGAGCTCCTCCTAAATTTTTTAACAGATTTGGTTGCTTCGACTAACCTGTCGAGCATTTTTACGTGCTATTGTTAAAACTATTGCACCGAGCAGCTAGCACTCATTGTGTTAAACTAGCATATTACCTAGCATAGTTAGCATTGCTAAAGTTAGCAATTTAACAACTCTAGTTGCAATGGCCCCCTGTCAGAGTGCCTCTTAAAGTCTCTTATTAATGACGCTTCGGCAGAGGAACTCCCAGCGCTCAGGAGCTTGCTCCACGCTCAGGTCACGAATGGCCCGAAGCTTTCCCAACCTCAGTCTACTCTTATCCAACAACGATATCCGCATCGTTGTAGGCCTAAGATTAGGATGAAATATAAGTGCTGAACACATTTCTTCACCTTGCAATAATTTCCCAAAATCGAATGTCCATCATGTAGAGCCGTTCCGATTTAATTTACGATTTATTGATGAAATAATTGGCGGCATTTGGAAATATGATTTTCTTCGTGCTCTCGAAGCATGTATGTAGAATAGCTTATAACACTCCAGTTTAAGTTTGTCAGTTAACCATTGTCTGCATTTATCTCCTTAATGTTAAAGTAATGTTTTTGTACTTGTAATATTAATAATCATACTTTATAAAAAAAGGAAAAAAGAACGAAACGTGGGATGTTTCTAACGCGCTTAGTTTTATTTAAGAAAATGGTGATGTTTTAGGGTATTGAGAATATTTATTTTTCACATGCTTATATATTGTAAAAAAACGAGTGTAGTTGAGAAAAAAATTTAGATACAAAAGACAAAGCAATAGTGAAAAATAGTTTAAGGCAATAAGTAGCAACGATTAGATATAAAAACGTTGTATATATCGTCCGCTAGATGGCGGTACAACTACCAAAAAAATGGGTTACAGCTGTCGCAGGGCGATAAAAAGTATATATGAACCATCTAGGATCCTAATGGTGGTAATCGGTCGAGAACTTTAGGAGTTATTAAGGGACAAAGAAAACAGAGTTAGGGGAGACCGGGGCCTAAATAGCCTTAAAAAATTTAACCACTTTTAAAAAAAACTAATGATTATTTATTTAATTTTTTTATTGGAACGTAATTTTAAGGTCTATTTTTACTATAGGAAAAAAATTCGGATTTAAAAAATTAATAGTTTTCTCACATATTAAATTTAAAAAAACAAAAATCCTAAAAATTTAAAAAATGCCCGGGGCAAGTTATAGCCCCTTCCGTGGGATAGATTTTCCCTTACGATTTCACTTTCTATTGGTGTATGCTAACTCAAATCAATAAAGGGATTGTTTTGTTACAAAAAAACATAGAGAATGCAAATGAATATGGTTATATTTTACATAATACAAATAAAAACGGGTCATGAAGACAATCTAAATTAGAAACCCATAAAAGACAAATTCTGCAATGGAAAAATCTTTAAATAGTCTATTAATATTCCCAATTACACTAACATAAATTATTATTAAACAAAACTATTGTTTTTTAAATCTTGACATTTGTCTACGCAATGAAAAATGGCTACTATTAGCCCCTCACCGACTAGCCCCGCCCACTATTTTTTTGTACAGATAATAATTTATCATATTATATTGCTAATAAAAAATTTAAAATTAGGCAATACTTATAGATAAATATCCCTTTATAAGATAAAACTTAAATTAGTCCAAAATATTCAGCCAAAAAAATTTTATGTGCAAATAAAATTTTTTGTTAAGGCTACTAATAGCCCTGAAAAATCGTTTTTTCTCGATAAAAATTTTAAATATTATTTTTTCTAAACAAAATTTTTTTTACTCATGCCTTATGGAAAAATACACATATGGTTTAAATTTTAATCGTATATCATTATTATTTTGAAAAATAATTAAAGATAATAGTAGCCCCGGGCTACGACTAGCCCCGGTCTCCCCTACATTTATCTAATATATAAATTCTCGTGCCACGATGTGGGTAGTTAAACTCCTCCAAAACGGCTGGACCCATGGAAATTTTTGCGAATATTTGGTAGGTCTGAGAATAGGTTTTAAACTTTATTCCAAATCTCTAAGTGATAAGAGGTCAAGTTATTTTGTTTTATACGTTTTGACGTTTAATAAAATGTAAATCAAAAGCAACCTCATGACGTAAAGCGTATATCGTCTGCTTTAAAAATTTAAATATACAGTTCTTTACTTTTTGAAGATTTTTACCCTATTCAATGTTCTTTATAGATAAATTCTCTGAATCGGCAATAAATTGGCAAATTGTATAAATTTATTAAAGATCATTCCATTAGATTAAAGGTTTAAAGGGTAGGTTTTAATTTTAATTATTATAATATTTCGTCTTCATAGAGGACATCATCAGATGAATCGGCAATAAATTTATTAAAGATCATTCCATAAGATTAAAGGTTTAACGGGTAAGTTTTAATTTACCTGAATTTGTAAGAGTAGACATTATCTAAAACATTTGTCGTTTGACTTGACACCATATTTGAAATAACTATTACTATAGTCATTTGCCCCCTCCCCCTTTCTAATACCGATGCTGACTACGCGGTTCGGGTCGGGTTTAAGGTTATATATTTAACAGTGAATAATAGACATATCTTTTAAGTTATTGCCCTTATATATCAATTTTATAATTAACTAGCTAACCCGGCAAACGTTGTTTTGCTAAAAACACAATTTTCTTTAATATAATAAAATTCAAGAAAACTTCAGCCTTGTATGTATGACGTCATTATTGTATATGATGCTATAAATGAAACTGGCCGGGAAATGTCCGATATTTTTAAAACTAAAAGAAATTTTAGAATTCTGAAAAAGCTATTTTACCCTTGGCCGCCCTGGGCATCTATGGCTAAATTTTCGCGCGTATATTTTACTGATAAAGCTCTGTACTATGCACATATCGCCCGTCATTCGCCAATAGTTTCAGAGTTTAGCCCTTTTTTAAAACGTAATGTCCGATATTTTTACAACTAAAAGGAATTTTAGGATTCTGAAAAAGCTATTTTACCCCTGGCCGCCCTGGGCATCTACGGCTAAATTTTCGCGCGAATCGGGCTGGTAGTTTCAGAATTTAGCCCTTACATACATAACATTTTTATTATACTTTTAAATATCTAATTCAGCCTTGTGTATGACGTCATTATTGTATATGATGCTATAAATGAAAATGGCCGGGAAATGTCATTTTCAAAACTAAAAGGAATTTTAGGAATCTGAAAAAGCTATTTTACCCCTGGCCGCCCTGGCCACCTACGTCTAACTTTTCGCGCGAATCGGGCCGGTAGTTTCAGAGTTTAACCCTTTTTTAAAATTAATGTCCGATATTTTTAAAACTAAAAGGAATTATAGGATTATGAAAAAACTATTTTACCCCTGGCCACCCTGGGCATCTATGGCTAAATTTTCGCGCAAATCGGGCCGGTAGTTGTAGAATTTAGCCCTTACATACATACATACATACATACACACATACACTTTACTTTATATATATAGATATCGAAATGTATGATTAAGTAAATCAGACATTATCTAATATATAAAACATTTTGTAGTATCTTTGCATTGTCATTGCCAATTTTAAAATTAGTCGTTTTGGTATGAGTTGACCGAAACGGCTGCACCGATTTTTATAAAAAAATTCTGCGAATATTTGGTAGGCCTGAGTAGAGGTTTTAAACTTTATTCCAAATCTCTAAGTGATAAGACGGTCAAGTTATTTTGTTTTATATGTTTTGACGTTTAATTAAACGTCAATCAAAAGCAACCTCATGACGTCATATGACGTCATACAGGGATACTGTAAAATGCATCAATTTACGTCATAGATAAATACTGTAAAATGCGACAATGTAACTAATCTAATATATAAAAATGCTGAAGTATTCTACTTATAAAAACACCATATAGCAAGGGCGTAGCTTGCATGAGAATTCGATAATTTAAGGTTTTTCACCTTTAAGTAATTCATTTTGATATATTAAATATTTTATATTTATAGGTAACAATGCCAGCTAAACGCAAAAGGAACAATTTGGGTCGTAAAACGAAACAAAATGCAGTCGTGAAAAAAATAAGAGCACAAAGAACAGACGAACAAATTCTAAAACAATGCAGATAAGCGTGTGAGGATGGCCCAAATACGTGAATCACAATCGCAAGAGGCACGAGATGAACGAATAACAAACGAAAAAAAACAAGCTCGCCGATTTGTAATCTACACACGTAGAGAAAATGAACTACACCGCCAACAAGTTCATCGAGCATCGGCTTCATTCCTTCGACTAGCACTCCAGTATGAGCCAGATGTTGAATATTACGCCCATTTTAAAGTGGTCAATGGTACTATGGACCAAAGACCCACAATGTTCTTAAGAATCTTTGTATAATTACCCCCCTATATTTTCCACATTATTCTTTGCGTCTTTGCTTATTTTACCCGTCGTAACGTGTTACCACCTTAATTTTTGTGTTTTACTACTATGCCAAACACCACCACGGCCCCATATCAGTTAAGGTCAAGTACCTCAACTGCCCCTACTACAACAACTCCCCCCACAACCGCAGACCCTATTATTGAGGTCTACTCCCTAAACAACCCCTTCTCCTCCCACCAGGACAACGTAAATGACTCCATGTTAGAGTCTACAGGTCTCTCCTTCGATCCCAAGGATGGTTTATCCTTCGATCCCAAGGATGACCCCGATACACCGTTATCAAGCCAAACCGTGAATTGGTTGGCAAGGGAACTTAACCTCATGAAGGAGGACCTCAAGGCTATGAGGTATGCAAGACTGCAAGAATCCGCCCGAAACCAACCTGTGCCCTTTTGGGCTCCCAAGCCACAAGAATGGTCATCACAACAACCTATCCTCCAACCCCCAAAAATCATCCCCCCTATCATGTCCATGCAGCCACAATCTAGCATGGTTACATTAACACATGACGAACTCAACCAACTGATCGCTAGAGAAGTTGACAGAAAAATCACGGGGGCGAGCAAAGTGGGGATGACCTATTGAAAATCAGACTCAAGGGTCTGAAAGACGCCGACGAAAAGAATAAGATGATACCATCATATCAAAAGCATGAGATTGACTTTCTACTTGAATTAGGAGAAGTATGGGACGATCATTCCAAAGCCACAAATGTCTTCTCGGAAAGAGTAAAAACGATTGCTATGGCTACATATTATGGATGGCAAGTTGTAACAGGAAAGACAAAAGACTGGGCAAGAATGGTTTTGGACAAATGGGAGAACAGATCAATTCTTTTCGTTCTTATCCTCCGCAATCTATGCCTAGGAAGGCGCCCTTCAAAGGAAAGAAAGGGCCGCCTGAGGCTAGGAAAGAATGAACGTAAATGTGTAAGGACGGCAGCGGCGACCCTCGGCAGTGGAGTAAACCCGCCGAGCATCGATGGCGAACGGAGTGCCCCAACGTGGTTGAACAACTATATTCAAATCGCTAGGAGCATCGCCATTAACTCCGTTTCCATAGATGATGGCCCGGATGAGGATATCCCTTCTTTGGATCACCCCTCTACGTCGCTGCCCGAACACTCAGATGTGCCGAAACATCTACAAATCCCCCTCCATGATGTCGGGTTAAATTGTGAACCGACAACAATCGTGAATGAGCCATCCAATATCCCCAACTTCTCTGCATTCTGGGATATTTCTAACGGCAACAGTTCACGATTTTCCCTTCCCCTGGATCTCGACACCACGATCCTTCGCCCCCACCGATCCCAATCCCCTTTACCCGAGGCATAGCTAGATATGGGTTCAAACCAAGGATATCTCGGAAAGCAATCGCAACTAATAACTGGCAATACTTCACTCCCAAATATGTCAAGGCGATTCCAAGAATCCATCGTAGGTTAATCCATCAAATAATCGATTCACGCATCGTGCGAAAAAACCCAAGAACCATTCCTTCTCCAATGTATTTTATTCCTAAAACGGATGGTTCTCCTCGCATGATTGCAGATTTATCCCTCATATCCAAAAATTTTGTCCAGTACCCCTTTTCGCTTAAATCAATACCGCTTATCGCACGACCGCTAGCGGAGGCCAATTTCGCATGTAAAATCGACATGAAAAGCGCTTTCTTCTCCATCCCACTGGATCCATTGATTTCACATTTGTTTGGATTCAAAAATGGACGGAAGAAGTATTCATATAGGGTGCTACCAATGGGAGCAAGCTTCTCCCCCTTTGTGCTCCAGCAGGTTATGTTGGACCTATGTATAAAACGCTGTTTTTGAATCTGTGTAGATGGCCGGTGTCATGTTGGGGTATTCTACCATTACTCGTAAGTATGCTAAGGGGATTGCTAACAACTCGAGTAGGTTTATCGTTGGGATGTAGTTTTCACACTTGAATAGAGGATAACGCATCAGAGGTTTTGACTGACATAAATTCAGCCATAAAATAGATTCTAATGTGAGAAGTGGAAGCATCACCATATGCTGAGTGATCGTAATCAGTGACCATGGGGATGGGTTTGTTAAGAAGTACTTTAAGGGCAATAGTTTTATGGGCTAACAGTCGAGCATTGAAAGGGATTGCAGCTGATCCTAGGAGTAGATTGTAAGCTGGCGATAAAAATTTGGTCCATCCCTTGATCATATATGTATAGTGTGTCAAGATGCCCAAGCAAGTTTGGGATTTGTCATCATTGTCTTGCACTTAAATATAAAAATGAGTCGGCCGGGATGTGTTGCGCATCAGGAAAAGTTCGACACGGAGATTAAAGCACCACCTTAACCATTGCACATATTACTTATCGGTACGGACCCTGATTCTAGCCTATTCCTGAAGTCAATTCGGACATTCAATTCATGCTTCCAAATGACATCGTTCGGAGCAACAGAAACTTCAAAATAATGCTGCAAACGGTCAACAATTTAATTAAACAAGGCCAGGTTTTTCACAAAGTGGGTTCATTGCTGCTGATGTCAAACGAATCTTATAAATTTTTACAAATTTACTTTATGGGTGGTGACGACTCCGAACGCGCACTCGCTAATCGCGTGGATGCACGTTGCGGCTATAACACCCCCGATTCACCTGCCAGGCGCATCGTCAGCGAACTGGACGTTCTGTTGAATGAGCACAATGAATTATTAAAATTATTTAAATCACACATGCCCAAATTACTAGATGACAATTACGCTATTATCATCGATTCTGATAAAACACCAGTTGAAGAGCACATCCGTAGATTCATTGCACCTGTAGTTGACGACGTTGCCGGAATCATGGTTGGGGACCGTCCGGCTTCGCGCCAAATCGTGATTCGAAGAAGAGATAACAATCTTCAGTTCATTGCTGATACCCACCGTTCATATGACGCTCTCCTATATCCGAAATTTTTTTGGAAAGGACAAGATGGATTGCATAAACATTAAACAACGAGATCCCCTCAGGTACTTTATTCTTTATTAAAAAACATGATTACTTATTTTCAATTAATTGGAATACACATTATTATAGGAGCCGAAACAAACAAGAAGCTCGAAGGATTTTTATGCATATCGTTTGATGCTTAGACGCGGTCAAGACAACGTCATACAATGTCGTGAGCTTTGCCAACAATTCATGGTCGACATGTATGTGAAAATAGAGAGCGAACGCCTATGATATTTAAAATATAACCAACAGGAACTGCGTGCGGAAGAATACATTCACTTACGAGATGCTATTGCGAACAACGCCGACACAGCCTAAATTGGTAACTCTATTATTCTACCATCATCGTTACATAAACGCTGCACTCAAAAATTGTTTCTACATTGTTATTTAGCTAATTAGGGACTAAGCCAAAGCAACGCTTGGCCGGGTACAGCTAGTATATATATAGATGGGTAAGACTTTTAAGCCATAAATATACTTTGTAATGGTGAGTGTTTGTAGCTAAAAGTGAAACTTTATCTTATGATAAATAATTTTCAAGTTTTTAAGCCTTTGTATGATAGATAGTTAAAGATGGCACCACCCCATTAGCAAGACCGCCTCTAACCAAAATATGATGCTTTTTCCCACACACTAGTACAATAATTAAAATGCCAAAAATTTAACTAAGAGAACGTTTTCCCAGGAATTCCCAAAAAATTTAACTGTCGCGATCTTAAAGGTTTCTAACCTATGTCAGCCTCACAACATGACCATGTTCGTTCCGATATGAATAACAAAATTGATATAATCATACCATCCCATGGCAGCCAGGGGGTGGCAGGGAGAGGCGGCTGCTGCCCTCTAAATCCAAAATCATTTAAAATTTTATAAAATTATGGCTAGTATTGTAAAAAACCATTATTTTGCCCCTGCCCAAATTATTATTACCCCCTTCTCAATCAAAACCTGGCTACGCCCATGTACCAAACGGAAACTTGCAAAGCATTAAAATATTTAAAATGGCAAGCAGGACTGTGAAGTGACAGGCTTATTAAGTGAGTAAAATTTATCGTTTATTTAATAGATCAAGCTTTGAGTAAGTATATGTTTTTTAACAAAAGCATTAGAGATATTGGGATGTTGTAAAAAATTTGCCTTAAAAGCACGAACGATTCAAAGACTTGCCAAAGTTGAAAAAGAATGATTAACGAAAGCACAACTCCTGGGCCCTAAGATACCAATATAAAATAATTTTCGTAAGTGAAGATATATCGATGCATAAACAAAGGAATTAAATTTTAAAGGCTCTCAGTTCTACCAATTGATGGAAAATTGGTAAATAAGGGAGAGAAAGAATTTTCAACGAGTGTTTTGATCTCGTCACGTTTTGGTCTTGAAAGCAATATTTGGCGGCTATTATGAGAATCTCAAACTCGTCTCGTCACGGCGTAGAAAATATGGGTCTCGTCTCGTCTACTTTTAATTCTTTTTATTAAAATTTTGTTTATTCGATGTAGAAACATTAAAAAGGCGAAGTATAAAAATGGGAAATAGACAAAATAAAAACGGGTAAGAAATAATAATAAATATATCATAATTCAAAAGCGTCGCATGTATTATACGTTAAAAGCGGCAAGCCGTCGGCTAGGGATTTAAAATTATACTTTGTTTTAAAATTTCTATTTTTTCTTTAGGTAAAAAAGTTGGTACAATATTTAGAGACCGGGAGCGTCGACTGACCTCTTTAAAAAGTTCAATGGCGGCTGGTCCAAAGGTCCCGGAGAATGTTGCAACAATAGTGGTAATATTTGAAGGTAGGAGGGCCTAGTTTAGAGGTGTCAGAACCTTGCAATTTTGTTTGGACGGTGCGAAAATATGTATAAAGTGAAATCCCATTTAAGGGGTAGGCCATTTTCACGGGATCAGGGTAGAATCAGACGGCTCTAAAACGGACGGAGTATTAACTTTTTTAAAAGCGGCCTGAATAGAGGCATTATTTTTTCGTGCCTGATGTATTTAAATTTATTAAAAAGGCAGTATAGGGGGTGCCTTGAATAAACGTCTACCTGCTGAGGGCAGTTGCGGCAGATAAATAAGAAGAGGGCATTTCCAGTTTGGGCGATGGAGTATGATAGCTCGGGGTCCTCCAATCTCAATTCAGAATGTGAACTAGGATAAGCTTCTAGCCACTCGTCTTCCAATCCGTCAAAAACCAGATATTTTAGGTACAAGTGCTGGCTGGCGTCGCTGCTCAATAAGAGGTAATCAACGGAGCGAGATACGGGGTGAACATCCCAATTCTTTTGTCTTGTGATTGAGGGGAAGGGGGCCCCTGGATTGACGTCGACAGACCAGACATCTAGAGCGCGTACAAACGATATCCTCGCTTGGTCTATTTAATCCGCCTATTAAAACATGGGCGGATTTATAGGAAGGGATGACGGCAGCCAATGAGTTTAAGACAGCTGGGCGTTTGCCTAAGCCGCCTTCTTTAGTGCGTAATGAGGTTTGGAGCCACAAGGAAATTGAATTAATGTTGTAGATGGCTCCCAGAGAGTTCTCATAAAGCTATCATAGCTTTGTAAGATACTTAGAATTAGAAAGGCAGATAAGGAACGAAAACAGTGTGGAATTTTGGAGTTTTTGAAATAATTTTAAATGATGTAGCATGATGTTTGCGGAGGGTATTAAGAAATACCATATTTGAAATCAGATTCGATAAATGATTATTTAGAAACGGCCTAGAAAAATCTTGGTCTCAAAAAAAAATTTAAATAATCAAAAAGGCAAACCGTTATTTAAAAAACTTTGTAATTTTAATGTGCGACATGTCACTAACTTCATGAGCAATCTATCTAGTCTAGCATAGCGATTTATTGATGCCTAAAAATCTTAGGAAAATCTAGGTCTGATCAAACTTTTATAAAGTCTAGATTGAGATATAATTTCAACGTCGAGACGAGTTGATATGAGATTTTATAAGCGAAATATTTTAAATTTTTTTTAATTTCAAATATTAGTGTGTATCTTAACTTTGTGTACATTATGCATCTGTTGTGTCATTTACATTTATTTTAACTCAGGTGCATTATAATCCACGCAATTTTCTTTAAATGTGGCTATTTTTCAATAGACAAAATATAAAAGCCCAAGCTTTAATAGCATAAGTGTTTTAAGACAATTGTTGTAAAAAAATGGATCAATTGAAACATAATATCGGGCCTTACACTAAAGAATCGCTACTGTTTGAATTTTAAAGTATTTGTTATCAATTAAAAAAAATCAAGAGTTTCTGTTCCTTATCCAGTAACAATGCTAACTTAATTAGTATTCTTAAAACATTGTAATGTGTGCTTAGGGCCCTGCTAAATGAAGTTTCTTTAGCCCGCGGCCCAAGTCCGACATAATATTTATTTTGCTAAAGCCCAGCCCGATCTCAACGTTTTTTTTATTTCTGACCCGACCCGAGACCGACCCGATTCTCTTAATAAAAACATTTGAAAATTTTAAATTTATAATTATTTTACCATATAAATATAAAATAAATATACTTGTTTTGATTTTTATTTTTAAATCAATTTGAATGAAGATTCCAATTCTTCTCGCTACAATAAATTTTACCCCTAATTTTAAAATAAAAATAAATTTGATTTAACTATTTTAATAAATAAGTATTTTTGAAATTTTTACATGTTATATATTTTAATATCTAAAATGGATATAAATAATTGCTGAAATAAGATTTGAAATTTTGGTCAAAATATTAAAAGCCAGGGGAAAAGGATGGAGTTTCGAAGTTATCTTATGTACGCTGTGCGAAGATTTAATATCGGGTTAAAATTATAAAATACAAATCGTGTTATATAAATGGTTGGTTTGCTTTAGTTCTATTCGGGCCGGACTGGAGCCTCGGGTTGGGCTGCCCCATTAAGCCTGCCCAGAGGCCGAGGCCCATTTTTGTTTACAAAACTACGTTCTGGCCGAGCCGAGTTAGGCCAAGGTTGGGCTTTGTACGGCCCAGAAGCGCTCTATGCGTGGTATTTACTTATATGGATAATAATAATAAGGATTATCCGGTCGTACCTTTACGGTTTCTACAATTAAACAGGCAATACATTCTTTAGGACCTGATGATGGTTGCATCCATAGAATAACTGACTGCTCATCAACGCAGAAAATGTGTACCCTTTTTCCCACCATTTTGATGTGAACATGGTAAAGTGGTGATCATATATAAATTAGTAATTTACGCAAATTAAAATCTTAAAAAGGTAAATAAAAATATTGAATTGGGTTGATATCAAAATAACATTATAAAATAAATATAATTTAAACAATACATAAAAATTAAAAATGTAAAAACTGCGATTAAAGTTTGTTTAATACTATAGCGCCATCAATATTTTGTATAATATTAATTTATTGACTTTCGTTTTAATTTATAAACTAGTGAGGAAGGTAAATTGACTGTTATAGGGCAAAATTAAATGGTTAAAATACACCAGTTGCACTCTTCAAAATGGACGAAAAATTGACACACAATTAACCATATGCAACATATGGCGTGAGCAGTCTTTCAAGTCTATGGTTGCATCCAAGGGCTTAAAAACTTTTCTAAACTTTTTTTTCTATCATTTATGCCATTGCTGATTAAGATTCTCATCTAGCCCAAATATCAATGAGTCCATCTATATCTGACAAACACGATGTTTTATACACAAATGAAATAACTTTTTCAAAAAATTGCCCATTTTATAGAAAGGTTATTTTTATAAATTGGCAACTATCTTCAAATAGTCTAGTGATTTAATGTGAAGTTTCATGCCATATGTTTCATATGGTAAATTGTGTGTCAAATTTTCCTTCATTTTGATGATAACAACTGGTGTATTTCAACCATGTAATTTTGCGCTATAACAGTTAATTTACCTTCCTCAATAGTTTATATATTTGAACAAACGTCAATAAATTAAAAATATACAAAATATAGATGGTGCTACATTATTAAACAACTTTAATCGTAGTTTTTACATTTTTAATTTTTATGTGTGTAAATGATAATTATTTTAGAATGCTATTTTTTATATCTACCCAATGCAATATTTTATTTACCATTTTAAGATCATTTAATTACTAATTTATAAATGATCACCACTTTACCATATTCACATCAAAATGGTGGAAAGGGTACACATTTTGTGCCTTGGTGAGCAGTCTATCTAGTCTATGGTTTGACTTAGCAAATTGTATTTCGGATGCCGAATTTAAGTTTTCAATGTGTAGACTGAATCGAACACTCGGGCTTAACGACAAGTCCATATTTTTCAAAATATTTGGAGAGGGGGGTCGAAAAAGTAAAGTAAAAGGATGGCCTAAAATAAAGAGCTAATAAAATGTTAGCCCATATTTTTCCAGGACAATCAGAAATTTCAATCATAAGGGGATAGCCGAACAGCTCTTTTAGCAGGTAAAGGTCTAAGGGCTGGGCTAAAAAAAACAAATACGGGTCCAGGGGGCCTGAATGTTGCTAAGATGGAACGGAAAAAGGCCTGCAATATAACTAATGTTTCGATCTCGTCTCGAACTCGAAAGCAAAATATCATCTAGTCTCGGGAGAGATTATAAAAATCTGGCTCTCGCCTCGTGTTGGCCTAGAAAAATCTTGTCTCGACGAGAATTCACGTTATTCCGCCTTAAAAAAATTATACGAAATAAAAATTCATGTTTTATTAAAGATATTAAATAAGTGTTTAAAATATTAAATGGCAAATATATTTTTGAAAAACCCTAATACTCAAACCTTTTAAAGATTTAAAGCGACACGACATTTCACTGACAGTATAAAGATATGAACCAATTCCTGAGAGAATTTTTTCGGTTTTTCCGCATCACTAATTATAACAAAATTATTGACAAAAATGTAGAAGATTATTATTTCGGACCAGGCAGTATGGGCTTTAATAAGTCAGACACGGCCGGGCGGACTCTTAAAAGAGTTAGCGGGTCCGCCAGGCAAAATTTGGACCAAAGCGGATTCGTGCTATTTTTTTAAACAAATTCCACTTCTAAAATTATATGAATTCTGTGTATAAAATATAAAACGTTATAAAAAATGGACATTCTAAGACAAGGTTAAGTTTACTTGTGCTCATCGGTTCTCTATCTAGAAATTCATCTGAGTGGAAACATTCCCGATGAAATATTTAATATGCTAATTTATTTTACTGATGTACATATTTAATAATTTAGTGGTGCTAATTATGAGGGGACAAAAAGATGTAGTTATATTAGGCAGTGGTTTTAATAACATTTGTAAGCTATTAGGGTGTTGAGAGCATTCTTGAGACGACGGGTCTCCTAAGTTTGAAACAAGGGCCTACATCCTGTTTTAGTTGATGTTTGCTTTAAATTACTTGAGTTAAATTTGTAAACATGAATTTATCGGAGTTTCTAGTACAATAATTTCGTTTTGAAAACAAGATTTCAAGTTAGTAGAACTGATGAATAATTCGAGCAAAGAGATAAAAATTGCTGGCCTTGTAGGGAAGATTCTCAATCAAGTTTTTTTAAGAAGTGAATTCTTAAAAGGAAACTTAATAAAAAGCTATTATTATCGAAAATCCGATTCAAACAGAAAAATACTATACAAACTTTAAAATAATTATAAGTGTAATATTTAATATTTTAATCAATTATAAATACTCATAATTCATTTAATAAATTGTATAATAATCAAGATTTAAAAAATTTTGCTAAAGGTAATTTTCCGCCCTCACCCTCCCCCCTGCTACGCCATTGTGTGGCTGTGCTAAAAAATCCACAATCCTCAGCCCTTAGTACTTTTATCTCAAATTAAAGACCATAGGGAACCGAATTATTAAAAAAGGGCAGTGCACTAGAGATATTCTTCCCAGGATAGACTCTTTTGATGTTGATAGTACTTAGTCTGTTTAATCCTTTAACAACGTAAAGAGCGATATAATTACGAGACCGAATAATTGATCTCGCGTTAATATATATTTGTTGTCTAATATATTTTAGCGTCTAGCAACGATAATTTAAACATTACTCGAGCCATTACCATTAACTCTTCATCACCACTACCTCTCTACAAACACCATAGTTTTAATGAGGTGGGCTAGATTAGATGGTTTATAGGCAACCGTCCGACACAAAGATAACCCAAATCAAAATGAGCGGTAAAATTTCAAAATAACTGAATTACAAACAAGACATTAAAACTTAAATTCTATATTTACAATAAATATAATTATTTAAAGTTTTTTGAATAACAATTAACAATAAGTAGTTTTTTTTAGTTTAAACATTATAATATTACTAATTATATACATATTAGCATCTAAGTTTAAATTTAAAAGTAAACTTTATTAATAATTGATGAACTAAATAAATTTATAATTTAATGTTATATAATTGTATGTGAATTACTTCCGCATTATATATATATATACTATTTTTATACAATATTTTTGCATAATTCATTGTATTTAATGATATCCTATACCATTTCCAAAGAGAAGAAAATAGTCTTAATACATAATAAACATTATCTATTTAAATTCTAAGATAACCGAATAAAAATGAGAGGTAAAATTTCAAAATAAATTTAAGATAAATAATGAATATTTTAAGTTTTATAAATAATTATTAATATTAAGTACTTTTTTTAAGTTTAGATATTATAATATTCCTATTTGCGTATATTGGAATGTAAACTTTATTATTTATTGATGAATTGAAATTTAGTTATAATTGTATGTTATATAATTGAATGTTAATCACTTCCACGTTATAAATATGACATCATTATAAATGATGGGTAACATCATTTATAATGATATCCTATACCTTTAGGGGTATGTTCAACAAACTTTGCCAGAGCAAAGCCAATATCAGAATCAACATTTAATTTAAGATAAATAATAAATATTTGAAGTTTTTTGAATAATTATTAATACTAAGTACTTATTTTAAGTTTAGGCATTATAATATTAATAATTGTATATACAGTCGAAATTGTATAAGTGAGAATAGGATAAATGGTAATATTTATAAATGATAAATAACCGCGATATTTTGAACACATCGCTTAAATTTTGCGCAAAATATATTTATAAGTGAGAATTGTATAAGTGATAAAAATCGCATTACTAGGAAAATTTTAAAATTTTATTATTTTTATACTTGATAATATGTGGTTAAGTGAGAATGAAAAAATTTTAACTTATCATGAAAAGTTGAAAATATAGAAGAAGCCAAACTTACCAGTAAATCAACTTTAGCCAAAAATTACAATGAGGGATTAGGAACAATATACCGTATATGCAAAAATGCTACCGATTTGAAAACAACTGCTTCTAATAACATATCTCTCAATAAAAAAAGACAAAGAAAAAGTAATATTGTTGGTATAAATAAAAATTATTTAATTTACATAGCACAATATATAAAGACAGAACAAGCCCTTCTAAAATGGTTCTCTGAAATTAGTTCAAAACAATGTGCAATTAATGGTCCTTTGCTTCTTACAAAGGCTAAATCTTTTTCAAATCATTTTAATGAAGGTAAATTTTTTAAATTAATATTTTTATCATCAATGATCAAGTTTTTATTATAATTTTTAATTAGCCTTTTTGAACAAATTTATGTTTTTTAAATAATAATCTTAGGCATTCCAGATTCTAGTTGGATACAGAGATTCCGTACCAGGAACAATATCAATTGCTATTCTACAAATAATGAAACGGGTAGTGCTGATTTTGTTACAGCTTCATATTGGAGAGAAAAATTATTACCTCAGTTTCTTGAATCTGTAGAGAAATATTTTCTCTACATTAGCTTTTATTATAACCCAAAATAAAAATGATTCAAAATGAATGAATATATTTATTTATAACGTCTTGTTTATATACAACTATCGGGGTTATTTAAATTATTATTAGTGGTCAAATAATAAGGTTAAGATATATGAATAGTGAGGGTTGTGAAAGGTTAAGTTCTTCGACGATCAAGTTGCTTTATTCAAATTACCTAGAAGGTTAATATCTTTCCTATGTAAAGATATAATTCCAAGTAAGTTTATTCAAATAAGAAAGGTTAGTGTACCCATATGATTCCCTCACCAGTTTCACGGAGTGAAGTAATCTGCCAATTTAAGGTTTTTTTGGTAGGTGTATGCGGTGAAAATGTGACCTTCGAGAACATGTTTGTAATGTTTTGCATAAGGTAAATGGCCAGTAGTTCTCAACTGAAGGTGTTGTAGCGTGTTTGCGTTGTGAAAATTTATTTGAATAGAAAGCAAGTGGTAGTATATCACCGTTTAATGTTTGTTAATACTGCAAAGTTAAAGTGAAAGTTTGTTCTTTTCGTCCAAATGAGATAGACTAGCTGTTAACTTAGTTGGCCAATTTTATTTAGTGTTTGCAATTGTGTTGGCTGCCAATGTTGTTTAGTGTTTGCAATTGTGTTGGCTGTCAATGTTGTTTAGCAATAGTGTTGGCTAGTTTTGTGACCGAGAGGTAAGTGATGATTTAAGTTAATGTGCTATCCTTTATATTAGTAAGATTTGTCGGAAAAGACATATCTATTTTGGATTCGCATTCATCCCTCAGTTTAATCGGTCAGTATTGGTAAGAACTTTGGTAGAGTTAGTAGTAAGTGTCATTCAAACGCTGTCCTTGCTCGTTGCTAGAGGCCATATGAGGTTGCTTATTTTGTGATTTGTTTTGCAGTTCGGCCATTGGCAGGGCAATGGACAATTTTGACGTTCAGTTGACTATGTTGTTGCTTGTGTAGTGTTGTAGTAGGGTAACATGGTATTCTTCGTTTTAACAATTAGATAGTTAGGTAGTTAGTATCTTGCACGGCAGTAGTACCATATGGATGCCGTATTTAGGAGATAAAATCCTATATCTGAATTGTTTGATTTTTACTAAGAAACCAATACCATTACTAAAAGGACTGGTATGGGGAGAAAAATATGTCTCCCCGTAAGTCGGGGTCAATGTGGACCTGGGTTATAAATTTTTAAGGGGGAGGGAGAAAAAAATTCGGCTCCCCCGAAAACACGGGGTCACCATTTTGTAGAGAAATATTTTCTCTACATTAGCTCCCAAAATAAAAATGATTCAAAATGAATGAATATATTTATTTATAACGTCTTGTTTATATACACCTATCGGGGTTATTTAAATTATTATTAGTGGTCAAATAATAAGGTTAAGATATATGAATAGTGAGGGTTGTGAAAGGTTAAGTTCTTCGGACGATCAAGTTGCTTTATTCAAATTACCTAGAAGGTTAATATCTTTCCTATGTAAAGATATAATTCCAAGTAAGTTTATTCAAATAAGAAAGGTTAGTGTACCCATAAATCTTATGATCCAGATAATATTTACAATTGTGATGAAACAGGTTTATTTTAAAAAGCTGGAAGCAAAAGCACTTTTGCTTTTAATAACGAAAAAGTCATGGGTTTAAAATCAAATTTGAAAGATCAAAAAAAATTTAGAGAGCTTGAAATCCTTATTGAAAATAAACTCTTTAAATGTGAAAGTCATCAGCAACTTATAACACAATATTTTACTAAATAATTTGTATATTTAAATAAACTTATCATAGAAATTTTTGTCCATTGTTTAGTTTTATTTCAAATGTGAAGAAACCATTTTAGTAATAATCTAAGATATGCAAATATAAGACAAGTACAAAACAAAGATTTATTTATAATAAATGATATAAATTCATTCAAGATTTTATAAGTTTATTATAAAATTTAACAAACATACTATTAAAATAGTAAATTTTAGAATATATATCCTCTGATTGGATATTACTATAAAATGTATAAATAAGACAAATATAAATCAAATAATTATCTAGATTGTTTCATATATTAGAAAACGCTTCTGTACATTAGACGATTGACCTGTTAGGCCGACAACCAATTAGGTTACAGATTTATGTGCGCTTAGAATGAGCGCGACTGGAGAAAAAAAACAAGTGATAACCAAGTGATGAAAACCAATTATTTGATAGATTTGCACATATGTTTATATTAGTTGTAACAAGTTCAATCTTGTCTTCATCAAGTAAATATATGTGCTATTTTCTAATCTTTATATTAGTAATGGTTGTATCAATTCATTTATCTTCCAACTCAATTTGTCCAATGTTCAAAGTACTTTATGTGCATATTTTTTCTTTAGTTTTAGCTAGTTTAACACAACTTGTCTTCATCAAGTAAATTTATGTGCTATTTTCTAATTATCATAGTAATTGTTGTTATCTCTAGATTAATCTTCTAACTCAAGCTGTCCAATGTTCAAAGTACTTTATGTGCATATTTTTTAAATCTTTAGATTAGATATATGTATTTTAGCTAGTTTAACACAACTTGTCTTCATCAAGTAAATATATGTGCTATTTTCTAATTTTTATCATAGTAACTGTTGTTATCTCAAGATTAATTTTCCAATTCAAGCTGTCCAATGTTCAAAGTACTTTATGTGCATATTTTTAAAATCTTTAGATTAGTTATATGTATTTTAGCTAGTTTAACACAACTTGTCTTCATCGAGTAAATCTATGAGCTATCAAAGTATTTATGTGCATATTTTTTAAATCTTTAGATTAGTCAATGTTAAAACAATAAATTTAAGAAGAACCGTTAGAGCTCACCACAAAATATTACCTATTCATTGTATTAAATATGTACCATCTTTTAACATTATATCAAAGACTAAATAAATTATCTTTCATTTATTATATAATAAATTTCATAGTAGTGGCTTATTATCAATTTCTATAGATAGAGGATTAGCTAATACATTTGCTTAAAATAAATTTTAACTTAATTTATATTTTGCATATTATAAACATATCCCTGCTTTTACTGAACTAAACAAATTATCTACAAATGTACATAAAATGTTCAATATATAATATTTAAATTTAAAATTTTTTAACATATATCAATTACACAATTATGGACTTACAATCAAATAATTTTTTAAGAAAAATATGAAAACTACATTAAATACTGGTTAGCCTTAATGTTAATGGCTTATTTACTAACTATTTATTAAGTGTCAAAATTATTACTAATTATTAAATAAGGAAATTTTTTTTGCTTTTCTCAAAATTAGACTAAGACACTCATATGTATTGCAACCATAGATAATGATTTTTAAGGCATCATATTGAACATTATAGGATGTCAAGTCAAGCACGCCTAAGCACTTGCACAGCCATATTCCTGTGTTGGTCAGGTGAAAATCCTAATACGGATGGTAAAGGGGGTCAAGATGACCCCAAACTTTAAATAGCTATAACTTGGTTGTATTAAGGCATAGTATTTTAACTCTTATCAGTAAATTAATATATTACTTTGGGTATTCAATCAAGTAATTTTATTTTATATCCTGAATTAGTACAATTTTTTAAAATTTTCCCCTATGTGATTAATTTAGCTCATACAAATTTTAGCTATTTTAATTTCATAATTTTATTAATAATATTATATAAAATCAGGTTAGAACTATAAATATAGAACTTGGTATAAAAAACCTTTAAAAAAATGTTTGGTATGGAATTTTGGCCCTATATTTTTATAGTTAATAGTTAATACTGTTCTAACCATTATTTTCTATTTTTGGACAATTTAATTTTATTGAATATAAATACATCATAGAAGGTTAGAATTTAGAATATGAACAAAATCTAAATGTAAATTCTTAAAACAAAAATTTTATGAGACTTAATAAATTTTGTGTAAAAAAGAGATTTTCTCCTAGTTTGTAAAATTATTTTAGGTTGAAAGGGTAAATTTTTTTATAAAGAGGGCCCGATTTACGACGGGTGGAAACCGCGAATCAAATAAGAATAACTCTAATTTATATGTCATCTAGGACACATTTTAAATTAGAGACTAATTTGACTATATTATCCCTATCTCTTTTAGAATGTGACTTGAAAATGAAAACAGACATATAACGTTTTCGCTCTTATTGGAGCTCATCAGCATGCCATAGTTAATTCTCTAGTCACATAGTAATCGAGATAGCTATATATAAGGCCAAATTAGATTTTCACGTTTACGGTGTTTAAGGATAAAACTCATTAAACCCACCGTAATTGTTGCGTAAATAATATTTGTTTGAAATTTTGTTGAAGTTTAAAATAATCAGTTTATAAATATATATTGGTATAAGTTCATGATGTTTTAGATTTGGCATAAAAAACATCATAAAATTGTAGAGTTGTCCAAACTTAAGAAAGTCTTGACCCTTTTTTTGAGACATATAAGTTTCTATTGTTTTAAATCCATTTTTTTATAGTTTTCAACTTAGTTTTAAATTTAAATGACAATAATCCTTTTATTCATTACAAAAACCCTTAAAATAAAAAAATTTGTGTTTGCCCTTCCCTAAATGAACTTAAATACTTTCGCCCCCCCCCTTATTCTAAAACCTGACTACGCCCATGTTTCCAACACCTCCTTGGGCTGGTATAAGGTGTGACCTTCTATGTTTTTTAGTACTATATAATACAATATATGGTATTATATTTATTATATTATATTTAATGCATTGTATGATTATTATTGTATTGTACTATATAATATTTATTATATTGTATTATATTGCATTATATTTACTGTATTGCATTATATTATATAAGTTATATTAGTTAATATATTGTCTTTTATTATATTTAATGCATTATATTATATTTATTGTATACATTTGTTGATTGTATTATATAGCATTTCTTGTGTTTACTTTAGTATTATATTATATTTATTGTATTATATTTATTATATAACTTATATTATTATATTAAATCTATTGTATTATATTTATTGTATAATGTAATATATATTATATTGTATTTATTTTTTGTATTATATTTATTATATTCATTGTATTATATCATATTTATACTATATTATTTTAAATTTAATTTTCATAGTGATTTAGAGTCTTATATGTTGCAGTCACGTGTTCAAGAATCGCGAACTGAAAAATCCACTTAGGCGCGAAATGTAGAAAGGAAATACGGAAAACTAATCAAATCCATATATTATATTATGAATATGTATTTATATCTATAATTATTCACATATATTGTCTTTATATAATTGTAAATGTATATATGTAGTGCATATATACTTTTTAGTGCATAGATGGGTTTAAATATATGTAATAACGATATACACAAGGAACGCCTAACAATATATTACATATTATAATGTATGTTATATACAGTACATATTTATATATATAATATATTATTTGTATATATTTATTTATGTAATTAACTCTTTTTAATTTGATATTTTAGATCATATATTTAGGGTTAGGGTTATTTTCGTTATTATCGGCTTTCTACATTATGCGTCAGATTCAAAAAATCGCCTAATGTACAAAAGCGAAATTTATAAATTTTAAATGTATGCAACACATGTCAGCTGTTGCTGATTTGCATTAAAAGTGCATAAAGTTAAGTATGCTTAAAATATCAACTTTATCTAAATAATTTATGTATATATACATAAATTATATGTTACGGATATTAATTTTTAGAATCTATAGCTTCATAAATATAGCACGAGTGCAAAACTCTTCATAAATTATTAAATTAATCGTATAAGTGCTAAAAATCGCTTAAATGAGAATTTTTTTTTAAATTAAGGCCCAGAAATTCTCACTTAAGCGATTTTGACTGTATTAGATTAAACTTTATTATTTATTGATGAATCGAAATATAGTTATAATTGTATGTTATATAATTGAATGTTAATCACTTCCGCATTATCTTTTTTTAAGTTTAAATATTATAACTTGCAATACTTCAAACAATCTGAATAACATTAAGTCTTAATGTATGTTATTAATTTTCAATCTTAATATTTTTAAAATCATCATTACCTACTTGCAATACTTCAAATAACAATTTAATTAAGGTTATTAACAAATTAGATTCTCTTAAAGATGCACATTTATTGCTTCAAGCTCATCGGATTTCAAGACAATTATTAAAGTAAATCCCTTTAGATATTAGTTTTAATATAATTTTTGAAGGCAAACACAAAAACCAAATTAAATTTGCTTTACATCTCTCAGAGGAAGAGAGTTCATTTAATTAATAAATAAAACTCACTTATAAATGATAATATTAGTAGGCTTATATGGCTTTATAATGATATTTATAATCTTTTACCTTTATGTTTTTATATTAATGCCTCATCCTAAATGTGTTCTCAAAAGCCTGACTCCTTTTTATATGATGTATCTGATTAACAATAAAATGTTAATATAATTTAGATTGGTTTGAAATCAACATATTATTCTTAGTATGTTTAACAGTCGTTAGATAGTCTATTTTAATATAGGTGTATTCAGAAAAATCTCAATCATAATAACACTTTTCTTATTCTAACATAGTGATTATAACACTTATAAAAATTATTTAATATTAAAACTATTATCCTAATTAATTCCTATTAAGTCTATTTATTACAACACCACTATTATATTCATACGTTTATAAATTTTTGTTAATATCCTTATCAATTAACTCTAATGTATAATCATTGAAAAATAAAGCTACTATATCCATCTCTTTAATAATATTGCTGTCTTTATAAATTAATTCTTATTAGATATAATGGCTCCCCCGCATAATCCCGAAAACGCAGAATCCCGAATTTCGAAACTACGTTTTTCCGCCAATTTCAACATATGGGAAATTTGTATAACTCTTTAACTACTGCAAATCAAGATAACAAAGAGAATATAGGTAAGCTTTATTATGCAAGTATACACATATTGTTATAGGTTTTAAAAAATCTAATAGAAAAAATGATATAGTCACTTTGATGGGACAAGTATACTATAAGTGCAGGCACTACAATATATGTAAATGCCCAGGAAGGCTGTCCTTAGATATAATAATTTTATGATAACATCAGAAAATTCCCAAAATTGTATACAAAAACAAAATCTCCAAAGTAAGAAACTTAAAAGTTTTTTAATACAAATTTAGCTTTGAATGAAAAAACAACAAGTGTTATGGTTATAGATAATATCTCAACACCCATAGAAAATCAAGAAAGTAAGATATGTCTATAATTTTTTGAGATTTTCTTAAGATTCTAGTCAAGGTGCAATTTATTAAACTCAGTGGATGATATAATACCAAGTAATGTCACATGATTGATTATCATATATACATTAACTGTTAGTTACTATTAACTATTAAATTTATTGTAAATAGATTCTAACAATAATGCCCTAAATGTTATGGAACCTTTTAAGGTTGCTATTTCCATTTTTCACAAGCAATAATTGGAAAATCTAAGAAATTGGGTCTTACTAGAGACTATATTAAAGATCAAACAATTCGTACAATTATAAAACAAATTAACCCTAACCCCGGGCATAACCACCAACAACCACTTGGAAGGTTATCACAGTGCCTTAAAAAAGATAGTGAAACAACCACATCCTAATATCTATAGCTTTATACAAATGATAAAGGAATATCAGGGGAATACTGAAACAAAAATAATACAAATCAACAATGGAAATATATTGTTTAAAGTTAAAAGGAAAATGGATACAAAGGCTAAAAAAGTGATACGCCTACAAACTCTTTATAAAAATAACGAAATTGATTGTTATGAATTTTTAGATAGTATATGTAATTATATAAAAATATGAACAATAAAACATGTAATAAAAGCAATAAGATTAGTACTAGCAACACTTGAATTGATATATTTTTGCAAGGCTCTGTATAATATTCAACATGTAAATAATTCACAATATGTGGATAAGAAAAAATATATCATTTTTAAAATAATGATTCCAACAACTTCAACTAATGATTTTATATTTTCTAATCTTGAAACAATTTATTTTCCTTAGTTAATGTGTAACATATTAGCATCAGTTATTTCTCGAAGGGCTAACAAGTTAACAATAATTTTCTCTTAATACAACAATTTATATGATTATTATATATGGTACTTGTGTGATGAATTGAAGAATATGATTTCATATTTTCTAATCTTGAAATAATTTATTTTCCTTAGTTAATGTGTAACATATTAGCATAAGTTATTTCTTGAAGGGCTAACAAGTTATCAATAATTTTCTCTTAATACAACAATTTATATGATTATTATATAAGGTTACTTGTGAGATGAATTAAAAATATCATATGGTAATTTCAAATCGTAGCCATGCGGTTTCGGGGATATGCGGGGTTCCCGTTATAATTATAAAAACATTTACAAAAAGTTAGAATTATTTGATTAGTAATATTTATAAATTATAATAATAAAATCTTATCAACATGTTATCATTAAATTAACAAAAATATTATATTATATACAACTGCCTAATAATTACAACATTATTATCTTTAACCATTATATCTGTAATGATATATAATAGGTGTTTATATACATTATTTATAATATCTATTAGTTCTATATACCTGGTGTATATATGTTGTAATTATATATGGATTTAATTTAAATAAACGTAATCGTATTATTAAAAAATCTTATTTTAATATTATATAAATTATAATCATATCATATGTTTATAAATTATATGCATCATTCATAAAAGTGTCGGACGCCTATACCCGAACAACACATACATACTAGAATAATAATATTACCAATATAGGCATTTTAATTCACCCATCCCAATGTACACCTCACACACACACCTGTATGGGACACATCCCACATGGAATATTTTCCATCTTTAAGGCTTGTCTTAATATCGGATTTTGCGCAGCAAAAATCGTCTACGTGTGTTTTAACATAGCCGTGTCTTATTAATATCCGATTTACAGCTGATTTTGATTTTAGATGCATAACATAACAACGATTCTATAGGATGCAAAATTTTTTGTAAGCTTAAATGTTGTATGAATTTCGAGTTTTTAGGTATCAGCAAAGTTTATATTTGATCAAAAGAGTTAAAAAGAATAAGATTATAAGGTGTGAAGGTATGATTAAGTTTGAGATGAAAAAATGTTGGGATAATTTAGCCAAAGATTGTAATATGCCTGGTATTTAAACATTAAATTATAAATAGCTATTTATAAGTTGCAAATCAAGGTGGGAAATAATAAAATAAGGGAGTGCATCTTTTAAAGTGAATGACATGATGTTTGTGGAAAAGGTTTTTGATGAAACTCCCACCACAAGCACCTTAGATGATCTTGATAAAGAAAATAGACCTTGTAACCATCTTGTAACAAAAGAACTTTGTTTGTCGATCAATAGAAGCGGCTAAATGTTTAAAAGAAGAAGATCATGATTTATTATTTTTTAAATCTATTTTGCCAGATTTTCAATCTTTTGATGTAATGGCAAAACAACAATGTAAAGAATTTATCATAAAAATTGTCTTTTGCTATAAAAACAACATAATTTCTATTAAAATTAGACAACATTAACAACATAAATTTTATTCAAATCATAAAAATAACAATCATCATATTTAAGGCAACATATTGTGATATAAATTTCCTGGATTGGAATATTCAATAAGATAGTGTTTGAAAGTGATAATACCTCTTGTAAAGGAGTGTAACCTATCTGCTCCTTATCAATAAATATATTGTGTAGGATGCATGCTCCTAATACAATCTTTTCAGCTTTTTGAGGTCTAGTCCTAATGGGTTAATAAATATGTCAAATTTGGCAATAAGTATGCCAAAGGAACATCAACACAATTTTTAGCTCTTGATACTTTTTTATTAAAAACAATTTTCTTGTCATCTAATGTTCTCGAAGAATAGGGTTTTAGTAAAAAGTTAGATATGCTTCATCTGCAATGAATACATACAGAGCTTTAATCTGAGTACCAAATAAATAACTAGCTTAGGTAAAAATGTATCACCTCTTTGAATTTTTTTGTATAATGAGGTTTGCTCTAAAACATTACCATCACTTTGACGTCTCAATGCATATTATCAACTGTAATTCCATCTTTCAAAAAACTTTCATATATTTAAAGGAAATACTATAATATAAATTATACTCTAATCCAATCTGACACTGCACAGTTATTTGGATTGACCTTAACTATGCCAACTTCTTCAATAATGTTATGCACTTGAAATTCTAAAACTATACTGGTGGAGATATAGATATAACTTTGGATTTATAATGCTATATATCTTTAACAATTATACTAAGTAATAGAATGTTGAAGGATACATTCAAGTTGAAAAATTTTTGCTCACTACTACCAATATCATCAAAAATGTGATTATATTTTCCAAATATATTACGTATTAGACAAATTATGCTTTTTTTCTTTCTAACTACTTGTTTTCAATAATCGTCTGAGTAAATTAAACATTCGAGATTGAAGCATAAACTTGAATCCGATATATGGACAAAAAAAATTCGCGCGTTACGAATCTGAATCTGATATTAAGACAAGCCCTTAGGAAAATTAGTCTGACTCTAGTTTATAAAAAATTCAAGGACTTTCTGTTTTTGTGTTTATTGTCGCCTCATATGTTTATCAAAAGTATCAACCGCCACCTAAACCTTCCATTGTTGGGATAAATTTGGGAACTACAATTTCATCTATTGCCACATTTCATTCTGTGACACTGACAGGAGAGGTAGATATTTATGAAATTGAGAACCGCTCAAAGAGAATACCTAGCGATTTATTTTAGGTATTTTATAAATTTAAAATAATTAGTTTAATGTTAATTAAATTTATTTTATATAATAATTAGTTTACAAAACTTTAAATTGTTTAGACCTTCTGGGCATGTATATGTTGGTAGCACAGCACAAAATGAAGCAATAAAAAATGATGCGATAATTTGTTATCTGATGGAAAAAGATTTATAGTAAAAAACTTGATTGCTGATGAATTGAAGCATTTGAAACAATACTACTCATTTGATGTAAGTATTAATTCAGCATTAACATTTTATTATGCTACATATATATGTATTTTATACACAGTTACATAACAATACTGGTTTTGTTTTGTAAGATATTATTTCTTATTGGTGAAAATATTTAATTAATTTAATATCAAGTATAAACTATATTTACATATATATATTTACAAGTAACACTAATTATAAGAAAACTCTATATTTTAAATTTACTTATTCAGAGCCTTATTTTTATTATAATGTTCTTTAAGTTGTACTGTTTTAACATTATACCCAATTAAATGATTGTTTAATTTTAAAAATTTTGTTTAAAGCTAATTCTTTAATAAAAACATTTTAAAAACTAGAACTAAGTTTTTATCACAAATTAAATAATTGTTCATAATGGACATCATAAAGTGACTGGACTTTTTGGTTTATAGGAGGTTGGCATAAGAAATATATAGCAATTCATAGATTAACTAGCTGTGCGGCCAAGCGTTGCTTTGGCTTAGTTCTTAATTAGCTAAATAATTAGTATGAATTAATATAACATTTATGAAAAATTTAGGGTCAATCGTTTATGATATAGAAAAATATAGGAAAAGGCATACTTATTCATAATTAAATAGATTTGTAATAGTTTAAAATACTTAAAAGTTGTTAATTTTATATATTGAAAAGTGCGATGTTAACGATAATGGGCATAGTTGGGTAACAAAAATTTAGAAACCACTGCACTGGTGTATAAAAGTTAGTTATAATGTTAGACACCGTATAGAAAATAGTTTAGTAGAGCGTTTATAGTAGTGTAATGTCATAGCCTAAAATCTATAGTATCAAAATGAAGAGATATTAAAAGATCTCCTTCAAATTTGGTTAAATGAAGGCTTTTATAATATTTGGTTGGATTGAGATATAATTAGAAATAATACAAAATTCCGCGAGTATAATGGAAACCAATAGGTTTGATGGTTCTATGTAAATCTTGCGATTACCGATTAAAATTTAGAGCGGTTTTTCATAAGCCATTGTGCATTCATCCCAAACGATAAGTTTGCACTTCTGTAATACTCTACCCATTCCATATGTTCTGGAAATGTTGCACATTAGAGTTTCACAGTAATAAGCGTTTAAAGGCAATTCTTATGCTGAATGAGCAGTTTTTCTGCCGGATAATTATGTGACAGCCCTTCCGGAAGACGCTAGATCCACGGCTATATTAATTTGGAAATGAATAATTGCCAGAGCAATGTCAGTAGGAAAGTTTTACCAGTTCCACCTCAAGCATGTAAGAAGAAGACTTCTCCTCTCCTTATCCTTTATTAACAGCAAGCAAAATCTTATTGTAAAAGGGGGCGAAAACGTTTTAAGTTCAATTAGGATGGGGGGGGGCAAAATAAATTTTCTTTTAATTTTTAAGGTTTTTTTTTGTCATTTAAGGGAGGGGGGGCATAAACCCAAGGGCTAACTACTGCGTTCCGCAGTTGAATGGTTGCCACGCTACCACCATCCTCTGTTGATATTATTTTTTTATAAAGGATACCCATCACTGTCCGTAATCTAACTAATGTAGAGCAGACGTTCCTTCGTGCTCTCGAAGCATTATTCTGTATGAATAAGCATATAACTGCATTTCAAGTTTGTCGGTTAACCATTGTCTGCTATCAACTTACCGTTAAAGTAATCTTTTTGTACTTTTAATACCAATAACCGAACATAAAAATAGCAAAAAAGCACGAAATATGGGAATGTTTCTAAAAGCGCGCGTTATTTTTATTTAAGAAAATGGTGATGTTTTACGGTATCTAGAATATTTATTTGTTACAGCTTTATATATTATCGTGTACCCATACACGAAGAATGAAGTTAGCGTATCCGGAGATACAAGTATACAAAGACTAAGCCAGATGTTTACTTTGTTTGTAAAAGGTATAGACGCCGCCGCCACACGTCTCTCCTTTTCTAATTAAGTTTAGTACGCATATTAAATCCCCCCCCCCCGACGCGCTGATATTATTTATTTTATCCCCATATATGATTGTGTATCACTGATAATATGCCTGAGTCATTATGATAGTACGGGGATATCTTTTAGATATTAATTAATTTATTCTTGGTTGTATTTGTGTAATAGAAATAAAGTTTATACACAAGAGAGATTTTAGTTTAATAATACGACATTTTACCGGGGACCCAGAATAACTTGGGAAGAATATTCGTGGCGGGATTAAATTGATGAAAAGGGGGATAGGTCATTTAGAATATATTGGGGAGTTTTTAGAGATATATTGGGGAGATTTTACTGGATGATAGGGGGCCGGGGAAAACCAACCTTCTCCCCGGTAAAATGTCGTATTATTAAACTAAAATCTCTCTTGTGTATAAACTTTATTTCTATTACACAAATACAACCAAGAATAAATTAATTAATATCTAAAAGATATCCCCGTACTATCATAATGACTCAGGCATATTATCAGTGATACACAATCATATATGGGGATAAAATAAATAATATCAGCGCGTCGGGGGGGGGGGGATTTAATATGCGTACTAAACTTAATTAGAAAAGGAGAGACGTGTGGCGGCGGCGTCTATACCTTTTACAAACAAAGTAAACATCTGGCTTAGTCTTTGTATACTTGTATCTCCGGATACGCTAACTTCATTCTTCGTGTATGGGTACACGATATCTTTCCCTTTACCAAACTTGTATGCTCCCTCTGGGTGATGGGGGGGGGGGGTGTGAAAAATTTTCCGGTCTTAACATTAAAAATATCAAACTAACTTCAATGAATTTACGCAGTATTTTCTTTTGAAGAATCCATGGCCAACGGGATTTACCTCATTTATGGCTTGTGGGACTTTTCATGTTCTTTTTTCCCGCTCTTTAAATTGTGGTAAACTAATCCCTGCTCTCTGAATCCTAAACATTTTCTTATCTATGCGTTGCCTAGTGAAAACGTTCCTCTCAATCTAAACCAAGGGATGGTCACATATAATCTGTCAACCATCCCACATCCAGTATCAAACCATACCACTTTTCAACGTCCAGTATCAAACAAAATCACTTTCCAGACTACAACAGATATTTTTCTTTGTAAAGGGGAAGGTGTTGTGTCCTCCCCTATAGAAATTATCATATACAAACATCTCCTCCTATAGAAATTATTATATACTACCTCCTATACAAATCCCCCCACCCCCCACTGCGCTGCTATACAATACACACGCGTTGATAATCGATCACCCCCTCTCCGTACTTATATTCACAAGAGTTGTAAACTTGCGTATCTCATACCCCCCTCCCCCCCTTCTATCTAGATACATTAATTGCAAGTTTAATTGCAAGTTCGTATCTTATTTAGGTCGGATACCCCTTTTGATCTTACCCGCATTAGCATAACATCTGTGTACTAATTTCGAACGATCATTATTTTTCACTTGTAATATACAAAAGTTTTCACTTGTAATATACAAAAGTTTTCACTTGTAATATATAAAATATATGTAGAAAAAACGGGCGTAGTTGAGTAAAAAATTGAGACACAAATGACAAAGTAATCGTGGAAAAAAGTTTAAGGTATTAGTAGCACCATAACGATAAATAAGTACAAAAAACGTAGTATAAATAATCCGCTAGATGGCGGTATAGACTACCAAAAAACAGGGTTACGGCTGTCGCAGGTCGATAAAAAGTATATATAAACCATCTACAATGCTAAGGCAATAATCTGGCCAAATTTGGTGGCAATCGGTTGAGAAATCTAAAAGTTATTAGCGTTCAAAAAAAAGGGACTTAGATTTTTATATATATAGATTAATGTTTCACAAGCTTTTTACACATGTAATGTAGGTTGTTTTGTTATCATTTCCCTAGTTGGGGAACGTGGAGGGCAAAACGTATTTTAAATTGACACACACATTAGCAAGTGTTTGTGGACCTTCTAAGCTATTGCATCACGTGTCAGAGTGCTTAGCTTCATTAATTTTGGCTAAATTGGTCAAGTGCGTCACTTCTGCTATAGGGAGAAAAATAACGAAAGCCGTTATAGCGGTGGCCGCCGATTTTAATGAGGCCCAGGAAAAGGCTACGCTTCGGGCTGCTAAGTTAGCAGGTTTATATATATCCTAAAATGGAAATTATAATTAAAATTCTACCATTTTATGCTGTGGGCTTAGGATTTAATACGTATTTCATTAATTGTTAACGAGTTGACCATTGTTTAGTGTTTCACATTGATAACGTAATGATAAAGATTTGGCAATAAGGCATCAAGGGCTTGAGTCAAGATTAAAACTGGCACGAGTTTAGTCGGAATTTGTAATGTGGGGAGATGTAGAGTTGTAAAAACGGCTGGGTTTTGTTTGGTCGGCCTTTGGTTCAACTAAGACACTATGGTCTATTTTTCAAATTTCGACTAGTCAAGTGGTCGATTAAGAAAAACAGACCAAATAATCCTTTGGTTTGATTATGTTTAGTCGACTAAAATCAAAGGTCGACCAAACAAAACCCAGCCCTTTTTACAGCACTAGGGCGAGGGTAGAAGGACGTGACGATATTTTATTAAATTATATTCAACCTAAATTTTCATAGGTTTCAGAAAATTTTTTGCATCTGATAAAATTAAACTATTTAAAATATAAATTCATATTTTCAAAGATATATTAGTAAATTGAAGATGTTAGATGACGGTGTTATTTAGAAAATCATTAAGAATAGTGTAATGGATATGCAGTAAGGAAATGTGATATAACCTAATAGCACATTATAGAGTCTTCTTTATTATGTAAATAAAAATCTTATGAGTGGATCCATGAAATATATATTGCCTTCACAAGTTTATAATTAGGATGTTCTTATAGATTTAATTTATCGCTTAACATAAATAAATTAATTCTTTATTCTTAAATTTAACAGCTCATAAATTTGAGTGAGATTTGCCGAAATATTAGTAATGTCTCTTTTCACAAATTTATGATTTAATCAATTTTTTCTTTATCAGATGCTATGGCCAATAACAATTACTAAAAATTAACAAAAATTAGTTTAATGCGCTAGATTTTATTAATTTGTTTTTTTCCGCTAGAGAGTCTGCATATAATATTAGACAACTAAGCAATTAAAATAAAGAATTTAAAAATTTATATTATTATATAATTTTTAGAATTTAATGATGATATAATTTATTTGAATTTCTTAAGAACCCAAACCCGATGAGTGTTCGGGAGGTTTCAAATGTCGGAGTGGAGAGTGCATAGCTTATGATAAAAAATGTGATTGTTACAATGATTGTCACGATGGATCGGATGAAGACAAATCGTTATGTCAAAGAGGTTAGAAAACTGGGCCATAATAAACCAAACAGTTAAAACTTTTTTGAATCTAATTTTTAATAACTAAGCCAAGATTTATAGTTGCGATTATACCTCAATGTTATATGCTAGCCATGGGCGTAGCTAGCATTGAGATTAGTTTGGATTTAGAGGGGGACAGCCACCCTTCTCTGCCCCCCCCCCCCTTCTACGTCCATGACGCTAGTATATCTTCTAACATGAGTTTGAATTCCTTACCATTACTAGAAATAGTACATAACCTTTCGAATATATATTAGTTAATCATGTCTGTAGTACATTATAATGATTTTTAATATTAGGTGATATATATCCTAAATGTCCAGATACCAGACCACCTTCAGGGAAGTTTTAAAAAATCTTAAACTGAAACAGCGAAGTCATTAAAGCTATCCAAACAAACTTCAAATTAGTCATGGTATCTATACAAATTTATATGTCATGAATTATTCCATTTTTACATCTATGCTATAAATAATTAATAAACTAAATCAATCAGATTTTACAGTGTATAGACCTTGTTAATCTAAAGTATTATGTTAAATGAAAGTATTGACGTTTGTTATAAACAACGCTACTCAACACATTTAGGATTGCAACACATTTTTAAATGCAAAATTTATTGTGTTATAAATGGGTTGTAAAACAGTTGATATTATGTATATGGGCGTAATAAAATTGCCTTCAAGTCATACATTATTTCTAATCACAGTTATGACATGCAATTTACGACTTGAGAAAGATGTGTATAATAGATCAAAAACTATTGTTCCATGCCAACACTGATTTTTATTGCCATAGAGTAATGTAGCATTACATAACTAATGTAATTAAAAATAAATTAGTACTTTACTTTTCTGTTATAATATTAAATAATGCTGATATAACTTACTATTCCTTTGCCTCCAGCAAAACGATAGTTATTTGATTTTTCTGCACTATGTTCGACGTATCCCTTCACATATGTTGCTACGATAGGCATATTAAAAGGCTTATTAATTTAATTATAAAATATTACCTTCTTCGACAGTGCCCTCTATGTAAAAATTTTTATATTTGTAACGTGATATAAAATTTTATATAAAATGAAAACAATCTTTAATTTTTTTTTATTTAATTAAATAATGAACTTAAAACTCTTGCGAATTGCTTGACATATTACAAAATTAACTTTAAATAGTGAAACATATTATGTTTTTGGGCGAGTACTTTATGTTAAACACTTTCTAAACAATTGCAATTCTGTCCATGAGACTTTGTATTATAGTTTCTCCCATTTATAATTCACGTCTATTAAAATAAATCCCCCCCCCCCCCTATATCATTATGTCTATTTTATATAATCTTTGTCGTATTTCAAAACTTTCTTTCTTGATTTATCTTAAAAGGAAACAAGATATATAAAAACAAAGTAACTTTTCTTTAAGTTCTGCAAGTTTAATAAATTTAAAGATTGCCATAATACTCTACGATAAGACTCCTAACAGTAGCAAGACATAATTTTATTACTTAAATAACATTTTACTTTCCGATTCATCATTTCAAATGTATAATCAATGCTTAGCCTTCTAATTTCTATTCCATATAAACATTTACAATCTATTAAGTTTTTTCACTTAGTTTTGAATTTGATTCAAAAAGTAATAATAAATAAAATCTAGGCACTATTGTTTAACATAAATAATATCATTTAATCACTTAGGATTAACATAGTAAATATTTGCTTTTTATGGCTTTACTCCACTAAATGCGTTAAAAGGTAAAAATTACTTTCATATTCTTCACGCTGAAACAAACGAATTGTTGTATATTTCTTGAAAGACCTGATAGAAAAAACTATGTATGCCTTGAAATTTTGATATTTTTAAAAATGTGAATTAAGGGAATGAAAAGGGCATTAAAAACAATACAACCTATTGGTAATCCATTATTTATGTTATATACATTATATTATAAACAAACTAAACCTGGCAATTTTGGCAGGTAAAAAAATTATGCAAGAACTAGCAAGTAAATAAAACTAGTTAAAACTGTTATCCTTAAAAACCCTTGAAGGTCGTTTTAAATGATGGATCAAATTTTAACCATAAGTTTGGCCTACTACTTTGAACCTGATTAACGGAACTAGTGTTGTAAAAACGGATGGGTTTTGTTTAAACTAATTTAAATTTTAGTCGATTAAACATAAACGGACCAAAAGTTTGACCAAAAAACCTTTGGTCTATTTTTTTTTTTGAATTGACATGCTTTATTAAAAAAAGTATTAAATATAAAGTGGAATTAATACAAAGATACAAGAACAAAAATATTTATAAAAAAAATGATTAAAACACATTATCCGTTTCTTCATCTTTAAGAATGGACATTGAATCCATCAAAGAATAAAAATTGGATTTAGCAATCGCAATGGCAATTGATTGTCTTAGTAAGAAACTATTCAATATTTTAGAAGGGGGCGAGCGTTTATTGAGTTCTTTAAAAAAATTTAATGCGCTCTTTCCGAACGTCCCTGAGCACGACGAGACGATAGGAATAAAAACGGAGGTTTCCGATAAAGCTGAGTATTTTAAGGATTTGCGATGCTCTGCCGATCCTAGGGGGTCGTGAGTATCGTTGGAGGAGGCAAACAGGTCAATACAGGTGTAGTCCCATTTTAAGAAAAGGCCTTTGTCCCATGGGATAAGTGATGAACCGTCAGGACGCATCCGCCCTTCGAGAGAGGCATCTGACGGTTCAAGGATGGAAGGAACTTTTGCCCGTTTGAGGGCAGCTTGAAGCAGTGTATTTATTTTTTGGTGCCTACTATACCGGCTTTTGTTAAATTTACAATGCAGAGGGTGACGCGCTTCCTCATCTACAAGTGAATTACAAAGCCGGCAGGGGTATGGGGACGTGTATTTACAGCCCAAGCGGAGGGCTATGTTGAAGGACAGGGTAGGATTCTCTAAAAACATTCCCGAAAACTTACTAGGGTAAGCTTCAAGCCATTCATGACCAGATTGGTCGAAAGCCAATGACCTAAGATTGCAATGCTGTTTGGCGTCGCATGTCGAGAGAAGGTAAGCAACGGACCGACACCAAACTTGCATCCAAATCTTTTTGGGCATATGATTGTGGAAAGTCAACTCCTAAATTGACATTCTCATTCCATAGAGATAAGGCTTGATTGATAGAGGGGCTGAGTGAGAAAGGGACAAGGTCGTTAATAGATTGTTTAAAAGAAAGGGAGGAGGAAATAAAGGCGGCTAAGAAAATCGCGGTTGGGGAACGAATACCTAGTCCGCCAGATTTTGTGGGAAGAGTGGCTTGAAGCCAAGTATTCGTGTTAAGAGAAATATTTAAAATTAATTCAAGTGTGGATTTAAAAAGGTGTTCATAATTGTGTAAGACATCTTTAAATAAAAAAGCTTGCGTGGAGCGGAAGCAGAATAAAATTTTGCTAATGTTGTAATAATTTTTTATAATGTAAAAGGAATGATGAGAGGGCATAGATTTAAAAATGTCTAATTTGGTTTTTAGAGAAGAAAGGTTTTTGTCTAAAAAGTTTTTGAGGCACTCAGGGCCCCCGATAGGTGCG
The DNA here is from genome assembly GCA_964036665.1 of Gordius sp. MW1. Taxonomy (NCBI): domain Eukaryota; kingdom Metazoa; phylum Nematomorpha; class Gordioida; order Gordea; family Gordiidae; genus Gordius; species Gordius sp. MW1. The sequence goes on along the minus strand of OZ038529.1, from coordinate 23,818,019 downwards.
CCTAAAACATACATATTATCTTTATTAATTTTGGCAAAGTCAAAAAACTTTGGGTGAATATTATCCAAGTCAGAATATATTTCACTTTTAGAGGCATTTAAACATAAGTTTAAAGTGGGGAAAAAAGCATGTATTACATCTAGTGCTTGGACTAGGTTGTCAGGGGTGCCAACAAGAGTGGCGTCATCGAAAACCCAGACATTAAGGGTGAGTTTACAATGTTTGTTAATTTCGTTTATGTGCGACCAAGAAAAACAGACTATAAAACCATTGGTGTGTTTATGTTTAGTCGATCAAAAGGTCAACCAAACAAAACCCAGCCGTATTTACAGCACCAAACACGATAATTTGGGTATATAATAAAAATTGGAAGATTCACTTCTTAGTGAAATAAATTTAACAAGCAAAAAAGGCCATTATTTTTAATTGCTATGCAATTTACGCGCTCACTTTTTGTTGTCCGTCCGTTCGTTGTCCTTCCGTCCGTCCGTCCAACGTTCTTAATTGCTGTTCGATACCCGGAAAGGGCAAATTTTTTTTTAATTAAATTAATACATTGTTCTTGTTAATACCAATGATAATATGTTTTTGACCGTGTCCTCGCTACTGACCAATGAAAAAAATGACCAATTTGTGAATCAAATTTTTTTTTTCCGTTTTTTCGTCTCTTATGTATTTAAATCCTTTTTGACCGTGTCCTGGCTACTGGCCAATGAAAAAAATGACCATTGGCCAAAGTGTGAATTGAAAATTTTTTTTTCTCGTTTTTTGAATTGCTATATTGGGTAAATAATTACCTATGCCCCCCTTACAAAGGCTTATGTCTCTAGTGATATGGGTCCCTGTGCCCCCCCCCCCCTACAAAGGCATATGCCTCGTGGGCCGGAGAGGGCAAATTTATTTATTTAATTTTTGTATTAATAATATGACTTTTTGACCATGTCCTGGCTACTGACCATTGAAAAAATGACCAATGGCCACATTGTGAATCGAAATATTTTTTTCGTCTCTTATGTATTTATACCCTTTTTGGTGTCCTGGCTACTGACCAATAAAAAAAATGACCATTGGCCAAAGTGTAGCAATTTTTTTTCTCTATATTTTAAATATAAGCGATTTGGCCGTTTGCTGGCTACTGACCAATAAAAAAATGACCACTGGCCAATAGTGAGATTTAATTAATAAGTTTTTGTTTAATCCAACTTTGAAACAAAATTTACCACCCCCCCTTCCCCTTAATTAGATAGTCCTACCTCCGTCACTACTGTATATAAGCTTAATAAATTTTTGTTTTATAGTATTTAAAAATCAATTTATATTGCCACTGACTAACGGATACTCGACAAATGACAATAATTTTAAAATTAATTACCGCGCTCTTAAAATGCCTTGTAACTGTGCATATATTGAAGGAGAGGAGGGGAAGCATTTAACTACCGTAAAAATCACACGCTTTTTACTACTCTCTACCCAGCTCCCTTGATAACTAAATTTCAACTCGCGCTCCCCTTTATTGCAAATCAATTTTTTTGCCTTATTGAATTATTGTTCCAAATGTAGTGAGATCTTACCGTCATCCATGCGTGGAATGAGATTGAAAAAATATAAGCCACCTTGAAAAACTCTTTTGTTAATCTCCATTCTAGGTAACTAGCCTTAGTAAATCATCACACCGTTCAATCAGTCAATACTCAACTTTTTAAATTTCACATTTAAAATTCCGATGGAAAAATTAGTTTGTCGTAGCGTTATTTATTTAAGCTACATTCTGGGATTTATATGTATTCGCGCCGTGCCATGTATCCTAAAATTAACCCGGAACGCTCCCGAAACATATAACTCTGGCAGACTGGTTGGCCCGAAGCCTTATCCTAAGCCACACGTTTACCGTAATGAATTTCCTTTAAAATTGGGTGACATTCTATGTAAATTGCGATGTTGTTTTTAGAAGTCATTTGGGTCCCATACACATACCCAGCTGCCTTATTATAATTGTCTTATATGTGAATACGTAAAAGAAGAATAGTTTAATTTAGTATAACTTTTATTTGTATATCATTTTTTACAGATTATATTATTGCTAAAATTATATATTTTAATATTGTAAGCCCAATCTGAGTTGGAAATAACATATATTTTTATTCTTTCTTTCTAATTATCCTTTGTTCATTAGTTTCCACACCCCGGCCCTAGTTATCAATAAAATGGTCTTATTATCATTCCTATTATTATTTTTTCTAATAATAATATTCTCTGACATTTTTAAATTAAATGTGTGCTTATTAATTTTTTTTAGAAATAAGCTTATTTTCTAATCCCACAAACTTTTCATCACCATTTATAACACACAACTTTCCCAGATGTTTTAATTGCCCCTTAGATGGGGCGAGATTGTTTTCTATATTGATTTTTGTTTTTGGCCATCTCATTCGCTGTAAATCAAATCAATTTCTTATAACTGTTTCATAGTTGTATTGCCTTTGCGCTTTTTGACCGTCTGAAAAAATGCAAAAAATTTATATTTTAAAAATTACCATGTTTCTTTTGGTAAATTTCTTATACTATTTTTACCAAAATAATCAATAACTGGCATGCCTAAAAAGAGCGAAAGTAAGTTAACCACCTCATAAATTGAAAACACATTATTATACGTTAACTTGTTAATACGCATCTTAACCTATATTTCTAACCCAATCATCAATTTTTTAATTTAGTCAAGTTTGATTTTAGGATTTGAAAAGTTGGACCAACCCCGAAATAATATATTTACGCATAACCACACAAAAATAAGCCTTCCTATAATTTGAGTGGAAAAAAACAGTTATAAATTGCATGAATTTATTTTGGGTGATTCAAAATTGATTTTGACATTCTCGTACGCTGCGGGATATGAAAAACGAATTATAAACATATCAATTAAAAGGACATAGTGTTGAAAGGATTAAAATCGAAGTTCGATAGTTTTGTAGTTTTAATCAAGGGTGTAGTCAAGATTTAAATTTGGGGGGGGGGCAGTAATGATTTAGGGAGGGGCGAATTGATGTTTTGAAATTTTAGTCATAATTTTTTTAAATATTAATGTTTTTTAAATTTAAGGGGGGGGGGCAGCCGCCACTTTATGCCTCCCCCTATGCCCTGGCTACGCAGGGGGAGGCTGAAATTTATTATCATTGTGTAATTTAATTTTTACACGTTAAAAATATCTCATTTATATGAAAGAACCATGCATGTTCAAATTCGAATAGCTTATAATTTCTCTAAACAAATAAGGTTAGCGTTGGATTTTGCAAGAACAAAATTTGAAAATTTTATAATTCGTTTTTTTTGTGGAAAACCGTGGATTATTTATTAACGAAGGAATCAAGAGTGGATAAATATTGTTTAATAAACCTCAATGGATTCAGTTAAAATATTACTAAGAAATTTTTGCCTTTGGGCATATCTAGGTCTTTAAGTATTAATCTAAATCACAAAAAATGAAATTTATGCCCTCGCTTTTCGTTGTCCAAGGTCCGTCCGTCCGTCCAACATGTATCTTAATTACTGGTTCGAATTTTGGAGAGGACAAATTTTTTTTTAAAATTAATGTATTGTACTTGTTAATACTATTGATTATATGACTTTTTGACCGTCGGCTGGCTGCTGACCAATGAAAAAAGGACCACTGGCCAAGGTGAGATTAGAATCGATTTTTTTTTCTAGATTATAATTATAGGCTAGTTATTTGGCTGACTGCTAACCATTAGAAAAAATCACCACTGGCCAAAGTGATGGAAAATTTGTATATATAATTAACTAATTATTTTGCATTTAATACCCCCCTATAGGCATTCTCGCCTCTTCCCACCTTTCTCGCTCATAAATTGCATGGCAAATAAGCTACGTTTATACGGAGTAGAGATGAGTTTCGTTCCCCCTTCCCTCTGCACCTCCCTCCCCCCTTCCCTTCCCTTCCCCCCTCCCCCTTCCCACCAGGGCCTTGGTTTATATATTTAGTTTGCAATCCACTTAACTCGGGCCTTCGGCCCTCGTGGGAAGTAGAGACCTGCAAAATCAATTTTTTTAAGGCCCGGCCCGGGCCCGGAATTAGAATGGGGAAATAGGCACGGCCCGGGCCCATATTTTAGCATTTTTAAAAACAAGGCCCGAGCCCGGCCCGGGCCCGGCCCGGAATTTTGGCAGAAACTTAATCAAACTTAATTTTGGTAAAATTTTTTATTAAGTAATAAAACGCACATAAAAAATTATAAATGGATAAAAAAAACTATTTTGATGCAAAAAACACAGGCATCAAAAATTTCCGTGTTTTAGATTTGTTCTCCGCTCTTCATAAATGCGGCCAGCTGACGAAAAACACCTCTCACTCGAGGCCAAATCAGGTGTCGAAAAAATCTTACAAACAAGAGGGCTAAGCGCTGGAAATGACCACTGTGGTCTTTGACCAATCCGATAATTTAATTTTTTTTCTCATTGATCTTTAACTTTGTGTTGGTGTCAACTTTTCTTTCTACCTCTTTCTTCATAAAAGATGTTTCATGCCATATCCATTCAACAAAATTGGGCTATTGAGGATATGAGATCTTTTTTAATTTTTGCAGGATTTGTAAATTTTGTTAAAAGTGGCTTGCATAGGTAATTGTCCAATTTTTATTTTCCTGGACTTCTTTACAGCATTTATGTTTTTGGAGATGGGTGTTCCATATTAAGCATTATCAAAACTAACATAAATATTGCCTGATGAGCAGGAATTAAAGGATAACACATTGCTGCAAATCTTACAAAAAAACAAAATTTATTTTCTTATAATCTTTTCCATACTTCACTCTTTTCTCTAAGATTTTCTTTTACTTTATAAAATTCTATCTGAATATTTTCAGCTATTAGCAGTAGATTTTTTTTGTTCCATACTTAATTGTTTGTATATTAGAATAAGCGCGAAATGAATAAATGAGTGTTTTACAGATTCAATAACTTGTAATTAATTTTTTGAAATATTATAGATTGTTTTAAACAGAATAAAAGACTACTTAGACTCTTCTAAATTATTCCGGGCCGGGCCTATAATTTATAAATTAGGCCCGGCCCGGCCCGGAATTTTAAAGCTTAAAAATTTAAGGCCCGGCTTGGGCCCGTCCGGGCCTGGGCTTTTCCGGACCGGGCCTCGGGCCGCCCGTGCAGGTCTCTAGTAGTAAGGGGAAGAAGGGAAGGGGAGAAGGGGACGACTCATCTATACTCCGTATAAATGTATCATATTTGCTATGCAATTTATGGGCGAGAAAGGTGGGAAGGGGCGAGAATGCCTATGGGGGTATTAAATGCCTAATGATTAATTAATTATTTATACAAATTTTCCATTACTTTGGCCAGTGGTGATATTTTCTAATGGTTAGCAGACAGTCAAATGGTAACAAGAACATATTAATTTAACTAAAAAAAAATTCCTTTTAGTTTTAAAAAAGGGCTAAATTCTGAAACTACCCGCCCGATTTGCTCGAAACTTTACCCGTAGGTGCCCAAGGTGGCCAGGGGTAAAATAGCTTTTAGGAACACGTAGGAAGAGGTAATTATTAATTTAATCTTTTTCCCTTTAAATATAGTAGGCCTCTCATATATATGTGGTATATAAACTCCCAAAATTAGTAAAGAATATACATTACTTTCGTAAAAATCATTATATTTGGCCTATGCTCATGCATATATAAAATAAATATGTCAATTTATTAGTAAGCCATCAGAATAATAAAAAGGAAAAAAAAGAGTTGTTAGGGGGATTTGACAAAATTTTGAAATCATTATTATTCACCCAAAAGGCCTTGTTGGTCATTTTTTACGGCTAAAGATTTACCTGCCCTACACTAATTAGAAATTTAGATTAAAACCAAACCCTTAAGTATGTTTTAAAGATTGATAAAAATATAAAGATTAGAGACCTCTAGCATTTGCAAATTCGATTTAACCTAACCTAGGATTAAAATATTTACCAAAATCAATTTACCCTATAATTAATTTCCAATTCCATTTACCACACCTCCCTCGTGAATATACAATATTCAATATTAATAAATAAATAAATAGATATACGGACAAAGCCGAACTTTTTGTTAATTTTTAATTAATTACAGCATAAACCAAGTGCAGTCAAATATTGCAAATATCTTAAATTGTTATTAAATAACTAACCAAAAATTTTGCAATATTAATAATAATAAGTCATGGGCGTAGCCACCATTGCAATTAAAGGAGGGAGGGCAATAATGATTTAAGGAGGGATAAAATTAAAAAAATTTTAACAATAAATGCGTTATTCACTCAAATTTGGTACATTTTGTTCCTAAAACTTCGCAACCCTTTAAATGAATAAAAATACCAAAAACTAGTTAAATAATTAAAATAGTAATTATAATTAAAAGAGGAAATCTTTGAGAATATAAGTGTTAAAATGACAGCAATTAATACTAAGGTTGACTTTTACTGAGATCGCGGCAGGGTAGTGGTGTATGTTTGCCACTCACGCGTCCAAGGTCAAATTGAGGAATACTAGCTAGCTAAGCGCTACTATCGCCTATAACGTTTGATTGAGAAGGGCGGGGGGAGGGGGTGAGTAGAAGGAGGTATGTTATGGTTTTTGATCAATAATCGATAATCAATTAATAATCAATAGCAATGAAAAACACTTATGACATTTAATTTCAAATTCATAAAATTGTGAATAGAATTTAAGTTAAATAATTCTTACTTTGTAAATTGCTTATTGTTATTTAAGGGATAATCACTAGGAAAAATCAATTTCCTTCAAGAAATTTCCTATGAAAAACGGGAATTTTGCTGTAAAATTTCCCCATGACATCAAGTTTTTCCGGTCTTAACAATCAATAGAAGAAGATTTCCATTTTTAATTAATTCAATCGAACACGTTTTTAGGACTAAGGCTAAAAATTTTTGCAAATTTTGCCGGGCTTCCCATTTTGGTAATATATTGCTATGTTTATAATATAATAAAATGAAACAATAATAGAAAATCAATATATTATAGATAATTTAACAAATATAAATTATTATGAAAAAATGGGGTGCCGCAAAAAAAATTATAAAATATTTGGGGGCGGGGGGTGGCCGCGTGTATAAAAAGGTCAAGAATAGGTGTTTTTGATTATCAAATATTTAAGAATTTGTTTCAGTATTTTATAATGATTTGGGAGGAGCATTTTGAAATTTTAGCCTTTACTTAAAAACAAATTGGCCAATGGTCATTTTTTATCGGTCAGCACCAAGATACGGTCTATAAATACATACGAGTCAAAAAAAAACGAGAAAAAAAAAATTTCGATTCACATTTTGGCCAATGGTCATTTTTTTCCATTGGTCAGTACCCGGAGACGGTCTATAAATACATACGTCAAAAAAAACGGAAAAAAAAATTTCGATTCACATTTTGGCCAATGGTCATTTTTTCCATTGGTCAGTAGCCAGTGGACGACCAAAAAGCCATATTATCAATGGTATTAACAAAAACAATATATTAATTTAATTTAAAAAATAAATAAAAATTTTGATTCACATTTTGGCCAATGGTCATTTTTTTCAATGGTCAGTAGCCAGCGGACCACCAAAAAGCCATATTATCAATGGTATTAACATGAACAATATAATTTAATTTAAAAAATAAATACCTCTCAGGGATTCGAACCCACATTAGTAAAGGCATAGGGTTTGGTAAGGGCACAGGGACCCATATTAGCAAAGGCATAGGCTTTGGTAAGGGGCACAGGGACCCATATCAGTAGAGGCGTAGGCCCTTGTAGGAAAGGGCATAGGGTAATTATCAGTATTAACCTAGTCAAAGACGAAAAAATACCATAAATTGCATAGAGCAATTAAAAATTTCGATTTATTTGGCCAATGGTCATTTTTTTCATTGGTCAGTAGCCAGCGGACGGTCAAAAATTCATATTATCAATGGTATTAACAAGAACAAAATATTAATTTAATTTAAAAAAAAAAAAAAAATTCGTCCTCTCCCGAGCTTGAACCCGGGATATCCAGGTCACAAAGCTGGCGCCAATAACTTGGTGGACAACGGACGACGGACAACCAAAAACGAGCTTATAAATTGCATAGCATTGATATACCAGCACTTATCCCATTGCTTAGTCGCATTATTCCTGAACGTTTGATTGTTGCACGTCTATAAAATACATTATTTTAATATAATTAATTGTAAACAAAGTAGTATAGAGACAGGATTAAAAAATGAGGAGGTGGGAATATAATAAATTTATAATTAATCATAAAAAATTGATCAACGATGTGTTTCTAGTGAATTTAAGCTGAAGTTAAACATCATAGTATTTATTGTCAAAGCTAATAATCTTATAGCATTATATAAGGAAAGTTTGAATAATTTTTATTCAACAAGTGGGCTTTTAAAATTTTGTTTTTGACCTCTGATTAAGGCGTAACACGTCGTAATAATTAAAAAAACTGTGTTAAAGTTTAATCATTTTTAATGTTATCATAATCTTTGAGTCTATTATTAATCTTTTAAAACCAGTCTGGCATTAAATTTACTTTCCTTATAGACTTTTGATCGTAAATTTTTTTGTAATTTGATTAAAAATCGTAAAATCGATAAGTTAAAGTCGTAGCATAATTAAGGTCGAATATACCTTATTTACCATATCCACTTTTTTTCTCGACAGAGATATATTTTTCACTGAAAGAGATTAACTTTTCAATATATTATGCATACTTTTCCTTCTCGGACATAGTCCTGGTACTATATTGATAATCTTGCCTAATATCTTGATTGGATTAATGCAACCTTTTGCATAATTGTTATAGTGGAAGAGCAAAATATTTTTAATTACCAGTACAAGATCTCCCACAATTTGTGCCATTCATCACCAATATTATGCCACCAAATTTGCATTGCTCACCAATTTTTGTTTGAATTTCGCAGAGTTGGGTATTTATTACTAAAAGAATATATTGCATCATACTTTACGATTTAGTGGCTTGCATAAGATGTAAGTTACATCCCGAACATATTATATTTGAAACTAATTAATATATTGCGGTTCGTTAATGTTTTATAATAACTCCATATAGAAGTGCCGCAATTAAATTAAAAGTTAACTCCAATTTTTAATTGCTATGCAATTTATGGGCTCGTTTTTTGGTGTCCGTCCGTCCGTCCGTTCGTCCGTCCGTCCGTTGTATCCTCCCAATCTATTTGCATTGGGTATATTAGGTTATCGATTTTTTAAATTAAAGCATAAGAAAGAGGTGCCCCACCCCTCATCTCTATCTCCCTCGCTGTGTTATTTTTTAAATTAATGCATAAGAGGTGTCCCACCCCTCATCTCTATCTCCCTCGGTGTGTTATATATAAGATTTTTTAAATTAGCTATTATATAATAAACATAAATAAAAGTTGTTTACTTTTAATTGCTATGCAATTTAACTAGTTTTTTAGTTAGAATCCCGGAGTTTTTTTTGACTCTTATGATTGTTCTTGTTACTATCATTGATAATAAGAATTTTTGGCCGTCCGCTGGCTCCTGACCGATGGAAAAAATGACCATTGGCCAAAATGTGAATTGAAATTATTTTTTTCGTTTTTTTTTGACTACTATGATTGTTCCTGTTCCTACCATTGCTATTATGACTTTTTGGCCGTCCGCTGGCTGCTGACCAATGTTATATAATAAACATAAATAAAAGTTGTTTACTTTTAATTGCTATGCAATTTAACTAGTTTTTGGGTTAGAATCCCGGAGTTTTTTTTGACTCTTGTGATTGTTCTTGTTACTACCATTGCTATTATGACTTTTTGGCCGTCCGCTGGCTCCTGACCGATGGGAAAAATGACCATTGGCCAAAATGTGAATCGAAATTATTTTTTTCGTTTTTTTTGACTATTATGATTGTTCCTGTTCCTACCATTGCTATTATGACTTTTTGGCCCTCCGCTGGCTGCTGACCAATGGAATAAAATGACCATTGGCCAAAATGTAATTCGAAATTTTTTTTTTTCGTTTTTTTTTGACTATTATGAATTTATATCCACTTTTACCGTGTCCCGGCTGCTGACCAATGGGAAAAAATGAGTATTGGCCAAAATGTGATTCGAAAATTTTTTTTTCGTTTTTTTTTACCTTATGAATTTATATCCATTTTTACCGTGTGCTGGCTGCTGACCAATGGAAAAAAATGACCATTGGCCAAAGTGAGCATCAAACTTTTTTTTTCCGTTTTTTGGCTATCATTAACTTATAGAGTATCTGTTGGTACTGACCAATGGAGAAAAAATGACCATTTGCCAAATTTTTTATTTTTTAATTAAAAATTGTTCAAATTCAACAAAAAATTTCTCCCAACAATTCTGCAAATTCTTAACATTGTGATGTTTTATAATATAATGTTTGTTAGACCCATAATCACTAAAGGCCATAAAAACTAATGTAATACGCAACTAGATGCAAACACTAAATCTAACCATAACCCTTGCTTATATTACATTTTGCCTATATTAAATTTTGCCTATAAATGGAAAATTTGTATAAATAATTAATTAATCATTAGGCATTTAATACCCCCTATAGGCATTCTCGCCCCTTCCCACCTTTCTCGCCCATAAATTGCATAGCAAATATGATACGTTTATACGGAGTATAGATGAGTCGTTCCCCCTTCCCTTCCCCTCCTCCCCTTTTCCTTCCCCTTCCCCTTCCCCTTCCCTTCTCCCCCTTCCCACGAGGGCCGAAGGCCCGAGTTTTATTGTTTTCATCTTCAAATTATCATAAAAATTATATTGTATACAATTTTTGGGTTGCATACGATGTTTTATCCATATTCAAATTCTTTTATTTAAAGTTACACTAAGCTTATTATTAGTTTTGAAATATAAACCTAGTATATATTATCAGCCTAATTTTTACTAAAAGTGACATCTACCGTCTCCTGTCGTTAGTACCCTAGACCCTCCCACTTATTAACTGCTAGAGCGATACAAGGGCGTCTTAATCTCAGAATATATATGAGCATTTAAAAGGCATTATGAAAGTGTGTAATACTTTTGTCAAATATAATATTTTTTCTATAATTATATAAACATGTTAATCATCACATTTTTAGTGCACTGGTTTAAAATGCTGTATTATATCTTTTTGCCAATAAAGTGTGATGAGTTTGAAAAGACAGCTAATCAAACACGATACACTCTTTAGAGGATCTAGTTAATATTTATAAGCTTATAATCACAATTACTGAAGCAGCAATTTGCTTAAAATATGGGTAACCTACAGGAAATATAATGAAATATCGATTTACCTTCTTTTTTAAAATGTACTCTATATACAACATAATCGTATATTATTTCGTAATCAACAACTTGATCCTTCTCTATTTCTTGAACGAGTTTTAGTTGACCATTTTCAGTGTAAACATTTACATTGTCATCAAGTTGAATGCGTCTATTAACTTTGATTTCATATTTACTTATTGTTTTGCTAGGCTGCTTAAAGTCAAGATCTTCAGCAAGAACTTGGATAATTGTTTGAAAACTCATTTGTAAGACAATCAAATCCAGTAAGTTAATACTTCATCAATTAGGATTTGGGGTTAAAGGCGGCTGTGAGGCTTTAAGTCACGCTGCGCGGATAATTCTTCAATAAATTCCCTCCAATCACTGCATGGTTAAATTAGACTTTGCCAATGCATTCAATAATATTCGCCGAGAATCGATAATAAATTCCTTCGTTGATGAGTTCCCAAAGTTTTGCATATCAAAACTAAAGTTTGGGGACTTTTTAATTGAATCGGCAGAAGGTATTCAATATAGTGACCCTCTAGGTCCACCTTTGTTTTGTATAGGGATCAAAAATTTAACCGAATCTCTCTCAAACCAATGCTCTTTATCATTAAACGTCTGGTACCTAGACGATGCCACCTTATGCCGCCCTCCGGAAGAAATCTCCAAGGCCATTCTTTTAATCCGAAATTATGAAGCCGTCCTAGACCTGAAATTGAATATCTTAAATGCGAGATATATCCGTGCCCGGATACAGACATATTTCACATTTTCAAGCCCTTTTTAAAAGTTGAAATGAAGAGTTTAACTCATCTAGACTCTCAAATAGGTAGGCAAATCGCCTTAATAGAGTTTTACATAGTCACTTATCAACTCTTTCCTCGAAGATATAAATTCTCAATACCCTCCCAAAACATCACACATTTTATGTCATCAAAAGTTATTTTAATATCTCGAAAATTCAACACTGCTTTCGGTCCTCATCAACTTTTTTATTACCCGAGATTTTAAAAAGCTACAATAGCTTTATGCAAAACACGCTAGAAGCCATCCTTAATATTAAATTCAGCACTTCTTCCTGGCTCCAAGCCTCATAACCTAGTAAAGCTGACGGCTTAGGCATACGCCCAGCTACTTCAATTTTATTAGCAGCCTTTATCTCTTCGTATAAATCCGCCCAAGGTTTGATCGACCGATTAATCACAACAAGCGAGGAAGCTCTAGATGTCTGGTCTGCCAACGTCAACCCAGGGACCCCCTTCCCCATAACCTCAAGACAAAAGGATTGGGATGCTGGCCTCGTATCGCGCTTATCGAGTTGCGACGCCCGCCAGCACTTCAACCTTAAATCTTTGTTTTTTTACGGATCGGGTCACGAGTGGCTAGAAGCCTATCCTAGTTCACTTTCTGGATGGATGTTGGAGGTCCCAGAGCTAGCATACTCCATCGCCCTCAGGCTAGGAATTCTCTATTCAAAGGAATATTCCTGCCGCAACTGCTCCCAGAACATAGACATTTATGACATTTACGCAAGGCACCCCCTACATTGCATTTACAAAATTTAAATACATAAGGCACGAAAAGGTGAATAGCCTTATTCAGGCCGCTTGTAAAAAAGCCAATATCCCGTCCGTTTTAGAGACGTCAGACCCTTCGTTGAAAGGAAGGATGCGACCAGACGGCTCTACCCTTATTCCCTGGCAAAATGGTCTTCCCCTTAAATGGGATTTCACTTGCATAGACATTTTCACCCCCTCAAATCAGAACTACAACGCTCTGACCCTTGCCGAACACCGCAAAACGGTAAAATACCAGGCCCTCTTACCCTCTAATATCTTTTCCCCTATCGTTGCCTCGTGTTCTGGGACTTTTGGTCCTGCCGCCATTAAGCTTTTTAAAGAAATCAGCCGTCGCTGCCCGCCCTCTAAATATTCAACAAATTTTTTACCTAAATGAAAAATTGGCATTTTTATAGCAAAGTACAATTTTAAATCCTTGGCCGACAGCTGGCCACTTTTAATAGATGACACATGCAACGCTTTTGAATTATAATTTTTTATTTTGTTTTATACCCGTTCTTATATTTTTCGAATTTTAACACTTCGTTTTTATAATGTTCTTACGTTCAAATAAACAATATATATATAAAAATATTTGATTTTTATCTCAGGCACTGTAAACAAGCAAAATATGTATTTTTATCATAACGGCGTACTTTTTATGTAGGTATGTATTTTCATGACCTGTTTATCCATTTCAAGGTATCTCATACCCTTTGCCCTTTTAGTTGGAAAAGTCACTTCCATGGTACCTTTAGCATTACGTTTAGCAATAGCTTTGCCTATTATTTTGTCTTTCTTGTTCAACATAGCGATTTCGGTTATTCCTAAATTCGCAGGCAAATTATATGTAACCAAATCCTTATCTGCATAAACGATGAGATCTCCTAAATTATAGGAAAATATTATTTATTAAAAATTGTTTGTATTAAATATAGAAATTATAGTATAATATATTGATAAATTCAATTTAACGTAATGTGTTTTTCGCTACTATGTAACATTGGTAATATAGTTTAATAGCATTAAGTGACAGACCAGATATATTAAGAAGTCAAAAAAATTATAAGTGATCTCCGATATTATCCGAGAAAATTAATTCAAATTGTAATCATAAGTCAAGACAAAAGCATTTCATTTTATAGAGAGAAATAAATATTTGAATAAGCTCGATCATAGGCTCATTCCCAAACTATTAAGTCATCAGTGTAATCCAACTCGTCACTTCCTACTTAAAATTTTTATAGGTGCCTTATTATACTAACAATTAAAATCTTTTCTAATAAAATACATATAATTAAACAAAAGACAGCCATTGATTAATAATAAAATTGAATGGCGCATAATTACTAGGAGTGTTGGCCACCATGTTTTAGGCATATATCAACAGATTAAACGCTACCATTGGGCTGGGAAATTAAATAAATTTATCTATCAAACTATAAGTTTTCCAATTTTAATTGCACATGGGCTCATATTGCTAAAAATCTTCCATACTTCACGATCATGAATATAAAACACGATTTTAAACCAATTTATCTGGCCTATTCACTAGTCAAAATTTTATTAAGAACTAGGCTAATTTCATATATTTCGGTGGAATACTTTTTAATAACTAAAAACTTTTAGCTCGTGGAGTTCTATATACGCCACAAATGTCCTTAAGTATGTTTTTTTTAATTTAAAAAATTACCTTTTTGTAATTATATATATATATATTTAAATAAATGTTAAACAATAACTATCTGATGGGTTTCTGACTTGAGAATGTCCGTAAAATTGAAGTATACTGCTGACCTAGCTTAAATCTTTTTTAGTAGCTATTAACATGAATTTTATATATTATAATGCTTAAAAGTTAAATCCATCAAGCAGTAGCTGAGAGTGGCTTTAATTTGTGTTCAAGACTTATCCATCAAATCTCATAACACAATCATCTAATAATATCATCACTTAGATAGACATATTATTACTTTAGGGTGAGGGTGATAGTATTTTGAATAATGAATTATATACCCAAAAAGGATATTAATTTTAGCGATAAGGGAATAGCCAAAACAGAATAAATACATTAGTATTATGAAACAATCTATTTTTAAAATATAAGAAGTAAAGTTAATAAGCTATGTTCAATATTGTGTCAAACATTACACATTTAAACTTTTTAAATGTAGCCACAATGAATCCAATTGACCGTTTCTATAATATTTTTATAAATAGTCCCATGTCGCCAATGACGACTTGGTCAGAGCTGTGCCTTATATGAAATCCAAGTGGGAGGAGAGAAAGCGATGAGCTTTGGATCAATTGGCTCCGGAAAGAGGGCTAAGGACTAAAGAAGATTATTAAAAATGGATATTTCTTGAAACTGACAGGCGATAAATAAGGAATTGGCTTGAGAAAGAGACAGAGATGAAAAAATGTCAATATCAATCTCGACCATTCAACAAAAACCCTTTAAACAAATCAAATCCTATCCTCCCCAAAGCACGGTAGTCTTTCCCTAAAATTAGTGCACTCATTACAAGTGACCTCCCTCCTTACCGAAAATGGGAAAAATATATCCCTAGAAATATTTACATGAATGCATAGGGACACACATTGATTAAGAACTTGATTAAAATATATTCTACGAATGACCTTATATGTAAAATTTTATTAAAAATTAAGGAGGAAGCCTTTCAAATGTATGAAAAAGTTCAAATCACCATGGACTATATTATGATAATTGCACGCTAAAATTATGACCACTTTTTAAATACTTGTATTTTATTTGTGTATGAGCATGTTTTTAAAATTATGTTATTAAGACATTTTAAATAATTTTTTACTAAAAATGCATAATTGTTTTGATTTATTTTAAGGTTTATAGCTGTGGGGGAAAATAAGGGAAGGCACTTAAATTTTAACAACTTTTGGTGGTTCAGAATATTATCATGATTTTAGTAATTATAGATCATTGCTTATCATATTTTTGTAGACAACCCAGAATAGTGTATACACATATGTTTGTAGTTTGAGGTGTTTATAGTTTAAAAGTTGTGGAAAGTTAAGAAATAGGGTAAAATATATCTCATGGATACTCTCGCGTTCGGGATTTTAACAAATACTCTCGCGATTAAATAAATTTTAGTGAATTAGTTGTTCCCCAATCTGTTGTATAATGAATCTAGGAAACAAACCAATCAAGTCACAAATACAAATTTTAGGAGCGGATTAGAGGAGTTGCACTACTAATTATATTTGTAGATTTTTTTAATTTTTCAGGGGCCCTACTTAAATCATAATAAATTCAAAAATGACCGCTATAATTTTTGAAAAGAGGAATAATATCATATGTCCAACACGAATTATAATTTATAGGATGACTTTGCTACCTAAAATAACAAATGTAGTTAATTTGTAGATCTCAATTCTCTTAGATAGCATTTTGTAATTCCCAGCATCATCATTATCAAACCCATTAATAGTTAAGGATGAACTGTGAATTGGGTTTACGGTATTAGGTCTATACCATTCAGGTTCAGATCCAGTGAGAGTTTTGTTAAAACTCATCCCTCTTTGAGCGTACAGTTTTTCTACAATGTAATATGATTAGTTATATGGTATCATCTAAGCAAGGCATATGGCATTAGAGTAGGTTTAACAAGTTTTAACAAAAAAGTTACCTTTTAAATGAATGTAAAGTAATCCGATCGTTTCGTTATTTCTAACATAATATTTGCCAAGGCTTTCTTCTCTAATATTTAAAATCAGTGTAGAATCCCTTTTATTAAGTCGCCTATATTGAAGATGTCGTCCCTCGGTGGACGTTAGAGTGATAAAGTCACCTCCTTTAAATCTAGCTGGAACATTAAATGTTAATTCTTTCCCTTTGTACCCCACAATGGACTCATCTATATTTGCTTAGAAATATAACAATTTTAGGCCAATAAAAATATATTTATTGATAATGCATGTATGTTTAATTTTGAAGATGCATGGTTACTAACAAATTCATGACATTATGAACCTTTTGAGATGTTCAACGGTAGAAAATGTGTAAGTTATTTATTATAGTAAAATATTAGACAAATACAATATAAAATATGTGAAAAACTTGTAAAAATGTTAAAAACTTTTTGTGCTACCATAAATTACCTATAATTCATTTAGCTTTTCTATGATATTAAATTAATAAAATTTGTTATTTAATTTGTTTAACATATGGAAAGATTTAGACGTGCACATTTAAAAATGGCGGATAAAGTGCTGCCCATTTACCAATTACTTGTGAGATTTTCTAGAGGGGTTATAAATCCTAACAAAAGCCGGTTGGATGGAACTAATCGTGTTTAAGATATGAGAAAAGTCCGGCACAGCCGGGCCGTGCCAATGTCGAAAACTTAGAAACAAGATTGGAGAAATTTAAGAATAAGATTCTTTATATAGTGTATAAGTTTTGTGTATTATTTTGTTTCCTTTATATTAGATATCACATACATATTAATCGTGTTTGTGAACTTTAAAAAAAAATTTAATCTATAATTTTTCGAATTAAAAATTAAAAAAACCTTTATATCGGACCGGGCAGTTCGGGTATAATAAGTCATACCTGTCCGGGCGGACTTTTGGGACATTTTGAGCGGGCCCGGGCGGGCAGTTTAGTTATGAAATCTGACCGCAACAAATCGGACTTTAAAAAAGATATGAGTCCTAATATAAAACGTTATAAAAAATAGACATTATAAAACAATGTAATTCATCGTATAAAAGCGGTGGGATGGAAGATGGCAAGCGATATTTCGGGCAAATATAGCCCATCACCAGGGAAAAAAGTGGAGATAAAATCACAAAAAAATGAAGTAAACTGAGTGCAAGGGTAGTATCCCTCTACCTACTTTATCAATCCAAACCCACCAATTTAAAGAAATACACAATAGTGGATTGATAAACATTATATAATTAAAAGACATTGAATATTAAAATTTGAATAAAAATTATAGACACTACCCATATTGCACTTTATTCGGGCGTTATATTTAACTACAACTTCACTTTCCATTTTAAGATAAAATTGTTAACCTTTACTTATTCCTTGTTAATTAATTAGAACGATACCAACAACAAGTGTTTAGTTAGATAATACATATCGCAAACAATTTAAAATCGATTGCAAAAAACTTTCAACTTATTTAAAATTAAATTTACTATTGGTAGGGGGGAAAACACTACCTATGACGGTCCCAAGTCCGGGTGCAAAATGTGGAGGGTTGGCGTCAGGTCGGAAACCGGCTATAAACACCAACTCCAAAATCATGATAGTTTCAAACAAAATTTACAACAGAAAGCTAGGGCGTCCTCCACAAAGACGTGCATTGCATACCCAGCCCGTTCAATTTGAAAAATTCTCTAGGGTTACTGCCCAACTCACAACGAAAGCGGTTAAGGAAATTAGTTGTGGAAAGATGCAAATAAGAAGGATACAAACTATTCTACAGGGTCACCAAATCGTAGAATGGGGTGGGTATCATTCTAAGAGAATAGCTCAAGGACAAGGGGGTGGAAGTCAAGCGTTGTTCATACAGGCTAATGTGGGTGAAGATAGCAGATCAAGGGGGCCTCTTAACCGTTATGTGCGCGTATGCTCCCCAAAAGAGAAAGACATATTCTTCAATTCATTAGAAATGTAAATTTAAGGAATAGGACATGAAGAAGAGCTAATTACACAAGTATACAAAAAAATCATCCCGCGGACCCATAATTCTGATAGAGAATTTTGCGCTGAAAAACGATATGTTTTTAGTTTTTTCCCACAATTACCATTTTTTAGATATACGGGGTTGAAGGTGCCATGCCCTTTTTAAGCCTTTTTGAGACTATATTGCCACGGTATTTTTGATATTTAATAAAAAATATTAATATATTCATGTAGATTAAAGTTTCATCTATGGGTCTATTCTTTTATTTTTTTTATATCACCCTTATACTTAAATTTATACGCTTTTGCGTAAACCCCTTCTCCTTATCAAAATTCGTCCCACGATGTCTGGTAAACGGAGTACATCAAAGTTCATACTGCGTACGCGATGTTTACTAACACATATCTCTCTCCCTACCTACTCTCCTCTTTTTCTCCTCCACTCCCGCCCCCTTCATATGTGCTTGGATAGATATGGGGCGAGAGTGTAAGAGATGGAGAATGGGAGAGAGAGATGTGTTAGTAAACAGTGCGTAGGTAGTATGTACTCTAATGTACTCCTTTTCCTAGACATAGTGGAACGAATTATTGGAATGGATTCACAAAAACGCGAATAAATTTAAATATAGAGGTGTAACAAAAAAATAAATTAATGGCCCTATAGATGAAACTTTAATCTACATGAATATATTACTTTTTCACTAAATATTAAAAATACCGTGGCAATATAGCCTCAAAAATTAAAAATGGCATTATTGGCACCTTCATTCTTGTATATCTAAAAAACTGATAATTGTTGAAATAAAACAAAAAAAGGATTATTTTTCAGCGCAAAGTTCTCTATCCGAAAAGATCACAAAGTCAATATTTGTAGAGCTGTAATATTGGGGCGGATTTCAACGCTCAAGATCGCCACGGGTATGAACGCAATCATGGAGGTTATGGGCATGGTCTGAAGAAAAATGAAGGGGAAAAACTATTTCAAGTATCCCAAGCATACGACGATCGTTAACACTTATTTTCAAAAACGCGAAGATCATATGTGACTTATAGAAGTGGGAAGCCTTTTAGTCAAATTGACTATCTGCTCATATGGCTAAGGACTTAAGGAGTATCAAGGATTTCAAAGTAATACCGGGAGAAGAATCGCCAGGCAACATCGTTTTTTTGTTCTGGTTCTTGACAGAGGAGCCCGAAAGAAGAAATGTCTATGAACCTTGATTTTGATGCGAAAGGCTGATACGTCGACGAACAAAATTTAACATCAAAAAGCCTCCTCACTCTTGGATGCAAAGAAGTTGCAAGATGACGATTGGGAGACGCCACCCAAAAACAATAGGAAACAGCTATTCGTGTTCTAGAAGAGACCAAAGGAGGCAAGGTATGAATAGGTAATTATGGTGATGGGATCAATAAGCCTGGATTTTATCGAAAAAAAAAGAAAATCTATATAAACGGTGGCATAAATCAAAAGGTCGGAGGATTATCAAGAGTATAGGGCGGCAAAGAGAGCCGCTAAAGAGGCCGTTGCATTAGCGAAAAATGCCGCTTACACTAAGATGGGAAAAAACTGGACCATAAAAGGTGCGAGAGTCTATGTACGAATTGTCCAATATAAGGGAGAAGAAAAGTCGCGATGTCGGAGTTCTTAAAATAGTCAAATACGGGTCCACCCTTATTCAAGCCGAAGGAAGTGATGGAAAGGGTATTTCAAGAAACTTATGAATATTGCAAATGACAAAGATTCCTTTTTCGATATTGATCCAAACATGATTATAGTCGAACTCTTGATGAAGTTAGGACACAAATGAACAAGATGCAAAAAGGAAAAGCTAATGACCCGGGTGGAATACCTATCTTATTTAAAGGCACAGGAGACCTTAAGGACTGTGGATACAGGGGTATCAAGCTAACTTGCCACTCCTTGAAGCTTATCGAAAGGATCTTAGTAACAAGGCTGAAATACAGTGGAAATATCGGCTAACCAATTCAGATTGGTTGCCGGCAAATCCAAAATCGACTAATCTTCGCACTAAAACAAATGATGGATAAATAAGGTGAAAAAAGAAATGACCAACATATAGTCTTCATCGACTTGGAGAAAGCTTATGACATGGTCCCTCGCGATTTGATATAGTGGTGCCTGAGAAAAAAAATATTCCTGACGCATATATACGTCTTATGAAAAATATTTATGAAGCCCCAAATTTTTGCGTTATGACGACAGTTGGAGACCCTAAACCTTTTGGGTTAAAATTGCATTACATACAGGATCTGCTTTAAGTTCCTTTTTATTTAATATATTTATCGACATGATAACGAGAGGCATTCAAAAGCCATCGCCATGGTGTATGCTATATGCCGATGACATAATATTATGCGAAGAATAAAGGAGAAAGAAGCCAAAAAGTGATCAATAGCTAGATATGGTTTAAAGGTTAAAGATCGATAAACGGTATAAATGGAAATAAACGTTACAGGCAGCCCATCGCTATATGACCATCTAAAGTACCCAAAAGTAGACAGGTTTACATACCTCGGCTCGATGCTACATCAAGAAGGAGGTTGCGCAACAGAAGTAAATGCTCGGATCCAAACGGATGACTAAATGGCGAAGTATCCGGTGTAATCTGCGACAAGAAAATGCCAATATGGTTGAAGTGCAAAGCCTACAACTCCATCGTAACATCAGTGTTATTCTATGGAAGTGAAATATGGGCATTAAACACCACGGAGGAAAAGCTATTACAAGCCACGGAGATAAGAATGATACGGTGAAGCTTGGGGTATACTTAGAGCCCTAAAATAAAATTTCTTCGGCGCGAGCCCGGCCCGATCCCGACTTCTCAATTTTTATATTTCCCGAGCCCGGCCCAAAATACCTTTTTATTTTTGGCCCGGCTGAGCCCGACCCGAGCGCGACCCGAGCCCGACCCGTTGTATCAAATAAAATTTTTGAGAAATTATATTTTGAGGATTGTTTCTTCGTCTAAATATAAAATGCATTAGATTTTTATTACTCTTAATTTACAACTAGGATAAGTCTAAAATAAAAAATCCATTTTCACTCGTTACAATTTATTCAGCTAATAATTCAAAACTAAAAATTTAACTTTATTAAATATATTTAACAGTTCCCAAAAACTTTTTGAAATATATACCTATCTTATTTCGAAGGTTCTAACAGCTACTATGAATCTATTTAAATACTAGAATAAGATTTGCAATTCAGGTCAGTTATTATATTATAATAGACAAGGGAAAAGGCCGAAGTTTGGAAGCTATATTATGTACGCTGTGCGAAGATAATTGTTTAATATCGTTCAGAGGGTCAGATTTGTTTGGAGTTTTCTGCCCAAACCCAACCCGATTCAATTTTTTAACTTCCCCGCCCCCCCGAGCTCGCCGAACTCCTCTAAGTGCCCGCCCGAATCGTTAAAGCTGCCCTAATTGCCCGGCCCGAAATACAAAATTTTGTCGTTAAGCCGAATTTATGCAATCCTAAAGAGAGGTCAGATTAAATATTTCTGCCCTAACCCGGCCCAGTGTAATTATCCGCCTGAACCCTTCTAAGTGTCCGCTCGGCCATGCCCGAACCATTAGAGCTGCCCAAACTGCCTAGCCGATTAATAAGTCACAAAATTTTAATAGATTAATTGCTAATGCATTTAAGTTAATAAAAAATATTTCAATTAGCAATACTTAGTTTTTTTTATAAAATAACTATATTTAATCAATAAATCACCTTCTTGCTCTAGAATATAATGAGGGATTTTTATTTGGAGCGTAAAAATATTTAAGAATAATTTTGTATTTTAAAATAAGTAATAGCGTAGATAAAGGAATAAAAAGGGCGAATTGCGAAATGGGGCAAAAAAAGAGTGATATGGAAATAATTATTATAAAAATTAGAAATAGTTAAAAGCGAAGATTAGGGAATAAAAAGGCGAATTACAAAATGGGGAAGCTTTGTTAAACCAATTTTATTTGTTAAAAAATTAAATAAAGTAGAATTAAATTTAGCTTTTATATTTGCATACATTGTGTGCAAATGGCATGACGCCTTTGTTTTAAGTCTAGACGGCACATGTGTATTGGGAACAATGAAAGGGCTACATAAATATAAATATTTCAATCCTTTCCATAGGGCAATCTGGTCTCTGATATCGTTGAGCTCATTTAAATCATATTTTATAAAAAATTAATTTACTTTAATTTAATTTGGGCCGAGCTTGGGCGTCAGCCGCCTCATTTGGCCCGACCCAAGCCCAGATTATTTAATCATTCTGCCCGAGCCCTTGCCCAAAACTCGATCGGACTGGGTCGAGCTTGGGCGGCCCGTTCAGAGCTCTAGGTAGCTCGACCATATGGCGATTGACTTTCTCATGACAAAAATGGGTATTCAACCTATGGAGGACATGATTAACGAAAATCGGCTAAAGTGGTTTGGGCATATACTAAGAGGGAACGCGAATGACGTAAATTGAAAAGTACTTGACATGAAGGTATCGGGGAAGAGAGGATGAGAACGATCCCGTATCACATGGAAGGGACAAGTCGATAAAGTTATGAAAAAAAGATATTAGTCAAGACATGGCACTCACCCGGTAAAGATGGAAGGAACTTTTTAAAACAAAACCCTCGACTGTGGAACCAACTTGATAAAGAATAAGATTAGTAAGGGGGAAAGGAGCTGTCTTTTTTATCATGGCACACATTGTTTTTAAAGCGGACTTGCCTCTCATACGTTTACCCGACAGGTACCAGTGTAATCTGTAGGTATCGCAACTTTAAAACCTTTTCTCAAAAACCGCTAGATAAAAACATTCTGCAAATTAAATTTGAAAGAATGGATTGGGATAGATTATCTGATACAATTTTAGAACTTCATCTTCATTGGTTCTTGAATTATATTTATTCAAAAATCATAAAAATCGCAATTCCGACCTGCCTTCTTTAATATTTATGTACACTCAACAATAAGTTTTTGCAACTTAATTTATATATTTAATATCTGTATAATTATTCCAACATTTTGATAATAATTTCAAATTTATATGAGTACTTTAAAGACTTTAAAATTTGCCTTAAAGGTGAACGTCACCTACAGGTAACTCTGGCTGAGCAGACTTATGTGCCCAGAATTATAAAATTATGAATCTATTAATGAATTATTTCTTATTCTTTTGTAAATTAATAATATAAAGGGGGTGGGGGTAGAACCTCCTAATATGCCAAATTGGTTCGATTGTTAATTTTACTGCGGCCTAAAATAGAGGTCTACATTTCTATTTCTGATTTTTTGGTATTTTTATAGATTTTTCCCATCATTTTATTAGTTTAAAACTTGGTCCCCTTTTTAGGTTTATAGCAATAAGTCTACCGTTATAAAGAGTTAAAAGAAAATAGAATTTTAACTGTCGTTACTTCCCTTTAAATAACATGAAAGTTTTATTATTTTGCTTTAAATCTTTAATTTATATGCCAAAAAACACGTCCATAATTTAAAATTAACGATCAACGAGTTTGAATTTTATATTACAATTATTTAAACTGCTAATTAGTCTCCAATGTCAAGTTTTGAAAACTTAAGAAGTCCTATTCTTCAACAAAATAATATGCAATGGTGTGCCTAAAAATCGGTTTCAAGACATAATCAGCCAAATCTAGACAGTCCCAACACACAAGTTTTCCAAGGTTTGGGACTTTTTAGATTTGAATAATAGTTTAAAATAGATTAAAAATAGCGCAAACCATATATCAATGAATGTGCCTTTTATGGATATCGCACAGCCAAGCAATTCATAAAAGGCAAGCCTTTTAGATTTCGTTTTAAGATTTGGTGTGAGACCCCTAACCATTTTTTTCATACATTTTTTATGCCTGAAATGCGCCGTGTAAAAATTTATACCACGGAATTTATTCGAGAAGATATGTATAGCCCCGGTGTAGCTTACAGAATCCTTGAACGTTGTAAAATAGCGAACGTCAATTACGAATTGTTATTCGTTAAAAACACGAAATAATGAGTTATGACGTTATATCACGTGTTTTTCACTAGCAGGGAATTAAGTGGGGATTCGGAAAAAGCATTGTTACTTTTGACGATCCCATTGTTATACCATAGCGTTTTTAAATTTGAACGTCAATTATCTTATATATGAATTAGAGATAATACATTAAAGAATTTCAGAAAGGTAATGTAAAACATTGATTTTCTGCTTTTTATAGAGATCTTGGCTGTCTTTTAAATTGATATAATTATATTCATCTTAATACATTTTGTAAGGTAGATGCTGATTGTGTTGTATTAAATATTAAGTTAAATAAACATAATATATTTTATAATGAAGAAGTCTTTATCAGTTAGTTAGCTAGGGGGGGGGGTGCCAGGGGCCCGGAACCCCCCAAGAGCAAAAACCGGGTCCCATGGGCCCCTTTAAGGGAAAAATTTTGGGCCCCTGAGCCCCCCTAAGGGAAAAATCTTGGGCCCGTGGGCCCCGTAAGCCATTTTTTTATTTTATCTTAATTATGAAAAAATATAAAATTATAATTGTTTGTTTTTGAATATAACTTTTAATTATAATATAAAGCCCAAATATTTGTTTAATAAATGCAATTTAACGGTTTATAGCCTAATATTAATTTTAAATGATATTAGAAATGAGGATCACTATCAAATTCTTTATAATAAGGCGAAAGATTAGCTTCAATTTTTGATTTAGTACCTTCTAACCGTATCAAAAAACCAAAAAAGTATGACACTTTTTACTCTTTTGAATCTACCAATTTATTAATTGATTTAAAAATTGATTTATATTATCCTATCATCGATAGAATAATAGCAGAATTAAACATAAGATTTTCGGAATATTGTAATTTATATAGGTCTTTAAAAGGTTTCATGGGCGTAGCCAGCATTTGAACTAGAGAGGGGCAATAATGATTTAGGGAGGGACAAAATAATTTTCAACTTTTATCCATGCTTTTAATAAATTTCAACAAATTTTTGGATTTAGAGGGGGCGGCCGCGCCCCCTGGCTACGCCCATGGAAAATTTAAACCCTTCATCCCCTTTTTTGCGATAAATCTCTTTTATCAGAAGTAATTAACCATTATGAGTTAAAACTGCCAGATGGCGAAATAATAATGGCAAAAAATTATGTAATATATTATAATTCTTTACTTCGAATAAAATAAAATGCATTGATATTTTTTCACTTATTAAAAGTTTGCCCTCCAAAGTGTTTCTAAATTTTATTATATGATTAAAATATTTGTAACTACCCCAATAGCTTCATGTTGATGCGAAGGATCGTTCTCATTGCTAAAATGGATTAAAACTTTCGTTCCATAATTGGACTAGATAGGTTATATTCCTTAGCTTTATTAAGCTTAGAACGACTTTATAAATGTTATTCCCCCGGATGATATTATAAACTCGTTTGTAACATCGAGTAAAAGGCGTAATGAACTACTATTCTCTTCTTCTTTATCAGTTATTTGGTCCCACATTCGGGGTTTGTTTTGATAAGCTTCTTCCATCTTGACCGGGTGAGTGCCATGTCTTGACTAATCTCTTTCATAACTTTATCAACTTGCTTTTTCCACGTGACACGGGGTCGTCCTCCTCTTTTTCCCGGTACCTCCATGTCCAGTTCTTTTTGATTTACGTCATACGTGTCCCTTCTTAGTATATGCCCATACCACCTTTGCCGATTTTCGCTAATCATGTCCGCCATAGGTTGAATACCCATTTTTGTCATGAGAAAGTCATTCGTCATATGGTCGAGCTTAGTATACCCCAAGCTCCACCGTATCATTCTCATCTCTGTGGCTTGTAATAGCTTTCCTTCCGTGGTGTTTAATGCCCATGTTTCACTTCCATAGAGTAACACCGGTCTTACGATGGATTTGTGAGCTTTACTCTTTAACCATATTAGCATTTTCTTGTCGCACATTCCACCAGATATACTTCGCCATTTTAGCCATCCT
This sequence comes from Gordius sp. MW1, assembly GCA_964036665.1. Lineage (NCBI taxonomy): Eukaryota > Metazoa > Nematomorpha > Gordioida > Gordea > Gordiidae > Gordius > Gordius sp. MW1. Next base: position 23,791,474 of record OZ038529.1, on the reverse strand, counting down.
TATTGGATCCGGGCATTTACTTCCGCTGCGCAAGCTCCCTCTTGATGTAGCATCGAGCCGAGGTATGTGAATCTGTCTACTTTTTGGGTACTTTAGATGGTCATCCAGCGATGGGGTGCCTGTAACGTTCATTTCCATGTACACCGTTTTTCGATCGTTGACCTTTAAACCATATCCAGCTAAGCTCTTTGACCACTTTTCGCTTTCTTCGAATACTTTCTCCCTTGTTTCCTCGCATAATACTATATCATTGGCATATAGCATATACCATGACGATCTTTTGAATGTCCCTCGTTATCGTGTCTATAATTAAATTAAATAAAAAGGGACTTAAAGCAGATCCTTGATGTAACCCAATTTTAACCCGAAAAGGTTTAGAGTCTCCAACTGTCGTCCTAACGCATGAGTTTGAGGCTTCATAAATATTTTCATAAGCCGTATATATGCGTCAGGGATATTTTATTTTCTCAGGCACCACCTTATTAAATCGCGAGGGACCGTGTCATAAGCATTCTCTAAGTCGATAAAGACCATATGTAAGTCTTTCCTTTTCACCATACTTATCCATCATTTGTCTTTGTGCGAAGATTGGGTCGATTGTGGATTTGCCGGTCACAAATCCGAATTGATTAACCGATATTTCCACCTCGTTTTCAGCCTTGTTACTAAGATCCTCTCCATAAGCTTCAAGGAGTGGCAAGTTAGCTTGATACCTCTGTAATTGCCACAGTCTTGAGGGTCTCCTTTGTCTTTAAATAAGGGTATAATCGTACTTGCTCTCCATTTAGGAATTCGCTCTTCTACCAATGTCGTTAAGGAGGTTCGTCATGGTGGTGACTCCTTCTTGACGACATCCGAGCAATGCTTCCAGAGGTATTCCATCTGGGCCATTTGCTTTTCTCTTGTTCATTTGTGTCCTAACTTCATCCTCCTGAAAGAGTTCGACCATACTTATATTTGGCTGAATTTTGGGAAGGGAATCCTTGTCATTTGCAATATTCATAAGTTTCTTAAAATATCCTTTCCACCTTTCCATCACTTCCTTCGGCTTAAATAAGGTTTGACCCTTCTCGTCTTTGACTATTTTAAGAACTTCGACATTGCAACTTTTCTTCTCCCTTATCTTGGCCAATCTGTACATAAGCCTATCGCCCCCTTTATGATCCAGTTTGTTTGCCATCTCGGTATAGGCGGCATTCTTCGCTATTGCAACGGCCTTTTTTGCGGTCCTCTTTGCGTCCCTATACTCTTGATAATCCTCCGACTCCTTTGATTTATGCCACCGTTTATATAGATTTTTCTTTCTTCCGATGAAATCCCTAACCGATTGATCCCACCACCATAGTTCCCTATTCATAGCTTTGCCTCCTTTGATCTGTCCTAGAACACGAATCGCTGTTTCCTTTATGTCCTTAGATAGCGTCTCGCAATTGTCGTCTACGTCCCTTTACAACTTCCTTGCACCCAAGAATGGGGAGGCTTTTTGATCGTATTTTTCGTTTGTCGACTTACCCTTTAGCCTTTCGTATGGAATTCGAGGCTCATAGACCTTTCTTCTTTCGGGAAATACTCTTCTGTCAAGATCCATAACAAGGGGACGATCTTGCCTGGCGATTTCTTCTCCCGGTATTACTTTGCAATCCTTGATGCTCCATAAGTCCTTTCGCCGTATAAGCAAATAGTCAATTTGACTAAAATGCTTCCCACTTCTACAGGTCACAATATGATCTTCACGTTTTTGAAAATAGGTGTTAACGATCGCTATGTCATAGCTTGAGATACTTGGAAAAGTTTCTCCCCTTCTTTGTTATTCAGACCATGCCCATAGTCTCCATGATTGCGTTCATACTCGAGGCGATCTTTTCCTACGTGAGCGTTGAAATCGGCCCCAATAACACTGGTCTACAAATAAAGGTCTTGTGTAATCAACCGGAAAACGGTTACCATATTCTGATAGAGTTTTTTGTGGTGAACACAAATATGTTTTTCGTTGTTTTCCTATACGTCAAGGTTTTTAGATATTTCGATTCAAAGTTGCGAAAATGACCGTTTTTGACCCTTTTCGACGCTCAATAGAGCGATATTAAATAACTAAAAAAAAAATTTTAACCTCTAAGTGGTAGAACCAACTTAGGGTATAACATTGAAAAATAATTTTTTCCCCTATTGTTTTTACTTTTGCTAATATATCAAAAATGCAATTGGTCCTTATGCGAAATCGCGGCATCCTTTGAGCCTTTCTCCCTCTCTATCTAATTGGCTTATATGCTTATATAACACTATACCCTTAGTGCATGTAAGTGATTGATGAGTGTGGTGGGTGCAAGAGTAGTGGGGGTAGATACGAACTATTCCTACTACTATGCCTGTCATCCTCCATCTCTACTAGAGGAATAGCTCGTATTACGCCACAACTTTTACACACCCCCACCCCCACATCATCCATCAATCACTCACATGCACCAAAAGTATAGTGTTATAAACCCAATTAGATAGAGAGGGAGGGAGGGAGGCTCAATTCGATATATTGGAAAAAGTAAAAACAATAAGGAAAAAAATCATTTTTCAATGTTTTACCCTAAGTTGGTTCTACCACTTATAGGTTTAAATTTTTTTTTTAGCCATTCACTATCGCTCTATTGAGCATCGAAAAGGGTCAAAAACGGTCATTTTCGCAACTTTGAAAAATATCAAAAAAACTTGACGTATAGGAAAAAAACGAAAAACATATTTGTGTTCACCACAAAAAACTCTATCAGAATATGTTGACCGTTTCCCGGTTGATTTTTCTTGTAGACCAGTGTAATTAGCCTTTCTTCCTGTCGGATTCCTTGTATTTCCTTTTCCAATGAATCGAAGAATATGTCTTTCTCTGATTCCATACACTTAATTTGGGGAGCATATGCGTACATAACGGTTAAGAGGTCCTCTTGATCTGCAATCTTCACCCACATTAGCCTGTCAAAACAACGCTTGACTTCCACGACCTTGTACTTGAACGATTTGCGTATAACCATACCGACCCCGTTTCTACGATTTGGTGACCCACTGTAGAAAAGCTGTATCCTTCTCCTAATTCCCGAGCTTTTGTTCCGTTCCACCTCGTCTGTTGTAGGCAGGCGATGTGTACCTTTCTTCTTTTTGGCATTTATGCGACCTCGATGCTTTTTCCCATCATCGGTCCCACATTCCAGCACGTTATTCTCATTCTTTCTGTCGTGTACCCATACACGAAGAATGAAATTAGCGTATCCAGAGATACGATGATGAAGATGTCTTCCCACACACACCCCCCCCCCCCCCCCCTCATCTCATCTTATTCAAAAATTAAAGTTAAGAGTTCAACACGCGGTACAATCTTTTGATCTTACACGTTGTACACTCATAGCGTAGACCATTATTCTTTTACATTTAATTTCTAGTACGCGTATACCCCCCCCCCCCGACGCGCTGATACGTATTTGTTATTTTTCTTACGCGTGAGTGATTTTCGATATACGCATCTTATCGTATGCGATTTTGACATTGCGATCTTTTAATTATTATATATTTTCTTGGTTGTGATTATATTAATGCCATGTAATAAAGACAGTTGAGAAATATTTCTGCGTACGCGCGTGAGCCTGTTCGCGGCCCGGCCATCCCCCAATAATTTATCGTTTTACGGCCCAATTTTCCTTTAAGTTCCCCCAATTAATTCCTAATAACTCTTCCCTTCTGGACCTTCTTATTTAAATCGTATTCCTCTTCGAACACGAATACGATATTTGGTGTCAGATATTCTACTCACGCCCGATGGAGGAAACCAGGAATTATTCTACAAAACGAAAAAGGAAATAATTTATACAGAAAAATTAATTTGGAATTCAAATTGCCGCCCCCCCCCCCCTTCTTCTGAATGGAATGGATAAAATTATTCGGATAAAATTATTCCAGGAACATCCCGTTTGCCATGAAAAATCGTCACAGTGCAGGGATATTGAATAAAATTATTCCAATCCCGTTTGCCATGAACAACCGTCACAGCGCAGGGATATCGGATAAGATTATTCTACTAAAACAATCGAACCAATCCATGATTCGGAAATATTGGGAGACGGAGGAAGAAAACAATTCCTTCGAACAATTGGCTACCAAATTTAAACCGCAAACATAATTCAGTGGAAATTCCAATATGTCTGAGAACATATGGCGGAATTCTTCGAACGAATGAAGATCCCGAAACTGATTTTATTCAAAATATCAATTATGCAGAATCATCCCTAACTAATTCTCAAGGCCTAAATTCTTAATCCGCTAAAATATTATTGTAAGACAGAATTATACACTTGATTTATTTACATATATTTATTATATGAAAATTATATTGTTAACCAATATTAAAATTCCCCCCCCCCGCAGTTTCTTTGACTAGTATTTGACAGTCTGCTCGTGGGCAAGAAAGGATAATTTTCAAGATAGCAGTTTACAATCTATATTAATTATAAGTTTTGTCAAGGCTGTTGCTAGGTGAGTCACAGAGCTGGAAGAAAAATCCGTTAGTCATGACGTTGCCTTTTTATCTCTGATTTTTACATATATCAGTCGTCGTGTGAGCAAAGGCCAGAGTTGGTATTCGATGCCAGATGTTTGAAATTTATAATGTTAATAACGCCGCCTTGGTAGTTGCACTGAGCTCTTAGAACTCTATCGAAAATACATTAAGTCTTCGACTTTTAAAAGGAAAAGATGTCGTGTACCCATACACGAAGAATGAAATTAGCGTATCCAGAGATACGATGATGAAGATGTCTTCCCACACACACCCCCCCCCCCTCATCTCATCTTATTCAAAAATTAAAGTTAAGAGTTCAACACGCGGTACAATCTTTTGATCTTACACGTTGTACACTCATAGCGTAGACCATTATTCTTTTACATTTAATTTCTAGTACGCGTATACCCCCCCCCCCCGACGCGCTGATACGTATTTGTTATTTTTCTTACGCGTGAGTGATTTTCGATATACGCATCTTATCGTATGCGATTTTGACATTGCGATCTTTTAATTATTATATATTTTCTTGGTTGTGATTATATTAATGCCATGTAATAAAGACAGTTGAGAAATATTTCTGCGTACGCGCGTGAGCCTGTTCGCGGCCCGGCCATCCCCCAATAATTTATCGTTTTACGGCCCAATTTTCCTTTAAGTTCCCCCAATTAATTCCTAATAACTCTTCCCTTCTGGACCTTCTTATTTAAATCGTATTCCTTTTCGCACGAATACGATACTTTCAACATCTAATTTCCTTAACCGCCTTCGTTGTGAGTTGGGCATAACCCTAGTGTATTTTTCACATTGCACGGGCGGAGTATGCAGTGCGTGTCGTTTGTGGAGGACGCCCTAGCCTTTTCTTGTAAAATCTTGTTTGACACTATGGTTTTTATAGCCGGTTTCCGACCTGACGCCAACCCTCCACTTTTTGCATACGGACTTGGATTTAAATTATATGCTAGGTTTATAAATCTTTTCTGCTAGGTATTCAAAAAATTTTATAAATCTTAAAACAAATTACTGTTTGTTTTTTATATAACATTTAATATGACATTGTAACCGGACAATGACTGGGGTTCTTTGGTGCCAAAATCACACACCAATTTGACATACATACATTCATTTATTAATTGCTTAATTATGGAAGTTCAACAAATCTCGCCTTATTTATCAGACTAAGAGGAAGAAGCAGGAATTGAAATTTATTGCAGGCGGTTGTACAGATCCATTAAATGGGTAAAAAAGCCACTTATGATAATGAGTGTGAGGCGAAAAGGGCTATTGGAGCTGAAAATATATGGGGCATTTGGTACCGAAATGAAACTGAAAAAGGCATTAAGGTGTAATGGTATTTAAATAGATTTAGATGTAATCAAGTAAAGTTTTGTGGAGTGTAATGCGAATCACGATGTTTTGCTCTAAGAATCAATATCAGAAAGATTGTGTATGATGCTAATTCTTTGCACACCCATCAATCTACTCTCCCAAATTTGACTAAAATTGGCGATTCTGTTAAAACTTTTTTAATAAAAACTTAGAATTTTAATTACAAAAACAAAAAAAGGATTTATTCCGCTAAGGAATATTTCTAATTTTATGGCATTACGTTGGCACGATAATTATAACGAGGCTTTTTAATTGTCAAACCTATTACATGTAGTAGAATCCATAGACTAAATAGACTGCTTATTGACCAGGCATTCATATAAAAAATTTTCAGCATTTTTTTTCGCCATCTTGAATAATGTCATTCTGCTCAGCTGTAGGCTGTTCTAATAGTGGAAAAAAATGTAGACCTATCATTCCACAAGTATAATATATACTTAATGTTAATCCAGATAAATTAACATAGATGTTTTAATTAACATTATATATGGTTTCTCAAATGCTCTAGAGATAAGATTAAAGATTATCAAGATATCAGATTTATATTGCATTGTCCATAGATGAATTGGCCTTTAGGAAGAATATTCATTGGGATGGCAATCAATATCATGGGTATGTACCAAACTAAAAAAAATTTAAGATAACAATCTCATATCATTTTTAGATATGTAGCTCTTGGGCATAATATTACTAATTCTAATATGATTCCTTATGCCACTGATGCGTTATTTATTATGGTCACATCGATAAATAATACTTGGAAAATACCATTAGGGTATTTTTTGGTTTCTTCTGTGACTTCTGAGCTTCTAAAAAACTCTTGGATGGAATTTTCCATGTTAATGGCACTGGTGCTGTAGTTAAAGCAGTTATCTGCGATGGACTTCAGCATTAAAATATTGGCAGATAGCTTAGGGGTCAGATTTGGAGAAATGATCCTTGTTTCAATCATCCCTAGATGAAAAAATTTATTTCATTTTTGACATATGCATAGGATTAAGCTTCTTCGTAAAGTCTTGCTGAAGTTAAGGTACTAAAAGATCAAGAAAATAAGGTAAATACAGTTTTTTATTTTAAATTTAATATTATAGCTCGTGAAATGGGAATATGTTGTTAGATTTTACAACTTACTGGAAAAAAAGGATTTAAGCAGCTAATCGCCTAACTGCTTCTTATATTTATTATCAGAATAATAAAATGAAGGTATGTGATGCGTGATTTTAAAATTTAATATATAGGTCTTTGCTACCCAATAATTTTCTGCCCCTGTAGCAAATGGACTGATTCTTGCAAGGGATTTATCAAATTTATGGATTCAATTAATGTTTCATTGTATATTTACAATCTTCAATTAACTGTAGTATTTTTTCAAGTAAAAAATTTATGAAATTTAGATGGCGTATAAACTTTAGTATTTTATCTCATTTATTATTGTTATATATTAATCATTTATAAATGTTTTTATAGTTTTATCATTTAAGTTTAAGATGTTTTATAGCATAAATAATGCTTTCAATTATATAATTTTAATTTAGTTTTAGAATCATAAATATTTAAATATTTTTTATAATTAGATAGTATATATACATTACCATTATAAGCTGTAATGAACGTGTTTTTTGCCTAATTCAAGAAGGCGGAAGAACAGTCACGTTTTTAAAGCGAATGAGCAGTCTATTAGTCTATGGTCACACCTCTTCAAATTGCAGGAAAATAGTTTGAATGCTCAAAGATATTTAGTAAATTTATGGGCGGCTTAGAATGCTCACTTTAAATTTTGATGCCACAAAAGAATTTTTCGGGGAGAAATTTGTGCTTCCCATTTGGATTATATGTCGCTTACCAATGCCTGCCAGCTCTATTGTCTTGGCAGAGAAATTATAAAACTCTGCAGTTTTACAAAATGAATTGGCCAAAATTACTTTTAAAAATACGGCCGACTTCCTAAGTGAAATCAAAATCTTATATTTTCCAAGGTCAGAGATGCGATAGATGGTCATCAACGAAAAAAGTGCACTCAACGGCGCGGCTCTGTATGCAGCTAAGCAACCATAATATGTGACCATACTGCAATGTCAGACCTCACATTTATTGTTGATCATCGTTCCAATATAATTAAAATTTTTAACTTCTCTTAATCATTTAATAAAAATTTAAAATTAGCTTATTTTATGTCCCCATATTAACCTGTAAATTGCACCGCTTTAATACCGAAACTAGCCATTTATTCCAGAATTTTTAAATTATTTAGTCATCTAGAGCATATTGAGATGCCCCGAAATATTTTTATATAAATTGATTCGGGCGAACCGTTAGTATTCTCTTTTCTTCAAAATAGTTTTACTTTAAATCTGAATGACCAAATATTAAAGCTACTTAGGTTATTGCATCAAATTAACAAAGTCTGTGGTAAACCTGTGAGTTTGTGAAAAATTAGCATAGTAGTTACCTTACAAAAGATAATGGAAAATTGATAATTTATGTTTAAATGATTATTTAACATATGATAAAACGTTAGTAATTATTTATTATTTAAATTTAATACATGTCAAATAAAATAGTGTAATTAGGCAAAATAAACGATTTATTTAATCATAAAATTATATTCCACTTATACTTAAAAAAATACTGACCACAAACTCAAGCGCCCCTAAGAAATGGGAAGCGGAAGGAGAAAAAAGGCCAAAGAGCGATGCGATAAAAAATCTAGACTTAATTTTGCATTATCTTCCTAAAATAAAGCTTTAAAATATAATCTGCTAATATCATACACTTAAATATTGTGGTACCATAATGATGAGTTAAATTTATACATAGATTTTACATAATTCCTTGTTTGAAACACATATATAATGCATAAATATAGATGTGAGACGTGGCGTAAATACGGGGGGGGGAACGGGAAATTCCCCCCCCCCCCCGGTATTTTTTATGGAAAAAAAAATTATTTTAGATCTAATGTTTATATTTTATAGTTGTGCAACGTAACTGACCAATTAAGACACTTATTAATTGCTATGCAATGCAATTTATTAAATATACACCGATATATACTTTTTTTTATTTTTGAATCAAATTTCGACAAAAAGACTATTAACTATTATTGTTGTTTTCCTTTTGCGATATGAAACGGAACCTTATATACGATTTTTTCCCATCATCAAATCATCCGAATCCGACCCTTGCCCTTCCACTTCTAGTAATTTGTTATAATATTAAATTGCATTATTTTTCTGATAAGCGATATCCATTCAATTTCTCCTTATATGATTTATCTTCCATTTCTGACAACATTTCAATTAAAACTGCCCCATAATATCCCTGGCCTTTTAACAAATTTATATGCTCTTTATAATTATGTCGCTTAGACCTCTTCCAGTCGTATCACACACAAACTGTAAAAAATCTTCTTTTATTGTTAATGTAGAAGAGTCAATAAATCGAGCACACCAATTAGGTCGTTACAAATTGATATAACCTCATTTTAAAAGTGAGGACTTAAGTAGTAGCACGGTACCTTAAAAGAGCTCTAAAATGGCCATCACCAGATGACGCTGGGAAAAAGAAACTTTCCTTATGTTTTATACCAAATAATTTTGATGTTGAAATAAAAATGTTATAAAATTTTTTTGGAGATTTCCCCCCCCCCCGGCAGAAAATCCTGGCTACGCGCCTGGATGGAGCCAATTTTGTTTCAACTTGAAAAACTATTTAAATTACTTTATTGAATATTTTATAGATATAAAAGTTTAATAATAATTTAATATTTTTAATTAAAACCCTTGAGTACTAATAATAATTAAAGAGATATAATAAACTAATCTAACATTGCTCCAGGGGCGTAGCCAGCATTGGGATTAGAGGGGAGGGAATTAATGATTTAGGGAGGTGCAAAATAATCATTTTTTTAATTTTTAGCCATAATTTAAAAAATGACAACAAATTTTTGATTTAGAGGGGGCATCCGCCCCTCCGTGCTCCCCCCTTGGCTACGCCCATGTGCTCTAAAATCAAAATATAACCAATCATAATTTTGCTTACGATCGTCTCCATACCAAAAAATAGAAACGACCCAGTAACTCAATAGTAAGGAATCCATGTACTTTTGATTTCCCAAAGGTTCTTATATAATATGTATTATCATATATATGATGTGAATTTTAGACATACAATATTGGAATGGGTGAAGGAATAAAATTGCAAATTGAATGTGTGCTAATTAAAATGTATATAAAAGCAGGCTTTAACGCTTAAATTTTGTTTATAAAGTGCATTGAGAAACTCATTTATTTATATGGACGTGTTGATATGTTTGGGTTATTTGATTGGTTGTTTAATAAATGCTCGCAACGTCTTAAAACCGTTTATTTGAACTACGCCTCTGGTTTTGGAATCGAATCAAATATTTTTGGTATTCGATTCGGATTCGATTTTCTTTAAAAAAGATCCGATGCGAGATTCGTCGAATATTAAAATAAAGATTCGAATTCGATTCCAAAAAGAATTTAAGTATTCGAAATCGATTCGAATATATATTTCGTTTTTTTTATTATTAAAAAACACATTAAAAGGGTTGGTATGATTTTCAATTTGCATATACATTCAAAAAAATTTTTAAAAGTATGTAAAAAAAAGATACACACTTTAAAAATAAAAATATTACCAAAAAACTATGTCAATATGTGTAAAACAATTAAGAACCGTTTTTTAGCCAACCTTTAAAACAAATTATATTTCTCACACCTTCCCTTAGACGATTGTTTGTGTTTGGTCAGTAAATTGGTTCCAGTTGAAAAAATTCTTTTTCGCGGGGTAGATAGTTCAGGTATTGAGAGAAAATCTTTTGCCAATTTTTGGATGGCTGGAAAACGATGTTGATTCGATTTCCCCCATTGTAAAGGTTTAACATTGGAGGCCACACGAGGTTTGTGAAAAAATGTCTCCAATGGAGACTTTGCGTTCATGTCGCTCTTAAATAGACGATCCAGGGTTGATACCTCTCTAGTTAACACAAAATCAATCTGATTTCCTATAGCAGTTTCCATATCATCTTAAAATTTCACCATAGGATATGCCATCTAGAGATGGTAGACACACAAAGTATTGAATCTTAAGCCTATCGAAGACGCTTGCTATTATGGCTGTATTCTTATTCAATGCCAAATATTTTTCATTTTTTATTTGGCCATTTTTACAGCGTGACCTTCTATGCCTGCCAAAATCTCTATTAATTAATAATATATTGGTAATAACAAGCACATTGTGGGATATTGCTCCCCAGATATTAAATTAGTTGCACTGTAAAAACAAAAAAGTGTTGATTTGACGTTTTTAAATTGTTCCCATAAAAATTCCTCCTTGTGGAATTTAAAGACCAAATCATCCAATGCCTGCCTCACTAAAATAGCCTTTTGTATCATTATTTAGGTGCTGTTCCACCTGACTACCATGTCAAGCTTTACCTTTATGTAATTAATTGGTGGGTCAAATTCTTCCATATAGCCTTTAATCGTTAAATACTTTTAGGATGTTTTAAAATTTTTATCAAAGTCCTTAATTTATTTAAATTGTGACCACGCTCTCCATAAGTTATGTAAGTTTTAAAAATTTTTAATTAAATTTTATCAAATTGTAGCAGGAAAAATAACTAAAATGCGTTAAGATAAAAATAGCTGAGTATTTGCGCTTCATCTATTTAAATTAATAAAAAAAAAATTCGCAGCTTTCCTCCCCTTAAATGAAATTAAAATTCAATTTTTTCAAGGATTCGATTCGGATTTTCGAATCTTGGCAACTTAAATATTCGATTTGAAACCTACACATAAGGATTCGAATTCAATCTCGAATATTTTCCAGAGGCGTGATTCGAACCTTCTAGTTAACTACTATCTCATTTTACGCTCACATTTATTATGATCTTATGACTTTTTAGTGATAACAATCTCAATCTCATAATAAACTTTCCTATTCATATGCTTTATAAAAAAATATTTAAAACATTTGATTGTGAAATTAATAGCTATATAGCCCGACGAAATATTAGTTACCATTAAGCCATCATATGTCAGTTTAATTTTAAGACTTATTTGTGTTTAATTAAGTTTTGCATTTTATAGAAGCAAATTTAAGTTTTACAGTATCCGACAAGGATATAAGACTTAAGCAGGCCCTTGTATTATTGGATAATGGCTTTATAAATAAAATTATTTAAAAATTTAGGTCCCTTTAAATTTTATGGCCAAATGTTTACCAATAATAACCACCTTAAATGCTTTTGCAACTTATTTAAATAATTTGGACTTAAAATTATTTTACTTTTCGTATTTCACTAATTTTTACTATAACCAAATTTTGTATGACAATTTGTTAACTGTTATTCATTGTATAATATAAAGAGATAACCTGTTAATATATTTTATTAAAACATCCATTTTCGTTCAAACTTGTTATGAGAAATTTTGTTAAATCAATTAATAACTTGCCAAATATTTTAATAGTATAGATTTGATTTATAAAAAAATTAATGGTTAAATTGGTTCAAAAATTTGTGTTTTAGTATTAAACGTTAATATTTTAACATTTTTGTCGAAATGGTAAAATAACATAAAGGTGAAAGTACAATAACGTTTTTTCGATTAATATTTGTTGTTGGCTAGGTACTACAATGTGCAACCTTCTAACTGTACGGTAGATTCGTGTTTTGCCCTTTAAATAAGAAGCAAACAAACGTTAAACTTGTACTCATGTTTTTATACGAATTGAAGTACATTTAGTAGATTAAAGTACAAATATAAAAAGTTACACTTATTTAAAATTTATTATATTTGTTAAAACTAATTGCGCTTTAAACATAAATTTCGCCGTATTTGTTTGTTTTAAATCTCATCCCTCCACTTTTATTATTACTTTTTTGTTTTCCAACCCTTTCATATTTTACGGACGACTGATAAATTAAGACGGAGAAGTTTGCAAGGGCGTGCCAAAGGGGGGGGGGGCAGGAAGGGGCGGCTTCCCCCCTCTAAATCCAAAAATTTGTCGAAATCTATTAAAATTACGACTTAAAAATAAAAATATGTTCATTTTGCCCCTCCCTATATCATTATTTCCCCCTCTAATTCCAATGCTGGCTACGATCATGGGTGTTTGAAATAATCATTTTTCAATAAACCAATTTTAATCTTAACATCCACAAATACTTGAAAGGTATCTCCATTTTCAACCCTCATGTACCAATCTAGTGAGACTCAACATTAATAGAACCTTTTGTTAATGTCCATCCTATAAATGATAGACTGTTAAGCCCTAAATACTTTGTAATAATAGTGTGGGTGTTAGTAGCTAAAACTGAAACTTCATCTTTTAATAAATACATTTAATAAATAAATAAATGCTTCTTAAGCCGTTTCTTTTAAGCCTTGGTATGATTGATATTTTGCAAAATAAAATTAGTTTAAGTTCAAGTTCTAATTTTTTCAAAAGATACTAGTTCATGTTCATTTTGAAAAAAACGAATTAGTCCAGTTCTTAGTTCAAATTTTACAAAATGAACTAGTTCAAGTTTAGTTCATTCAAAAAATATATTATAGAATTTTAATCCAATCCGAGGGGTTTTGAAAAACGTTTTATTTGATTAAAAATCAGTTTTAAATCCGATCCGCAATTTTAAAATTCTATGAATTAAATGTATTGATGATTGAGTTTATTTAAACTTATTATTGTTTATTTTAAATTAGAAATAGTCCATTATAAAATCTAATTTAATAAACATTTATCGAAAGTTTATCCACAAAGACAAGTTTTCCTAAATTGAACAGTCTTTTAACAAGAGCACTAGATGGAATGCAAACGTTATATTTAATAAAAATTTATTTTAAATAAGGTAAATTATTATATATATCAAATGGTATTCATCAGTTTTATAAAGTTTTTAATGATTTATCTATTGGAATTATCACGTCTGATATCTAGGAAATCCAACCCATTTTGAGTATGAGGGTTAACATTTTCTGCATCTAGTGGCAATATTAAATTTATTGCCTTCAGAATTCTATACTCTTCCTCTCGATTTTTCGCATATAAATCACAAAAATTAAATAAATGATTATTACTGGCAATAATACAGGCATGGGCGTAGCCAGCAATCAAATTAGAGAGGGGCAAATGATGATTGAAGGAGGGGCAACTGATCATTTTTCGAAATTTTAGTCATAATTTTAATAACTTTCAACAAATTTTCGGATTTAGGGGGGGGGGGCAGCCGCCCCTCCCTGCCCCCTTTTGGCTACGGCCATGAAAACTGGCTCGATTGTTGTTGTTTTCTATAATATTAAAAAGGCGTGTTTAATAATTTTTTTTTATAATAGGGGTTTATTTCTAAATAATTGTGTATGATAAGTGAAAAAATATATTAGATTAACGAGATGGCATTGAGGAACTTGTAAAGAAATCTTCTTATCTGGTAATGAATTATTTTCATAAAAATTTTTGGGTTAAGCGAATAATAAAATGGGGAGAGAGGAAGACTTTTTAAAATAAGAATAACAACGTTTCATGCCATGAGAGATAAGGAAGAGGGGATAGGCTATATGTCACATAAGTCATAAGTAATTAACACATTTGCTGAGCAGATTACTTGCGATATGTCACATAATTAATTAACACATTCGTTGAGCAAAATGGATGAGCAACTTGCTATCAGCAATTGCTCGTACAAAACTACTTTTATTTAAAGTTGTAAACAAGCTAATATTCCTACTGCTTGAGCTTGTATTTGCTGTTACAACTTAACCCCTTAAGCATTTTACCCCTCTTGATGACAAAGCTTATGCGTCCAAGAGTGATCCGTCAACTTGCCGAAAAATCTCGCCGAATCACTCTGGGACATTTTGTGATTGGTTGAATGGAAGACATTTTTAAATTAAGGGATATTCTTTAATTGTGGGACATTCAATTCGGCGAGATGGTTTTCGGCGAGTTGATAGGGCACCGCGTCCAAGCACATGTGCTAGCTATGTGGTTACGCGATAGGGGTCAAAGTAGCAGAATGATAAAAAAGTACAGAAAAATGTATTTTAGATAATCAATATATTAGAATTAAATCTCAAATTGGGAGGGAATTTGATGTGCATCTAACCCTAACCCTAACCTAAAACGCTGACCTAAAACACTAACCCTAACCCTCCTGACCAATCTTGATCTTGATCAGTTCTGACCATTTTGACTGCTTTTTTTCTGCTACTTTGACCGGTTCCCTTGTTTACGTCCAAGTCGGAGCTTAACAGCAACTTAACTACTATATGTATGGGACACATCCCACATGGAATATTTTCCATCTTTAGGAAAATTAATTTGACTTTAGTTTACAAAAATTTTAAGGACTTCCTGTTTTTGTGTTTATTGTCGCCGCATATGTTTATCAAAAGTATCAACCGCCACCTAAACCTTCCATTGTTATATAGATTTGAGAACTACATTTTCATCTATTGCCACATTTCATTCTGTGACAGGAGAGGTCGATATTTATGAAATTGAGAATGGCTCAAAGAGTATACCTAGTCAGATTTATTTTGGGTATTTTATAAATTTAAAATAATTAATTTAATGTTACTTAAAATTATTTTATATAATAATTAGTTTACAAAACTTTAAATTGTTTAGACCTTCTGGGCATGTATATGTTGTTGGTAGCACAGCACAAAATGAAGCAATAATGATGTTGATAATTTGTATAATATGATGGAAAAAGATTTATTGTTAAAAACTTGACTTGTAGTGTTTAGACATTGGCGACATTAAGTAGCTAATTGGATAAAAATCGAATTGTAGCGAATTGAATAAAATCGGATGATTTTTTTGTTCAAGTTTGTTCTACACCATTTCCAGAATATTCGAGGATCTAAATTAGGAACTATGTAATGCCACTGCATTTGGAATTACCAGATCCGTAATTCTTCTGACCCTCACAGGATTACTTTACTCCATCCCATTTATTCTCGTTACATATCTATCCATATGTTTTATTACTACATCGCTGCAATTGTTTAATCTCGCGTTTTGTCCTTTTTATCTCCAAATTGTATTCGCATGATATGTCTCTTTAAATAAAGATTCTTTGGATATATTAGACTGTCATGCATTTCATCCAAACGCCATTAAATTGGTGATATATCAAAATAGGTGTTAACATATCCTTCTAAAACACAATCACTAAAGACTGCTGATGAAGCATTTGAAACAATATTACTCATTTGATGTAAGTATTAGTTAAGCATTAAATGCTACATATATATGTACTTTATACACAGTTACATAACGATACTGGTTTTGTGGTAAGATATAATTTCTTGGTAAACATTTAATTAATTCAATATTAAGTATAAACTATATTTACATATATATATTTACAAGTGACACTAATTACAAGAAAACTCTATATAATTTAAATTTCCTTATTCACAGCCTTATTTTTATTATACTCTTTAAGTTGTATTGTTTTAACATTATACCCAATTAAATGATTATTTAATTTTAAAAAATTTGTTTAAAGCTAATTCTTTAATAAAAACATTTCAAAAACTAGAAATTTGTTTTTATCACAAATAAAATAACTGTTCGTAATGGACATTATAAAAGGATTGGACTTTTTGGTTTATAGGAGGTTCATAAGAAATACATAGCGATTCATATATCAATTAATGTTTCACAAACTTTTCACTTACATGGGCGTAGCCAGCATTGGAATTAGAGGGGGGCATTAATGATTTAGGGAAGGGCAGAATGATAATTTTTGGAACCATTTGTTTAATAAATTTCAACAAATTTTTGGATTTAGAGAGGGGAGCAGCCCCCCCCCCCTTTCCCCTTGGCTACGTCTATGTTTTATGTAATGTTGGTTGTTTTGTTATCATTTCCGTAGTTGGAGAACGTAGAAGGAAAAACGTATTTTAAATTGACACACACATTAGCAAAAGGTGTTGTTTGTGGACTTCTAAGCTATTGCATCACGTGTCACCAGAGTACTTAGATTCTTTAATTTTTGCCAAATCCGCCACTTCTGCAATAGGGAGAAAAATAACGAAAGCCGTTATAGCAGTGCCCACCGATTGTAATGAGGCCCAAGAAAAGGCCACTTTTTGGGCTGCTAAGTTAGCAGGTTTATATATATATCCTAAAATGGAAATTATAATTACAACTCTACCATTTTATGCTGTGGGTTTCGAATTTAATACGAATTTCATTAAATGTTGACGACTTGACTATTGTTTAGTGTATGACATTGATAACGTAATGATAAAAATTTGGCAATAAGGCATCAAGGGCTTGAAGCAATGGAATATTTTTTGTTATGGGTAATAGGGGAATTAAATGAAGTTTTTAGTTATTTTTTTGTCAAGATACAAACTTGCACGAGTTTAGTTGGAATTTGTCATGTGGGGAGGGGTAGAGTTGTAAAAACGGTTGGGTTTTGTTTGGTCGGCCTTTGGTTCAACAAAGACTAACGGTCGACTCTGGTCTATTTTTCAAATTTCGACTAAGTCAAGTGATCGATTAAGAAAAAACTCGGGCCTTTGGCCCTTGTGGGAATGGGGAAGGGGGGAGGGGAAGGGGGAACTCTTCTATACTCTGTATAAAAGTAGCTTATTTGCTATGCAATTTATGGGCGAGAAAGATGGGAAGAAGCGAGATTGCCTATAGGGGGGTATTAAATGCAAAATAAGTGGACTGTCGGTCATAGAGTAAATATCAATGTTAACTAATTCCAATGCGAAAAAAAATTAAGATTTCGAATCACTACTTTGGCCAATGGTTTTTTCATTGGTCAGTAGCCAGCGGAAGGTCAAAAAGTCACATTAAAATTGTATTAACAAGAACGATATATTAATTAAAAAATAAGAATTTGCCCTCGCCGGGATTCGAACCCACATCAGTAGAGGCATAGGCCCTTGTAGGGGAGGGCATAGGGTAATTATCAATGTTAACCTAATATACACAAATAGAAAATAAAATTCGATTTATTTGGCCAATGGTCATTTTTTTCATTGGTCAGGAGCCAGCGGACGGTCAAAAAGTTATATTATCAATGGTATTAACAAAAACAAAATATTAATTTAATTGAAAAAAAAAATTTGTCCTCTCCTGGGCTTGAACTCGAACCTCCAGGTCAAAGCTGGGGCAAATAATTTGAAGGGTATCGAAAAGCCATGCCCATCCTTTGAGCCTCCCTCCCTCCCTCTCTATCTAATTGGGTTTATAACACTATACTCTTGGTGCATGTGAGTGATTGATGGATGATGTGGGGGTGGGGGTGTGTAAGAGTTGTGGCGTAATACGAGACGAGCTATTCCTCTTGTAGAGAGGGAGGATGACAGGCGTAGTAGTAGGAATAGGAATAGTTCGTATTAACCCACTACTCTTGCACCCACCACACTCATCAATCACTTACATGCACTAAGGGTATAGTGTTGTATAAGCATAAGCCAATTAGATAGAGAGGGAGGGAGGCTCAAAGGATGCCGCGATTTCGCATAGGGACTAATTGCATTTTTGATATATTAAAAAGTAAAAACAATAGGGGAAAAAATCATTTTTAATGTTTTACCCTAACTGATTCTACCACTTAGAGGTTTTAAATTTTTTTAGCTATTCAATATCGCTCTATTGAGCGTCGAAAAGGGTCGAAAACGGTCATTTTCGCAACTTTGAATCGAAATATCTAAAAAACTGACGTATAGGAAAACAACGAAAAACATATTTGTGTTCACCACAAAAAACTTCATCAGAATATGTTAACCGTTTCCCGGTTGATTTGTAAATTTTGGTGTGGTTTCAGGTGTAGCCCCGTATGGGGTGGTGGAATCGAAATTAAGCCTTGAGTCCTCATCTAGTGCCCCGCCCTAGACCCCCACCCCTTGGTAATTATGATATTATAGGGGGTGGAGGTAAGAAATGGCACCACACAGGACCTCCGTGAAAAAACCACCGCCCGTACGCCCATTTCCGCCCATCAAGTCTAACCCGACTCCTCCAGGTATTTTAGAAAAATAAAAATAAGCATATTTGGAATAGTTAATGTAATTTACTATTAAATTTCGATCTAGAAATTATAATTTGCATGGGCATAGCAAGGCTCTTCGGCTAAATCCACAAATGTTTTGATGACTAAAATTTTAAAATTAGCATTTTGCCCCTCCCTAATTCTTTATTGCCCCACCCCCTTCAATATCCAACCCTGATTACGCCCATGACACTCTGTCTAAAATGTGGGCTTTTATTTTAATTAACTTTAGATATCGTTTTATTTGTCAAAAATAAGCTGTCTCTTCGTTTTCAAACTATTATATAGTTACCTTATTGTATTTTATATTTCAAATATTTATATAAATTATTCGTTGATAGTGCCATCTAGAAAGTGTAAATGTTATCAGGGAGAATTTGATTGTAACGATGGGATATATTGTAAACCAGATTCTTACGTTTGCAATGGGAAACCCGAATGTCCCAATGGGTTGGATGAAGCTAGAATCTTATGCAGCGGAAGTTAATTTTTATTGCATCTATGTCATTTATTAAATTTATAAGTTCCATCTTAATTAATAAATATATCCATAAGAAGTAGGATTATTAAATTAGATATGTTCAAGGAATTATATTAAGTTAAGGAATTTATCCATAAGAATTAATGATACTGAATATATTGTAAAGGAATATGAAAATTATAGATCAGAGGTCTGATTTGTCTGGAATTTTATGCCCGGACCCGGCCCGGTTCAATTTTTTAACCTCATTGCCCGCCCGAACCCTCTAGGTGTCCACCGGGGTCCTCCCGAAACATTAGAGCTGCCCGAAATGCCCGACCCTAAATATTAAATTTGCCTGTTAGACCCGAAATTTTGCTACCTCAAATTCGTTCAACCGATACTAAAAAATGAGCATTAAATCAATGGCATATTGAATAAAACAAATATATCAATATTATATTATCCCGGACAAAATCTAATTTCTTATATTAATTAAAAGTCGAATGATTTTTCAAACTGAAATTTTTGATCTTTAATCTTAATCCTAATAGGTCAAAAAACGTACTATTTGGTCTTTATAAAATATTTGCCAGAGTTTCTTTAAAATATGAATATCACTGGCAAAACCGCTCTAGGTCACAATACTTTAATATATTAATTGCTAATGCATTTAGGTACAAACATGTTATAACGTTTACAAATCATATAACAGCAAAATATTAACTAAATGCAGCTGATGTCCATGAAAATATTTATGTAACAATTTTTTAATTAAGTTAAAAGTATATATATTTTATAAATAATCTTACAATAAACAAATTATATCCCCTTTTGGGTTAACCCGTTTCCCCTACGCTATAAATAAACTTCTTAATGAATAAAATTAGTTCAATTAGTCAATCTTTGCTCTTAGAATTTACTTTTTTGGTAAAAAAACAATAATTTATCAATAGACTTTAAATATAATTTATGGAAATTTTTTTTTAATTTAAAGCAAAAAAAAGAAAGGTATAGAAATTTATTAATTTAAAAATAAGTAATAGCTTAGCGATAGCAACGAGTGATAAGGGAATAATAAAGGGGGAAGCTTTGTTAAACCAAATAGGATTTGTTAAAAAAAAATTATATTAGAATGAAATTTAACACTTGCATTGTGTCAATTATGGCATGACGCTTTTGTATTATTTATAGACGGCACAGAATCACGCAATGAAAGGGCTACATTTATAAATTTTTCAATCCTTTCCATGAACGTAGCTAGGATAGAGACTTGATGGAATAAGAGTGGTTCGGGAAAAAATTATTGAAATAACTATGGGACGGATGGCGAAATCAAGTTTCTTAACTCTTTTTTTCATATACAATCAAATAAAAAAGTAACAAAATAATACATTATCTAAAAAGTTTCATTAAGCCCGAATCCTATCATCGTGCTCGTCCGGGCCCGTCCGAAAACAAAAATTTAGGACAGTTGTCGCAGGTTCGGGCAGCGGGCCGGGCCGAGCAATCGGGTCTCTGTTATAGATAACGATCGGGATTGAATTATATATGGTAAATTATAAAATTAAGGCTGGAGGAGAGGACGTGCATGAAAAGCACACAATAGAACAACAGAAAGTTATGTGTGTGTTAAAACGCATGTTTACCAACTCGACTTTGGCTCACAATATTAAAACATATAATTTTAGTAATGATTCGATCTGTAGAAAATAATATAAAAGTAAAAGTTATATAATAAATTGAACTATTCATTTTTAAGGTATTCACAAAGACATAAATTAAGAAAACTTCCCCTTCCCTCAACCTAAGCCTAAGGCCCCAAGGCCACCACCCAGCCCTAAGCCCGGTCATTGCTTATTGGGTCAATTTAAATGTTTCGACGGCAGCTGTAATCCTGAATGGGCCATTTGCGATGGAAAATTTTATTGCGTTTCTGGAGACGATGAATCTCCCAGTAGATGTCCTGAAAAAGGTTAAACCTATTAAGTCTATATAAATTTATTACTTACAAAGGCTTTTAAATTAGAAAAATTAATAAATATATTGATTTAAAGATTTTTGCCATATGTCTATATATTCTTTACATATCTTTGAAAAATTATAAGTGTTTAATTCACTCAGTGCATATATATTTCATCTTAGTCAGCGGAAATTAAAAAAAGTAGTAATTAAACATAAAAGTACTTTATAATGTAAAATAATTTTGTTAATTTAGTTAAATCACAATGTTTTCCTAACGAATTTAAATGCGGAGATGGTTCGTGTATTGCCAAGGAATTAGTCTGCAATGACAGACCCGATTGCCCTAGGGGCTATGATGAATCCCCTGAGATTTGCCGAAAAATTAGTAATGTCTCTTTTCATAAATTTATGATTTAATCAATTTTTTCTTTATCAGATGCTATAGCCATTAACAATTACTAAAAATTAACAAAAATTAGTTTAATGCGCTAGATTTTATTAACTATGTTTTTTCCGCTAGAGAGTCTGCATATAATAATAGACAACTAAGCAATTGAAATAAAGAATTTTTTTTAGAATTTAATGATGATATAATTTATTTGAATTTTTTAAGAACCCAAACCCGATGAGTGTTCGGGAGGTTTTAAATGTCGGAGTGGAGAGTGCATAGCTTATGATAAAAAATGTGATTGTTACAATGATTGTCGCGATGGATCGGATGAAGACAAATCGTTATGTCAAAGAGGTTAGAAAACTGGGCCATAATAAAACCAAACAGTTGAAACTTTTTTGAATCTAATTTATAATAACTAAGCCAAGATTTATAGTTGCGATTATATAATCTCAATGGTATATGCTAGCCATGGGCGTAGCTAGCATTGGGATAAGTTTGGATTTAGAGGGGGGCAGCCACCCTTCCCTGCCCCCCCCCTCCTTCTACGTCCATGACGCTAGCATATCTTCTAACATGAGTTTGAATTCCTTACCATTACTAGAAATAGTACATAACCTTTCGAATATATTAGTTAATCATGTCTGTAGTACATTTTAATGATTTTTAATATTAGGTGATATATATCCTAAGTGTCCAGATACCAGACCACCTTCAGGGAAGTTTTGGTAAAAAAATCTTAAGCTGAAACAGCGAAGGCATTAAAGCAATACAAACAAATTTCAAAATAGTCATGGTATCTATACAAATTTATATGTCATGAATTATTCCATTTTTACATCTATGCTATAATAATTAATAAACTATATCAATCAGAATCCACAGTGTATGGACCCTGTTAATCTAAAGTATTATGTTAAATGAAAGTATTGACGTTTGTTATAAACAACACTACTCAACACATTTAGGATTGCAACACATTTTTAGATGCATAATTTATTGTGTTATAGATGGGTTGTAAAACAATTGATATTATGTATATGTGGGCGTAATAAAATTGCCTTCAAGTCATACATTAATTCTAATCACAGTTAGGACATGCAATTTATGACGTGATAATGTGTATACTAGATCAAGAAGTATACTTCCACGCCAACACTGATTTTCATTGTCATTAAGCACTGTATCATTACATGACTAATGTAATTAAAAATAAATTAGTACTTTACTTTTCTGTTATAATATTAAATAATGCTGATATAACTTACTATTACTTTGCCTTCAGCAAAAAGTTGGTTATTTGCAAAATCTTCGACGTATCCCTTCACATATGTTACTAAGATAGGCATATTTAAAGGCTTATTAATTTAATTATAAAATTTTACCTTCTTCGCCGGTGCCGTCTATGTAAAATATTTTATATTTGTAACATGATATAAAACTTTATATAAAATGAAAACAATCTTTAATCTTTTTTATTTAATTTAATAATGAACTTAAAACTCTTGCGAATTGCTTGACATATCACAAAATTAACTTTAATTAGTGAAACTAATTATGTTTTTGAGCGAGTACTTTATAACAGTTTCTAAACAATTGCGATTCTGTCCATGAGACTTTGTATTATAGTTGCTCCCATAGCATTTATAATTCACGTCTAATTAAATAAATTCCTCCTCCCCCCCCCCTATATCATGATGTCTATTTATAAGATTTCATATAATCTTTGTCGTATTTCAAACTTTCTTTCTTGATTTATCTTAAAAGGAAACAAGATGTATAAAAACAAAGTAACTTTTCTTTAAGTTCTGCAAGTTTAATAAATTTAAAGATTGCGATAGTACTCTACGATACGACGCCTAATAGTAGCAAGACTGAAAAAAAAAATTCACTTTTATTAGTTAAATAACATTTTACTTCCGATTTATCATTTCATAGTATTGATTAACCCTCTAATTTCTATTCCATATAAACATTAACAATCTATTAAGTTTTTTCACTTATGGATTTGATTCAAAAAATAATAATAAATAAAAGCTAGGCTCACTATTGCTAAACAAAATATCATTTAAGCACTTTAAATTATTAACATAATAAATATTTGCTTTTTATGGCTTTATTCCACTAGAAATGCGTTAAAAGGTAAAAATTACTTTCATATTTTTCACGTTGAAACAAATGTATTGTTGTATAATTATCGAAAGGCCTGATAGAAAAAACATATATATGCCTTAAAAATTTGATATTTTTAAAAATGATTAAGGGAATGAAAAGGGCATTCTAAAAACAATACAAACTATTGGTATAATTTATGTTAATATACATAATATTATAAACAAACTAAACCTGGCAATTTTGGCAGGTAAAAAAATTTATGCAAGAACTAGCAAGTAAATAAAACTAGTTAAAACTGTTATCTCAAAAACCCATGAAGGTCGTTTTAAATGATGGATCAAATTTTAACCATAAATTTGGGGTGTTTGAAAACGTCAAATACATGCCTACTACATTGAACCTGATTAACGGAACTAGTGTTGTAAGAACGGGTGGGTTTTGTTTAATCGAGTTTAGGTTTTAGTCGATTAAACAGCGACTAAGAAAAACAGACTATACCTTTGGTGTGTTTATGTTTAGTCGGCCAAAACCAAAGGTCAACCAAACAAAACCCGGCCATATTTACAGCACCAAACACGATAATTTGGGTATATAATAAAAATTGGAAGGTTCACATCTTAGTGAAATTAATTTAACAAGCATAAAAAAGCCATTATTTTTATATATTTAGTTTGCAATCGACTTAATATACCAGCACTTATTCCATTGCTCAGTCGCATTATTCATGGACGTTTCATTGTTGCACGTCTATAAAAGAAATTATTTTAATATAATTAATTGTAAATAAAGTAGTATAGAGGCAGGATAAAAAAACGAGGGGATGGGAATACAATAAATTTATAATTAATCATAAAATTGATCAACGATGTGTTTATAGTGAATTTAAGCTGAAGTTAAATATTATAGTATTTATTGTCGAAGCTAATAATCATAAAGCATTATATTTGAAAAGTTTGAATAATTTTTATTCAACAAGTGGGCTTTTAAAATTTTGTTTTTGACCTCTGATTAAGGCGTAACACGTCGTAATATTTAAAATAACTGTGTTAAATTTTAATCATTATTAATGTTATCATAATCTTTGAGTCTATTAAATTAATCTTTTAAAACCAGTCTGGTATTACATTTACTTCCCTTATAGACTTTTGATCGTGATATTTTTTGTAATTGTGATTAAAAATCGTAAAATCGATAGGTTAAAGTCGTAGCATAATTAAGGTCGAATATACCTTTCTTAGCATATCCACTTTATTTCTCGACAGAGATAGATTTTCCCCTAAAAGAGATTAACTTTTCAATATATTATGCATACTTTTAATTCTCGGGCATAGTCCTGGTACTATATTGATAATGTTGCGTAATATCTTGATTGGATTAATGCAACCTTTTGCATAATTATTATAGTTGAAGAGCAAAATATTTTTAATTACCAGTACAAGATCTCCCACAATTTATGCCATTCATCACCGATATTTTGCCATGAAATTTGCATTGCTCACCAATTTTTTCTCGAATTTCGCAGAGTTTGGTATTTATTACTAAAAGAATATATTGCATCATACTTTACAATTGTAGTGTAGCTTAATTTGAATATACTTTAGCGCGGTCACAGATATTTGAATATATGCGTAGCCATTTGAATACACCTTAGTTTACACCGTACTTTATCTTTTATTTGATTACTACTTTTATATATGTCCTTCGCTATGTGTATATAAAGCCTTATCTACCTAATAAAACAGTCTTTGTCTTTTGACTTAGTCTCTTGGTTTAAAATCGGAGTTAGTGTTATACGGGAGTTTAGGCTATATACCGGCCGGCCACTTCGTTACATTTGGCGACTAAGATGGGATGCTCCATAATGAGTGCCGCTAGCCTTTGTTAATCAAAATGACCAAGAAGAAGCCCGATGTGGATTCAAAATTCGAATCAGATTCTGGAAATTCTCTTGGTTGGGTTAGAGATATTACACCATATGATTCAACAAAAAATATTGATTATTTATATCAATTAGAATTAATCTTCGTCTTAGAAAAATTGACGGAGATTTCAGAAAATTTGCGTTGCTAGCTTATATAGGCACGACCCACCTCAGTAAATTTAAAGTTTAAATTCAAATTCATCCAGAGGATATAAATAAATTACATCGGGATAAAAATTATCCAACTAGGAATTTGACTTAATAATTATAATACTTTTTCAAGAAATGTTCTTAATCTTAGCACCTTTAGGAACAACAAGAAAATAGTATGATGTATGGTTAGACGTCCGTATGAGTATCGGTGCCCACTGTCAGATACCCTCAAGGTTCAGCTTAAAGGGTGGATAATGTAGTGTAGCTTAATTTGAATATACTTTAGCGCGGTCACAGATATTTGAATAAACGCGTAGCCATTTGAATACACCTTAGTTTACACCGTACTTTATCTCTTATTTGATTACTACTTTTATATATGTCCTTCGCTATGTGTATATAAAGCCTTATCCACCTAATAAAACAGTCTTTGTCTTTTGACTTAGTCTCTTGGTTTAAAATCGGAGGTGTTATACGGGAGCCTAGAATACGGGAGTTTAGGCTATATACCGGCCGGCCACTTCGTTACAACAATTTATTGGCTTACATAAGATGTAAGTTACATACCGAATATATTATATTTGAAACTAATTAATATATTGCGGTTTGTTGATATTTTATAGTAACTCCATATAGAAGTACCGCAATTAAATTAAAAGAACTCCATGTTTATTGTTATCTTCAAATTATCATCAAAATTATATTGTATACAATTTTTGGGTTGCATACGATGTTTTATCCATATTCAAATTTTTTTATTTAAAGTTACACTAAGCTTATTATTAATTTGAAATTTAAACCTAGTATATGTTATCAGCCTAATTTTTACTAAAAGTGACATCTATCGTCTCCTGTCTTAGTACCCTAGACCCTCCCACCTATTAACTGCTAGAGCGATACAAGGATCTCAGAATATATATGAGCATTTAAATGGCATTATGAAAGTGTGTAATAAATACTTTTGTCAAATATAATATTTTTTCTATAATTATATAAACATGTTAATCATCACATTTTTAGTGCACTGGTTTAAAATGCTGTATTATAACTTTTTGCCAATAAAGTGTGATGAGTTTGAAAAGACAGCTAATAAAACACGAAACACTCTTTTGGAGGACCCAGTTAATGTTTTTAAGTTTATAATCACAATTATTGAAGCAGCAATTTGCTTAAAATATGGGTAACCTACAGGAAATATAATGAAATGTCGATTACCTTCTTTTTTAAAATGTACTCTATATACAACATAATCGTATATTATTTCGTAATCAACAACTTGATCCTTCTTTATTTCTTGGACGAGTTTTAGTTGACCATTTTCAATGTAAACATTTAAATTGCCATCAAGTTGAATGCGTCTATCATCTTTGATTTCATATTTACTTATTATTTTGCTAGGCTGTTTAAAGTCAAGATCTTCAGCAAGAACTTGGATAATTGTTTGAAAACTCATTTGTAAGACAATCAAATCCAGTTAAGTTAATACTTCATCAATTAGGATTTGGGGTTAAAGGTGGCTGTGAGGCTTCCAGTCACGCTGCGCGGAAAAGTCTTCAACAAATTCCCTCCAATCACTGCATGGTTAAACTAGACTTTGCCAATGCATTCAATAATATTCGCCGAGAATCGATAATAAATTCCTTCGTTGATGAGTTCCCAAAGTTATCAAAACTAAAGTTTGGGGACTTTTTAATTGAATCGGCAGAAGGTATTTAACAGAGTGACCCTCTAGGTCCATCTTTGTTTTGTTTAGGCATCAAAAATTTAACCGAATCTCTCTCAAACCAATGCTCTTTATCATTAAACGTCTGGTACCTAGACGATGCCACCTTATGCGGCCCTCCGGAAGAAATCTCCAAAGCCATTCTTTTAATCCGAAATTATGAAGCCGTCCTAGACCTGAAATTGAATATCTCTAAATGCGAGAAATATCAGTGCCCGGATCCAGACATATTTCCCATTTTCAAGCCCTTTTCAAAAGTTGAAATGAAGAGTTTAACTCATCTAGGCTCTCAAATAGGTGGGCAAATCGCCTTAAGAGTTTTTACATAGTCACTTATCAACTCTTTCCTCGAAGATAAAAATTCTCAATACCCTCCCAAAACATCACACATTTTATATCATTAAAAATCATTTTAATATCTCGAAAATTCAACACTGCTTCCGGTCCTCATCAACTTTTTTATTACCCGAGATCTTAAAAGCTACAATAGCTTTATGAAAAACACGCTTGAAGCCATCCTTATGGCTCCAAGCCTCATAACCTACTAAAGCTGACGGCTTAGGCATACGCCCAGCTACTTCAATTTTATTAGCAGCCTTTATCTCTTCGTATAAATCCGCCCAAGGTTTGATCGATTGATCACAACAAGCGAGGGTATCCATCGTTTGTACAAGCTCTAGATGTCTGATCTGCAAACGTCAACCCAGGGACCCCCTTCCCCATAATCTCAAGACAAAAGGATTGGGATGCTGGCCTCGTATCGCGCTCCGTTGATTACCTCTTATCGAGTTGCGACGCCCGCCAGTACTTCAACCTTAAATCTTTGGTTTTTTACGGATCGGGTCACGAGTGGCTAGAAGCCTATCCTAGTTCACTTTCTGGATGGATGTTGGAGGACCCAGAGCTAGCATACTCCATCGCCCTCAGGCTAGGAATTCACCATTCAAAGGAATATTCCTGCCGCAACTGCTCTCAGAACATAGACATTTATGACATTTATGCAAGGCACCCCCTACATTGCATTTACAAAATTTAAATACATAAGGCACGAAAAGGTGAATAGCCTTATTCAGGCCGCTTGTAAAAAAGCCAATATCCCGTCCGTTTTAGAGACGTCAGACCCTTCGTTGAAAGGAAGGATGCGACCAGACGGCTCTACCCTTATTCCCTGGCAAAATGGTCTTCCCCTTAAATGGGATTTCACTTGCATAGACATTTTCACCCCCTCTAACCAGAACTACAACGCTCTGACCCTCGCCGAACACCGCAAAACGGTAAATACCAGGCCCTCTTACCTTCTAATATTTTTTCCCCTATCGTTGCCTCGTGTCCTGGGACTTTTGGTCCTGCCGCCATTAAATTTTTTAAAGAAATTAGCCGTCGCTGCCCGCCCTCTAAATATTCAACAAATTTTTTACTTAAAAGAAAATTGGCATTTTTATAGCAAAGTACAATTTAAATCCTTGCCCGACAGCTGGCCACTTTTAATAGATGACACATGCAACGCTTTTGAATTATAAGTTTCTATTTTGTTTTATACCGCTCTTATATTTTTCGAATTTTAACACTCGTTTTTATAATGTTCTTACGTTCAAATAAACAATATATATAAAAAAATATTTGATTTTTATCTCAGGCACTGTAAACAAGCAAAATATGTATTTTTATCATAACGGCGTACTTTTTATGTAGGTATGTATTTTCATGACCTGTTTATCCATTTCAAGGTATCTCATACCCTTTGCCCTTTTAGTTGGAAAAGTCACTTCCATGGTACCTTTAGCATTACGTTTAGCAATAGCTTTGCCTATTATTTTGTCTTTCTTGTTCAACATAGCGATTTCGGTTATCCCTAAATTCGCAGGCAAGTTATATGTAACCAAATCCTTATCTGCATAAACGATGAGATCTCCTAAATTTACGAAAATATTATTTATTTAAAATTGTTTATATGAATTATAGAAATTATATTATAATATATTGATAAATTCAATTTAACATAATGTGTTTTTCGCTACTATGTAACATTGGTAATATTTAATAGCATTAAGTGACAGACCAGATATATTAAGAAGTCAAAAAAATTTATAAGTGATCTCCGATATTGTCCGAGAAAATTAATTCAAATTGTAATCATAAGTCAAGACAAAAGCGTTTGATTTTATAGAGAGAAATAAATATTTGAATAAGCTCGATCATAGTCTTATTTTTTTTTTTTTTTAAAGATGAAATTTGTTTATTATACATATTTAAACATAATATTAAATGGTACAAATATATAATAATGATATTAAAAAAAACATTATATGAGTAATATGTTTTCATCTTCCTCTTTTAGAAGAGGCCAGGAATCCAAAAAAGATTTGAAATTAAATTTTGCAATTAAGATGGCTATTGATTGTTTTAATAAAAATGCGGGGGAATATTTGGAGGGAGGGGATCGCCTGCCTATTTCTTTGAATAAAGCCAACGCCATTTTTCCATAGGATCCAGAACAGGAGGAAACTATTGGGATAAAAATACTAGAGTCCAAAAGGGCCTTGTATTTTTGGAGCTTGCGTTCTTCGGCGAGGGCCATGGGGTCATAATTAAGATTAGAGGGGGCAAATAGGTCTATGCATGTAAAATCCCACTTTAAAGGGAGACCATTTTCCCATGGGACTAGCGATGAACCGTCAGGACGCATTCGACCTTCAAGGGCAGGATCTGAAGGTTCAAGTATGGATGGAATTTGGGCCTTTCTAAGGGCTGACTGGATAATAGAATTAATTTTAGAGTGTCGCAAGTGTCTAAATTTATTAAGTCTGCAGTGTAACGGGTGGCGTGCTTCTTCATCCACAGGCAGGTTGCAATTTTTACAGGCATATGCCTTTGTGTATTTTATTCCAAGGCGTAGTGCTACATTGTAGGATAGCTCGCAATCCTCTAACATCATATTGGAAAACCTGCTAGGAAAAGCCTCTAGCCATTCATGTCCAGATTTATCAAACATCAAAGATCTAAGGTTGTAATGTTGTTTGGTATCGCAGCTCGAAAGGAGATAAGCAACGGAGCGCGAAACCAAACATGCATCCCAATCCTAACTATTAAGTCATCAGTGTAATCTAACTCGTCACTTCATACTTAAGATTTTCATAGGTGCCTTTTTATACTAACAATTAAAATATTTTCTAATAAAATACATATAATTAAACAAAAGACAGCCATTAATTAATAATAAAATTAAATGGCGCATAATTACTAGGAGTGTTGGCCACCATGTTTTAGGCATATATCAACAAATTAAACGCTACCATTGGGCTGGATAATTAAATGTTAGATTTATCTATCAAACTATAAGTTTTCCAATTTTAATTGCACATGGGCTCATATTGCTAAAAATCGTCAAAGTGATGAAGTTACTCATCCCATACTTCACGATCTTGTATATAAAACACGATTTTAAACCAATTTATCTGGCCTATTCACTAGTCAACATTTTATTAAGAACTAGGCTAATTTCATAGATTTCGGGGGAATACTTTTTAATAAATAAAAACTTTTAGCTCGTGGAATTCTATATACGCCACAAATGCACTTAAGTATAATTTTTTAATTTTAAAAAATTACCCTTTTTTTAATTATCTATATATATATTTAAATAAATGTTAAATAATAACTATCTGATGGGTTTCTGACTTGAGAATGTCCGTAAAATTGAAGTATACTGCTGACCTAGCTTAAATCTTTTTTAGTAGCTATTAACATGAATTTTGTATATTATGATTCTTAAAAGTTAAAACCATCAAGCAGTAGCTGAGAGTGGCTTTAATTTGTGTTCAAAACTTATCCATAAAATCTCATAACACAATCATCTAATAATATCATCACTTAGATAGACATATTATTACTTTAGGGTGAGGGTGATAGTATTTTGAATAATGTATTATATACCCAAAAAGGATATTAATTTTGGCGATAAGGGAATAGCTAAAACAGAATAGATACATTAATATTATGAAACAATCTATTTTTAAAATATAAGAAGTAAAGTTAATAAGCTATGTTCAATATTGTGTCAAACATTACACATTAAAACTTTTAAATGTAGCCACAATCAATCCAATTGACCGTTTCTATAATATTTTTATAAAAATAGTCCCATGTCGCCAATGACGACTTGTTCAGAGCTGTGCCTTGTATGAAATCCGAGTAGGAGGAGAGAAGATGGGCTTTGGATCAATTGGCTCCGGAAAGAGGGCTAAGGACGTAAGAAGATTATTGAAAATGGATATTTCTTGAAACTGACGGGCGATAAGAAATTGGCTTGAGAAAGAGACAGAGATGAAAAAATGTCAATATCAATCTCGAACATTTAACAAAAACCCTTTAAACAAATCAAATCCTATCCTCCCCAAAGCACAGTAGTCTTTCCCCATAAAATTAGTGCACTCATTACAAGTAAGACCTCCCTCCTTACCGAAAATGGGAAAAATAAATCTCTAGTAATATTTACATGAATGCATAGGGACACACATTGATTAAGAAAATATAATCTACGAAAACGAATGACCTTAGATGGATAGAAATTTATTAAAGATTAAGGAGGAAACCTTTTCAAATGTATGAAAAAGCACAAGTCACCATGGACTATTTTATAAAAATTGTACGAGGAGAATATAACCACTTTTCAAATAGGGGAGACCGGGGCTAGTCGTAGCTCGGGGTTACTATTATCTTTGTAATTATTTTTTAAAATTTCGGGGCTATTAGTAGCCTTGGTAAAATTTTGTAGTTTGGACATAAAATTTTTTTGGCTGTATACTTTGGGTTTGAACTAATTTAAGTTCTGTTTATAAAGGAATATTTTTTATATAAAAACCGTCAAATGATTAAATTTTTATCTGCAATATAAGATGTTGAATTATTAATTCTTTATAAAAACAGAGGTGGGGGCTAGTCGGAAAGGGGCTAGTGCTAGCCAATTTTATTGCATAGACAAATGTCAAGATTTAAAAAACAATAATTATGTTTAATAAAAATTTATCTTAGTGTTATTTGGAATATTAATAGACTGTTTAAAGATTTTTTCCATTGCAGAATTTGTCTTTTATGGGTACCTAAATCAGATCGTCATCTTGGCCCTTTATTATTTGTATTATGTTAAATATAACAGTATTACATTTGCATTTTCTATGTTTTTTATATAATAAAACAATGTTTTTATTGATTTGAGTTCGCATACACCAATAGGAAGTAAAAACGTAGGGGATAATCTATCCCCCGAAAGGGCCGTGACTTGCCACGGGCATTTTTTAAAATTTTTGGTTTTTTTTTAAATTTAATTTAGAAAACTATTTATTTTTTTAATCCGAATTTTTTCCCTATCGTCAAAATAGACCTCAAAATTACGTTCCAACAAAAAAATTGAAAAAATAATTTTTCAGTTTTTTTAAAACGCGATTTAATTTTTTATGGTTATTTAGTCCCCGGTCTCCCCTATCTGTATTTTATTTGTGTGCGAGCATGTTTTAAAAATTTTGCTATTAAGACATTTTTTTTACTAAAAAAGCTTAGTTGTTTTGATTTAGTTTAAGGTATATAGCGGTGAGGGAAAATAAGGGAAGGTATTTAAATTTTAACAACTTTTGGGGGTTCAGAATATTATTCATAATTTTAGTAATTATAGATCATTGCTTATTTTGGAGACAATGCAAAATATTGTATAAACTTATGTTTGTTGTTTGAGGTGTTTATAGTTTGAAAGTTATAAAAAGTTAAAAAACGGGGTACAAATACCCTACAAATACTTTCGCGGAATTTACTAATACTAACGCAGGTAAATAAATTTTAGTGAAATAGATTTTCCCCAATCTATTTTAGAATGGATCTAGGAAGCAAACCATTCAAGTTCTAAATACAAATTTTACAAGCAGCGTTGAGGGGTTGCCCTAATAATTATATTTGTAGATTTTTTTAATTTCTCAAAGGCCTTACTTAAGTCATAATAAATTCGAAAATCGTCACTATAATTTTTGAAAGAAGGAATAATATCTTATATCCAACATAAAATAAATTCATAATATGAGACGGGCGTAGCCAGGTTTTGCAGGGGGGGGGGGACAAAACGTTTAAAAGTTCAATTGGGGGGGGGGGGGCAAAACAATTTTTTTAATTTTTAAGCTTTTTTGCATTGAAATTTTTTTTTCGTCATTTAGGGGGGGGGGCGGCAACCACCCTGGCTACGCCCATGAGATGAGATGTACTTTGATACCTGAAATAACAAATATAGCTATTCCGTAGATCAAATTTTCATGAGATCTCATTATGTAAAATCCAGCATTATGACTATCAATCTTGTCAATAATTAAGGATGGATTGCCATGATTTGGCGCAAAGCCATAACGTCCAAACCATTTAGGTTCATATCCGGTGAGAGTTTTGTTAAAACTCATCCCTCTTTGAGCGTACAATTTTTCTACAATGTAATATGATTAATTATAAGGTATCATCAAAGCAAGGCATATAGCATTAGAGTAGGTTTAAAAAATTTTAACATATAAGATTACCATATAAATGAATGTAAAGATGTCCGATTATTTCATTATTTTTAACAACATATTCGCCAAGGTTTTCTTCGATAATATTTAAAATCAATATACTTCCATTAAGTGGCCTATATTGGAGATGTCGTCCCTCGGTGGACGTTAGAGTGATAGGGTCATTTAATTTAAATCTAGCTGGAACCTTAAATGTCAATTTTTTCCCTTTGTCCACTATCACTGTGTCTCTCTCTACAATTGCATAGAAATATAACAATCACGTTAAATCAATAAAAAATCTGTTTAGTGTAATGCATTTAATTTTAATTTTGAAGATGTACGGCCACTAATAAATTCATGACATTATGAGCCTTTTGAAATGTTCAACGTGTACGTTTTTTTGTTTAAAATATTCACAATTAAAGGATTGCATTATATTTTATATATAAACTTTAGTGAATTTATTCAGATAATAAATATTAAAGAAATAAAATATAAAAGAGGTAAAGAATAAGTAGTAATAAAAACTTTTTATGTTACCACAAATTACATAGGTCTACAAAAAAAACAGTTTGCAATTGGACTCATAATTCTGACAGAAAATTTTGCGCTAAAAAAATCTGTGTTTATTTTTTTTTAAAACTTTTAGTTTTTAGATAAACGAGGTTAAAAATGCAAAACTTTTTTGAGGCTTTATTGCCTCGGTACTGAAAAAACTTATTTATTCCTGTAGATTAAAGTGTTATCCATAAGTCCATTATTTTAGTTTTTCGTTACATCTCTATATTTAAATTTATTCACATTTACGGGAACCCCTTTCCCTTATTAAAATTCGTCCCACCTCCTCTCTTTCTCCTCCACTCCCGCCCCCTTCATGTGTGCTTGGATAGATAAGGGGGCGGGAGTGGAAAAGAAGAAGAAGGAAGAGAGTGATGTGTTCGTAAACATCGCGTGTACCGTTTTTTAAACATAGTGGGACGAATTTTAATAAGGGGAAGGGGTTCACGTAAATGTGAAAAAATTTAAATATAGAGGTCTAACAAAATTACTAAAATAATGGACCTATAGATGAAACTTTAATCTACAGGAATAAAATTAATATTTTTCATTAAAATTTAAAAATGCCGTGGAAATATAGCCTCAAAAAAGGTTAAAATGAGCATTTTTGCACCTTCAACCTCGGTTACCTAAAAAGCTGGAAGCTTTGGAAAAAATTTAAACAGATTATTATTCAGCGCAAAATTCTGTATCAGAATTATTGGACTGGTTGCGGGATAGCATAGTCAATATTTATAGACCTGTGTTATTTATAATACATTTAGCTTTCCTATGATAGTATTAAAAATACTGCATCTTATTTAAAATAATTAAAAATGCAATTTTTGCTTCGTATGCTTTTTTATCCTGTATAATTTGTTGTTTAAATTGTTCAGTATGTGGAAAGATATAGACGTGCACATCTAAAAATGATGGATAAGTGCTGCCCACCATCAGTTTATATAGTGGTTGTCAGGCGCTTAGCCAAGATCTTATCAAGGGGGTAAGAATTTTTCAAAAAAATGATTTATAAAATAATAAAGATAAGCGATGATAGAAGTCCGGCCCACGGGCCGGGCCAATGTCGAAAAATTAGTTTTTCTGGAGGGCCCCGGTGGGCAACGTAAGGTTCGGGCCTAATAAAATTTTTTATATTATATTGTTTTTGTGCATTATTTTGTTGCCTTCTATATTTAATATAACATACATATAATCGTTTTTTTATCTTAAAAAAACAAAAATTAAATCTGTTTGAAATTATAATGCAATTTATTGTTAAAAATTTAAAAATAATTATTTAGGAGCCCGCAGTTCGGGCACCTTTAATAAGTCGTACATGGCCAGGGCGGACTTAGAGTGGTTTAAGCGAGCCTGGGCGAGCAGTTTATTTATAAAGTCGGACCAGGTCGGGTTCGGGCAAAATATTTCAACAAATATGACTTCAAAGAAGTTATGAATTCTCTGTATTATATATAAAACGATATAAAAATAGTCTTTATAAGACAAGGATATTTTGTTGTATAAAAGCGGTGGGGTTTGTTTGATAAAATGAGTTGAGGGATATGGCAAACGATATTTCGGGCAAATATAGCCCATCATCTGGAAAAAAATGGAGGTAAACGCGCAAAAAATGAAGTAAAGTGAACACAAGACCTGAATGGATAAAACAATAATAATTAAAAATTAGGGTATACCAAGAAACTAACAATAGCGATTGTAGGGATGGATGCTTTTTCCAAATTCTCGCACTCATTTTACTAAACCACCAAAGGAGATAGAGTTTTATATAACAGCTACCTAAGGAATATGTACACGGGCGTAGCCAAGGGAGAACAGGGAGGGGCGACTGCCCCCCCCCCCTTCCTAAATCCAAAAATTTTCTGAAATTTATTAAAATTATGGGTAAAATTTCATAAAATGATCATTTTGCCTTTCCTTAAATCATTATTATCCCCTCTAATTCCTATGCTGGTTACGTCCATGATTATCTATATGCAAATCTTCCTCGTGTCCACTGACTTGCTACGTTGTGTATTTATTTATCTGGTACATGTTTGACTTATGGATTAAACTGCTACTTCTTTACCTAAAATGGAAGTGATTGGGTTTGAAGATAAGCAAAGTGAGCCCTGTCAAGGGCGAAGGACTGAAATTTAGGATTTTATTTTTTTAAATATGTCGGTTGGAAACAAAATAAACATGGGTTAAATTAGGAAGTCACAAAATGTTAAAAACGATAGAATATATTTATCCTGAGAGAGCTGTGATAATTACCACCTTATCTTGTATTTTATTTTTGATTAACTAATAAGAATCACTTAAATAGATTTGCGACTAGGTATATTATAGATTAGAGTTAATTTAAAAGAGTAGTATATTAGTTATAAGATTATACATTGTCAAAAATTAGGTTAACATATGATTAAAAAATGTTAATAAAAGCACTTTAATCTCAAATTTATTTTTATACCTTCATCTATTATTCGTATATTAAAACTTTAATTTTAATCACCTTTCCCCAAATTTAACCATTGCCCTTATATAAAATGAGTGCCTAGTTAGATAATACATTTCGCCAACAATTTAAATACGATGATTACCAAAAATTTAACCCATTTTAAATAAAATTTACTATTGGTAAGGGGGAACCGAGATGCCTAGTTTATCATAGCACACATTGTTTTTAAAGCTGGCTTGCCTTTTATTCATTTAATTCTCTTTTCTGCAAAATAGTTTTACTTTGAATATGAATGACCAAATATTAAAGCTACTTAGGATATGTATTAAATCAACAAATTCTATGGTAAACTTGTGAGTTTGTGAGTAACTCGCAGAGTAGTTATCTTACAAACGATAATAAATATGGGTGCCTTCCGGAAGAAAAATCCAAAGCGATAGTTATAATCCGAGATTATGAAGCCGTCCTAAACCTGAAATTGAATATCTCTAAATGCGAGATATTTTAGTGCCCGGATACCGACTTATTTTTCATTTTTAAACCCTTTTTAAAAGTTGAAATGAAGAGTTTTACTCATCTTGGTTCTCCAATAGGTGGCCAAATCGCCTTAAGAGAGTTTCTGCATAGTCACTTATCAACCTTAACAACGAAGATTGAAATTCTCAATACCCTTTTAAAACATCAGGCATTTTACATCATCAAAAATTATTCTAATACCTCCAAAATTCAACAATGCTTCCATTCCACATCAGCTTTTTTCCTGACCGAGTTTCTAAAAAGCTACGATAGCTTTATGAGAAACAATTTAGAAGCATCCTCAGTAAATTCAGCATTTCTTCGTGGCTCCTAGCCTCACTACCTACTAAAGCTGGCGGCTTAGGCATACGCCCAGCTACCTCAATTTCATTAGCAGTCTTTATCTCTTCGTATAAATCCGCCCATGTTTTAATCGACCGATTAATTACACCAAGTAAGGATCCATCGTTTGTACAAGCTCTAGATGTCTTGTCAGCCAACGTCAACCCAAGTATTCCCTTCCCCATAATCTCAAGACAAAAGGATTGGGACGCTGACCTAGTATCGCGCTTTGTTGATTGCCTCTAATCGAGTTGCGACGCCCGTCAGCACTTCAAACTTTAGTTTTTGACGGATCGGGTTACGAGTGGCTAGAAGCTTATCCTAGTTCCTTTCTGGATTGATGTTGGAGGATCCTGAGCTAGCATAATCCATCCCCCTTAGACGAGGAATTTACTATTCAAAGGAATTTTTATGCCACAACTGCTCCCAAAAGGTACACATTTATGCAATGCACCCCCTACACTGCTTTTATAATAAATTTAAATACATAACGCACGAAAGGGGAATAGGCTTATTCAAGCCGCTCTTAAAAAAGCCAATATTCCGTCCGTTTTAGAGCCGTAAAACCCTTCGTTGGAAGGAAGGATGCGACCCCACTCTACCCTGGTTCCTTGACAAAATGGTCCACCCCTTAAATGGGATTCTGCATAGACATTCTCGCCCCCTCTAACCAGAACTACAACGCCCTGACTCTCGCTGAAGACCGCAAAACGGTAAAATACCAGGCCCTCCTACCCTCTAATATTTTTACCCCTATCGTTGCCTCGTGCTCTGGCACCTTTAGTCCGGCCGCCATTAAGCTTTTTAAAGAAATCAGCCGTCGTTGTCCGCCCTCTAAATATTCTACAAATTTTTTACTTAAACATAAAATTGGTATTTTTTTAGCAAAGTACAATTTTAAATCCTTGGCCGATAGCTGGCCACCTTGACACATGCGTAGAGACCTGCACGGGCGGTCCGAAGCCCCGGCCCGGAAAAGCCCGAGCCCGGACGGGCCTGGGCCCTAAATTTGGAACTGTAAAATTCCGGGCCGGGCCGGGCCTAATTCATAAAATATAGGCCCGGCCCGGAATAATTTAGAAGTAAATAATTTAGATGTACTAGCCTAAGTAGTTCTTTGTTCTTTTTAAAACAATAATTACAAAAAAATTAATTAATTACAAGTTATTGATTCATTCATTTTGTGCTTTTTTTAATAAACAAACAATTGAGTTTGGAACAAAAAAATCTACTCCTATTAGCTGAAAATATTCAGAAATAATTTTATAAAGTAAAGGAGATTGACACCTACATAAAGTTAAAAATCAACGAGAAAAAATAGAAACATTGGAATGGTGGAAAGTACACCTCTGGGAAATATTCGATTCGAGATTAGATACGATTCAAAATTTCGAATCGAATCCGAATCTTTAGGTCTGAATTTTGACTCTAATTTACCTGGTGAGATTCGAAAATCCAAATTAAATCTTTAAAAAGGGATTCGAAAAATTATTTATACTTGATAGTTATTTTAAATATACAAGACGAAAATAATTAAGCTGTTTTCATCTTTCCGCAAATTAGTTATTTTCTCCGATCACTAAATTTAATTATAAGCATACTCAAAATATAAAAATATCACTTTACATAGAATATGGGGTTCAACTCCAAAAAAAATTTCCAATATTTTTGCTATTTTAGGTCAACTATTATTTAATGTTTATTATTTTTTTTGAACTTATCCATTAAACTTTAACATAAATAATTAAACTATAAATAATGTTTTTTATGCATTAACCTTATATATATGCCGAGAGTTTATTTACATTCTAGATTTATAATAAAACAGGATAATAACCCGTTGTACGGGTACCGAAACTAAATAATAGATAAATTCCAATTTATGCCATCTAGGCGAACTTTTAATTAGAAACTATATTAATTTAAATAATTTCGATACTGATGAATAAATATAAGTTAATGGTTTGGGACAATAAACATCATCGAATTTGCAACCTGCAATCATCGTCAAAGTTTGCCTTAATAACAGACAAAGACTTACTAAAATATCGCTATTTTATCATTTTCGCCTTTAATATTTTTATATTCATTCTTTGCATTTTTATGAATAAATTTATTTATAGCTATATTAAATTAAAAAATTTGAAAAATAACACTGGTCAACAAATAATGGATGTGAAATCAACCGGCAAACTGTTTGCAGATTCTGGTAGAGTTTTTCACGGTGAACTCAAATATGTTTTTAGTTTTTTTCCCTATACGTCAAGTTTTTTAGATATTCGCTGTCAAAGTTGCCAAAAACGCGATTTTAGCGTTTGTCAAACGCCAATAACGTGCAAATTAGTCGGTAAAAATTTTGTTTAATAGATTTAATTCGTAGATATATGGGAGAGAAATGTATTTACAATTTTTTTATCCTAGCACTTTTACTTTTTAAATTATATACAAAATTAACTATCCCTATCTATTACATTGACAAATTACACCAGACTTGAGGGCGCCCTCCCTTCTCTTCAACACTAGGAATTAAGTGCGTGTTGTTGTTTGTGTTGTTGTTTATCTATTCTACTACTACTATTACCAAAACAACAACACGCACGTAATTCCTAGTGTTGTTGAGAAGGGAGGGCGCCCTCAAGTCTAGTGTAATTTGTTAATGTAAAAGATAGGGATAATTAATTTTGTATATAATCTAAAAAGTAAAGTGCTAGGATAAAAAAAAATGTGAATACATTCCTCTCCCCTATATCTACGTATTAAATCTATTAAATAAAATCTTTACCGACTAATTTGCAAGTTATTGACGTTTAAAAAAAGCTAAAATCGCGTTTTTGGCAACTTTGACAGCGAATATTTAAAAAACTTGACGTATAGAGAAAAAACTAAAAACATATTTGTGTTCACCGTGAAAACTCTACCAGAATCTGCAAACAGTTTGCCGGTTAATTTTTCTTGAACCGTGTAATCGAACGAATCATACAATTTTTTTCGAATCGAATTCGAATTATTATTTTTAATATTGGACGACTCGAATCGAATATTTTTTCAAACAAAAATATCGAATCCGAATGGAATACTAAAAATATTCGATTTGATTCGAAATCGAGAGGCGTTTTGGAAAGACCACAGTGGTCAATTTCTAGCGCATAGCTCCCTTGTTTTAAGATTTTTTCGACACCTGCTTCATCCGCCTCGAGTGAGAGGTGTTTTTAGTCAGCGGGCCAGATTTATGAAGACCGGAGAATAAATTTAAACGCGCAAATTTTTGATGCCTGTGTTTCTTTGCATCAAAATAGTTCCATTATCGATTTATAAATTTATTCTGTGCGTTTTATTTTTTAATTAAAAATTTTACCAAAATTGAGTTTGATTAAATTCCTGCAATTGGCCTTGTTTTTAAAGATGCTAAAATTAGGGCCCGGGCCGGGCCTAATTTTTTCCCATTTTAAAATCCGGGCTCGGGCCGGGACTTAAAAAAATTGATTTTGCAGGTCTCTACACATGCGACGCTTTTGAATTATAATTTTTTTTGTTTTATACCCGCTCTTATATTTTTCCAATTGTTAACACTTCGTCTCTATAATTTTCTTACGTCAAATAAACAAACAAATAAAAATTTATGTTTAAATGATTACTTAATGATTGCTTGAATGTAGAACTAAAGACTAGATAAAACTTTAGTAATTATTCATATCATATAAATTCAATAGAATCGTCATTATGTCAAATAAAATAGTGGGATTACGCAAAATAAACGATTTATTTAATCATGAAATTATATTCAGCTAAAATTTTTTATTAAATAAAATGATGACCACAAACTCGAGCGCCTTAAGAAATCAGAATTTAAAGGAGAAAAAGATTTATTGAAAAGGTCAAAGAGCGATACGTTAGGAG
Organism: Gordius sp. MW1; assembly: GCA_964036665.1. Classification (NCBI taxonomy): domain Eukaryota; kingdom Metazoa; phylum Nematomorpha; class Gordioida; order Gordea; family Gordiidae; genus Gordius; species Gordius sp. MW1. The sequence goes on along the minus strand of OZ038529.1, from coordinate 23,749,498 downwards.
GTGTCTTCCTAAAATAAAAATATCACAAACCTAAATATTGTGGTACCTTAATGATGAGTTAAATTTATACATCGATTTTGCTAAATTCTTTGTTTGAAATACACATACACGTATTTAGCGTTGAAATACAAATGTGAGCCAATTTTCAACTTAAAAAAATTAGTTAAATTATATGTAATGAATACTTTATATAAACAAGATATAAAAGCTTAAGAATAATTTAATATTTTTAATTAAAACCCTTGATTACTAATAATAATTAATAACATTGCTCTATGGGCGTAGCCAGCATTGGGATTACAGGGGGGCAACAATAATTTAGGGAGGGCAAATCAATCATTTTTTGAAATTTTAGCCATAATTTTATTAAATTTTAACAAATTGAATTCTCCGTGCTCCCCCCTCTACGCCCATGCATTGCTCTAAAATAAAATATAGCCAATCGTAATTTTGCTTACCGTTTCCAATCCAAGAAATAGTAATTACCCAGTAACTAAATAGTAAGGGATCCATTTGCTCTTGATTTCCCAAAGGTTTTTATTATCCTAAATAATACATTATGATGTGAATTTTTGATATACTATATTGGAAATGGCTGAAGGAATAAAATTGCAAATTGAAGGTGTGCTAATTAAAATGTATATAGAAGCAGGGTTAACACTAAATTTTGTTTATAAAGCGCATTGAGAATACTCATTTATTAATATGCGCGCGTTATACATATTATCTGTATATATTTGATTAGTTGTTTAATGCCTGCTCGCCACGTTTCACAACGGATATTTGAACAGTTAGTTAACTGTTATCTTAACTTAAGCTCACATTTATCTCGATCTTTTGAAATTCATCATTCTAAAAAATACAATCTTTTATAATAGGCTTTCATATTTTAAGAAATATTTAAAACATTTGATTGTGAAATTAATAGCTATACAGCCCGACGAAAAATTAGTCAGCATTTACCCATCATATGTCAGTTTAGATTTATATTTGTGTTTAATTAAGCTTTGTACTAAGCAAGCTTATATTTTAATAAAACTTTTTGCCCTAAATTTAGAATAAATAATGACTTTATGAATAAAATTGGTTGAAAATTGATATCCTATTTAAATGTTAAAATGCTTAGCGATAATAGCCACTTTCAGTTTGCAACTTATTAAAATTATTTGAACTTTTTATCTCTTTGACTTTTAGTATTTTAATAATTTTTAATATAACTAAATTATGTTAAAACAGTTTGCTAACTGTTATCCATTCTATGATATAAAGATATAACCTGTCAATGTATTTTATATTTAATAAAACATCCATTTTCGTTCAAAATTGGTGTGAGAATTTTTTTCAAATCAATTAATACTTGCCAAGGATTTTAATAGCTATAAATTCGATTTATAAAAATATTTACCATAGGTATGGTAAAAAGGAGGTTCAAAAATTTGTGTTTTAGCATTAAACGTTAAATATTCAACATTTTCCTCGAAATGGTGAAATAACATAAGGATGAAAGTACAGTAACGTTTTTTCTAATAATATTTGTTGTTGGCTAGGTACTACAAGGTATTACTTTCTAACTATATGGTAAATTCGTGTTTTGTACTTTAAATAAGAAGCAAACAAACATTAAACAACTAATAGTATCTTTCTATGAATTAATGTACATTTAATAGATTAAAGTAAAAAAATGTAAAGTTACACTTTTTAGAATTTATTAAATTTGTTAAAATTAATTGCGCTTTAAATTTAGACTTTGCCATATTCGTTATGTTTAAAATCACATCTTTCCACTTTTGCCATTACTTTTTTGTTTTACAGCACTTTCATAATTTAAGGACGATTGTTAAAATAAAACGGAAGAGTTTAAGATAACCAATTTTAAACAAATTAATTTAATTTTTATATCCACAAATACTTAAACGGTGTATCTATTTTCAAACCTTCATGAACAAATCTAGTGAAAGAACCTTTTGTTAATGTCCAACCTATAAATGATAAACTGTTGAGCCTTATGTCAAATTCGTAATTGAAGACGAATTCGACGTAGAATTATATTGCAAATCGTACCCATAAAATAATTTATTTATTACCTTTAATTTTCCGCGATAAAATGGATCCGCGCGCGAGTTTATTAAATTCTCTCTGTTTAAAGGTTACATTTTTCTCGTATAATTGATTCACTACTAAATAAGAGAAAAAAATAGAGTAAGCGAGTGATGCAATAATAATCGCTGATTAGGGTAATTAAAATCGTATTAACGGTGGGAGTTAGTAGCTAAAAGCAAACCTTTATCATTTAATAAATAAATGTTCTTTTAGCAGTTTCCTTTAAGCCTTCATTAAAATGTTAGATTTTAATTCTAACTAATAGAACGTTTTCCAAAGTATTTCCCAAAAATTCATCTAAGCGATCATAAAAGTTTCTAATTAAGATGTCGGCCTCACAACAGGTTCGTCTCTTAAAAGATGTCAATAACAAAATTTACATGACTATCGTACCGAATGGATACTTGCAAAACAGTAACTTGCGTATAAAATTTTGTTTCAAATAGTATTTACAATGGCAAACAGGATATGTGAATGGCAGGCATATTAAGTGGGTAAAAATTTGTTATCGTTTATTCAATACATCAAGCTTTAAGTAAGGATATGGCTTTAGACAAAAGTATAACAAATATTAGGAGGTTGAACAAAGTTTGTTTTAAAAGCACGAACAATACGAAGTCTTGCCATAGTTTGTTAGAGAATGATTAACGAATGCAAAATTCCCGGGTAGAAGATACCAGTGAAAAATATGCATTTACAAAGGAATTTAATTTTAAAGGCTCAAACATATGTCAATTTAGAGGGAATTGGTAATTAGGGTGAGGAAGGATTTTCAATTTCTTTTTCTCTTCACGTCTCCGTCTTGCAAAATTATAGCCCTATAAAAATCTCGGTCTCGTATCTGACGACTTGAAAAACTTTTAATTCAACATTATTTTCCCCTTTTATCAAATTGGCAGACCATTTTTTGTATTTAAAAACTGTTATAATCTTTTTGTGCAACGTGTCACTCATCTCGCTTGAATCTTGCATATTATTTCACTCGTCTATTTGAAGATAGTTAGCAATTAATAAAAACAACAATTTCTATATAAATGGGCAAATTTCTTGAAAAAATATTACATTTGTGTAAAAAAACATCGTGTTTGTCAGATATAAATTGATATAAAAATCAATCGGCATTGGCATAAATGATAGATAAAAATTTACGACTTGAGTTTAAACTCTTAGATATAACGATCATCAGGTCCTAAAGAATGTATTGCCTGTTTACATGTTATGGAAACCATCTATAACGTAGGTAAATACCATGCATAGAGGGCTTCTGGGCCGTACAGAGAGTAATGTTATAATGTGTGTTTATACACGTTACTTATAATATCTTTTAGCTCTATATACCTTGTGTATATGTGGGATATAATCATATGGTGATTTATATAATTTGAATAAACTTATTATTATAGTGGCGCTGCGAGTGAAATAGACAACATAGGAATACCTAGTTATTAGGAGATAATATTAATACATATCTGTTTACATTAGATAACATATTTGAGTGTAAACATGTACCCAAAGAAACAAGAACTAAAATTATCTTGGGTTATATGGGACAGAGGGAATTACTTATTAACTTTGTGTATCCAGAGATATATCCTCACTTAATTATGAAGATTTAATCAAATTAATAAAAAAGGTATTCCAAACAAAATCCATGTTTCAGGCAAGATTGCATAAAAAAGAAGGATGAATCTTTAATTGGAAATATGTTACTAGATTTAAAGCCTCTGCTGAGTGCTGTAATTTTAAACTGTTAGATGAACGATTAAGAGATCAATTTTTTAAATGGACTGCATAATATATCATTAGAGATAGATGTTAGGACAAGATGGCCGGATGCTGTGAAACATACAGGACTAGAGGTGACTTTTAATGATGTATACAACTTAGCTGAATCGATACAACTGGCTAATAAGGCAAATGAATTAAACAAATTACAACATAAAAATAAATGGGTAAACCAACAAAACTTAATAAGGAATTGCAGTAAATGTGGTGGGGACATAAATACAACAATTGCTATGCCTATAACAAAATTTGCCATAAATGTAAAATGATAGGACATTTTCCAAAACCATCAAGTAAATCAAATAATCAATACAATTGGGATAAATTATGATATAAACAATTTAAATCAAAACAAACCTTACATAAATGTAATAAGCAACAACAAGCAATTCACCATGTTGTATAATACCGGATCATGCGTATCACTGAATAACAACAGAATGTATAAAATTTTAAAAACACCCTTCTTACGTCCTAGTCCAATATTAAAAGCTTTTGGGAATTTTCCAGTGCCAATTCGTGGAGAAACTTTACTCCAAGTACGTTGTAATAATAAAATTATGAAGTTACAGCTGTTAACTGCTGATGAAGAACCTATATTTGGTTTAAATTGGAACCAAGCATTTAACTGTGAAGGTACCAATGATTGTATTTTATTAAATGGTATACAAAAAATTACATACACGACTAAAAAAAATATAAAAACGCGCTATAACTAAACGGATGGCATTGATCCGTGTATAGAAATCGTGTTGGATTTAACGATTTCCATTGTGATCTTTTGCCTGATAAAAAAGTACTCTTTCAAATCTAAAGAGACGCTGGAGATCGCTTTTCCAATTTGTTTCAAGAGAGCGAAAGCTTCGACGCCTAAATTTCCAATTGTGGTTGCCACTACGGAAATAAATATTGTGTCCGCGAGGGAAGAATATTAGGCTGTCTTCCTATTCTCTGCACTGACTATAAGGTCGGGAGAGGAGTTGGATGGGGCAAATATGTCGACAGTGGTAAAGTCCCAGGTGAGATTCAGTCCACGGGACCATGGGATGAGTGTGACCCCGTCAGGTCTTTTCCCATCGGTAGTGCTAAGGCCGACGGGCTCCATGGTGTTTGGGTAGCCAGCCTTCCTAAGGTACTAGCCGATTTTGTTGATCGCCGTGTGCCTGGGGTTGCGGCCTTTGCTGTATTTGCAATGGAGGGGATGATGACCATTGGGTTAGACCGGCTGTTTGCAGAGATCGCATACGAAAGGAGATACTATGTCGCATCCGAGACGGAGGCCTATGGCTATGCGTAACTCCTCCCCAGACATATGGAGTCCCAAATTCCTGCTCGGGATAGCTTCAAGCCATTCGTAACCGCTCTTGGAAGAGGCAAAGATCACAATGGAAATCGTTAAATCCAACACGATTTCTATACACGGATCAATGCCATCCGTTTAGTTATAGCGCGTTTTTATATTTTTTGTTAGTCGTGATGTAATTTTTTGTATACCATTTAATAAAATACAATCATTGGTACCTTCACATTAAAAAAAAGCATTTAACTTAAGACTACCATATCAAGTCAAAATTAATTACATGCTAAATGAAAACAAAAAATTTAGAAGATCCATTCATTGAAAAGTATTTAAATTTATTTTCTTAAGGAACTGGCTGCATAAAGAATTATGAGGTAGGTATTTTTATAAAGGAACAAGCTTATCCGATAGTTCAGCCAAGAGAGTTCCTTTTCCAATACGAAAGAAAGTTGAAGATGAACTTGCAAGATTGTTGAAAGACGATATTATTGAACAAGTTGATCCTTCAAAAACACCAATCCATTGGGCAACACCAATAGTTAATGTCATAAAGTCTAATGGTGCAATTAGGATTTGCGGTGATTTTCGTGTCACAATAAATTCTTATGTAACCTTAAATAATTATTTACTACCAACATTCGATGATCTTATCATGAAGATTGCAGGAGGTCAGAAATATACAGTCATTGACTTCCGTGATGCATATTTGCAGATGAAGGCTGAGGAAAACTGTAGACATACCTCCCTATAGTAACTCATATTGGCTATTTTTAGATACAAACGGCTTCCATTTGGATTGTCGATAGCCCCAAACTTATTTAAGCGTTACATGAAAAATTTATTGGATGGCATACGCCAAGTAGGTGTTTTATTAGATGACATCATTGTGGCTGGTACAACCGAAGATGAACATATAAAGAATTTAAATGAAGTATTACAAAGAATCCAACATGCTGGGATAAAGGCACGGAATTAAAAGGTAAAGTTCTTTCAGACATCCGTAACTTATTTGGGTCATAAAATCGACGCATCAGGAATTCATCCTACAGAAATGAGTTGAAGCAATGAAGAATTTTAAGATTCCTGCGAACAAGAAAGAACTTCGTTCTTTTTTAGGGTTGGTTAATTACCAGGTTTATACCTCAGCTACATGAAAGATGTACTGAACTTCTTGCCATAACCGGTTCACTTATTCAATGGCGTTGGACAAGATTTTTGACGAAGTAAAAAATCTTTTATCAACTACTGGTACAGTGGTGCCATATTCCTTGAACTTGCCACTAATATTATCCGTAGATGCATCTGAATCGGGCCTAGGAGCCATATTAACTCATGTATTCCCTGACGGTTTGGAAAAACCCATAACTTACGCTTCCCGCACCCTAAGTGTATCTGAAAAAAGATATTTAACTATTTATCGGGAAGCGAGAGCGATCGTGTATGGCGTTTAGAAGTTTAATCAATATTTACGTGGACGTCAGTTTACCTTGATGACTGATCACAAACCACTGGAAAGAGTATTTAAGAAACATCGTGATTTACCCAAAGTGGTAAATAACAGATTAATTCGTTGGGCATTATTCTTGAATGCGTATCAATATAAAATAAAATATAGATCCGGGAAAACTAATCTATGTGCGGATGCATTGTCAAGACTTCCAAATCTTAGAGACACGGATACAAAATACTTTAAAAAATACAGGATTATTAAAGTTGGATGATTTAAAATTAAATCATGAAACATTGAAGAATTCTATCGAGCGTGATTCTCTATGCTCCGAGTAAATTTTATCAATTAAACGCAAATAACGACTCGATATAAAAAAACTGCCGATTTGATTTAAAGCCTTATTATAATCGTAGAGACGAACTATCCTTCGAGGATGGATTATTATTCTAAGGGAATCGGCTAATTATACCCCATTCCTTGCGTGTGTTAGTTTTAAAAATTTTACATCAGGGTCACCCGGAATTACAGGAATGCGGAACGTAGCAAGATATTATGTGTGGTGGCCAGGAATGGATAAGGAGATTGACTTTTATGTAAAGGAATGCGATGGCTGCCAGGAAAATCGACCATCGTAGCAGGAGGTTCCTTTATACTCATGGTAATGCCGGAACGAACTTGGGATAGTGCATATTGAAATTGCCGGCCCGGCTGAAGGAAATTATTGGCTAGTGTTAATAGATGCTTTATCTAAATGGGTGGAGGTAGCAGTTATATCTTCTATAACTGGCTCGCAAATAGTGAGACAACTACGTAGTTGATTTTGTAGGTTTGGGATTCCATCGAAAATAATATCAGATAATGGACCTCAATTTGTTGGCGGTGAATTTAGAAATTTTTGTTTGGCAAACAACATAAAACACATAACACAACCCCCTACCACCCGAAAACAAATGGACTAGTAGAGAGGGTAATAAGAACGTTAAAGTCAAGGTACTGGACTGGAAAAAAAGGTGGGAGTGATAAGGAAATTTGTCTTTTGCAAATCCTTATGGCTCATAGAAACACACAGGCGACAACGGGTAAAGCACCGTCGGAACTGTTATTCGGAAAAAGTTTAAGGACAGCATTTAAATTCGAGCTCCAAAGGACAGGATGAATCAAAAATTGGCTAAACAAAAATTTTATCATGATAGAAAGTCGGTAGTTAGGCGATTCGGGGAAGGAGATTTAGTGTGGATTAAAACCGAAACAACTCTAAGTTGGTATAAAGGAGTGATTATGGAACGAAATGGCGAACACTCCTATAGTGTTCGTACCAACAAGAAATTCGAATAAAACATGGAGATCAGTTAAGAAAGCGATACATGTCAACAATTATACCAACATCCGATTTTTCGATCGAACAAAATATGGACCCGGAAAGGCAAATTATTAAAGAAGTTCCGTTAAGAAGACAAATAATTGAAGAGGTTCCGTTAAGGCGATTGACCAGAAAGCGAAATCCTACGTTACGTTATCATGAAGAGTTTTAGCTTTTGAAAGTGGAAAGAAATGTAATGTTATAATCTGTGTTTATACACGTTATTTATAATATCTTTTAGTTCTATATACCTTGTGTATATGTGGGATATAATTATATGGTGATTTATATAATTTGAATAAACTTATTATTATATAGAGCCCAACCCGGGCCCTAACCGGCTCGGCCAGAACGTAGTTTTATAAACAAAATTGGGCCTCGGGCTCTGGGCAGGCCTAATGAGGCAGCCCAATCTAGGGATGCGGAAAAACGACGAGAATTTGAAAAATGGAGTCGAGATCGATACGAGAATTTTGATGTCGAGACGACACGATACAAGATTTTCGCGGCGAGATCTCGTCTTTTTTTTTGATCGTTAGATTTTAGTAAATTATTGTGTATTTTAATTTACATGATTTATATTTAAGGTATTAAGTGTAAATCAATATGTATGGAATATATTTGATATTAAAAAAATTCCTAAGTGTTGTAAATATTATATATTGCAAAAAAATGAAAATTTGGCAATCATTTACCTAAGTATGGTTGATTTTTGTCATACATTTAAATACGTACTCTTTAATTTAAAGTTTAAAACCTTATGTTCTTAATCCTATAATAATGCTTCTTTTATTGTTGTTTTTACAACGTTTTAATTTGTGCAACTAGTTATCAATTCTGTAAATAATAATAACATCATTAAATGTCACTCGCACTTTGTGGTTTATAGCGCTATAGTAAACATGGGTATCATTTCAAAATACCACAGTCCAAAATACCACTGAATCTCACATTCAAATTACTCATTGCGCAAGCGCATAATTTCCATTTTTGTAATGCGCATGCGTATGCATTTAACAGACCAATCAGATAGCTGCGCATTTTAATAATGCGCATGCGTATGCATTTAACAATTATTGCTGCACTATAAAACTTTAAGGGACAGGGTTAAGGTTCAGGGTAGTGTTTTAGGTCAGCGTTTTAGGTTAGGGTTAGGATTAGATGCACATCAAATTCCCTCCCCATTTGAGATTTAATTTTTCGTGATATTCAGTGTGGCATTTTGGACTGTTGCATTTTGAACCCAATTCGTAAACATGCAATAAACACTATGGGCTATAATTGATGATGGTTATATCAATGGACTTAAACGTTTGCCTTAAATATGTTAAGGTCTACTTTGAAGCTCTAGCAAGGGTTATAAAGGGTCTCAATTTGCTCAATTATGCAACTAAGTCAACTATAAGCGAACTTATAATTTTCGAAGTCCATCTATAGTTGACAGACACAGTGAATTACAAATGTTATAATTTGCTAGAACAATCAAATTAAATTTTCTATATTTCAAATTTATTTATAGTTTTTTTACTCTGTTTTTATAAAAAATGTTGTTTTTATAAGTTAATTCATATCTTTATATTGTCAATGAGATGTCGTGTCCCGCTAAATCTTTAAAAAGTGTGTGTATTAATGTTTTTCCAAAAATATAAAAATTTGCCATTTGGATTTTTGAACACTTATTTATATTTTTAATAAAACAGGAGAAATTTTTATTCCGTATATATTTTTTTTTAAAAGTCGAGACGAGACGAGACCGAGATTTTTCTAGACCGAGACGAGACGAGATCGAGATTTTTCTAGACCGAGACGAGACGAGATCGAGATTTTCATAATCGCTCCCGAGACGAGACGAGATTTTGTTTTTGAGACCGAGACGAGATCGAAACATTAGCCTAATCCAAGGCTCCAGCCCGACCCCAATAGAAAAGCAAATCAACCATATATAAAACACGATTTAAATTTTATAAGTTTAACCTGATACTAAATCTTCGCACCTCCAGCCTTTTCCCCTAGCTAATAATATTTTGACTTAAATTGCAAATCTTATTTCAGTAATTATTTATATTCATTTTAAATATTAAAGTATTAAATACAAAATATGTAAAAATTTCAAAAATACTTATTTATTAAAAATTTAAATTAAATTTATTTTTATTTTAAAATTATTAGTTAAATTTATTATAGCGAGAAGAATTGAAATCTTCATTCACATTAATTTTAAAATTGAAATCAAAACAACTATATTTATTTGGATTTTCTATGGTAAATTAATTTAAAATTTTTAAATGTTTTTATTAAAAAGAGCGGGTCGGTCTCGGGTCGGGTCAAAAATATAAAAAAAACTTTGAGATCAAGCTGGGCTGTGGCAAAATAAAAATTGAAACGTTAGACTTGGGCCGGTGTCAGGTTATATTGCTGATTCGCAAAAAAATTAAACAGGTCAACCAGAATTTGATTGGCATAGGTCTAAATTGACTGGTATTTTGAAATTTGTAAACAAACTTTAATAACATAGGCGTATCCAGGTTTTGGATTAGGGGGGGGGGGGGGGGGCAAAACGTTTAAAAGTTTAATTAGGGGGGGGGGGGCAAAACGTAAAATTTCTTTTCGCCATTTAGGGGGGGGGGGCACTGGCTACGCTCATGATGGCCAATCTTGTGACAGTTATTCATATATAGTTATATTTAAAACTTTTGACATTTATATATATTTCATAGTTGAACATAAATAAAAAAAATTTTGACCTCTACAAATATTTTATAATAAATAAAATTTCTTGAATTAAAAATGCTAGCTAAGCCTCCTAATATAAAATTTGTTTATTTAACATTTAATTTACGTCTAGATTAATTTGTTTTATACATTTATTGATTACTAATACATTTTGTACTTTAAAAAATTTGTTTGCATGTACCTATACTTTATAATATATTTTTTTGTTAGTTTTTGACTTCCATATTAATTTTAAGTGACAATTTAAGAGTAACATATGATTAAAAGCTATTTTGCAAACCATTTCTATGATTACTCCAACATTTTATTATTAATATATATATAACAAATATAATGTAAATCAGTGGCGTAAATGAGGGAGGGGGGATGGAACGGAAAATTCCCCCCCTCCCCGGCAAAAATTTGAAAAGTTTTGATTAATAACTAAGTCAAATGGGTTTAAATATTATAGTTACATCAAAGACAATTAAGACACTTATAAAAACCTAGAAACATAGTATATACACTTTTTTTTTGTCACAACGCTCCATTCTTATTTCATTCATAACCAACCCATACACTTAAATAAAATTAAATTTGATTATACATTATTATAAATATCAGGAAAACATTCATATATCGCGATTGAATTGAATTTACAAATGGTCATTGCAATTTTCTGCCTCATAAAAAATGCTTCACGTTTGTCGCCGGAAAACGTGGAAAGATGTTTCCCCGCTTTTTTGATAAGGTTGAGGGCTTGAGGGCCAAATGTTGTTAAGGTAGGGTCGCTATGGGACAGAAAATATTTGATGGACCTAGGTTAGAATACTTGGTAATTTTTTGAGCTTCGGCTGTCGCCAGTGGATCTTTATTTTGATTCGTTGGTGCAAAAGCATAGGAGCAAGTAAAGTCCCAGGCCAAGCTAAGTCATTTTTCCCAAGGAGACAGCGTTTGACCATCAGGTCTCGTATTATCTCCACAAAGACCTGATGGTTCAAGGATGGATGTAAAGCCAGCTTTATTCATGTATTTATGAATAACTTTATTGACGGCTGCGTGGCGTAAATATCTTGCCTTATTGCGATTGCAATGGAGGCCATGGTGGCCCTTCGGTCGAACAGGAGATTTGCATAATGAGCAGATGTGCTCAGCAACAATATTACATCCAAGTCTAAGGCCTATAGATATCCGGAATTCATTATCGGAAAGAAGAAGACCAAGGTTTTGGCTAGGAAGAGCCTCCAACTATTCGTGACCAGTCCCAGAAGTTAAACTTCTCAGTGCTGGAAGGTCCTCTGCCGAAGCGCCATTGATTAAAGATCGTAAGGAGCACTCTGACAAAGGGCCATGCCAAGACTTTTGTGTGTTTAGGGAAGGGAGTGCCGACGATGTCTCTCCACTGTTGAAAGGCAACATCAAGGAGGTTGTCGGGTTGTGTGGTTATGTTGAGATGAGGCTATCTCTGGACAGACGACTGGATAAAAATGCTGATAGGGAAATCGAGTTTATTGAGCCTATGCCTAACCCCCCTAGTTTTGTGGGAAGGCAGGCCTGTTGCCAATGTCTGTCACTTAATGAAAGGTTGGTTATTTCTCCTATTAAGGTCCTTAGTTTAGTATCAAATTTGAGCAGAGCCTCGCGATGTAAAAATGTAGATGAAGATCGAAGACTGTGCATGATTTTTGGGATAGCCAAACAATTCTTTATGAGGAAAAAGGCTTGGTGAGCGGGTAGGTGTTTAAGGATATTCCTCATATTAGATACTTTCTGAATTGTATCATTTAGGAGTTCTAAAATGGGTATGGTGCCACCTATTGGGGATCCTAAGAGTTAATGTTGAAGGAGAGATTAGTTTGTAGGGGTTGAGGACAATATTGTCCGATTCTGCGTTATTGAGGGGACAAATTTTCGTTTTAGTTAGGTTCAATGATAAACCAATTTCAACAGATTGAGTTTCCAGGTACTTTAGGGCTGAGATAACATCTGAAGGGGCCCCTTGAATTGTTCCATCGTCAAGGTACCATGTATTTAAAGTTAGGTTAAATTTTAAATTTAGGCTTTCAATAAGGGGTTTGATACCCAGGCAGAATAAAAGAGGCCCTAATGAGTCTCCTTGTTGGATACCGTCACAAGAGTTAATAGTATGTTCATGAAATTGAAGGATGGAAACAAGTGAATAACACGCATCGAGAAATGCGGAGAATTCGGGGAAATATTTGTAGGCTTAATTAAGGAAATGGGATCGAGAAATTGCGTTTTTGTAGTCAATTTTGGCGATATACGAGGGGATTTGAGAAGCAAGAGACATGCGAACCGCGTGTGAATTTATTTCGCATCCGCCTTTAACGCCAAATCCGAGTTGTATGGGAGCTAGGATTTCTATAGCCTGGTTTTTAATCCGTTTTATTATAAGTTTAGCGCATAGTCTGCGAAGGATGGATCCCATACTATGGGCAGGATCCCACCGTCTGGTTTAGAGAAGGATACCAGAGTTGCACCAAAGAAATATGGGGCCACTATTTCGGGGACTAGGCCTTTTATTATGAGATTGATGAGATTAGTGAGGGTGCTTAAGAAAAGCCCAGATCGATCTGTTAAGGGATTTAATACTAAGGTGAGCTGCGCACAGGCCGTCGAGGCCTGCCCCAGTCGAAGAGCGCTTGAAAGTATTGATTGTAGTAAGAACCTCGAAAGTGGAGAATTTTCGAAAGGTATGATTAAGAGATCTGGAATTGAGAGGTTAGGCCTTCTGGGTGTTAATCTCTGAGTAAATCTAGTGTATTGATGTTGTTTGGGGAAATTTTATTGTCGCATGTAGACGCGGATCGCGCCTTGTATGTCGCCATTATTTATTTTTGTTGAAACAATTTTTGCCCCGTGATTTAGGGATGGAATGGAGTGTAAATGATTGTCGTATATGATAGGGTCACCTATAATATTCCACTTTGCAAGGTTTTGTTTTTAACCAATTCGTGAGAGAACCTGCGTATGTTTTAGGTGGTATTGAGAGGACGCGAGACGCGAAAATTTTTTTTGCCATTGTTAGGCATTGTTAGAATTCTCGTTGATCTTTGCGATGGCTTCTGTGAGAGTTTGTGAAGCTAGATATCTAGCGCCTTTGGGGATATTTTTCTTAATTTTATTAAAAGGGTGGCTTCAAAATTCGGAGAAAAAAGTTTTTGAGGGCGAGACAATGGTAAAATTGTAGGCTGTGTTATGCACTGAAGGATTTGACCTGGTTTTCCTGATCCTTTGCATCGCAATTTGTGAGAACCATGAGCATGCTAGAGGCCTGATTGCGTAAGGGTGACGGTTCTTAGGCATAAATGGCAGGTGGAAATTGGATTTTGTTTTTTTTGATTTTGCTTGGTCATAGTGGAAAATTTTCAGTTTTTTTTCCTTTTTTTATTTGTGTAGATAATTGATGAACTTTGCCGTAGTTGAGTATTTTTGAAGGAAATGATTTTATTCTATTGGTACAATTGTCTGACTAAATCTTTATAACAAATGGGATGAATATTGCTATTCAACAAATATCCTTTGAATAATGAATTCCATGAAAGTGGATTGTATTGGGTTTGAAGATAAGTCTTGTCTAAAACTTTTGTGTTAAGATTATATAGGAGTTCTAAAAGGATTCTGGTGGGCTATGGAATCTCTTACAATTATTAGTTCCTTATTTTATGAATATAAAATGGAATGAATATTGCTGTTCCACAAAAATTCTTTGAATAATGAATTCCATGAAAGTGAATTGAAATGAGTTTGAAGATACGTTCTGTCTAAAACTTTTGTGTTTAGCATATATGGAAGATCTAAAAGGGATTCTGGTGGGCTATGAAATCTCTTACAATTATAAGTCAATTATAAGAATATAAAATGGAATGAATATTGCTATTCCACAAATATCCTTTGAATAATGAATTCCATGAGAGTGAATTGTAATGGGTTTGAAAATAAGTTTTGTTTAAAACTTTTGTGATTAGCATATATAGAAGACCTTTGACTTCTTTAAAAGTGGGACTGCTATATTGTCTTAGTTGATATTCTTTAAGCAGGTTGGTATTTGTGTTTAGCATATATGGAAGATCTAAAAGGGATTCTGGTGGGCTATGAAATCTCTTACAATTATAAGTTTCTAATTATAAGAATAGACTTCTTTAAAAGTGGGACTGCTATATTGTCTTAGTTGATATTCTTTAAGCAGGTTGGTATTTGTATTTAGCATATATTAGTTTTATTGTCTTGGTGTCATGTATAATCAATGCCTTATTAAACTTTTAAAGCTGGTTATAAATGTTCAACATTAATCAGGATGCTTAAATTGTGATATCTCTCAAATTGGAATTAGTGGATGGATATAAAAGGATATAGATGATTGTTATATGAAGTTGTACAATCAATTGTCTTTGATGTAGGTTTGATTGATTGTAAAGATAGTTGGTGGAAACAAGGTTAAACGTATTAAATCGGCCTGCCAAAAGGATAGCCTTCTATCTCATTAATTTAATTGCAATATTAAGATGATTTATTATAGTGATATATAAATATGATAGTATCTACAATATCGGTCGCAATTAATTAAACGAAGAACTACAAAAAATTCAACGTGCAGGAATAAAAGCAAAAAGGGAAAAAGTAAAACTCTTTCAAAAATCTGATTTTACTTGAGAGACTTGAGGTCAAAATTATCGAATCTTAATTTTTTAATTTCTGACAAAATGCATTGTAAATTTTCCGAATATGATTGTGAAAATTGCTATAAAAAAACTTGTTTGAACATTTATTTTCCGTGAAAACAAGACAGCCCCAGGAATAACTAAGCGATTATTAAAATGTTCCTCATTCTATATATTATTAATTATCTTATTTGTCTTAAATTCTCTGCTAGAACCCATCTTTAATAACTAAATTGCCTGTCAAGGCCAGCCAAAACCCTTTAATTGCCCAATTCACTAATGCTGTCCGAACAGCCGGGCCTAAAACACGATTTTAAATTTCAAGAATTAATTTTGCCTTATTTTTAAAAAAATTTGGTCTAATTCTAGAATTTTTATAAATAGAAGTGACAAAAAAATAGTGAAATTTATAAAAAATCTCATTATGGTGCCGGCCCAGGCCTACTTGAAAATCTCAATTTAGAACATTAGCCTGCCCGACGCCTTAGCCGAGTGGGCCTAGCAGCGAGCCCGACTATTTGGTTGTTTGATTTTTACTTTTAATAACAAATAATATGTAAAAAAAATTTTTGCCAGCTTTCCGCTCCCTCGAGAAAATCCTGGCTACGCGCCTGATGTAAATAAAAACAAACATAGAAAACACATATTTGACATTGTGTAACATATTTATTTGTAGTCGATGACATGTTAGGCCACCAATTTCTAAATGAGGATACATTTGTACTTTTCAGATAAATTAATCATTGTGCAAATAATACCCATATGATTTCCAAGACTTTTCACCTAAGAATCTAAAGGGCTACTATGGTAGGTTAGTTCTTTACACATTTTTTTGTAACAACACATAATACAAAATGTAGATGAATAAAATGACCTATGTAAAGAATTTAGTGTGATGTTTTAATTTGAATAAATAAACTTACTAGAATCAAAAGTTTGCAACAACACAAAATACAAATGTAAATGGAAGAAATTGACCTATGTAAAGAATTTAGTAAGATGTTTAATTAAAGATAAATAAACTTACTAGATCAAAAGTTTGTAACACTAACAACACAAAATACAAATGTAGATGGAATAAATTGACCTATGTAAAGAATTAAGTAAGATGTTTAATCATAGATATAAAAATGAAACTATGTGTGTGTGTATATATGCCGCCACCAATTTTAAAAAACCACCAGACCGATTTGGCTCAAAATTTCACAGTTAAACTTTTCAAAGTTGTTTAATTTTAGGTTAAGATTTGTTCGAGCCAAATCGGTCCAGTAGTTTTGAGTATTCGTTCGCGTTGCATTGTATACTGAAATAGAACAATAGAATAGACATCAAACTTTATTTTTACTTCAATAACCGCTTTATCATCATATATGCCCTAAAATTCCAACATAATTTAATACACCCGGGTAAATGGCAAAACAACGTTTGCTGGGTTCATTTAGTTAAAGATAAATATACTTACTACAATGAAAAGTATCGCAAAATGTAGATGGAATAAATTCTGTATATATTCTGATATTAATACAAATGTTCACCTATGTAAAGATTTTAGATAATTTATATATATTACGTATGGAGATTGGAATGTATGGAGAATGGAATAATATCCAAATCCTATGTTGAGATTTATAATGGCCTTATTTACACACAAATGTCATGCTTTTTTTACGCTTGTAGCCTATTCGTGCGCTTTATTGCGTATTGAATTTTATTATTGTTGAATTATATAACTTCATACAGCTAGTATTCACTTTAGATTGTTCGATACCATGAATAGTCGAAATATATTGGCTAAGGGTTATAAAAAACCTATAACTCAAGATAACCTCTCAGAATGTTTTGCTCTCTATGCTAGAGGTATTGAAGTGCTAGCTGGCCTAAGGTTTGAAAATGACAAGTTGGTATTAGGTTCAGGAAAAAGGATGTGCGTTGTGGGATTGGTGGCAGCTATGCATTCAATACCTATGTTAGCCAAAGAATTATTATTCAAAGATTCATCCCCTATAAAGTATAGTTTATATCCTATCTTATTATTCTTGTAGATATTTTATGACTTACAAATTGTCCTAAGATCACCTGGAGCTATTTTTTTCAACAATTCGGTCCCGTGGGGGATATAATAATAATCCCTCCGCGTACCAGCTTCGATCAGCTGTGAGGGGAATTCTCTTAGGAAAGGTGATTGCCCCTTTTACCGGCAATTGTTGTAATTTTGACGACACTGCCGTGGTTTGTGCAGATTTTCTGCCCCGCGGAAATGATGAGAACTTTACAGCTGAAAGCTTTGCCCAAGAAGATGATAATTTTTATTTAACTGATCCAAATTTATCTTTATACACGGAAAATGTTACTACTTATATCGCTGGATATATTGTTTACAAATTAATGAAAGAAGGTAAAATTACATGCTTAAAATGTGTTAATGCCCTAGTTTTTGATAATAATGGCCCTTCTAATTTTAACTATCATTTAATAAGCATTAAAAATCGAGGCAGTCTTATTAATCCATCGGAAAACCTTATTAAATTATGCAAAATTTCTTATTCTATCTTTAATTCATTTAAAAACGATAAACGCTTAAATAATAAAAACGCTATGTTAATTATAGAAAATAAAATTTTTTCTAATATAATTGGGACGTCTATATTTGATGATTTATCCCAACATATATTTGAGCAAGATAATTTATCATCGCATTTTTAGATTTTAATTAAACTTATCATTCGTAAATACCTTAAAATTTTATTTCATAATAATTCGCGTATTGTAAATCAAAATTTAAAATTAAATATTCGTAACAAATTAAATAAAAATATTATATTTTTAGGGCAATAGCATCATTTTTTCTATATTAATTTACCTTATTTTATTAATTTGTGATTTTTTAAATAAAAATTCGCAATTTGTATACTAAAATAAAACTATATATAGATGGCGCTTTAAATATAGTAAATTAATTTAATGTTTTTTTTTGTAATATTAAATAATTTTATTATTATAACATAATCAAAAATATTTTATCGTTTATCCAAAGCATTTTTTATGATATGATATAAGTTTTAACTTAAAATTATATAAAAATTATGATAAAATTTTTTTAATAAAAAGAGACTATATATAGAATCCCATTATAACGTTGAAATAGTTCGTTTGGTAATATTATGTTCAAGATGGCGGTAAAATTGGCATCACTTTTTTAAAGTGAATGAGCAGTCTATCTAGTCTATGGTTGAACCTAATACGTTGAAATTTTTCAATCTTTTAAAGTCGGAAAGTATTCAGGAGTGCATTCACACTTTTATCAATTGGAATAATAATGATTTGTTGTTAATATATAATAATTTACCTAAATTGAAGAAACTTTTCATTAATTTCAATGCTAGGGCCCCCGTTAAGCCTCTTTATTCTTAATTTTCAGTGAAAAGCAGACCAGCTTATTAGATGACATTATAGAAAATAACGTTTCATTGAAATCGAAACATCATTTATTACCCTCTGATTTTTATACAAATGTTTAAATGAATAATATAAAAAAATATCGTTTTTCCAAATTTACAAAAGTAACTCTAAGTGTAATTAGTTCCATCGGTTAAGTAACTGGAACTGTAATCAGTTACATTTTGAAAAATGTAACTGTAATTTGTTACATTTTTTGTCAAAGGAACTGTAACTTAACTAGTTACTGAGGTAAAGTAACTTTAACAGCTCTGGCTTTCATATACGGATCTTGATTAATTTTGCGTGTGTGTACATATAAAAGTTTTTGCAGTGCGTGTGTATTTTAATAAAATCTGATATGATTTATTATTTATTCAAGATCGGCATATGCCACATATGCCACAGTACTATTTAGGATGTTGGGTTGAGGAACTGCTCAAAGCTAAGGCGGTTGGGAGGGGATACTTTGTAGGGAAATTGGAGGCAGAGAAGGTTTTACAAGCTGACTTGTTTTACTTTATAGGGAATAGTATTCCACAACTGTGTTAAGACAGCGATTTTTTAGTTGGGGGTCTTCATAGTATTGATCTTAAGCAAATTTTTAGTCCATTGCGTCTAGTTTGGTGGGCTAGGAAGTTCCATTTCTGTGAAATTATATTTTTAATGGGAGGGATTTTACAAGGGTCTAAATGTTGGGGGCCAATTATGTAGGGAAATTATGGTTACCTCGGAACACCCTTCTTACTCGATTTGAATACACACTATTCATACTCCGTCGTATTCTACACAATCATTATAATTTGAATAACCCCCAACTAACGTACGAGTTATGCATATTAACCTCGATAGTATGATATATAAACTAATGCGTGCCATCGAAATGATATATTATGTCTTTTGATAAAAATAAAGTTCCTTTAGTTAGAATAAAGTAGGCTTAAACACCTACAATTACATCTGGGTAGAATAACTTACAAATTATTTTTAGCATTTTGTTTAGTTTGGGCTGATTAAGAGTCGGGCCTTTAATATGGGAATTAATTTTTGCACCCATCCCAATGTACACCTCACACACCTGTATGGGACATATCCCACATGGAATATTTTCCCTCTTTAGGTACATTAATTTACACTATTTTATAAAAAATAAGGACTTTCTGTTTTTGTGTTTATTGTTGCCGCATATTTTTACCAAAAATATCAACCTCCACCTAAACCTTCCATTGTTGGGATAGATTTGGGAACTACATTTTCATCTATTGCCACATTTCATTCTGTGACAGGAGAGGTAGATATTTATGAAATTGAGAATGGCTCAAAGAGTATACCTAGTCAGATTTATTTTGGGTATTTTATAGATTTAAAATAATTGTTTAATGTTTATTGATACTATTTTACATATTATATAGTTTACAAATCTTTAAATGTCTAGGCCTTCTGGACATATATATGTTGGCAGCATAGCACAAAATGAAGCAATAAATGATGCTGATAATTTGTTATATGATGGAAAAAGATTTATTGGAAAAAACTTGACTGCTGATGAATTGAAACATTTGAAACAATACTACTCATTTGATGTAAGTATTAGTTTAACATTAATATTAGATTATGCTACAATTATATGTATTATCATAGGCGTAACTAGAATTTTTTTAAGGGGGGGTTATAAAAATTTTTTTAGATAAAAAATTGTTTTTTTCCTAAAAGTTTAAAGTGACAATGGCGTAGAAATATAAAATACTAAAAGTAAAATTCTAACAAATATCTATTTGTATTAAATATACAATATAAAAATTATATAAAATAAAAATCATGGGAGGGGTTCTAACCCAGTAACCACCCCCTCCCTACGCCAATATGTATTAAATACAATTTATACAGTTATTTAAAGATACTGGTTTTGTTTTGTAAGATACATATTACTTATTATTGTTGTAAATGTTTAATTAGTTTAATATCAAATGTTTTTAAACTATATTTACCTATGTATACAAGTAACAATTAATATGATTATGAACCTATTACTAGACAACTAAATCCTATAATTTTAAATTAGTTTATTCACAGAATTATTTTTTTATAATGCTCTCAAAGTTGTATTGTTTTAATCTAAACAAAATTTTGGAAAAGGCAAAAAATTTTAAATTTATAAGACCTATTATAATTTAGAAATCTTTATGTCAAGCTCAACCCAAATGTTGTGTACCGAGTACATAGAAAGTGATGTATATATTTTGAGATTGGCAAAAGGATAATTCTAATATAATTTTAACCCTAATTCTGTCAAATACTTCCTTTGCCCAGTTAAGCCCATGATCAATTAAGATAGGTCAACTAATCATATTTAAGGCCTAATGTAACATATTTTTAATAAAGTATGTCAATTTAAGTGCTATAACACAAACTTGGTAAAATACAAAATTTAGGATAAGCACTTTGTGGTAAATTTAATTGTAAATGCATATATAATTATGTAATTTACAAGATGTAAATT
This sequence comes from Gordius sp. MW1, assembly GCA_964036665.1. NCBI lineage: Eukaryota > Metazoa > Nematomorpha > Gordioida > Gordea > Gordiidae > Gordius > Gordius sp. MW1. Next base: position 23,728,174 of record OZ038529.1, on the reverse strand, counting down.
TAGTAAACTTTAAAAAAGCAAAAGCTTTTTATACAGTCTTGCTACATAAATTTGAGTAGAAATATGAGCTATACTCTCAAAAGTTTAAAAATTTTAATTTAAAATATTAGGGTAAAAATAAAGAAGATTTTCAGTATCGTTCATTTTATATTATTCTTTCCATAAAATACAAGCTATGTATTTGAAATGTTAATAATTGAAAAATATGGGCGTACCCAGGTTTTGAATTAGGGGGGGGGCAGATTAAAAAAAAGGTCTCGATTATCCAAAGTTTTCCGGCGACCAAAAAAAAGCAACTCCCCTAATTAGGCAGTGGGCCCCCACTGCCTAATTAGGGGAGGCAGGGGGTTTGGCTGCCCCCCTCTGGCTAATTAGGGGGGGGGCAAAACATATTGTTTTAAATTCTAAGGGTTTTCGTATTGACATTTTTTTTTTAAATTAGGGAAGGGCAGCCGCCCCCCCCCATCTCCCTGGGTACGCCCATGAACAATATGGTAACCACGGATAAAACACATACATTAATGATTATTCAATTTTTAACATAGTGTTTTAAAGCTGACTCTTATAAAAACATTTCAAAAACTATAACTTTGTTTTTATTACAAATTAAATAACTGTTTGTAATGGACATCATAAAAGGACTGGACTTTTTGGTTTATAGGAGGTTGGCTTAAGAAATACATAGCACTTCCTAGATTAATCAATGTTTCACAAACTTTTTACATATGTAATGTTGGTTGTTTTATTATCATTTTCCTAGTTGGAGAACGTGGACGGCAAAACGTATTTTAAATTGACACACACATTAGCAAAAGGTGTTTGTGGGCCTTCTAAGCTATTACATCACGTGTCACCAGAGTGCTTAGCTTCTTTAATTTTGGCCAAATTGATCAAATCCGCCACTTCTGCCATAGGGAGAAAAATAACGCAAGCCGTTATAGCAGTGCCCGCCGATTTCAATGAGGCCCAAGAAAAGGCTACGATTGAGGCTGCTAAATTAGCAGGTTTATAAAATGAATGCGACCCTAAATTTTGGTCGATTTGCTCGTAACCAACCTTGAGTTTTTGAACCTTTATTTCGCTACGAGTGGAACGGGTTATCAACAGATTAGTGTTGTAAAAACGGTGGGTTTTGTTTGGTCGACCTTTTGTTTTACTAAGACTCTAAGACTTACGGTCGTTTTTGGTCTGTTTTTCGGAATTCGACCAAGCCTAAAGGTCGACTAAGAAAAACAGACCAAAAATCCCCGTTCATGTTTAGTCGACCAAAACCAGAGATCGACTAAACAAAACCCAGCTGTTTAACACTAACAGGTTTCTCTAGGCGTCTAATTTAAGTTCTCATTAACTTAGCATTTGGGTAAGAAATCAAAGTTATTTTTTCCCTTAATTTCACTGAAAAATATGAGAATTTTGGCCTTTAGTTCTTTTTGCGGCTTTTATTTGCATCGCATAACTTACGATTCACGGCAGATGCACATCTTTGACGCATAACATACAGTAGAGGCCTACAAAGTCACTTTTTTTCAACCCGAACCCGACCCGACATGAAAGCGTTTTTAAATTTTCAACCCGAACCCGACCTGACCCGAAAGCGTTTTTAAAATTTCAACCCGAACCCGACCCGACCTAAAAGCGTTTTTAAATTTTCAACCAACCCGACCCGACCCGAAAGCGTTTTTAAATTTTTAACTCGGACTCGACCAAGTAGAAAAATTTGAGGATGAAAAATTTATTCGACAGAAATAATCATACAAAATTTGATTAATAAATTTATTAAATTGATTTACTATAAATATATGTATAAATATTGTGGCGTCTTCAATTTCAGGGCGTAAATTTGACCTTCTTAAATTGAATATTATTTATAATTTACTCTATAGACTATAAACAATAATAAATACTCATTTGTTAATATTTTACCTTTTGTGATTCAGCTTTAAATTTAAATTTGCCTCTAAATTAAACGAATTAAAAAAATAGAAAAGGAAATTGATTATATGAATGAATGATCATAAATCATAATTAGTTATACAATTTGATATTGTTTTAAAAAAAATTATAGATAATAGCATTAATTTAACAAATACGTTTCGTTCATTTTGTAATGTAAGATTCATATCCTTTGACTCGACTCTATAAATCCAACCCGACCCGACCCGAATGCATTCTAAAATTTTTAACCCGACCCGACCCGAAATTTTTTAATCCAAACCCGACCTCGGGTCGGGTTTCGTAAGACCCGTGCAGGCCTCTACATATCAGCGGCATATATAAGATGCAAAAGTTGGTAAACTCAAACGTAGTAATACAATTCTTGATTAGATATTCTCCTATTAAATTACGTCGCCGTTGAATTATTCATTTTTTTAATTTTGATGTTATCATAAAAAACTCGGGCCTTCGGCCCTCGTGGGAAGGGGGAGGGGAGAAGGGAAGGGGGGACGACTTATCTTTACTTCGTATAAATGTATCATATTTGCTATGCAATTTATGGGCGAGAAAGGTGGGAAGGGGCGAGAATGCCTATAGGGGGGTATTAAATGCCTAATGATTAATTAATTATTTATACAAATTTTCCATTTATAGGCAAAATTTAATATAGCAAAATGTATTATAGGCAAGGGTTAGGGTTAGATTTAGTGTTTGCATCTAGTTGCGTATTACATTAGTTTTTACGGCCTTTAGTGATTATGGGTCTAACAAACATTATATTATAAAACATCACAATGTTAAGAATTTGCAGAATTGTTGGGAGAAATTTTTGTTGAATTTGAACAATTTTTAATTAAAAAAATCAAAAATTTGGCGAATGGTCATTTTTTCTCCATTGGTCAGTACCAACAGATACTCTATAAGTCAATGATAGCCAAAAAAACGGGAAAAAAATTTGATGCTTACTTTGGCCAATGTTAATTTTTTTCCATTTAGCAGCCAGCACACGGTAAAAATGGATATAAATTCATAAGAGTGAAAAAAACGAAAAAAAAATTTTCGAATCACATTTTGGCCAATGGTCATTTTATTCCATTGGTCAGCAGCCAGGACACGGTAAAAGTAGATATAAATTCATAATAGTCAAAAAAAACGAAAAAAAAATTTTCGAATCTCATTTTGGCCAATGGTCATTTTATTCCATTGGTCAGCAGCCAGCGGACGGCCAAAAAGTCACAATAGCAATGGTAGGAACAGGAACAAAGTAGTCAAAAAAAACGAAAAAAATAATTTCGATTCACATTTTGGCCAATGGTCATTTTTTCCATCGGTCAGGAGCCAGCGGACGGCCAAAAAGTCATAATAGCAATGGTAGTAACAGGAATAATCATAATAGTCAAAAAAAAAAACGAAAAAATAAACTCGGATTCACATTTTGGCCAATGGTCATTTTTTTCATTGGTCAGCAGCCAGCGGACGGCCAAAAAGTCTTATTATCAATGATAGTAACAAGAACAATCGTAATAGTCAAAACTAAAACGAAAAAAAAACTTGGAATCACATTTTGGCCAATGGTCATTTTTTCCATCGGTCAGCAGCCAGCGGACGGCCAAAAAGTCATAATAGCAATGGTAGTAACAGGAACAATCATAATAATAAAAAAACGAAAAAATAAACTTGGATTCACATTTTGGCCAATGGTCATTTTTTTCATTGGTCAGCAGCCAGCAGATGGCCAAAAAGTCATAATAGCAATGGTAGTAACAGGAACAATCATAATAGTCAAAAAAAAAAACGAAAAAATAAACTTGGATTCACATTTTGGCCAATGGTCATTTTTTCTTTGGTCAGCAGCCAGTGGACGGCCGAAAAGTCGTATTAGCAATGGTACTAACAGGAACAATCATAATAGTAAAAAAAAAAGAAAAAATAAACTTGGATTCACATTTTTGCCAATGGTCATTTTTTTCATTGGTCAGCAGCCAGCAGACGGCCAAAAAGTCTTATTATCAATGGTAGTAACAAGAACAATCATATGAGTCTAAAAAAACTCCGAGATTCTAACCCAAACCCTTGTAGTGGAGGGCGTAGGGTAATTATAGCAATTAATATCAATGTTACCCAATTCAAAAACGAATAGATATACTTATGCATTAATTTAACGTAGCAATTAAAACCCGACCCCGCCCGAAAGCGAGGGAGATAAAGATGAGGGGTGGGGCACCTCTTATGCATTAATTTAAAAAATAACACAGCGAGGGAGATAGAGTTGAGGGGTGGGGCACCTCTTTCTCATGCATTAATTTAAAAAATCGATAACTTAATATACCCAATGCAAATAGATAGGGAGGGTGTATGCGGACGCGGACGTGACAAGACATCGGTAAACAAAATCAAAAGTGAGCCCATAAATTGCATAGCAATTAAAATTCAGTAAAATTGATATTAAAATTGGGTAAAATCATAGAAGTTAAATCTAAATTAGGCACAATTTATATTTGAATCCGAGACAAATCTTTGAGCGGCTTGAGTGTCGAAACTGTTTTGTTAGTGCGTCAAATAAGTGGTTAATGTTTTAAATGAATGTAACCTTAATTACAACTTTTTGTCGAAACCTGATTTTTGAATTAGTATTTACAATAAAAATTAATGTTTTATACAATTTTTGTTAAAAAACCTTTTCGCTCTAGTATTTTCAATCGAATCTTTAACAAACATTAAATTTCCTTCTCTCCAATTTAAGGTCTTTGTTAATTGCTATGCAATTTATGGGCTCGTTTTTTGTTGTCCGTCGTCCGTCCACCAAGTTATTGGCGCCAGCTTTATGACCTGGAGGTCTTGAGTTCAATTCCGGGAGAGGACGAATTTTTTTTTTATTTTTTTTTAAATTAAATTAATATTTTGTTCTTGTTAATAACATTGATAATATGAATTTTTGACCGTCCGCTGGCTACTGACAAATGAAAAAAATGACCATTGGCCAAATAAATCGAAATATTTTTTTGTTTTTGAATTGGGTATATTAGGTTAACATTGATAAATACCCTATGCCCTTTCCTACAAGGGCCTACGCCTCTACTAATATGGGTCCCTATGCCCCTACAAAAGTCTATGCCTTTACTAATGTGGGCCCCTGTGCCCCTTCAAAAGCCTATGCCTTTAATAATGTGGGTTCGAATCCCGGAGAGGGCAAAATTTCTATTTTTTTTAAATTAGATTAATATATTGTTCTTGTTAATACCATTGATAATGTGACTTTTTGACAGTGTTCTGGCTACTGACCAATGAAAAAATGACCATTGGCCAAAGTATAAATCAAAAAATTTTTTCGTTTTTCAATTGGTTAACATTTCTAATTACCCTGTGCCCTCCCCTACAAATCGCTAGCTGAGAATTGGAGTGCTCTATCTGCACAAAACTCCGAACTGAGATAATTGAGTTCAAAGTTTGAAATGCTATAAAATCTAAACTTATTATTCATATGACTTGAAATTAAGTATGATAGTGGAAAGTATTAGCATCTATATTATTTTAGCCAAAAATGTGAATTTTTTCTTTTGTTTCATAAAAAAATTGATTTTTTAAATTTCAAATAGAGCAAAGTTCTAAAATTTTTTCTATTTTATTTAGTACTTTGCTCTATCTGCATTTTTAACCGCAAGTTTTAAGGTTTTATTGACATTCGATTAAATATGAGATTATTAAACTAGATATATATTGTAATGTCTATATTACTTTAATTAATTAAATTTATTCAATATTATAAAAAATTATGGTAATTTGGGGTTGTGTACATTAAAGTAAACTATGAAATTTTTTAAATATCTTTGAGTATATAATTTCTAAAACAATATAATCACTTATATCCTTTATATAGCTAAAAATATTTAATTGGAGCAATTTGTAGCAATCATACTATTTACAACAAATACTATTTATTTATTAATTATTAAATAAATGATACATACAAAAGAATTTCTAGTAGAAGTATAATCAATTATATTATTTTTATATAAATATTTCCTTTAAAAATTTAACTCTTGACAATTTTGAATAATCTTAAATATTCTTTTTAAAAATTTAATTTTTTGCTATCTCTTGCAAACTTTGTTTAGACCATAACAATCATTTTTTCCATGCGCAATAATTAACAAAGCCTAAAATTAATATTATTATTAATCATTTAAACAAATTTTGCCTGTAGTCTAATTTCAACCATCATTTATAATTTTTTGATTTGTCACCTTGAAACTTATACTAGTTATGGCTATATTTTTTTATTAATTTTACTTATCTTCACCCGAAATAGTTCTTATTTATTAATGTTCAACATACAACAATGTGAAAAGTAATTGTAGAGATATTATTCGAATAAAAATTTAAAAGCAGACGATTTATTCACGTGATTAAATGAGCGCTTGCGATTGGGTAATTGCAGATAGCGCAATCCAATTCTGAAAAATATTGACATTCGCGATTTTAGCCAAATAAGAACCTTAATAGCGAAACCAAAAAAAAAGATTTTCCACATTTTTTAAAAATTTTATGATAGAATATATAAAAATCTACCAAGTAGCACTTTTACTGTAAAATTTTTAAAAATTGCAGATAGAGCACTCCAATTCTCAGGTAGCGAAATGCCTATGCCCCTACCTGACCAATGAAAAAATGACCATTGGCCAAAGTATAAATCGAAATTTTTTTTTCGTTTTTGAATTGGTTAACATTGCTAATTACCCTGTGCCCTCCCCTACAAATGTCTATGCCCCTACTGATATGGGTCCCTGTGCCCCTACAAAAGCCTATGCCTCTACTAATGTGGGTTCGAATCCCGGAGAGGGCAAAATTTTTATTTTTTTTTAAAATTAAATTAATATATTGTTCTTGTTAATACCATTGATTATATGACTTTATGACCGTCCGCTGGCTACTGACCAATGAAAAAAATCACCATTGGCCAAAGTGTGAATCAAAAAATTTTTTCGTTTTTTTTTCAAATTAATATATTGTTTTTGTTAATACCATTGATAATGTGACTTTTAAAGCCGTCCGTTGGCTGATGACCAATGGAAAAAATCACCATTGGCCAAAGTGTAAATCAAAATTTTTTTTTCAAATAACATATTGTTTTTGTTAATACCATTGATAATGTGACTTTTTTTTTTTTTTTTTTTTTTTTTTTTTTTTTTTTTTTGAATTGACATGCTTTATTAAAAAAAAGTATTAAATATAAAGTGGATTTAATACAAAGATACAAGAACGAAAATATTTATAAAAAGAATGATTAAAACACATTATCCGTTTCTTCATCTTTAAGAATGGGCATTGAATCCATCAAAGAATAAAAATTGGATTTAGCAATCGCAATGGCAATTGATTGTCTTAGTAAGAAACTATTCGATATTTTAGAAGGGGGCGAGCGTTTATTGAGTTCTTTAAAAAAATTTAATGCGCTCTTTCCGAACGTCCCTGAGCACGACGAGACGATAGGAATAAAAACGGAGGATTCCGATAAAGCTGAGTATTTTAAGGATTTGCGATGCTCTGCCGATCCTAGGGGGTCGTGAGTATCGTTGGAGGGGGCAAACAGGTCAATACAGGTGTAGTCCCATTTTAAGAAAAGGCCTTTGTCCCATGGGATAAGTGATGAACCGTCAGGACGCATCCGCCCTTCGAGAGAGGGATCTGACGGTTCAAGGATGGAAGGAACTTTTGCCCGTTTGAGGGCAGCTTGAAGCAGTGTATTTATTTTTTGGTGCCTACTATACCGGCTTTTGTTAAATTTACAATGCAGAGGGTGACGCGCTTCCTCATCTACAAGTGAATTACAAAGCCGGCAGGGGTATGGGGACGTGTATTTACAGCCCAAGCGGAGGGCTATGTTGAAGGACAGGGTAGGATTTTCTAAAAACATTCCCGAAAACTTACTAGGGTAAGCTTCAAGCCATTCATGACCAGATTGGTCGAAAGCCAATGACCTAAGATTGCAATGCTGTTTGGCGTCGCATGTCGAGAGAAGGTAAGCAACGGACCGCGACACCAAACTTGCATCCAAATCTTTTTGGGCATATGATTGTGGAATGTCAACTCCTAAATTGACATTCTCATTCCATAGAGATAAGGCTTGATTGATAGAGGGGTTGAGTGAGAAAGGGACAAGGTCGTTAATAGATTGTTTAAAAGAAAGGGAGTAGGAAATAAAGGCGGCTAAGGAAATCGCGGTTGGGGAACGAATACCCTTCCGTTGGCTGCTGACCAATGAAAAAAATCACCATTGGCCAAAGTGTGAATCAAAATTTTTTTTTCGTTTTTTTTTGACTCGTATGTATTTATAGACCCTCTATTGTTAATGACCAATGGAAAAAAGTGACCATTGGCCAAATTGTGATTTGAAATTTTTTTTTCGTTTTTTAATCGTCTCTTATGTATTTATATCCTTTTTGACCGTGTCCTGGCTACTGACCAATGAAAAAAATGACCATTCGCCAAATTGTTTTTAGGTATCTTTCTAATTATTTTTTAAAATAATAAAGATATTAAATCAAAATTTAAACCATATGTGTATTTTTCCATAAGGCAAAAGTAAAAAAAAAATTGTTTAGAAAAAATAAAATTCGCATTTGGTCAAAAATTTAATCAAAATTACATGTATATATAAACTTTTTATAACTGCTTTAAAGTCTTTGATGTAACTTAACGATAATATTTTAACCATTTTAATTGTAATCGAAAAACAGGAGGGCAATTATTATTATCACGTGGTCGATCATAGAAGCATATTTTTAATAATTATCCATCCTTCAATTAATTATTTTATTATATTAAAGAACAAATTGTGAATCGAAATTTTTAATTGCTATGCAATTTATTTTTTTCGTTTTTGAATTGGTATATTAGGTTAACATTGATAATTACCCTATGCCCTCCCCTAGAAGGGCCTATGCCTCTACTGATATTAGCAAATCATATTTTTAGATGGTTACTAACTAAATGCATACAAAATTCCGTCGTTTTGTATTTGCTATGTTTAAAGATATATGATTGGAATTAAATTTACTGCATTTCACTATACTCTTATCTTAACTCTTTCATATGTTATAATTATTTTTATATGCCAAGGTTAAACTACAGTTTATTACCCTAGTATTAAAAGCGCGGGGGGGGGGGGGGGGGTTTGGGGCGGGAGTGGAGGAGATGGGAGAGAGAGATGTGTTAGTATTATTTTTAATTTATTAATATAGGATAGGAGTGGGGGGGGGGAGGTAGATGTATTGAACAGAAGTTAGTAATTGAGGGGGGAGGGTTGGAATTTTCTATATGAATTTTAAATTTCCGTCGTGTTTACCACTGCGACTGTTATTATTAATATTAACTTAGGCGAACTAACCAAAAAGGTTAAGTTTAATAGCAATTAACAAAGCATTGTTAAAATTAATTTAAAATACTTAAATCTCAAGTTTGCCTCTAATTTAAAGCTTTTGCTCACTTTCACTTATCAAGAATATCGTTTTATCTTTAATTTTCATATAATTTCCTCTTCTTTAGGGTATTTTCGCTTTTCTCATATTAACAACCTTTGACACCCATTAGTTATGAATAATTCAATTATTTAACATCGATAATTACCCTATGCCCTCCCCTACAAGGGCCTATGCCTCTACTGATATGGGTCCCTGTGCCCCTACAAAAGCCTATGCCTTTACTGATGTGGGTTCGAATCCCGGCGAGGGCAAAATTTTTATTTTTTTTAAATTAAATTAATATATTGTTCTTGTTAATACCCTTGAAAATACGACTTTTTAACCGTGTCCTGGCTACTGGGAAAAATTACCATTGGCCAAATTGTGAATCGAAATTTTAATTTTTTTTTCTATTTGGAATTGGTTAACATTGATATTTACCCTATGCCCGTCAGTCCAATTATTTTGCATTTAATACCCCCTATAGGCATTCTCGCCCCTTCCCACCTTTCTCGCCCATAAATTGCATAGCAAATAAGATACATTTATACGGAGTATAGATGAGTCGTTTCCCCTTCCCTTCCCTCCTCCCCCTTCCCACGAGGGCCGAAGGCCCGAGTTATATATATATGTTTTGAAGCATTTTTAAACGTAAAAAAAATACTAGAGTCTCAGTAATTTAAATTTTACACTTCAAAGCGATATTCTTTCTTATTTTCATCATACCTTTCCTTTGAAACGCAACAAGGTATAACGATACTCAGAGTAATAACGGAGCCCACAGCAGCAGCCCTATCCTACGGACTTCACCATAAGCAGGATTTGAATTACGTGCTAGTCATAGACGTCGGGGGTGGGACCACTGACGTTTCCCTTCTCAAACTACATGCTGGCATGTTTTATGTGCACGGACTTGCTGGTAAGGCTCCCCCTCGAAAAGATATCCTTTAGGAAGTTTAAAAAATTACGATTCTCTAAGTTATAATATGTTAGATAACCTATAATAGGCATAGACTAGAGAGAGTGCTCTACTTTAAAGAAGTGTACCCCTTTTTCCGCCATTTTGAAATGTGCACAAGTAAGGAAAGGACATATAGGTCATAGTAATTTTGGTTAATAAAAGTATTTTTGAAACGTAATAAAAGATATTGAACTAGTTAAACATTAAAAACACCATTTTAAATATATATCATTTACACAATTCATAAAATAAAAATATTGTTTTGATTTGATGTTAAAGCAATTTAGTGCCATCCGCATTTTATTTTATAGTTATTTATTAGTATTCTTTTTTATTTATTAACTAATGAGGAAGTTAAATTCGCATTTTCTGTTTTAACAATGGGGCACCATGCAGAAAGACATGGCAGATAGTTAAATTCAAAATGGTGGATTTAATGATACACATCCTACCATATGACATGTCCAGTATGTAGTCTATGATAATTGAGGCAACTCTCTTTTTAAGGGGCGGGGGATGTTTTGATATCAATAAATAGCAGAAATTTCCGAAAGCTCTAAAATAATTTTTAGAGTTTTGGGATTGCAAAAATATATGCATTTGCCATTGTATTTTCGTAAGAGAGCTATTTAAAAGTAAGTTGAGATGCTAACTTAATATGAACAGACTTTATAATAAAATATATCCATTTAAGTTCTATTCGAAAATGTATTTGTTATAATATATTTGAAAAAATCATGCTATGCAATGAAAGTTTGGATAAATTCTAACACCCTTGGCATGATTTTACGGACTCGTACGACTACGGGTTTATTGAGGTCCTCAATTTTAAATAATACCTTGGCTATCTTTATCTTTGCCCCCTGAGTGGTTTTAATTCGATATCAACATAATTCCACATTGTCCATGGGCCCAGGTTCGGATTTAAAGGGGGGGGGGGGGCAAAAATGTTTTATGAAGGGACAAATCGATTTTTTGTAATTTTAGTCATAATTGTGTTAAATTTGGAAGAATATTTAAATTAAGAGGGGGGCAGCTGCCCCTCCCTACCCCTTGGCTACGCCCATGTTTTCAAGTAAGTTAAGCTAACCTTTACGATAGGTAATAACCGGTTGGGAGGTCAAGATTTTAACGACCGCCTGTTGGAGCATTTGGAAGGACAAATCGATCAGCGATTCGGGGCTCAAGGGTGGCATTTATCGCGCCGCGAAGACCTACAAAGTTTAAAGGTCGAGGCGGAACGGGCAAAAATTCACGTTTGCTCAACCGACTACGTCTATCGCGTGAGCGTTAGCTTGCACTTGTCTCGCCCAAACAACGACACTCTCATCGAGCTTTTTGAATACCACGTGACGCGCGATCTGTTCGACGCCCTAAACGCTCCCACCTACGCCAAAATAATGGAAACGGTGGGGGCTTGTCTCGAAGGTGCGGCCTTGGGTGTTGAAGACGTGGACGAAGTAGTATTAGTTGGTGGTTCTACCCGAATCCCAACCCTGAGGCAAAGGGTCCGCAACTATTTTCCGCCCTCGGGTGGGACGGGCGTCCATTATTCTGACGACCCAGAGCTAGCGGTAGTTAAGGGCGTGGCCATAATGGCGGGTATTGTGGGTGGGGCTTGGCCACTCACCGTTAGCGCCATCGAACCACCCCCCGGACCCGATGGAACGCGAACCAAACGATACGCGCGAAAGATTAACCTCGCTTGAAAGTTGACAAGAGACACAATTAAACTGCTAGTCCTCCTAACTCGAGATATTCCATAATGAGAAATCGATTATTATAACTTATCAGGGCATATGAATTTTGCGTGTCATGTTTTCATTCGAATGTTTGTTCGCGTATTTTAAAATGCGTTTGTTGTTATTAATTTTTCTATTTTAATACCGCTCAAATACTCTTCATTTAATTGCTATCATAAGAAAAAAACAAATTTTCCCATACATCTATGTGTCGTCGTTTAATCAACATTATAGAAGGATAACTAATATTTTTGCATTTCTAATTGAAATGTGCTATTTCCTATATCCTTTGGTTTTGGGGTTATTTATAATAATTTGCAACATCGAAAATTTAAATAATTTTTAAGCGGAAAATCCGAGATAAATCTCGGTCTCGTCTCATCTTGATAAATCTAGACGAGACGAGAGTTTGAAAATTTGAGATCGAGACGAGGCAAGATATTATATTCGAAATCTCGGCTTACACTTTTCTTAAATGGCCATTATAATCATATATAGTAAATTTAACTTTATTTTTATGAATCACATTTAAGATGTTAAATATGGTATCTGTAATAATATTAGACATTTTACACATCCAAGTTTAATTAATACTAAAAACTATAGTTATTTTAACTTGTATAAAAAAGTGGCCTCTAGGGCAGGTAAATAATTATATATATTTGATACATATTTATAAGCATTAATATAATTTTTAAAGATAAAAACATGAGTTCAGATGAAGTAGTTAATAATACTAAAACATCTTCAAATCTCGCAACAACTACATTATCCTTTCTGATGTAATGATATTTTGAATCGTTGATTAAACAAAGTACCTATTTAAATTTGGCTAAAATAATTAAATTTTTTGAGCACCGAGATTTCTGTGCGTGTCGGACAATTAATTTCGAGAGCATCTTTCACTATTTGAAAAGACCCTAATGGGTAAAACCGTGAGTCTATCTAGATTTATGATATAACTCAAGGCTTACGTCTGGAATTTCAAGCTATATATATCATGCATCTGTTTTGCCATTTACATTACCCTTCACATTAAAATGGTAGTACTGGCAGGTGCATTCGAATCTATTAAATCTTTGTAATTGCTATGATTTTGTAAAACAATAATATATATGAGCATAAGCATTAATATTAAATAATTATTTTAGGCCAAAATTGTAAAAAGATGTTACTAGTAGTGTTTCGGTCTCGTCTCGGTCACGAAAGCAAAATCTCGTGTCGGGTGTGATTATAAAAATCTCGATTTCGTCTTGGCCTAGAAAAATCTCGATCTCGTCTTGTCTCGACTTTTAAAAATAATTACACCATGATTTTTTTCTGGCTTCTATAAATTATTATATAACATATTTTTTGATAAAATGGAACCAATTTTTTATCTCAAAACCTAAATCACAAGCTAGAAGAGTTATTTAAGTTAGGAAGCATTAATATAGGTGTTATATACTACTTGACTCGAAGGTATAAAGTTGATAATTATTAAATATACTGGCTAAGGCTCATTAAAAGGATGAAGTTTAATAATATCATATTTTAACATAATGAATTTATTGGGATCTTATATAATAACGTTAATTATGACAAAAATGCGAGAGTATACTTAAAAATATTTTCATCATTTATAACAAGTAATTATCTGAACATTACAAATACAATAAAATAGGCATTATTGTTGGAAGAACAGAAAAGGATGAAGTTTAATAATATCATATTTTAACATAATGAATTTATTGGGATCTTATATAATAACGTTAATTATGACAAAAATGCGAGAGTAAACTTAAAAATATTTCCATCATTTATAACAAGTAATTATCTGAACATTACAAATACAATAAAATAGGCATTATTGTTGGAAGAACAGAAAAGATTTGAAATCCTACGTTAATTGCACAAGTGTGACATTCCATTATATATAACAAAATATTTACTTAATTCATTTATTATTAATTTACGCATAAAATAATTACGTACTAATAAAGCTTAATTTTAATTTATTAATAAATTGCAGCATTTTGCAAAAAAGTGAGTGAATTTGAATGGATCTGTCAAGCCCACATTTTGACATAAAATGTTATGAAGTGGTGGGGGAAAAATTGTTGAGGTGTGCCAAGAGTTCAGGCATTGCAAGCTCCTAACAGCTTAATGAGTTAATCTATTACGATGTTTTCGAACAGTCAGACGCATGGGCGTAGCCAGGTTTTGGATTAGGGGGGGGGGGCGAAACGTTCAAAAGTTCAATTAGGGGAAGGGGGGGGGCAAAACATAAATCTTTTTAATTTTTAAGGCTTTTTGCATTGGTAAATTTTTTTTTCACCATTTAGGGGGCGCGGCCGCCCTTCCCCCTGCCCCCCCCCTGGCTACGCCCATGGTCAGACGCCTTCGAAAACAATTTTTTGGCGGGTAACGAGGTCGCCGGAGTGCTCAAAAAAATCTCTAGCCATTGCTGCTAGATTGGAATAATTATTTTATAATATGCACAATTATTTAGCCATTTTGAAGAATATTTTGTTATACATTAACTATTTAATGTTTACATTTTCTGAAGCATCTACGTTGGCTGAAATTTTTTTTTTGCTTGATTCTTTGTTTACATTAGGAAAGTAAAGGTTATGATAATACTTGACGGTAAAGTTTAGGATGTCGTTGACCACCTGAAGTATTGCTATTAGTCATTTTTACTGCTTTAAAGCACAATTTACACTCCCATTTTATTTGATTTATCCTTAGATACTGTAAAAAGTATAAGCAACTTGCTATTTTTTGCGTTGGATGTTAAACATGTTGCGCATAAATTCATTGTAGGTCTAAATTTTTTATTAATCTAATATATAAAATTCTAGTGTCACGGTGTTTGGTCCTCAACTTCTCCGAAACGGCTGGACCGATTTAGATGGAAATTTCTGCGAATATTTGGTAGGCTGAGCCTAGGTTTTAACTCTATTTCAAATCTCTAACTCATAAGACGGTCAAGTTATAATGTTTTATACATTTTGACGTTTAATAAAATGTCAATCAAACGCAGCCTCATGACGTACTGCGTATCTATCGTGTTCTTTGAAAATTTGAATATACAGTTCTTTAGTAAAAGTGTATCGCTGCTAGTATTTTCTAAAACGTCATGCGTGTAGGTAGTGTAGTGTGATAAATGTAGACATGTGCTGCGGAAAATGGAAACTTTTTACGATTTTAAACATTAAATCAAAGTCATTTTTTTGCTTATTTTTCACGTCAATTATTTTTATAGGACGGTCGTGTCCCCTCCTGCGTGGCTAAATAAATTAAAATTCTAATTTTATCATTTTTTGCGCGTTAAATAAGCAGAAAAATGAAATTACTTTTAACAAAGTGCCAATAATGTTGATATATCTCAGTTCGCGGACCTCTAAGAAGGGCTCCGCCCCTTACTCCTAATAAGGTAATTATCCTCTCCTCGGTTCTTTGGTGTTAGGTAGCACCCCCGGGCCCCGTGTTGTTTTTTATTGAGCCTTTAACCTAACTCTTCTACACTTCGTTGAAAAACATTTCATTTGCTGTGAAATTTAAGCAGGGGAGAAAAACGGACTTTAATGTTTGAGGGCTTGGCTACGTCCAGGCTTATACCGGTTACTTTAGTTTTTATGAATTATCTGAGTACACTGATAGCTTATTGACCAAAGTAAGATTTGTGAGCAATGCTTTTTTACGACCCCTCATAATATCTCATTTTTCATGCTGTTGTAGGGAAATTATGGTTACCTTGGAACACCCTTCTTACTCGATTTGAATACACACTATTCAGACCGCCGTATTCTATTCACAATCATTATAATTTGAATAACCCCCAACTAACGTACGAGATCTGTAGGGAAATCATGGTTACCTTGGAACACCCTTCTTACTCGATTTGAATACACACTATTCAGACTCCGCCGTATTCTATTCACAATCATTATAATTTGAATAACCCCCAACTAACTTACGAGTTATGCATATTAACCTCGATAGTATGATATATAAACTAATGCGTGCCATCGAATTATAATATATCTTTTGGTTTGATATTAATAAAGTTTCTTTAGTTAGAATAATGTAGGCAAAGACTAATAGACTGCTCATCTTTCATATATTCACGCATCAAAAGTGTTGCAAAAAACAACCGCCATTTTGATAAGTGAAGTAGAGTTTGTATAGCGATGGATTGCATTGGGCAATAATCATGAATCTTATAACATGAAACAACCCATTTTAATCATTATAGCGATTTTAAAAAGTTATTAAACCATATGAATTGGCCAAAATTCATGTTTTATTTTTCAAAATGGCTGCCAAAATGTGGAACACTTTTTAAAAGGGAATGAGCAGTCTATTAGTCTATGAATGTAGGTAAATACCTACACTGTATATCTAGGCATATTTTAAACAAAAAGGAGGATTTGCTTAGGAAGTTAAAAGATATTCGCATGTTTCGGAAATAACCGAGATTGTTGCTCCAGGCTCGATTAGAGTGCAAAAATAAAAATGGCTTTTTGCCTCGGGCCGGACTACTCATACAAATTAACGTAAGACAGTGGTCATTTTATGGAGCATTTTAAACTTGGATTGTGGATTATTAAAATAATTAAATTAAGATAGAATACATGTGAACAAAGTGAGTTTAATAAAACCTTTTTTTTGTCGAACTTGACATTATGATAATAAATTAATTAAGGAATTAAAAATTGATTAATAAGCATCGGCATTAAACACCAGGGAAGGAAAGCTTTATACGGTGGAGCTTGGGGTAAACTAAGCTCGACCATATGACGAATGACTTTCTCATGACAAAAATGAATATTGAACCTATGGAGGGACATGATTAACGAAAATGGGTTACCCATTAAAGCCTACCGTCGTTTATATCATACGCAAAGTGTACCATTTTTAATTAGTAAATTTTCACACTTAAAGACCTTTTGATTTTAACAAATATAATTGATAATATAGTTTAAGATGTGATTAACCATACTAATTAATCAATTTTTATATTTTTGCTTATTAAATGACTTCCATATCTCTTTAAAAAAGTAGTACTTTTGAAAATCTGGAAAAATTAAACCCTTTTTAACTATTTGTTAAAAAATTTTACCAATTATATTTGATATATTCTTAATCTATTGAAATTTATCTATAAGATGATATAAAATTTATATAACATTAGCTAAATTTGTATATTAATGTATGCTTTTAAATGCAAATTGCAACCTGCCTGTGAATGAAGAAGCACGCCACCCGTTACACTGCAGACTTAATAAATTTAGACACTTGCGACACTCTAAAATTAATTCTATTATCCAGTCAGCCCTTAGAAAGGCCCAAATTCCATCCACACTTGAAACTTCAGATCCTGCCCTTGAAGGTCGAATGCGTCCTGACGGTTCATCGCTAGTCCCATGGGAAAATGGTCTCCTTTTAAAGTGGAATTTTACATGCATAGACCTATTTGCCCCCTCTAATCTTAATTATGACCCCATGGCCCTCGCCGAAGAACGCAAGCTCCAAACAAGGCCCTTTTGGACTCTAATATTTTTATCCCAATAGTTTCCTCCTGTTCAGGATCCTATGGAAAAATGGCGTTGGCTTTATTCAAAGAAATAGGCAGGCGATCCCCTCCCTCCAAATATTCCCCGGCATTTTTATTAAAACAATCAATAGCCATCTTAATTGCAAAATTTAATTTCAAATCTTTTTTGGATTCCTGGCCTCTTCTAAAAGAGGAAGATGAAAACATATTACTCATATAATGTTATTTTTTTAATATCATTATTATACATTTGTACCATTTAATATTATGTTTAAATATAAATCAATAAACAAATTTTATCTTTAAAAAAAAAATTCATACAGTGGGCAGATGGACATTTAAAACTTAAAACACTGCAGAAATAGGCGTTTTTTGAGAATCAAATAAATAACTATTTAGCAAAATAATCAAGAAATGGTTTCGGTTTTTTACCCCTTTGTCTGGGAGTATCTAGGAGAGGTGGGGGGGGGGGACAGTTGCCCCATAATTTTAAAAAATTGTGAATATAAAAAAAAAAACGTTAAAATTTTTAAAATATTATCATTTTGCCACCCCTCAATCAAACATTTTGCCCTCCCTTCTCTATGGAATCATCTTTAAGGCCCTTGCAAGTTTTTTTAAGCTTCATTGGACCCTGAATTTGTCATATATATAGAGAAAATGGAAATTATGAAGGATATATACAAGATAAGCCCATTAAATTTGGGTATAGGCTTTTGTGCCTGAACAAGCCGAACAACTATTGTTGCAGTTTCGAAGTGTATGAAAGATATGAAGATCGAAAAATTGGTGTGCCATTTGCTATTTTCAAAGGAGTGGCTTAGGCTTTGTCGATAGCCCAATGTTAATTGACAACAAGCTCGATTTTTTGCGTTTATTAGAAGATCTGGCAAAGGAATGGGAAGAGTGTTGTTGATATTTTTGATCAACTCCGTGAAGTCTTTTGAATAAATAAGCAATCAAAAATATTTGGTTAATAATAGGTTTTTGTTTAAACGTGTCTTTAGTCATTGCATGGCTACCTTATCTAGAAAGAGAAAAGTATTTTCTTATTAGATTCTACCCAAAGAGTAACAATCCCCTTAATCGCGACATATGTATACCGCAAGGAAAGGCTATAATTCCTGCTATCTTTAACGACGAGGTGACATACGATGACATTTAGCATTGGTCTGCCAAAAACCAAACACAGAGAAGATGTGCCGCTTTTAATAGGCGTTTATATTGGTTTCTAACAAATTAATTATTGATCTATTGAATAAACAGAAACAAAATTATTATTACATAGTTTTAATTGCTGAATTCTTTATAAAAATGTTTAAAATACTAATATTAAGAAAATGATTATAAAAGGATTTTGTTTCCAAACTTATAAATATAGGTCGACTGATAAGGATGGGGGGGGGGGGGGGGGGGGGGTGTTAATCCTTAGAGAGAAAAAAAGCGGGGTATATATGAGCCTCCCAGCGTATGATATATACGACGCTTTAAAAACTATGGTTAGAATTGTTTTTTCGAAAAAAAAATTTGCAGATGTTATACTGGTATAAAATTAATAAAAAATCTAAAATTTCAAGTTTTTTCATCAAGGGGTTCTATGTTCAGGTTTTAATGGGTTAAGGTGGTATGAACATATACTAAGGGGGACACGAATGACCTAAATCAAAAAGTACTGGACATGGAGGTGCCGGAGAAGAGAAGAAGAGGGAGCCCGTGTCACCTGGAACGGGCAAGGCGCTAAAATTATGAAAACTAAAGAGTAGTCAAGACATGGCACTGACCCGGTCAAGATGCTAGAAATTTATCAAAACAAACCCCACGACCGTGGGATCAAATAACTGGTAAAGAAGAAGAAGATTCAAACAAAGGGCTTTACCCCTGTACCCCGGCTGGGGCTGCCCCTCAAAACCTTACTCAAGGGGCTCCGCCCCTTAAACCCCTGTCTACTTGCTGTCTTTGTGTGGCCTTATTAGGCTCTTCTAAATTCGTATGGGAGCATTCATTTGCTATGCAATTTAGGCAATAGTAAAAAATTAACGGAGGGCAAATTGAGGGTAGAGGGTCGGGCTACGTCTATAATGGTACCTGTTGGATTAAACTACACAATATATCAGCAAAACATGAAAACAATGGACCCTATTGCAATAAAGCTCGGCTGGCGGCCAATGATATACCTAAAGTTTCTAAGCTGATGTAAGCAGATTTGTAGTTTGCCCAAATAAGTGAAAAGCTGGACGCGCTAAAATATGTTCAGGCGCAAAAATAGCACAGATTTTCAGGGCGGGTTGGGGTTTTGATTGAAGTCCAAAACGGCCATTTGCCAGAATCGTGATTTTGCGGTAGGACCAAAAATTGTTTTTAGCACCTTTAATAAAAAAACAAACCTGTGGCAATTTACAAATTAAATAATTCTGTAGGTGTGTATTAATTTATTTGACAGTATATTTATAAAATGTGTAAAGCAAAGCAATAAAAAATTTGATAAGGAAAGCTTATAAAAGCCACAGAGATGAGAATTATACGGTGGAGCTTGGGGTAAACTAAGCTCGACCATATGACGAATGACTTTCTCATGTCAAAAATGAATATTCAACCTATGGCGGACATGATTAACGAAAATCGGTTAAGGTGGTGTGAACATATACTAAGGGGGACACGAATGACCTAAATCGAAAAGTACTAGACATGTGTGGACCGGAGAAGAGAGGAAGAGGACGACCCCGTGTCACGTGGAACGGGCAAGGCGATAAAATTATGAAAATTAAAGAGTAGTCAAGACTTGGGACTCACCCGGTCAAGATGCAAGAAACCCTTCAAAACAAACCCCACGACAGTGAGACCAAAAACTTATAAATAAGAAGAAGATTCAAACAAAGGGCTTCATCCCTGTACCCCGGCTGGGGCTGCCCCTCTAACCTTACTCAAGGGGCTCCGCCCCTTAAACTCCTGTCTACTTGCTGTCTTTGTGTGGCCTTATTAGGCTCTTTTAAATTTATGGGAGCATTCATTTGCTATGCAATTTAAACAATAGTAAAAATTACCGGAGGGCAAATTGAGGGTAGAGGGTCGGGCTACGTCTATAATGGTACCTGTTGGCTTAAACTACACAATAATGATAACAATGAGACCCTATTGCAATAAAGCTCGGTTGGCGGCCAATGATATACCTAAAGTTTCTAAGCTGATGTAAGCAGAATTGTAGTTTGCCCAAATAAGTGAAAATCTGTACGCGCTAAAATATGTTCAGGCGCAAAAATAGCGCAGATTTTCAGGGCGGGTTGGGGTTTTGATTGAAGTCCAAAAACTGCCATTTGCCAGAATCGTGATTTTGCGGTAGATCCAAAAATTGTTTTTAGCACCTTTAATAAAGAACAAACCTGTGGCAATTTACAAATTAAATAATTCTATAGGTGTATATTAATTTATTTGACAGTATATTTATAAAATGTGTAAAGCAAAGCAATAAAAAATTTGATAAGGAAAGCCTATAAAAGCCACAGAGATGAGAATTATACGGTGGAGCTTGGGGTAAACTAAGCTCGACCATATGACGAATGACTTTCTCATGTCAAAAATGAATATTCAACCTATGGCGGACATGATTAACGAAAATCGGTTAAGGTGGTGTGAACATATACTAAGGGGGACACGAATGACCTAAATCGAAAAGTACTGGACATGTGTAAACCGGAGAAGAGAGGAAGAGGACGACCCCGTGTCACGTGGAACGGGCAAGGTGATAAAATTATGAAAATTAAAGAGTAGTCAAGACTTGGGACTCACCCGGTCAAGATGCAAGAAACCCTTCAAAACAAACCCCACGACAGTGAGACCAAAAACTTATAAATAAGAAGAAGATTCAAACAAAGGGCTTCATCCCTGTACCCCGGCTGGGGCTGCCCCTCTAACCTTACTCAAGGGGCTCCGCCCCTTAAACTCCTGTCTACTTGCTGTCTTTGTGTGGCCTTATTAGGCTCTTTTAAATTTATGGGAGCATTCATTTGCTATGCAATTTAAACAATAGTAAAAATTACCGGAGGGCAAATTGAGGGTAGAGGGTCGGGCTACGTCTATAATGGTACCTGTTGGCTTAAACTACACAATAATGATAACAATGAGACCCTATTGCAATAAAGCTCGGTTGGCGGCCAATGATATACCTAAAGTTTCTAAGCTGATGTAAGCAGAATTGTAGTTTGCCCAAATAAGTGAAAATCTGTACGCGCTAAAATATGTTCAGGCGCAAAAATAGCGCAGATTTTCAGGGCGGGTTGGGGTTTTGATTGAAGTCCAAAAACGGCCATTTGCCCGAATCGTGATTTTGCGGTAGACCCAAAAAAGTTTTTAGCACCTTTAATGAAAAAAAAGCCTGTGGCAATTTACAAATTAAATAATTCTTTAGGCATGTATTAATTTATTTGACAGTATATTTATATAGGCAAAATGTGTAAAGCAAAGCAAAAAAAAATTTGATGTTAAGTACTTTACTTTATGGGTTTATAATTTGTATTCAGCGTGTTAATTCTTCCTACATTATGTTCGTGAATTATTTCCCATAGGACAATTATATTTTAATCACTCATTATATGATCGAGGCATAACGATGAGCATGCACAATCACTTATAGTATTTCTAGAAATCTAATATATAAAAATGAAAAACTCGGGCCTTCGGCCCTCGTGGGAAGGGGGAGAAGGGAAGGGGAGTAGGGGAAGGGAAGAGGGGAAGGGGGAACTCTTCTATACTCCGTATAAACGTAGCATATTTGCTATGCAATTTATGGGCGAGAAAGGTGGGAAGAGGCGAGAATGCCTATAGGGGGTATTAGATGCAAAATAATTAGTTAATTAGTTATAGGCCCTTGTAGGGGAGGACATAGGGTAATTATCAATGTTAACCAATTCAAAAACGAAAAAAAAATTTCGATTTATTTGGACAATGGTCATTTTTTTATTGGTCAGTAGCCAGCGGACGGTCAAAAATTCATATTATCATTGGTATTAACATGAACAAATATTAATTTAATTTAAAAAAATTAAAAAAAAAAATTTGTCCCCTCCATGACTTGAACCCCACACCTCCAGTTCACAAGCCGGCGCTATAACCACTATACCATGCTGGCTTTAAAATAGTAGAAGTTATTATGTTATTTTAATGAAATAATAAAGTTGTGTTTTATGTTTAGAAAATCAATATATTTCGTCGGTCAGTAGCCAGCGGACGGTCAAAAAGTCATATTATCAATGGTATTAACAAAAACAAAATATTAATTTAATGTAAAAAAAAAATTAAAAAAAAAGGTTTTTTTAGTTTTAAAAAAGGGCTAAATTCTTAAACTACCAGCCCGATTCGCTCGAAACTTTACCCGTAGGTGCCCAGGGCGGCCGGGGGTAAAATAACCTTTTCAGATTCCTAAAATACCTTTTCATTTTAAAAATATCGGACATTTCCCTGCCACACGTGCGGTGTAATATCTATGACACGTAGAAAAATTTTACTAATTATATAAACTTACGCGCGCCATCTAATAAAGTACAATTCGTGTTTGAGTTTAATAGTAGATTCAATTTAAATAGAATTAACGGGCTATGATTATACCTGTGAAGGAGGTTTCGAATTTTGTGTTAGTTTCTATCGATATATTTTATCGTAAATTAGAATCTAATACCTATATTATTTTTTTAAATATTACTTTTTAGGTTTTCTATGAAATCACAATCTAATTAAATGAAATATATTAACCCAATAAAAAAATATATATGCATTTATAAGGTCAAAAATATATATTACATAGTTGGCTGTCTGTTAGACCATCTATAATAAATTTTTAGGTTATATATAAAATTTGGCCAATGGTCATTTTTTTTCATTGGTAAGCAGCCAGGACACGGTAAAAGTGGATATAAATTCATAAGTCAAAAAAAACGAAAAAAAAAATCTTCGAATAACATTTTGGCCAATGGTCATTTTTTTCCATTGGTCAGCAGCCAGGACACGGTAAAAGTGGATATAAACTTATAATAGTCAAAAAAAAACTAAAAAAAATTTTCGAATCACATTCTGGCCAATGGTCATTTTTTTCCATTGGTCAGCAGCCAGGACACGGTAAAAGTGGATATAAATTCATAAGAGTAAAAAAAACGAGAAAAAAAAATTTCGAATCACATTTTGGCCAATGGTCATTTTTTTCCATTGGTCAGCAGCCAGGACACGGTAAAAGTGGATATAAATTCATAATAGTCAAAAAAAACAAAAAAAAATTTCGAATCACATTTTGGCCAATGGTGATTTTTTTCCATTGGTCAGCAGCCAACGGACGGTCAAAAAGGCATAATAGCAATGGTAGTAATAGGAACAATCATAATAGTCAAAAAAAAACGAAAAAATAAACTCGGATTCACATTTTGGCCAATGGTCATTTTTTTCATTGGTCAGCAGCCAGCGGACGGGTAAAAAGTCTTATTATCAATGATAGTAACAAGAACAATCATAAGAGTCAAAAAAAACTCCGGGATTCTAACCCCAAAACTAGTTAAATTGCATAGCAATTACCAAAATTTAAATATAGATATACTTATGCATTAATTTAACGTAGCAATTAAAACCCGACCCCGCCCGAAAGCGAGGGAGATAGAGATGAGGGGTGGGGCACCTCTTGATAGAGATGAGGGTGGGGCACCTCTTTCTCATACATAAATTTAAAAAATCGATAACCTAATATACCCAATGCAAATAGATAGGGAGGGTAACGGACGGACAACGGACAGACAACGGACAGACAACGGACAACGGACAACCAAAAACGAGCCCATAAATTGCATAGCAATTAAAACTATATGTGTATGTGTGTATGCCGCCACCAATTTTGGAAAACTACCAGACCGATTTAGCTCAAAATTTCACAGTTTATTCCCCACACTCCGGAGCATGTTTTAAGGTTTGTTCGAGCCAAATCGGTCCAGTAGTTTTCGAGGGGTCAAGTTTTATACGTTTTGACGTTTAATCGAATGTCAATCAAACGCACCCTGCGTATCTATCGTTGGAGTGTCATAAATGTAGGCATGTGCTGTTTTCTCAATATGCCCAAATATATAATTAAGTCAAATATAGGTAAACTTATGAATTTCTAAGTCTTTTATATTTGATAGACACAGTAAATTTGATACATATGTCATAATTTGCTAGAATTTTAAAATCTAATAAAGTCTTTAACCTTCGAGAGCATTCGTGGGACACCACAGACCTCACGATAGTTGTAAACTTAAATATAAAACGCGTTTAGAGACGAATTGGTTTGGCCTTTTCAGTAGACTAATATTTTACCAAGCACTAAATTTGGGGAAAATTTTATAAATTTTGGCACACTACTTTGTAAAATTTAGCATCTTTTTGGCCACAGGGTTCCTGTGTACCTAAAGCCCTGCAAAATGAAATTTTTTCTGGCCTGGCCCGAGCCCGACATCTCAGTTTTCATTTTGCCCGAGCCCGGCCCGAGCCCGAATGACTTTTTTATTTTTGGCCCGACCCGAGCCCGACGCGATTTTTCAAATTGAAAATTTTTGACACCTTATATTATAAAATGCTTTAAATTGTTATTACTCCTAATTTACAACCAGGATAAGTTTGAAATCATATTTCATTTTCACTCGCTACGTTCTATGCAGCTAATAATTTAAAACTGGCAATCTAACTTTATAAAATATATTTTCTTTAACAGTTCCAAATAAAAAGCCTTTTAAAATATTTCTTTATTTTATAAAGTAACGGCTATATGAAAATAATTAAATACTAGAATAAAATTAGCAATGGTCAAAATATTCTAATAGACAGGGGTAAAAAGCTGAAGTTTGGAAACTATATGTATGTTGTACGAAGATAATAATTTAATATCGAGTTGAGCTTGTTTAAATTATATTTTATAAAAGATTAGTCTTTAGTCAATTCGGGCCGGGCTCGGGCCTCGGGTCAGGCCGCCTCATCAGGCCCGACCCAAGCCCGAGGTCCGATTGTTTTACAAAATTCTGCCCGAGCCCGGCCCGAAACCCTATCAGGTCGGGCCGGGTCGGGCTTCGGGCGGCCCGTGCAGGGCTCTATTTGTACCCCACGAATAAATGTTTGTATATTTTTTATCATCCTATGTTTGAGCAATTTTATTTTTTATGCATTTTTAACTTTCTTTTAATAAAAAATTATTTTAGTTTTGATTCTTTTCATGGTATATGATGCTAAGAGGTAAAATGAGGCGAGGCATTTAAATTAAAAAAAATAATATTACTTCAGAAAAATGTTAATAATTTTGTAATATCGTTTAATTATTTATCAAAATTTATACCATTAATTAAGAGTCCTTTACAAACATATATTCAAAATCTGAGATGATTCTAATTAATAGTTCTATAGTTATAAGAAGTTAAAAAATGGGGCCAAATATTCCCCACGAATGCTCTCGCGTTCGGGATTTTCAGGAATACTCTCGAGGGTTAAACTAACAATTAGTTGGATTATTAATAATTATAAGTTTTAGGTATAAAACACTCACAAGAGTACTGGTTTAAACTCAAATCTATAAAGTGTTAATCATCACCACCATTAAATTCTAAATTTTATACATGATTATGCTATTATATATAACAAAAAGCGGTCCTTTTGTACTCTACTTCAAATTTATCATAGTTTTTTTAATTTGCACTTTTAAGAGAAAATGTTATTTTTAGAAATTAGTTCATATCCTTATATTGTCAGTGAGATGTCGTGTCGCGCTAAATCTTTAAAAGTTTGTGAATTAAGGTTTTTCAAAAATATAAAGGTTTAAATATTTTAACACTTATTTAATAATTTTAATAAAATACTACAAGATTTTATTCGTATAAATTTTTTTCAAAAAAGTCCAGACGAGACGATAATTTTTGTCGAGACGAAACGAGACCGAGATTTTTCTAGACCGCGACGAGACGAGATAGAGAGTTTCATAATCGCTCCCGAGACGAGATGAGATTTTGCTTTCAAGATCGAGACGAGACGATATCGAATCATTAAAAATTCTCCTCTCGATCTCAACTCCATTTTTTAAATTTTGTCTCGTCTTAAAAAGCTGTATAACGCGTGTTTTTTCTCCAAATTAGACCTGGGAAAGCTTAGTACCAGCTCGATGGTCCAGAGACCCAACAATCGACAATCTCCACGCACAAGTCAACCATCTTTTGGCTGGTTGCTTTCAATAAAAACAGGAGGGAGTAGCAGTATACATAGACGATATACTAATTGCAGGTGAAACTGACGAGCGACTACTCAAGGTACTAGAAACTTAACAAAAATGTGGTTTGATGCCAAACATAACCAAAAGCATCTTGTGGGCTAAGGAGGTAACATATTTGGGATACTGAATCATCAACAAAGTGATTCAACAGTCTTAAAGCCGAACTAGTAACACGATTGATAAATTTGACAAATAAAAATGAAATTAAATCGTTTCTTGGGTTAACGTCATATTTTTTAAAGTTCATTAAAAACTTACCAAAATCGTGCACCCTTTTCAGAAACTTGTGAAAAAATGTGACCTACCATTGGCGTGGAGAACAACAAGCTGCATTTGACACTATCAAGTCCGCGCTTACTAAAACTCCCGTATTTTGCTGGAGGTTAGAAGACAAGCCTGGTCGTAGACGCATCTGGTACAGGGCTAGGGGCTAACTTGGAACAACGAGCGCCAGGGGAGAATTGGAGAGTGGTGGCATATGCTTAAAAAGCGTTAAGCAATAATGTAACCCGATATTCGACGATTAAACGATAGGCGCTGGTGGTGGTTAAAGAAACCTTAATGAATATATACAAGGAAGAAGCGTTACTATTATGATAGATCATAGACCGTTAGTTTATATATTTCACCAAAGCAAAAGGGGCAAGGAACAATTGTCACCACAACTAATTAGGTGGACCCTTATGGTATCAGGTTACACGACCAAGTCTGAGTACAGCAAGGGATCAGCAAATGCAGAAGATTTCTTGTCTAGAAAATCGAACAAATACGCATATCATGTTAGCGAGGAAATGCCAGAAGACTCCACAAATTCCTTTATAGCATTGGATATAATGAGAAAACACACCTTGCGCGATCCAAGGTACGTCAATTAAAAGAGTGGATACGAGACAAACAAAAGACGATTATCACTTATGGGCTAAAACGCCACTATGAAAAACACTTGCCCAAGGTACACGAGTCAATGAACATAATTTTACAAAGGGCGACGAATAAAAAGTCGAATTTCGACTAAAATTTGAAAAGGGCGACGAATAAAAAGTCGAATTTCGACTAAATTATGAAAAGCCGTACTCCAAAGACTACATAGGGCCACTTGGGTATCATGCGAATGCAAGAAGTGGCATGGCAGTATATATGGTAGCCGACTCTCGGCCATGACTTATTGAACGTAGCAAAAGGGTGCCGGAGTTGCAATTACACCGCGGCGGCAAAGAAGGCACCGTTGATAGAGTGTCAGCCTAGCCATAGACCTTGGGTTCAAGTACATATGGATCTTCAAGGGTAAATCATACCTGGTTAAAACGGACAATAGCTCAAAATGGGTAAAAGTGACCCGAGACCATTCAACCTCAAAATACGAGACAAAAGGATTAAGATTCTGGACTAGTATCGCGCTCCGTTGATTACCTTTTAGCGAGCAGCGATGACAGCCAGCATTACAACCTTAGGTCTCTCGCTTTTGATGGTTCCGGTCACGAGTGGCTTGAAGCCTATCCCAGCAAACTTTTGGGAATGCTGCTTGAAGATTTTGAGCTATCATAATTTATAGCTTTAAGGTTGGGGATCAGAGATTTCAATTGTCAAAATTGTCTTACCGTTGTAGACGAATATGCTAGGCACCCTCTACACTACCTAGCAAACAAATATAAATATGTTAGGCACACTAAAGCTAATTTATTAATTTAAGCTGCCCTTAAGAAGGCAAAAATCCCCTCAATCCTTGAGCCGTCATATCCCTCTCTTGAAGGTAGGATGCGCCCTGACGGCTCTTCTCTAGTCCCCTGGCAAAATGGCCTATCCCTCAATTGGGATTTTACTTGTATTGACCTATTTGCCCCTTCCCATTTTAATTACGGCCCTATCGCTACAGCAGAAGGGCGTAAAACTACAAAGTATTCTGCCCTTTTGGCAATATTTTTATCCCTGTCGTTGCCTCGTGCTCTGGTTCCTTTGGCAAACAGGCAATGGGGTTTTTTAAAGATATCGGAAAACGCTCACCGAAATCTAAAATTTCTGCGTCCTTTTAACTCAGGCAACAACTAGGGATTCTTGTTGTACGATACAACTTTAAATCCTTTGCCGACTCATGATCCATTTTAGAAGATAATGATATAGATCTTTGTATTTAACCAGTATGTCTTTATTTTTGTATTCGCTTATTTATGTAACTTTGTTTTGTGAAAATAAACTTTATAACCAATAAAAAAAACTATTATAAAAAAAAACTTGCCCACCTATTTTAATATCAGATAACGCGCCGTTACTCGAGGGTCAGGAGTTAAAGCATTTTTGCAAGAGGGATTAATCAGCGATAGACAGCCTATTATCATCCTGCTTCCAACGGGCTGGAAGAAAAGTAAGTACGATTGATCAAAGAAGCCACTATAAGAAACGATTTGGAAGTGGGTCTATGTAAAATTTTGTAAAACTACAGAGCTACAATACATCCCACGACCAATTGAAGCCCAGTCGAGTGATGCTAAATAGGCGTATGCGATGTGACTGGGAGGTACTAAGGGAAACAGTACCACAACAGTGGTTAGAGACCGAAAACCCGCGTAAATTCGACGTTGG
Source organism: Gordius sp. MW1 (assembly GCA_964036665.1). NCBI lineage: Eukaryota > Metazoa > Nematomorpha > Gordioida > Gordea > Gordiidae > Gordius > Gordius sp. MW1. The sequence continues at coordinate 23,698,701 of OZ038529.1, read as the reverse complement.
AGACACAGTTTTGTAACACATGTTTTTGAGACCAAGCAAATGAGATTGTACTATAAAAGCCAAGTACGGTGGTCATTCCCTACGTTGTGTAGGCTCAGGAAAGAAAGCATCACAGACAATCAATCCATTATGTGAATAAAAAATCCGTAATTGGACCACACAGGGGCAAGAGAGCGGATGGCCTCAAAGAATGACACAGAAAGGGAAGCGATGGGGCACGGCGACCGGTAACAAGTTCCTCAAGGGAACAAATTCAAAACCATATTGGGACGTGAGGAACCTAGATACCCGAAACGTAGTCGCGTCTGTGAAAGGGGGTAAATGTAGATAGGTAATAGGAGTGCCTAAGGCGGGCGATGCGTAAATTACCGAATTGTAGAATGTTTAATCGGAAAAATCGAGAAAATTCTTGGTCTCGTCTTGTCTCGAAAAACTGAGACGACACGAGATGAGACGAGTATTTAAAAAACTGACCCGAGATCAAGACGAGAATTTTGAAGTCGAGACGAGACGATACGAGATTCTTCGGCGAGATCTCGGCTTTTTATTGAATATTAGATTTTAGTAAATTATTGTGTTTTAGTTTGCATGCTTTACATTTAAAGTATATACACGGACTTATACTGTACTAGATAAATAATTATTTAATGGTAAAGTTAATTAGAATGGAAGGTTATTATTTAGAATACAAATTTGATTATAATGATTTTTATCATAAAATAAAATACATGCACTTTAATTTCAAGTTTAAAACCTTATGTTCTTGATCCTATATTAATGTTGCTTTTATGGATGTTTTTACAACGCTTTAATATGTGCAACTAATTATCAATTTTAAAAATAATAATTTTTCCATTAAAAGCCACTCGCACTTTGTAATTTATAACGCTACATTAAATATGCAATAAACTCTATGGGTTATAAATGATGATGGTAATATCATTGGAAAAACGTTTGCCTTAAATATGTTAAGGTCGACTTTGAGGTTTTAGGCAGGTAAGGGGTCTCAATTTACTTAAATACATAATTAAGTCAAGTAAGTGAAATTATAAATTCCTAAGTCTATTTATATATGACAAACACAGTGAATTTGATACAAATGCTATAATTTGCCGGAACTATAAAATTTAATAAGGTCTGTAATCTAAAAATTAGTTAGTATATTTATTAAAAAGAAGTTTCAGCTCAAAAACACCCACAAAAGTACTGTTCTAAACTCATATCTAAAAGATTCAATAAAAACCACCATTAAATTCTAAATTTAATGCACAATTATGCTATTTTATATATTAAACAAAAATCGGTCTTTTTGTACTATACTTCTATTTATTTATAGTTTTTTAATTTGCCCCTTCCATAGAAAATGTTATTTTTAGGAATTAGTTCATATCTTTATAGTGTCGGTGACATGTAGTCGCGCTAAACATTTAAAAGTGTATCGAAGCTTTTCAAAAATATAAAGGATGCCTTTTGAATTTTTTTAACACTTATTTAATTTTTTTGATATACAGGAGAAATTTTTATTTCCCTAACATTTTTTAAAAAGAAGTCAAGCGAAGTCAAAATTCTCGTCGAGACCAGATTGATATTTCTCTAGACCGAGATGAGACGAGATCGAAACTCTAAGAATGTTAGTGGTAATGCCTCGAATGACAATTAAATTACCGTTAATATATACCCTCTCCTAACGTTGCATGGGCGTAGCCGGGGGGGGGGCAGGGGCCCTCTAAATGACGAAAAAAAAATTTTTCGATAAAAAACCCTTAAAATTAAAATAAATTTTGTCTTGCCCCCCCCCCCTAATTAAACTTTTAAACGTTTCGCTCCCCCTCCTAATTCTAAACCTGGCCACGCCCATGTAACGTTTATTATACCGAGCTAAACAGTCTCAGGAAACAAAAAAGTCATAGAATAAATACTGCTATTATTAGTTTTGATTCTAAGCAGCCAAATACTAGATTAAGTGCTTATAATTCTTAATCAATGCAAATATAATTGGCATATTTTATTCTGACATGTAAATATAATAAATAGGTAAAATTTTTAGAAAAATTAAGCTTAAAATATTTATGACTCCGTAAGCGAGTTATGGTGAAATAGCGTTTGATAGGCGCTAAAGCTATAGCACATAGTCACTTGGAGGCGCTAAAGCTATAGCACTAGTAGCACGGAGGCGTTATAGCTATAGCACATAGTCACTCGGAGGCGCTAAAGCTATAGCACATAGTCACGTGGAGACGCTAAAGCTATAGCACATAGTCACACATGGCGCTAGTGCTATAGCACATAGTCACTTGGAGACGCTAGAGCTATAGCGTGGCGCTAACATTATTATAAATTTAGTTGTTAAATTGCAATATTATGCGCACATGTGGTTTGAACTAAGTATCCAGGTTTTAATTAATAAGCTCAGGGCTATAAATAAGTGACACAAAATTAAGTATGAGACGCAAGCATATAAATAAACAAAATCTGGTCTGACAATACATGTATTTATTTAAAAATTCTTAAGATAAAAAATAACATTGATTCCAATCGATTTACAGACAAGCTTTTTAAATAAATTTTTTCTCATTATATTAATTTTTATATTTTAGGCGTTTTTAATAATTTAGTAGTTCAAAAGATTAAAATTCAACTATAAAACGTTATAGTTTCAAGGTCTAATATAAAACTTATAAGAATATTCTATAATTAAAAAATTATTAACTAGACATGATCCTTTTATTTCTTAATCTTTCTTTAAATTCAAATATTTTAATAAAAATATTTTAAAAGCTTACCGCACAGGTGTGGTTATTAACCAGTTAATTACGCAAAAAACAGAGGCAAATATGGCCCTTTGGGGTTTTTAAAATATTACCTTTAGTTAGAGTTTGTTATGTTATATGATGACGATATCATTTACAAATTGCATAAACACAACAAACACCTACCCCTTACCTAACATATAGGCGGCGCATATGAGGTTAATAACGAGTTTTCATTGATTGCACAACATTTTTATGAATTATTTTAAATGCTATCTTTAATAATAATCAGCTAGAGTTTGGTTAATATGAAACGATTTCAATAACAAATTGCGCAAACACGACGCCGGAAACACCCACAAACCCTTTAAGATAAATCAAGCAAGCTGGAGATCTAAAATTAATGCTTTATAAATTAAGTTTCACTTTTTAAAAGTTTGTTAATATAAGTGCAATCTTTGCAAGGGAGAGGGGGGCATAAAAAATGTTATTATGGTGGAATTTTTCGATTAAGGAATGGAGAATCAAAGTTAAAATTTTGTATTAAAAAAGCGAGATGCATTGTTATACGGAGGTGCAAAATTAAATTTCTAATATTTAATATATTTCAATCGAAAAATAATATTTTCCTCTTAGCCAGCTTTGCCTATAATTACAACTAAGCAACTTAACTATTAAAAATTTTAGAACAATGATAGCGCCGCGCTATTGCTCTAACGCCTTTAAGAGACTATGTGCTATAGCTTTAGCGCCTCCAAGTGATTATGTGCTATAGCTTATAGCGCCTTATGTGACCAGCTCTATAGCGTTTGCCGCATTCAAGCGCTTATGCTATGTAGCGAGGAGGCGCTAGACGCGCTAGTGCTAAGCGTTTCACCATCACTACCATAAGGCATGAGTTTTTAGGGTGGCCCGTCAACTTGCCGAAAACCATCTTGCCGAACTGAATGTCTCAATGTTAAAAAATGTCCCCCAATTAGAAAATGTCCCCCAACAAAAAAGCATTATTATGATTTAATTTCGGATTAAAGTTATTATTTAGGTATTTTTTCAAACGAAATAATTTAGGGCCTTTTTTTTAATGATAAGGGGGATATAATCGTTAATGTCCCATGCTAAATTCGGGTAGATTGTTTTCGGCGAGTTGATAAGGCTCTAGTTTTTAGTACCATAGTGCAAATCCAGAATACTGACGAAGGTTTTCCGGTTCTCATATGATTTTGCTTTATGGACATTGATAAGGAGAGGTGCACCATTAAACCTTGGCAACAAGCTGTGTCATCTTGTACCGGTGGTTTAATAACATCAATACTAGGTAATAAATTGCCTAAATTATAACATTTATCCACTTTTATAGTAACTCCTCTTGATGTAATAAAAGTCAGGTTACAGGCTCAAGGAAAACATTATAAATTAGCTTATGTATCTAAAAGAAGTATGTTGAAAGAGTTTTTAACTTATAAAATCAATGAATGTGTATTGCTAGTTGTGTTAAGCTTTTATAATATTACCTCTTGCAAATACTTTCTTAAGGAGTTATCAAACCTATTTTTAAAGATTAGAGTGCCCTATTATATAAATGTTAAAATTATATAAAAAAATTTAAACCAATGATACTCTATTATTTTATAAATAATGTTGCTGTTAAAATTATCTTACTTCCTTACTAAGTTTTTCTTATTCCTTTTTTTTATTGTAACAAAAGTTATAAAGTGATTATTTTTAAATGAAATTAATTTATATTATTACATTATATAGTGTTGTAAAAAACTTATGTGCTATTTAAATTAATACATTATAATGTTCTATTCTTGTAATCAGTATAAGTTTAATTTTTAATAAAAATTAGTTACTCCTTTGGATGTAGTCAAAACTCGTTTACAAGTCCAACAAAAACCTTTGAATGCTGGCCAATGCTTCCTCTATTGCAATGGTCTATGGGATCATTTGTGTTATTGTGTAGAGAATGGGATCACAGAAACATACCGACCATGGTACAAAAAAACTAGTCATTTTTCTGGCACATGGGTATTTAAATGTTTGACATTGTTGCTGTTCTTATAAACTCATATAATACTTTGTTTAAACAATTTATCAAAAAATAATAAATTTGAAGGCATTAATTACACCTGGTTTTGAACATGATTATAAGCTCTTTTATATAGAGGTGATTTTTTCAAAATAATAAGCTTTATGGTGAATATATTACAAGTGTTTATACTCTTCTAAATCATGTGGTGGTTATGATAGGTCTTTAAACCCAAACTCTATCATTTATTCTTTTTTAAATCTTATATTTTAATATAAATATTACATGATAGTATTATTTTAGTTTTAAAGGGTTTGAATGAAATTTAAGATGGGGCATTTGATTTAGATGACCATTTATTTAATATTTTTCTTTGATTGAGACTGTTTTATCTTCTATCAAATGAAATATTATCTTCATAGAATCAATACTTTATGACTTTACTGTCATTCATTATTTTAATTGATCCTTGATAGCCCACTAACCCATTAAAACCTGAACATAGAACCCCTCGATGAAAAAACTTGAAATTCTAGATTTTTTATTAATTTTGTACCAAAATAACATCTGCAAATTTTCTTTTCGAAAAAACAATTCTAACTATAGTTTTTGAAGCGTCGTATATATCATACGCTGGGAGACTCATATTTACCCCGCTATGTAATAATTTGAAATTAAACGTAGTTAGCAAATTTTTATCTGCTAAAACCTTCTTATAATAATTTATAATATTAAGATGAATGAAATCTATTAAAAAAAAAAAATTTCTGAGGACCAACCTCCCCCCCCCATTCCCATAGTCGCCCTATATTCATATGGTTGGAAACAAAATCCTTATGTAATCATTTTCCTAATATTAGTATTTTAAACATTTATATAAAGAGTTCAGCAATTAAAACTATATAATAATATTTTTTTATTCAGTAGATAAATAATTTTTGTATTAAAAACCAATATAAACGCCTATTAAAAGAGGCGCATCTTCTCTGTATTGGGTTTTTGGCAGACCAATGCTCAATGTCCTCGTATGTCACCTCGTCGTTAACTTTAAATAGATAACAGGATATATAGTTCTAACTTGTGGTATACTTAAGTCACGAGTAAGGGGATTTTTACTCTATGGGTAGAGTCTACTAAGAAAATCCTTTTATCTTTCAAGATAAAGTAGCCATGAAATGACTAAAGACACGTTCAAACAAAAACCTATTATCAACCAAATATTTTTGATGGCATATGTATTCGATAGACTTCACGGAGTTGATCAAAAGATCAACACTCTTCCCATTCCTTTGCCAGATCTTATAATAAAGATAAAGAATGCAATTTGTTGTCAATTAACATTGGGCTATCGAAAAAACCTAAGCCATTACTTTGAAAACAGCAAGTGGCGCACAAATTTTTCGATCTTCATATCTTTCATAAACTTCGAAACTGCAATAATAGTTTTTCGGCATGTTCAGGCACAAAAGCGTATACCCAAATTTAATGGGCTTATCTTGTATATATCCAACTAATTTCAACTTTCTCTACATATATGACAAATTTCGGGTCAAATGAAGCTTAAAACGACTTGCAAGGGCCTTAGAGATTATTCCATAGTGTGAGGAGAGCAAAATGTTTGATTGAGGGGTGGCAAAATAATAATATATTGAAATTTTAACGTTATTTTTTTATAATTACAAATTTTCTTAAATTAGGGGGCAACTGCCCCCCCCCGCCTCTCCTACTCCCAGGCAAGGGGGTAAAATAACCGAAACCATTTCTTGAACATTTTGCTAAATAGTTATTTATTTGATTCTCAAAAAACGCCTATTTCTGCAGTGTTTTAAAATACCGTCTACCCACTGTATGAAATATCATACATTAAATTTTAAAGGCATATATGAATATGAAAATTTAGCTAATATTATATAAATTATCTATCATCTTATAGATAAATTTCCGTAGATTAAGAATATATTCAATATAATTGGCAATTGTTTATAATGTAGAAACTTTTAAACAAATACTTAAAGAGGGTCTAGTTATTCCCGATTTTAAAAAGTACTACTTCTTTAAGGAGATATGGAAGTCATTTAATAAGCAAAAAAATAAAAATGATTAATTTGTATGGTTAATCACATCTTAAACTATATTATAAACTATATTTGTTAATATCAAAAGGTCTTTAAGTGTGCAAATTTACTAATTAAAAATGGTACATTTTGCGTATGATATATACGACGGTAGGCTTTAATGGACTAAAAAGAAAAATTTAGTACTAATAGCCATATTTCATACATAATTTTCTTATTTATATTAAACATTTACACTTGAATTAGGATGCCCTAATAAAGATATCCAAAACGGAAGGTGTGCTTTCCTTGTGGAGTGGTCTATCCCCAACCCTGGTAATGGCAATTCCAGCTACTGTTATATACTTTACAGCCTACGATCAAATCAAATACAAATTCGGTTACCGAGAAATCCCTTGCATTACCTCGCATAATAAATCCACACCTAAGCCTTACAATTCTATCATTCCTATTATAGCAGGCTCTTTTGCCCGAAGTACGTATAATTTAGACATAAATTTATCTACTTTTTGTTGAATAGAGCTGATAAAACATTATCTAGGGCATATTATGCATATTTATGGCTTTTGGTTGATGTTTGTATCTTATATGAGTGAAATTGCTAGGTCATTAGGTTTAAGCAATAGTAGGGTGAAAGTGGTGAAAAGCGTTTCACATTATTTTGGGGTGCAAAATTGCTTTTCCTCAGCTTAAGCCCTTAATTTTCTTTTTTGAGCAAAAAGGAAATTATAATTTGAACTATGAAATAGTTATACAAATGTTTGGGGAGATTTCTTGTTACCTTAGGTATGTTGTATTCATTATAAGTCAGGCTCAAGCCTAAAGCCTTTGGTTACTTATAAGTATGGCCGGCGGGGCCATACTTATTTTTTAAGAAGAATAATAATAATTTATTTATTTATCTCTAATTTCGGTCCTCCCCCCAAAAAGGGAGGACAATTATTCTGTTTCGTTTTTAGCTTGTCAACGAAAATATGTTTTTATTTAGTTTCTCGAAACACAAATAAATATATGAAAAACGAGAATGAGAATTATATATATATGAACACAAGCGGTAGAATTCCTTTTTTGGGTAACGTACAGGGTAACGTAGTGAGTGTTGATAAAAATCGATAATATTAAATATAGCAAGAGGGGGAGAGTGACATCGATATACCACATTGGTAAAAGCGGGGGATAAAGAACAAAAATCGATAATATTTATTATAACGAAAAACCAATAATAAATAACGCAGGGGGGGGGGAATACCAAACACCACACCTCCCCCTTTATCGAAAAGTCAAAGACTTAAAGTCCTGCCCTTCCGATAAAGGTACGGGGGTAAAAAATATTTAGTTAAAATCCCTTTTAAAGACTGAGGCGAACTTAGGTTGAGATGGCGATTAAACTTTTCTTGCAAAAATCTAAAATGTAGGTATATCAAACAATCTAATTTTCAAACTTTTTCTAAAAATTTAGCCCATAATTTATGTAATTTCTTGTCTGACATCAAGTGCCAGTTTATGACCTTTGCCCTCGGATCGACTTAGCGATAAAAAGGGTACGTCATGGCTTACAAGACTTAGCGTCCCCGCTCTGTGACGTACCGAGCAACAGTCTAAAACAAAATAATAGTCAATATATGCTAAATCATCATCAAAAGGCTATACCGTTTTTTTTTTATTTTATACCTACAATGTAACTTTTAAAAATTATCAAATCAATTCTCTCGCCATTTCACTCTCCACCACCGCCAAATAATATGCAAAAAAAACGCGGGGGGGGGGGGGGGGTTTATAATATCAACAATACAATCGTCATATAATAACATATGTGCCCAAAAAAAAAATCAAGTAAAATCTCTTACAATCATATTTAAGTATCGACTAGTTGGTGTGAATATATTTTTGTTTTGTTGACACTCAGGTATGCTTCAGTTTGGGTGGGTATATATGAATTTTCCGACTTGTATTAAAGAATTTCCTCTTCCTTCATCTCCTTTTAAATAAGAGGAATGATTTGTTTATACGAATAATGATTAGCGTAATAATGGATGGGTCTTTGCGATTTGGAGGAATTTTTCCTTTCGTTTATAGAATCCTGCCCTTTGTTTCGGACAACTCTGTTGTTAGGTTGTCGCCGTTTGGTTGGTTGCCGATGGTTCGGAACATTGAGGGTTGCGTAGGATCAACTGATCCACCTTTTTTGACACCATTTATAAGTATGGCCGGCGGGGCCATACTTATTTTTTAAGAAGAATAATAATAATTTATTTATTTATCTCTAATTTCGGTCCTCCCCCCAAAAAGGGAGGACAATTATTCTGTTTCGTTTTTAGCTTGTCAACGAAAATATGTTTTTATTTAGTTTCTCGAAACACAAATAAATATATGAAAAACGAGAATGAGAATTATATATATATGAACACAAGCGGTAGAATTCCTTTTTTGGGTAACGTACAGGGTAACGTAGTGAGTGTTGATAAAAATCGATAATATTAAATATAGCAAGAGGGGGAGAGTGACATCGATATACCACATTGGTAAAAGCGGGGGATAAAGAACAAAAATCGATAATATTTATTATAACGAAAAACCAATAATAAATAACGCAGGGGGGGGGGAATACCAAACACCACAGTTACATAAGATATTATTTGATGCCTAAATGAATTTTAGACCTCACCACTCCTCTGGCACAGCATAAATTTCTTGTGTTATTTCTGCATATGGACGAGTTGATTTTTAAACCCTTTTAATGAAAACAATAACGCTATACTTTGTTTATACCCATAGTCGGAGCAGTAACTGTTATATCACCTCTCGAACTCATAAGGACTAAAGTGCAATCCACTAAAATGAATTACAAAGGTAAAATAGATGTACATCATATTTGTCATTTAGATTCGTTTATCTTTAAATTTATTTCCATGTATGCCTTTATAATATATTTTGGGTGTAGAAATAATCAAAATAATCAAACAAGATCTCCGAACCAATGGGATTCTCTCCCTATGGCGCGGCTGGACCCCAACGATATTGAGGGACGTCCCATTTTCTGGTACATATCAAAGTAGTTGTTATACTCCGATAGCTGAAGTTTTGGTTAACAAACACTAGTGTTAACGTTTGAATTTGGTTTGAGTCGACCGCACATCAACACCAAAAAATATTTTGATTATACCAAAGGTTTTTTGGTCTGTTTGGGTGTTTAGTAGACTAAAACCAAAGGCCGACCAAACAAAACCCATCCGTTTTTATAACACTACGTAGTAACACAATAGACTGGAGAAGCGCTGGATTTTTGCTTTGTTATTTATTAAGTAACTTTGCCCGCCATCTTTGTTGGGATTTTTTCAGTGTTCGCAGTAGATTTTATTTCAACAAAATGAATAGCGTTTAGCGTGTCAATAAATATTCCTCAAACATGGCTGCCTCCATTCCTACTTAATAATTATCAGCTGTTTACAATTTCTTTATCCTATTATTACTAGTGTATGGTTGTTAATGATTATGGCCACTGAGTCTCAAAAGTCTCGAGCCGTGCTAAACGTTATGATTTGCTCAATTTGTAAGCAGCTTAGAACAGATATATTTCTGAATTTTTATAGCGTGTCTTATGATAAAATGGGATTTTTTTATTTTGAGTCGTAATTTGGTCGTCGATAAGCTTTTTTCAACCTGTTGCAACGTTATAAGGTGTTATGGATAAAATTATAAAAGCCAATTTAAGCTTTGTAGTGAGTAGTGTGTTAACGGGCGCGATTTATGCTTACGGGGTTTTAACTAGTTGTTATTTGTCAACATCATGGGCGGGGCAAGGAGGGGCTGCTGCCCCCTTTTAAATTTAAAAATTTGTTGAAGTTATTAAAATAATGGCTAAAATTTCAAAAAATGAGCATTATGCCCCTCCCTAAATCATTATTGCCTCCATCTAATTCCAATGCTGGCTACGCCAATGGTCAAGATTAATAATAATAGTTATGTAAAATGCTGAGAATGGTTAGGTTTAGTGTAGCTAGAAAATACGACACCCGTGGCGGTGCTATGAAATCAATTATCCAAGATTTAGGACCGTAGGGGAGGTGATTATTTCAAAAGGGTCCTTACACTAGGGACGCGCTCTCGGTATTGACTTTTTTCATGGTGATATTACTAAGTCTGTTTACTCCTTTAACAGCATAGCATACGTATATTAAGAGGCGCTAGTTAACAACACTTGTCATGACTCTTAACTTACTATAGATGCTGTAGAGCATCCCTATCCCAAAACATATATCATATAAAGCTTCTTGAAAATAACACTGGTCTACAAATAATGGTCTTGTGTAATCAACCGGAAAACGTTTACCATATTCTGATAGAGTTTTTTGTGGTGAACACAAATATGTTTTTCGTTGTTTTCCTATACGTCATGTTTTTTAGATATTTCGATTCAAAGTTGCGAAAATGACCGTTTTTGACCCTTTTCGACGCTCAATAGAGCGATATTTAATAGCTAAAAAGAAAATTTTTAACCTCAAGTGGTAGTTCCAACTAGGGTATAACATTGAAAAATGATTTTTTCCCCTATTGTTTTTACTTTTTCTAATATATCAAAAATGCAATTAGTCCCTATGCGAAATTGCGGCATCCTTTGAGCCTCCCTCCCTCTCTATCTATTTAATTGGCTTATATGCTTATATAACACTATACCCTTAGTGCATGTAAGTGATTGATGAGTGTGGTGGGTGCAAGAGTAGTGGGTTAATACGAACTATTCCTACTACTACGCCTGTCATCCTCCCTCTCTACAAGAGGAATAGCTCGTATAACGCCACAACTTTTACACACCCCCACATCATCCATCAATCACTCACATGCACCAAGAGTATAGTGTTATAAACCCAATTAGATAGAGAGGGAGGGAGGGAGGCTCAAAAAATGCCGCTTCGCATAGGGACTTATTAAAATTCGATATATTGGAAAAAGTAAAAACAATAGGGAAAAAAATCATTTTTCAATGTTTTACCCTAAGTTTGTTCTACCACTTGGAGGTTAAAAAAATTTTTTTAGCCATTCAATATCGCTCTATTGAGCATTGAAAAAGGTCAAAATCGGTCATTTTCGCAACTTTGAATCGAAATATCTAAAAAAACTTGACGTATAGGAAAATAACGAAAAACATATTTGTGTTCACCACAGAACTCTATCAGAATATGTTGACCGTTGGTTGATTTTTCTTGTAGACCAGTGTAATTAGCACCGAATTCTAACGATATTTATTTATTTTACTTTCCTGGCATCCCAATATATAAAACTCTAAATTTTGGAGAAACGTGTGTTTTGTATTTTTATATGTTATTTTATGGTGTTTTTTCCCTATTCATGCCTCTAGTGAAGAGTCTCCTGCTGTGTCGAGTTCTTATTTACTTGAACCCACCCCGACCCTAAAAATCTCATAAGTTACATTCAGCAGCATTAATGTTACTAAATATTGGATAAATTTCTTGGACAATTTGAAAAGTGCGTGGAACTGTCCTTTTTAGGTAAACAGCGGATTTTAGCATTAACAGTTTTTGTAAATCATGTGCTCAGATTTCTACTCGCGCTTTTCAATTAATTTGTTAATGAAATTTTTGCAGCCTTGTACTGGTTCAATTACGAATATCTCAAAGCCCACCTTTTCGCAAAATACACCGACGTTCAATCTCCCTTTTGGATAGCCCTTTGTTCTGGTGCCATCGCTGGAACGGTGAGAAGCTTTTGTAAAATTATAAGTTTTATGGTTTCTTTTAAGAAAATAAGTAAAGAAGGTGTATATTATTCTTAAATCATTCAAGTCCACAGTTTATTAAAGGTTTTAGGTTAATGCAGTTAGACGGAGCTAGTCTTGACTAAAAATGCTTATCGAAAGAAAAATTAGCAATCAATCTACAAACTAGTTTCGCTTTGCCAAATTAAGATTTAACGATAATTACCTTAGGATTTAAAAGTTTTATTACTCCATAGTAGGGGCTTAGTAGCATAAAATAGTGTTCAAAAATATGTTTGCCGGCGTGAAAGATTTTTAACTCTAGTAATTTTAGTAATTATCTATTAAATCAAATTATAGATAAAACTACCTCAATTTAGGCGCGCAAATTGAATATACCTAAATGGTGCTTTGCTTATTAATGCTTAGTTTCGTCTTGCACCTTGTCATTCCTGTTAATAATATCTGGAGTGGAATTAACTCGAGAAGCTTTAATTATAATTTATTAACGGAATTTATGATTAATTATTTGGAGATCTTTTAAATCGTTATTCGGGTAGTATAAATATTTTTTGGCAGTCATCAAACCTGGAGGATATATTTCTAAAATTAATTGCATTTTAGGTGGCGGCAATCATAACAACGCCGGTCGACGTAATAAAAACGCATCGCCAGATAGAGTTGGGCGAATTGGAAGCGAAACACATAAATTGGTGGAAATCCAATAGCACCTTAGCCCTCATGCTTCGACTCTACCAGAGGAACGGGCTAAAGGGATTATATGCAGGTACATCAATACATACTCCCATTCAAGTTTATAAAATTTTGCAATTTAGAATTTTCTATCGGAAGGCGCTCTGCAGGCAATTTATATAAATAACCACTTTGTTAAAAATGCAGCGAAAATTTTTGCAAAATATGTAAATTATTTTTATCTAATATTTCAGGAGCCATACCCCGAATAATCAAAGTGGCCCCAGCCTGTGCCATCATGATAAGCAGTTACGAATATGGGAAATCCTTTTTTCAAGACTATAACTCGCGTTTCCAACTCAAAGCTCATCACTTGCATCAGCAGCACCACCCTACACTCTACTCGAACGCCCTAGAGGATGGCGTCAATTGACCAGCCATTATTTATCATTTAATGACCTTGGTCTTTTCGTGCCTAAGACAATTATTGTGATACTTTGCACGTGTCGTTTAAAGGATAAAGGACAGGACGTCATTGCATGTGTGCACGTTTGCATATCACAAAATGGAGTCATGTCCTTGGTTCTTTTAACTTCACTATTTATGATTAGTGTCAAATTGTTAGTAATTCTTATTTAGCAATAAATTTCCGAGACGAGCGTCTTTGTTTAATCTAAGATTTCAATTCAGATGAGATAATCTGATTGAAGTGGTGTTGAGGTTGCTGTATAATGTATAATCATGGGCTTAGCCAGAATTGGAATTAAAGGGGGGTAATAATGATTTGGGGAGGGGCAAAATGAACATTTTTGAAATTTACTCATAAATTCAATAATTTTTTGGATTTAGAGGGGGCAGCCGCCCCTTGCTCATGTATATTAAGGTTTAATATTCTGTGGAACCAATATAAATATCACGCCAACAAAATTTGTATCACTAAGGGTAAGTAATAATCTAACTTATATTTAATTCAAACGAGTGATTTAATCATGAATATTAAGGTGAAATTAAAAATGGTATGGCCTACTTTTATTTAGAAAACTCAACAATATTTAACCTTTTATATTAATAATAATATATGCAATTCATGGAGTAGTGGGTGACCTTGTTATTAATATAGGAATATTTTAATATATATTAGATGATAAACATTCAATCTAAAAAGGAATACACACAAAAATTGGTAGGGATAATATAACACTGGCTTAAGATTATAAGGATACAAATACCTATTTTGAAGATGTTAATATGTTGTTAGTAAATAATTAAAAGTTTTGCATTAGCAAATGGCTTCTGTATGTTGATCTGAGGGCTTTGATTAACTTTTCAAAATAAAGGAAAGCCATTAGACCCATTTGAATAATGAATTTTGTCTAAGAGGCCTTTAAGACCCTAAAACATTAGTTAAAATAAAAATATATGCCAAATGCATTAAAGTGATGTTATAAAATTATTTAGTCAAATGTGTGCTACTCATTGATAAAAAAGATGGCTTAAAAACATTCTAATATGGCATGAAAACATATTCAAGATATTGAAAGAAACAGCAAATTTTTGAAATGCAATATATTAATCTTCCTCGTTGAATTATAAACAAAAACTATTAGTAATTGCTCATTTAATTTTACAGAGCTTTTTATACATTTATTAAACATAAGTATTTAACTATTACAAATATTTAGCAATATGGTCTCTTTGGATGTTAATAGCCTTTTGGTATAAACCAATATCAAGCCCATCTACACATTTTGATGATTTTGCCATAAATTCATATGAATTATCAGTTATCAACACAACCTCTCCTATAAATTGATATAGGGAATTTCGATTATAGTCAAAATTTTCCACAAGAGATATATTAATGATTAACTTTTGTAATCTAGTATCAATAAACGGACTTTTTATTTCTAATTTAGACAAAAATGGATTATAATCTAGCGCCCTTGATTATTCATTATTATTTAGATGTAAGACTCACGTGCCTACTAAGATGATGGGTTTATTTTCCAACAAATTGATCTCATTTATTAATTCATGAACAAAGAATACATTGCCATTAATCATTTTTAAAAAATGCGCTAACTTTTAATGAATGAAGCAGTGACCTACCAACTCGCCGAAAACCATATTGCCGAATTCATCCTGCGACATTAATGACCGTCTCGCCTTTATCATAACAAAAGCCCTAAATTGAGTACTTTATATAATAATTATCAATTATTAAAAAATACCTAAATTTTAACGTTAATCCGAAATTGATTTGAACATTGGGACATTCAATTCGGCAAGAAGGTTTTTGGCAAGCTGATGGGCCATCAAATCAAGCTATAGAGTATTTTTAAAAAATATAAGCTATACATTTGGCAACTCATTTTGATTATTTGGTGGATTTTGAATCTTAATGAGATTAATGTGGACTATGTATGTTATTTAATTACGAGGGAATGAATATTGCACGTGAGAGGCGGCTTATCTATAAACGACGCAATCACTGCTTTACTGAGATTTTAGAATGGACAAATCTCTGAAGACACCGCTCCGAGTAAAATATTAAGACGAATTTCTCAGTTGATTTAACCAGATATTTCAGAGGAATGCATGTGATATATAATGGTTTTCAGTTAAGTTCAGTGTTCAATTTAAAAAATCTCTAACTCAAAAGGAGAAATGGTATAATTTTATTTATTATAATCTGCAATATACATCTCGATCATTTTGATTCAGATAGTAATTTAAACATAGATGTGTAAAATTGAAACTCACAGAAATATAGTTTTAAGGAATCTAAATCTGATGATTATTGTAGGTAGGGCGGGGTTGTTCTTATTCTTGCCTCTCTTCCCTCAGCTTACATCACTTTAAGATTCGTACGTAACTCTCCATCACATCCGACCCTTTATAATAACTTTGTTTTGCTAATTATATGATCGGAGGTTCCTGTCTTGTATCTTATTCTAGAGAAGCCTATAACAGTGCTATTGATTCATTTGACATCAGATTGCATATAATAAAAATTTCGAGAGTATTGAGTCTATTGAGCAATATCTTCTCTAAATTGATTGTCTACTCGGAATTTGCTTAATACTTTGCTTTTTTACTATGCTATCCACATAGCATGGAAAGCTTCTAATTACAATTCCTTTCTGAGTATGGTATAAAATTGCCTTCAAAGATAATATATTATAATTCGTTAGTCACCCTTAGGTATTGTTTCATCAATTTATAGCCATTGATAATAGTTGTGATTTCATTTAATGTTTTGCTAGGCTAAAATAATGCCTTCCAAAGGCGCATCTATCTTTTGCATTGATAAATACAATGTTATGTTATACCTCTCAATAAATAAAAATTCATATGTTTGTGCCACATATATTTTCATGCTTTATTTTTCCAAAAAGGTCATTTGTGTTTATGTTAATCCTTATATTTGACCTTCATTTTGAGTAGTGTTTCGATCTCGTCTCATCTCAATCTCGAAAACAAAATCTCGTCACGTCTCGGGAGCGATTATGAAAATCTCAATCTCGTCTGGTCTTGCTCTCTGTAAAATCTCGGGCTCGTCTCGACTTTTTTAAATATTATGTAAGTGCTAAAAAATCAAAATGGCAAAATTTTATATTTTTTGAAAATCTTTAATACACAAACTTTTAAAGATTTAGCCGGACACGACATCTCATTGACAATATAAAGATATGAAATAATTCATAAGGATAACATTTTCTATGGAAAGTGCAGACTAAAAATTGTATTGTCTAGCAAAATTAAACATTTGTATCGATTTCACTATGTTTATCAACTCTAAATAGACTTATAAAATTAAAAGTTCGCTCACAGTTGATTTAGTTGCATAATTGAGCAAATTTAGACCCTTAATTAACCCTGGCTAAAGCTTCAAAGTAGGCCTTAACATATTTAAGGCAAACGTTTAAGTCCATTGATATTACCATCATCAATTATAGCCCATAGTATTTATAGCATGTTTACTACAGCGTTATAAACCACAAAGTGCGAGTGACTTTTATTGATATTATTATTTACAGAATTGATAACTAATTACATATATTAACGTTGTAAACACAGCATTAAAGCAGCATTTTTAGAGGATTAAGAACATAAGGATTTAACTTTAAGTTAAAGTGCACCTATTTAAACTTATGATAACATCTTTATAATAAAATTTATATTTTAAATAATTACCTTCCAATTCGACCTCACTTTGCCATTAAATAGTTATTAATCGAATACAGTATATGTTCGTGTGATTATTTAAATTGACAATTATATAAATTATAGTAAATTTGAAAGCACCTGCCAACCCAGCTTATAATGTCGAAAGTTATGCATATGAGAAAACTATGTATTCACATAATGTCTTATTAAGGTTCAAAAATTTGGGAGGTGTACAATTAGTTGAAGCATAAAAACTTCTAGAAAACTCTTAAGATTTAATCCATTACGGTGTCATTAAGTACTCTATTGTACTTTTGAAATCGACTAGGCGGGTGCTAAAAAATCACGAGCCACCTTAGCTTAACTTGTTTAATTATTTAAACTGATTGACCACCAATTTATAATTAACGCATCATGCAGGATGAGTAACTGCCAAATTCAAATATGCTTTAGTAATATTTATTATTCCAGAACTCATTCTAAGCCTAAATTTTGTAATATTTAATAATGCTATGGATACAAATATGTGATAAATATATTATAAAATTATTCACATACCCTAAGGGTCAACCATATTTAGGTAAATTATTGCCAAATTTTAAATTTTTTTCAAAAAAATATAATATTCACTACACAGATATATTCTATACATATTGATTCATTCACACTTAATACCTTAAATGTAATCGTGCAAATTAAAATACACAATAATTTACTAAAATCTAACGATAAATGATAAGTCGAGATTTCACGAAAAAATCTCGTATCGTCTCGTCTAGACAAATTTCTCTTCTCGATCTCGACTTTTTTTTCAAATACTCGTCTCGATTTTGAGTTAGTTACCACAAATGAATTAAATTTCCGCTTGACCCTTTATACTAGCTTGCAACAAAAGAATATCACGATCAATAATAAAGCTCTCAATTTTATCAGTCACAACCCACTAGGTCTGACCAAGCCGCCCTCAATGATTTTAGAGTAACCAGCTCCCCAGCATTTGGATAATTCACATCTTTTTACTTTCCTAATAATTTTATTATGTCAGAATTAGCCTTCTTGTTTGTTTATATAATATGGATTGAATGCTCTGTAAATTGTTTAATTCATACAATACACATTTTTGGAAAGCTAATTTAATTTCTCTGACCTATTCAATTTTAAAAAATATCGCAATGTGAGTTTATAGATTATGAAAAGGATTAAATAATAAATGGGTTGACAGTTGATAAATTTTAATAGAGACTGTTTTAAATTTGCTGTCCAATAATTTGCGCTTTAAGAATTAAAGTAAGTTTTGTGTTTATTGCCGTGTATTAAAAGAATTGAGTAATACACTGGCAAAACATGGGATGTGATTAAGACAGAATTGCTCAGAAAAGAAGAAAATTACTAAAATTTGTGTATGGGAAATAGGGATCTGGAGGGGCTGGCTGGCCTAAAAGCCGGGGGCTGGCGCATACCGAAGAGCTTTGAAAGAAAAAAAATTTAACGAATCGGGCCCAGGCGGACCAAATAAATTTGAACGGGCTTAAACGGGCTCAAAATTCTGTAAACGGTCTTAGAATTAATTTTGAATTCAAACCGACCACAGAGAAATTTTTGGAAAATAAAATCCATACTTTGATTCATAGCATTTAAAACAAAAAGTTTTTGATGACAAAATATAATGAGATGGCCTTAATTCGTAATATGAATATGAAAATGGTGTTTATATTCAAATAATCAATGCACTTATCTAGGTACATTCTTACCTGTCACGTTCGTTCATTTTGCATCTCATGCTATATTAATTTAAAACTCTTTCTCATACTTTATTTTTATTCGCAATATATTATTACACTTTTTCATAACTTATTTAAGTAGCTTTTCTATTTAAAACGAATTAATAGGAGTTTAAGAAATTTTATTGGGCAATTCAAAATATACATATAAAATGCTACTAATTAAATTTTGTATTTTAGGGGTTTATTGCATCTTAATCGACAACCCGACAGTTACCAGAAACAGTTCGGCTGAAACAAATTTTTGAAATTTTTTTGGGGCTTTCTTACATGCTAAATAAAGCAAAACAATTAAAAAAATTCGAAAAAATTATTCACTTAAAGAAAAAAAGGTGTGACATTTACAGGTTAAACTGGGCAGCACAAATATACTAACGCAGGGGTCGGCAACCTGTTTGTCCTTAAGGGCGCAATACTAAATTTGAAAATCACCGAGGGCGCATATTTTACAGATAATCAACAGGTATAAATAGGCATCAAAAAAACAGATTTTTTATAACTTTATTTTGTTGTTGTCATACATAATAATACATATAATTTAGTGTTAAACTTCGGTGTCCATATTTTCAGCTAATTTCTTATATTCTATCTGTAAATGGTTTTTTATTCTTAGCTAGCAAATGCGATATTTTATAGGACGCGATCGTTGCTGCTTTATGTTGTTGCAGTGGTTTAGTAAAAAGGCTTTGCTGGTTAGTTCTTGAAGATTAAGAAATAATTTTTTGTCTTCTAATTTCAGAGTTCATTGGATAGTCACTATCAAAATTTGTATGAACGGTCTTAAAATGTCGTTCAATATTACTTTTCTTGGGGATCGCAACACTATTATTACACAACAAACAAATACACTTCCCTTTGTAATCAACGAAACAATATAGATGTCCCCATTCATCGTTGAAATAATATGTTCTTTTTCTTTTACATTTATCCATAAAGGGTTTTGAAAGAAAAGAATTATTTCGGATTACTTGGTAGTTTTAAATGCACGGTCTACGCGTGGTCTATTCGAAATACGATCACACACTAACAAAAAATACGCGTGTTATTAGATAAGCTCATATCATACATTTACATTAATCCAGCGAGGGCGCATTAAAAATCGATCGGGGGCGCCATGGCGCCCGCGGGCGCCGCGTTGCCTACCCCTGTACTAACGTATAAAAAATTTATTAAATTTTACAATTATGAATACAATAATGATGAATTTTTTATAAAATACATAAAAATGTATTAACTAACATCAATGAGTATAAAATATGTAAATTATTATGAATTATTCCAAAAATGTATGATAAGGTCTACTTACAATATGCACAAAAAATTCTACTAGCTTTATGACAGACGACACAACGCCTCTGAGTACACGATACCTTTTGATGTATGTTAAATTATTCCAAAAATTAGTTAATTTAGGGTTTACAGTCCATTTACGCGGTTGTCGCATTTTTTAAAATAATTTTGCTCTATCTCTCTTTTGAAATTGCATAATGTAATTTTTCCCGTATTGAAGCAATATAGATGCCTTGCATTTTGGCATGCAGCAATCCAGCCCAAATGCAAATATAGGAAAGTACCACATTTCTGCCGCTAAATGATAATCTAGTTGCATCTATATTTTGGTCAAAGCGGTCGACACCGCCCATAAAACAATTAGACATTTTGATCATATGAGGATTTGAATTACAATTTTTTTCTATTTTTTTCGTTTTAGTGATTCTTCCAATAGAGGTGATAGGTTTGACCGGTTTGACCCCATGACAATTTGACAACATTGTGCCAATATTATTATCATTCCATCGGACAGCCATCAATTAAGTGTTTTTTGATAGGAACCCTCGTTCTTTTACATCGATGATCAGGCATTTTAAACGATTGACCCGCACCTTTCCTGTACCCATATTCATCTTTGAAAGACATATCATTAAATTGTGGCTCGTAAAAAAATTATCGAAATAAATATTGTATGGACCAAATTCTGGTGGTAGTTGATTTAATAAGTCTAATATGACCGCTCCTCCTAAACTTATTTTGTATTGTCAATTTAAGGAAAATTTAGCCCCTTGGTAAGGTTGAAATTTGACAAGGTAGCCATTTTTTGTTGCAGCACACCACATATTGTAGCTGAAACGAAAAGGCTTGCCTACTATAAATTGTTTTGCATTGTGGTGCCCGAAATAAGCAATCATACACTCATCCATGGATATGTGAGAAGAGCTAGTTGCTTTTGAACTTTTCAGAAAAAGATCCATGTAATCTCGAACTTTAAAAAAGGGTCAACCCTTACCAATTTGCTGTTGTCGGCCAGATGTAAATATTAAGTTTTCTACGCATTCCATTAGATACCATTGTTAAAACAGTCAGCTCTGAGCTCCCAAAACATTTTAATATTCCTAGGAAACAAGTAGCCCGTTAAAAAAAGAATTGAGATTTAGACTTTAAATTTATTAACAATTAAATTGAGGTTGTATTTATGCTGAGAAGCATATAAATTACTCATATTCATCACATACAAAATAACATCATTTGAAAGAAATTGTTTCAAGTAATCTTCAGGATTTTCCAAGTGGATGGGGTCAAAGGTTAAATTAATTATTTTACCTCAAAGCGATATTAACTTTGTAATAAGGATATTTTTATACGAGATTACTTATAAAAAATTAATTTAAAGCAAATTAAAAAGTAGCATTACTCATTTAAATAAGCTTACATATGGACCTCTGCCCAGTGTAACCTACAGGTTATACCAAACTTTGGACCAACATTATTCCCATTTTAATTAACCAAAAACAATTAAATTGCATATCAAAATAATTGTGAAAGTGTCAAGATTTTATACTTATGGTTGAGTTTCCATTTTTAGTGAATATATGAGAAGCAGTCGAAATTTCAATAATAGCGATATTTGACACTTCATTATTAATGAAAGAAAGAAGAGGAAAGGGAATAAAACATATCATCTGATTCGCCTTAGTGTGCTCTTTCATATTCAATTTAAAAATTAATATTTCATCAAATAGTTTAAAAATTATAAGCGTTCAAAGTGGTGTCACCTACAGGTTACACTGGTACCTCTCGGGTTAAAATTACATTTAGAAATCACTGTGGCGCAACTATGGACATGTAGATATTTAATTAAAAAAAATCTTTAATAGCATTCATAAGAATTTTTATAATAGCCTATGAAAAAGTATTTTTTACAGAAATCTATGTTTTCAGCCCCATTTTTAAAATTAAAAATATATCAGTTAAATGAAATTTCTTAATAATATTTTACGGATCAAGATGTGGATAGATAGGCGGGCCTAACGTGCCGATCTTGGTAGGGGCCGAGCCTGATGTGCACAGGAAAAAGGGACCGGGCGGCCTCACATTTTTTAAAACGGGTACGGGGACCGATCATCTAAATATTGCCCTTTGCAGATCTCTTTTAACACAAAAGAAAGTACAACGCAGGCAGAAATTAGACTAGTTTTAATAATCTTCATTGCCTAATTAATAATAATTGAGATTAATTTTAAATTATCGAGAATCCAAATTCATTAAAAATTTATTTTGTATATGATGTAATGGAAATACAGCTAAAGATTTTAAGACTTTTTATATGCAAGATACAATACAATAAAAATATTTTTTAAATAGTCGATTGAGATTATAAAAATTTTGGCACAATTTAGAAGTCAGAATGTCTTAAAATACTAAACACAAATTCTCTCCCCTCCGAACTCATAACTAGGTTGCCCATTCGTGCCTTTTTAAACTGTTATAAAAGTCCACGTGCCAATGCCCGACCTAGCCTAGGTGACAAATTTTTCATAGAAAGAAGAAGAAGGCTTAAATTTAACAGACATAAGATATTTCGGCCAAAATACGAGCTAAGATTATTTTTACAACTATCCTGTAAAAATAACAACAAGGACAAGGTGGTGGAGATCAAGCGTAGTTCCGACAGTTTAATGTGGGTTCAGATTTCAGATCAAGGGGGCCTTCTAACCGTTATATGCGCATATGCTTCTCAAATTGGGTGCATGGAATCAGAAAAAGTCATATTCTTCAATTCAATACAAAAGTACAAGGAATCGGACAGACAGAAAGGCTAATTATTTGGCGGGTTTAAACGCCCACCTAGGGAAAGACCGCCTCGGGTATGAACAAAATCATGGAGGCTATGGGCATGGTCTGAAGAACAAAGAGGGAGAAAAACCTTTCAAAGTTTCCTAAGCATGTGACATGCGGTGGTAAACACCCATTTTTAAATGCAAATATTGTGACTTATGGAAGTGAAAAGTGTAGTGACCGTTATTAGTTATTTAGTTAGCTTCGTTATTTGTAACATAATTACCTATTTTAAAATATATGAATTTATCGTCTGCGTTTTATATTTATCGTCTGCTTATAATTACTCGCGGATTTGAAATAAAAAGTCGTTGTATTCGTTTGGAATCTAAGTTGTTTTGGTATTCTACCCTTGCCACTTCACTATATTTGGCGACGAGTCAAGTTGACTATTGGATCATACGGCGATTGGACTTATGGAGTATCGGATTTCAAAGTAATGCCGAGAGAAGAAATCGCCAGTCGACTTGAGATCGACCTTGAAAGAGAGTATTTTTCTAAAAAAGAAGGGTTTATGAATCTCGAATTCAATACGAAACGCTAAAGGATACGCGAAGAGCGATAAATATTATCAAAAGGCCTACACACTCTTAGGTGCAAGGAAGTTGCTAAGCGACGCAGACGACCATTGGGATACGCTTACTAAGAATATAAAGGAAACAGCGATTCTGTTTCTATGACAGACCAAAGGAGGCAAAGCTATAAATATAAAACTATGGTGGTGTGATCAATCAGTTAGGTATTTCATCGAAAACAAATTCTATATGGACGGTGGCATAAATCAAAAAATTCTGAGGATTATCAAGGGTATAGGGAGGCAAAGAGAGCCGGGAAAACGGCCGTTGCAATAGCGAAGAATGTTGCGTACACAGAGATGGCAAACAAATTGGACTATGAAGGAGGAAGAAAATTTGCGATGTAGGGGTCCTTCAAATAGTCAAGCCTTATTAAAGCCGAAGGAAGGGATGGAAAGCATATTAAGGAACTTATATATATAGCACACAACAAAGATTCCCATCAGGAGGACACAAATAAACAAGATGTAAAAAAGGAAAGGCTAAACAATAGCTCTGTTTATTAATTCATGGTACATAAAGTCACATACCTCTAAATAAATATAAAATTAAAATGGAGGGAATTTACAATTAAAAGAAAAATACCTTTTTCAAGCATTATATTTTTACAAATATAATATAATAAATGCGCTATTTCGTATTTTAATCCTTGTTTTAATATAAAATTCATGGGCAACTAGTTCCCTTGATGTTTGGCATAATATTAAATTTAATCTTTAATTTTATAATCATATGCCAAAAATTATATTTAATTCGTTTATATAATTAGATGAATTATTTTAATAATCACATGATATTCGTGGCGTGGGTCGAAGTTTAGCATATGTGTACATGTATATTTGCCCCGAAGACGCCCAAGAGCTTAGTAAGTGCAATCTAAGATTGAGCCTCTTCTCACGCCAAATGGCGCATAAGGCCATGTTATTGCTAGCGTGTGTAGTGTTCCTGTAACAAATGTTTTATTATGCATTGTTAATATGTATTTGTCCCGATGACATTCAAGAGCTTAGCTAAGTCGGCAAGCTAAGATTGAGTCCCATCTGACACCTACCTGATGTATGTACAAGCCCCTATGATAATCAAGAGCTTAGCTAAATTGGCAAGCTAAGATTGAGTCCCATCTGACACCGTTGGTGGGTTACCTGTTCAGTTGTTAGTATGTAAAGCGTAATTTATATTGTGTTAGTAGCAGAAAGCATTAAAGGAAAAGCAAAAGAATATGCATGCATGCGACTACTAAAAGCATATGAATAATAAGGATAAGATTCTCCTTGAGACTCTGTTACGGGGACTAGAAGGCTATCCATGGATACTAGTTTAAGCGTTGGACTAGGACTCAGGCCCATGGATATGTATTTATGGGAAGATAAGTCCTTTCTTTCCATCACGACAAAGAGTTCCACCAGAACTTTGAGGATTTCAGCTTGCTTAGGGCGTGTTTTCACAATTGTTGCCGAGGTACTTCACATTTGCTCTGGTTGATTTAGGTGTCAATGTCCGCCTCATTTAATGTATTTGCCCCGATGACACTCAAGAGCTTAGCCAAATCGGTAAGCTAAGATTGATTCCCATCTGACATCTACGCGGTGCATCTCAGGCCACGATAACCAGAGGTTACATGTTCGTTTGTTAATAGGTTAGTGGTTAGTGTGTTAGTGATTCTCCCTTGAAACTGTGGTAAGAGGACTCGAAGGCTCTTCATAGCTCAAGTTTGGGCGTCGGACACAGGCTCATGGATAGATAATGGTATGAGAAGATAAGTCCTTTCTTTTCATCAGGACAATAGATTTCAGCTTGCTTAGGACTTGTTTTCACAATTATTGCCGAGGTACTCCACATTTGATCTTGTTGATTTAGGTGTCAATGTCCGCCTCCGTTAGCATAAAAAAGGGGAGACAAGGAGAAAGGAGGAGGAAGAGCAAAGTATTTGAGTATAAACAATCTAAAGCTTAAAGACCGTAGATTAGTCTAAGAATGTTTCTATTAGAGACTAGTAATTTACACTTTATTCTTATCTTTTGCGCCGTCTTACGTGTCGTAACGCCCCTTATCCATAATTTTTACCCCTTTGGCCAACCACCTACGCTCCATTACTACCACCCCTGCCACATCGGCACCCCCTACGGTAACTACCTCTGGCCCTCCCCACAAAAACCCCTTTGAAAAAAGAAGGGAAGATGAGGAATCCTACCTCGACTCTACGGGAGCCTTTAACTTAAAGCAAACTAAGGATGAACTAGGCACGCCACTCGCAACCAACATAGTAGAATGGATTGCAAGAGAGTTGAAATCCATCAGGAATGATGTAATCTCTCTTAGACATGCAAAAGAGCAAGAATCAAAAACCAAAGTAGCAAAAGCTATGCCCGCGTGGGCACCCCCGTATATCCCACCCCTGTTGCACCCACCCATTGTCAACCCGCCAAGACAAAATCCAATAATGTCCTCGCAATTCAACCCGTCAACCGTGACATTGACGCAAGATGAGCTCAATATCATAATTGCGAGAGAGGTAGAAAAGAAAATGTCAGGCATCGAACAGACGGGAACAGACCTGTTGAAACAAAGGCTTAAAAGACTAAAGGAAGCCGACGAGAAAAACAAGACAATTCCCCTGTACTAAAAACACGAAATAGACTTTCTCTTAGAGCTAGGAGAAGTATGGGACGACCTAACCAAAGCCATCGACGTATTCTAGGAAAGAATAAAAACAATAGCCATGGAAACGTACTATGGCTGGCAGGTGGTCGCAGGTAAAATCAAAGATTGGGCCGTCAAGAATGGGTTTGGTTTAGCAAACTGGTTGTAGTTCTAAGTGTAATTTTCATATTATTATTATGGATAAGGGGCGTTACGACACGTAATCAAGATTATTTACAAGATGTCGGTAAATTCTTTGAAAGCTAGTCCTTTTTGCCAGATAGTTATTAAGATAAATATAAGCTGGCTGAGCCATTTATAAAAAAAATTACAAAATAGCGCTATCGATCATAGATGCAAAGAATTCAGCGTTAGACTAAAAGCATGAGTGAAAGTTTAAAATATTTGGGAAACAAGTAGAATGCTGAGGCCGAGCTAGAACAAAATGAATTATGTAAATGTTTGGGTGAGATTTAGTAGACCAGCTCGATCTCAAACCCGAAGCTCAAATTTGTTTAAGTCAATTTACTTCAGTAGATCATAAAAATTTCTTCAATGCCCTCTGTTTTTTATTACTATTTGTGGCATGCAATCCTTATGAATTTTTAAAGAATTTGATCTATAACGCTTAGTCTATGGAATGTCTTAAATAAAAATAAACCTACATATGAACTATTAGAATTTAAATTGAAACTAGAACTTTTTAATGAGCTAACTTTTCTATGTTATTGAATAAAATATAAAAAACAGGTTACGTTAATATTTAATCAATAATCTTATTTATTCAAGAAAACCCAATCATTATGTATCTTAATCAATAAACAATAACATTTTATAGTTCTTACCTTAATTTATTTCATTTATTTCAATAATGCCCAAAATTAGAACTAAGCGCGAATATATCCAAGAATTATATTCGAGCGAAAAGGCGAAAACGCAAATAATATTATATATCGCGAATAAACAAAGGAAAATATTAATTATGTTATAAGGTACAATGAACTTACTCATCCACGCATGACTTGCCAGCGCAGCTGGCAATAGCACGCGTATAACAAAGCGAAGGGAGAGAGAGGTGAAGGGGGGGGGGGAGGAGACGCGTATAGTATGCACATAGGAAACTTTGGTTTGGCTGCGCGCGCATGAACATAGGAGAATGCACATAAAAGACTGCACGCGCCTGCCCATCAGTGGTTGTTGCGCATCTGCACCCACAACAGTTATTAAAATTTTAATAGCTATTATATAACTATATCAGAAGATAAGTATGTAATGTACATTTGCATAAAAATAAATGTAAAAATTAAAATCGAAGAAAAATAAAACGGTAATGATGGCGCGGGATTTGATCAGGGCAAAATAAAAAAAATGCTGGAAAAATCTAAAATAAAGAATTATATTGTATGGCTTAGCAAACAACCAATAAAAAGGAAGGATAATATTCGTACACATTATAGAGATGAAACAGCGAGGCATGGTGATATATGGATAATGAATGGTTGCGTCGGTTCCTAAAGCAAAAATTCGTTTGTTTATAAGGCATAGTGGCTAGCTCTGAAATTCAGACAGTGCGCCATGATTGGTTGCATACATCTGGATAGTGGACGCTAGGTAAGAGAGGGGGGAAGCTAAGAAAAAAAACTCAAAATTATAAAATAAACCATAACGTAGAGGCAAGTTCTTTAATTTTCTAAGACAGTTCGCATTAATTGCACTTAAGAGGGAGGGGCAGGGCGAGGGTAAGAAATAATTATATATATATATGTATATAACTTTATTCTTAGTAAAAATTCATATTATGGTTCAAAAAAAATAAATATATAATAAAAAGTGGGGGGGGGGGGGGGGGGGGTCTTATGGTTAAAATTAATTTGAGCTAAAAAGTTTATTTTGAATTTTTTTTGGTGGTCGCTTGTTTAGAAAGGCGCCCCATTCATGATAGTAGGGGTCGGCGTCTGCTTCCGGAGCAATAAGAATTTTCTAGTTGAGCCATTTTTAGATACTTACATTACAACACTCTATTCCTAGCAAATGTAGAGTGAAGGCCAGTGGGGAGCAGAGACCAGATTACCCGGCCCGGCCCGCTGCCCGCCGATGTTAGGATTTTGGAAATTCGGGCTTAATGAAATTTTTTAGATATTATTTTGTTACTTTTTTATAAAATGAAAATGCTAAAAGAGAAACTTGATTCAGTTATTTCTATAATTTTGCCCGAAACACTCTATATCCATCAAGTCCCTATCCCTAGCTACGTTCATGGAAAAGATTGAAATATTTAAACTTATGTAGCCCTTTCATTGTTCCTAATCATCTGCCGTCTATATACAAAAGCGTCATGCCCAAATTGACACAATGCATGCGAGTGTTAAATTTCATTCTAATATCATTTAATTTTTTCAAAAAAAATCTTATTTGGTTTAACAAAGCTTCCCCCTTTATTATTCCCTTATTACTCGTTGCTATCGCTAAGCTATTACTTATTTTTATAATAATAAATTTATATACCTTTCTTTTTTTGCTTTAAAAATTTACATAAATTATATTTAATGTCTATTGATAATTTATTGTTTTTTTGTATCAAAAAGGTAATCTTAAAGAACACAGATTGACTAATTGAACTAATTTTATTCACTGAGAAGTTTATTTATAGGGTAGAGGCTTATAAGGGTTAAGCCAAAAGGGGAGTACAATCATATTCATTGTACGATTATTTATAAAATATGTATATTTTAAACTTAATTATATCATTGCTACATAAATGTTTTCACGGACATCGGCAGCATTTAATTAGTGTTTTGCTGTTATATGATTTGTAAACGTTCTAACATGTTTGTACCTAAATGCATTAGCAATTAATATATTAAAATATTGTGACCTAGAGCGGTTTTGCCAGTGATGACAATATTTTAAAAAAACTCTGGCCAAATATTTTAGAAAGACCATATACTAGGTTTTTTTGACCTATTAGGATTAAAATTAAAGATTACAAGTTTCATTTGGAGAAATCATTCGACTTTTAAATAATATAGGAAATTAGATTTTGTCCGGGATAATAAAATGTTTCTATAGTTTTTTTATTCAATATGCCATTAATTTAATGTTTTTTTATTTAATAGTGGTTGAAAGAATTTGAGCGCAAAATTTCGGGCCTATCAGGCAAATTTAATATTTTGGGCCGGGCATTTCGGACAGCTCTAATGTTTCGGGCGGGCCCGGGGGGACACTTAGAAGGGTCAAAGCGGGCTGGGGCAATGAGGTTTAAAAATTGAACCGGGCCGGGTTCGGGCATAAAATTTGAAACAAATCTGACCTCTGGTGGGGAGGACGGAATTTTTAATTAATGCTGTATGTCTGACAGGGAGAAGAGTTTTTGTGTTACAAGGGATCTGGGCTGTTTGGGAGGTCTCGCAATAATAATATGGAGCGGGAGGATATGGAGGCATGTTAATAAAAAAACTTTTCAAAGTTGTTTAATTCTAACTACTTTACTTTTATAGATTATACTATCTGAGTAATTGTGGTAAAAAAGTATTAATAAACCATTCTTAAAATAAGATAAACAAAGTTTGCAATTTGTCAATATAGGCAGTTAGGTTTCTAACTTAGCTTTTATTGTAAAAGGTGGAGGTTTGATATAAATATATGATTTGCTTAAAATATTCAGAGGTTAAAAGAATATAGATAAGAATGCAAATTGTAATTTTCTGCGTTTAAAAACAATTTATTTTGTTAGAGAAACGGAACTTCAAATGTCTTGTTATTTTATATCCTACTGATTTTGCTATCTAATGGATAGTTACTTCTATCTTATCAGATATCGAAGAAAAAAATAATAATGATCTGATGATAAGGCAAAAATTTACATATTACACCTTAGATAGTTTTAATCTTTAATGATATTTATATATAGGATTATGGTGAATTAAAGTTACAAATTGAATTTAACCTTAAATATCTACCAGATACAATTAAAATGGGGGAATTTTCGGACAAATATAGATTTAATGTTAAAAAATAAAAAAAAACACTTATTAATGATTCTTTTGAATTATACTTTTTATTTAAGCATGTGCAAAAAAGGGAAAAATTTTATGAATCAATTCATGTTAAAATTTAAGCTGTTTAATCTTAACCTTAGCTCTAAGATCTAGAGTTATCAAATTTGAATCATGATTAGGTTGAAATTAATCATTTTTAAAGTTTTAACATTAGAAATATGAGTTCATGCAATAAAATAATAAAGATTGAAATTAAACATTAGATTATTAAATTAAATTGTAGTCTTATGCAACAAACTCAATAATTAAATTTAACAAAAAACACAAAGTTACAAGAAGGAGGATTAAATAAAACTAATAACTTTGCTTCTTGACACAGCTCAATAACAAATTTTAAGTTAGATGAACGTCATTTCCTTATAAATTCAGGAAAGTTAGATTTTTATAGGTAAATAATTATAAAGTTATTAGACAATTTAAATCTTATAACAGGAAAGCTTGGAGACCCCGTTTAATACATTATTGTCTGATTTAGATAGAAGTAGATAATGACATAATTGCAAACAAAAGATATAAGAATGCTAGCGATAATAAAGATTTAAAGATAGTTTACCTTTAATCTTGAAAAACAATTACTTTTCCTTACAACATAGAATGAGGTCGTTCTCAACTCTTCCCAGCACCTATATATTCAATACTTTTCGAATTCTGCTCAACAAAGTTTCTTCAGGCTTAACCCACATGAAATAGCCATATTATAGAATGAAACAAACGTGTGTTCTGACGATATTTTAAAGTAGCCAGATCATAATCAGTGTGGAGACCTCTGTTGCTGGGTTTTCGGCACGCCCAGCGTGATAAAGTTTGTAATCTGGATTAGTGTTGCGATCTCGTCTCGGTCTCGAAAACAAAATCTCGTCTCGTCTCGAGAGCGATTATAAAAATCTCGATCTCGTCTCGTCGCGGTCTAGAAAAATCTCGGTCTCGTCTCGACTTTTAAAAAAAAATAAATACGGAATAAAAATCTCTTTTGTTTTATAAAATATTAAATAAGTGTTAAAAATCCAAATGGCAAACTATTATATTTTTTAAAAAACTTTAATACACAAACTTTTTAAAGATTTAGCGGGACACGACATCTCATTGACAATATTAAGATATTAATTAATTCATAAAGAAAATATTTCTATGGAAAGTGCAAACTAAAAATAAATTTTATTGTTCTAACAAACTATAACATTTGTATCAAATTCGTTTGTCAACTCTAAATAGACTGAGAAAATTATAAGTTCGCTTATAGTTGACTTAGTTGCATAATTGAGCAAATTGAGACCCGTTATTAACCCTGCCTAAAGCTTCAAAGTAGACCTTAAAATATATTTAAGACAACGTTTAAGTCCATTGATATTACCATCATCAATTATAGCCCATAGGGCTTATTGCATGTTCACTATAGCGTTATTAACCACAAAGTGCGAGTGATCAACTAGTTGTACTTATAAAAACAACAATAAGCAGCATTATATAGGATTAAGAATGTAATATATAGCGTAATTTGTAATATCAGTTTTGTATATACCATGTGGATGAAAATACATAATTTTGTTTTCCGATTTAAGACATATGTAAATTAGTATATTGGCGCGGTCGAGAAAAAACCTCTTCTGAAAATGGAGTCTCTGGGAATACCTAATTTTAAACAAGGTGATAATATTTCAATATACATAATAACTATCACTAATATTTTTGAGGCTAAAAATGTGCCTAAAGCTACTCGATGCAAAACCATATTAGGATACATGGGTCAGAAAAACATTGAAACTCTAATAAACTTTCTATACCCTGAAGATATATCCTTGCTTAAATATGAGGACTTAATAAAATTAATGAAAAAGGTATTTTCACAAAGAAGTACAATTTTCCACTCAAGATTACAATTCATGAGATGTCTTAAAAGAAATGATGAAACTCTGATTGAGTATGTAACAAGATTAAAATCATCTGCAGAAAATTGTGACTTCAAATCTAATTTAGATGAACGGCTCCGTTACCAACTCTTAAATGGGTATCAAAACCTATTATTGGAAATTGATGTCAGACAAGATGGCCTGGAAAGAGGGTGATGGTAACATTTAATAATATATTCAATCTAGCTGAATCAGGAGACAGATAATAAAGAAGTTAACACATCACAAGTTTTAAACAAAATTCAAAATAATAAAAAACCAAATCTTATGTACTCAAATCAAAAGAATAGGCAATAAATAAAACAATTTGCTACAAAAAAGGGTGAACATCAACAATCATTCATAGGCATTGCTATAGATTTAATAAGTCACATGCAATCAAGCAATGTCTAGCATTTTTAAAAGAATGTTCCATATGTCATCATAGAGGACGCTTTGCAAAAATGTGCAAAACCTCATACAAAGTAAACTATTAATACAATTGGAAAAATTTATGACTTAAATAATGTAACTCACCTTAAACCATACATCCATGTAAGGATAAATCAGAAAATTTTCCAAATAGTTATATGATACTGGCTTATCAGTATCTGTAATTAACAAGAATATCTACAACATTTTAAATACACCTCAATTAACACCATGCCTCAAGATAAAAAAGCTTTTGGAAACAATCCATTTCCTATATGTGGAAAAACACAATTCTATGTAAATTTAAACAATAAAACTTTAAAATTAACAGCTATTGTAACAACTGTAGAAGAAGACCCCATCTTTGGGTTAAATTGGATGCAAGCTTTTAACCTAAAACTTCCTCATCAAGTTAAGATTAATGCTATAGAAGAAGATTAATGCTATAGAAGAAAAACCTCAAAACATAGAAGAGGAATTGGTTGAAAAGTATACCAATGTGTTCAGTGATGGCACTGGCAGTATCAAAGATTATGAGGTAAATCTTTTTGTAAAGGAAGAAGCCAAAGCCATAGCATTTCCTGCACGAAGAGTTCCTTTTCCTTTAAGGAATAAAGTTGAAGAGGAAATTAAAAGATTATTGGACGAAGATATAATTGAACATGTTGATCCTGCAGCAACACCAATACCATGGGCAACTCCAATAGTAAATGTATTAAAATCAAATAAATGTATTAGTATCTGCGGCGATTTTCGAGTTCCTATCAATCCCTACCTAACTTTAAACAACCATCTACTTCCGACATTTGACGATTTAATTCTGAAGATCGCAGGAGGGCAGAAATATACAGTAATTGACTCACGTGATGCCTATCTTCAGATGAAGGTTGAAGAAAAGTCGCGACAGTATCGCACTATGGCAACACATTTAGGTTATTATCGATATAAACGTCTTCCATTTGGACTTTCGATAGCACCAAATTTATTCCAACGTTATATGGAGAAATTATTGGATGAGATTCCTCATACCGGCGTACTTCTAGACGATTTCATAGTTACAGGATAAATGAAAAACCTGCAAAATCTGAACGAAGTACTAAAGAGGGTACAGGACGCTGGTCTAAAAGCAAAGAAGGAAAAGGTTAAATTTTTCTAAAATTCAGTTAAATACTTGGGACATGTGATCGATGCAACAGGGATCCACCCGACTCAAGAGCGAGTGGAAGCCATTGTTAATTTCAAAGAACCACAAAACAAAAAAGAACTACGTTCCTTTTTCGGACTAGTTAATTATTAGGAAAGATTTATCCCAATGTTACACGGAAAATGCGCACCCTTGCATGCATTGACGGGCTCATCAATAGTTGGAAATGGACGACTAAAGAGCAGAAGATTTTTAACGATGTTAAACTGATGCTTTCAACGTCCAATCCATTGGTACCGTATTCAACCTCATTGCCGTTATACCTAGCGGTAGATGCTTCTGAAACTGGTGTAGGTGCTGTACTATCACACTTATATGCAGACGGGTCCGAAAGAGCTACTGCGTACGCATCCAGGACGTTAAGCGAGTCCGAAAGACGATACTCTACAATTGATCGGGAAGCGCGAGCCATTGTGTTCGGTGTTCAAAAATTTGATCAATACGAACGTGGTCAAAAATTTGTATTGATGACGGACACAAACCTCTAAAAAGATTATTCGAAAATCATCGGGATTTACCGAAAGTGATCAATAATAGATTATTTCGGTGGGCTTTATTTTTAAATGGATATCAATACGACATAAAATACCGATCAGGAAAGAACAATCAATGCGCTGATGCATTGTCGAGACTGCCAGATCCAAAATACCTTAAGACGGATCAGATCAATTACGTAGGACTACTCATGTTAGATGAATTTAAGTTAGATTATGAAATGCTAAAAACATCAATTAAACAAGATCCTTTGTGTCGTGAATTAATTTTAGCGATCAACCGAGAATGGCGGTTGGATTTAAAAAAATGTTTTGACATGAAAACGTACTACCATCGAAGGGAGGAACTGTCATTTGAAGATGGAGTATTATTGCGTGGCAATCGGTTAATAATACCGAGGAACTTACAAAAGTTGGTTTTAAAAATATTACACCAAGGACACACCGGGATCACAGGAATGCTTAATTTAGCCCGATATTATGTTTGGTGGCCAGAAATGGACAAGAGTATTGATTTGTTTCTAAAGGAATGTGACGGTTGTCAAGAAGGCCGACAAGTTGAACAAGAAGTTTCCTTATATTCTTGGTCCGTACCTGACCGTCCTTGGGATCGAGTCCACATTGATATTGCCGGACCTGTCGAAGGAAATTATTGGTTGGTTTTAATTGATGCATTATCGAAATGGGTGGAGGTAGCCACACTATCGTCGATTAAAGGACCACAAATTGTGAGGCAATTACGAAATTGGTTTTGCAGGTTCGGTATTCCCTTGCAGATAGTATCAGACAATGGACCATAATTTGTCGGTAAAGAATTCACAAAATTTTGTGACAACAACAACATTAAGCACGTAACATCAACTCCTACCACCCCAAAACAAATGGATTAGCTGAGAGAATGATTCGAACGCTAAAATCAAGATACTGGGTAGCAAGAAAATCAGGGGGGGGGGGAGAAAGAACTATGCCTTCAACAAATAATTATGACATACAGGAATACCCCTCAGGCAACCATGGGTAATTGGGAAGAAGAGTAAGGACAGCGTTGGACATTATTCGACCAGATCCGAAAGAATAGTGGAAGGAGAGATAAACTAAACAAAAGAGCTACCATGACCGAAAAGCGTGTTATAGGGAATTTAATGTTGGAGATCCAGTATGGATTCGGAATAAAATTAAAGCGGGCTGGTACAAAGGATTTATCATACAACGTAAAGGCCCATATTCATATAATGTTCGCACTGATAAAGGAATTAAAAGGAAACACGCGGATCAGTTAAAATCTAGGATGCACTCCCAGTTCGTCGAAACTATCGATACTAGTCTGGAACCAAATGTTGAAAAAGGCAAGTCCGAATACTAGTCTGGAAACGAATGTTGAAAAAGTTACAAGTCCGATTACGTTAAGACGATTGACTAGAACGTCAAAACCACCTGTACGTTTCTACGAGGAATTTCACATTTAAAATAGGGAGAAATGTAATATACAGCGTAATTTGTAATATCAGTTTTGTATATACCATGTGGCTGAAAATATATAATTCTGTTTTCCGATTTAAGACATATGTAAATTAGTATAAAGGACATAAGGGTTTAAACTTTAAATTAAAGTGCACATATTTAAATTTGTGACAAAAATGATTGTAATCAAATTTATATTCCAAATAATTACCTTCCAATCCTAACTAACTTTGCCATTAAATAGTTATTTATCGAATACAATATAGGTTCGTGTTTTTATTTTATATCGAACAAGTATAGAAATTATAGTAAATTTGATTTCACCTGCCAACCCAGCTTGTAATGTGAAAAGTAAAGCATATGACAAAACTATATATTCACATAATGTCTTATTAAAGTTCAAATTTATAATTACCGCATCATGCAAGATAATTGCGAAATTCCAATATGCTTTAGTAATATTTACTATTCTACCAGAACTCATTCTAAGCCTAAACTTTTGTAATATTTAATAATGCTATGGATATAAATATGTGATAAGTATATTATACAATTATTCACATATCCTAAAAGTCAACCATATTTGGGTAATGATTGCCAAATTAATTGTTTGCACAAATATATAATATTTACAACACTTCGGAATTTTTTTAATATCAAATATATTCCATTATATATTGATTTACACTTAATACTTTAAATGTAAATCATGCAAATAAAAAGACACACTAATTTACTAAAATCTAACGCTCAATAAAAAGTCGAGATCTCGCCGAAAAAATCTCGTATCGTCTCGTCTCGACATCAAAATTCTCGTCTCGATCTCGACATTTTTAAAATTCCGTCTCGGTTTTTCGGGACGAGACGAGACCGAGATTTTTCTCGGTTTTTCCGCATCACTAATCTGGATATGTATCAGTGCTTGAAAGGAGAATGCGGGTTTGTTGTAGACAAAGCAGGTCTAGCTTATATTTCCTATCAAACGCGAGCATTTGCTGCTAATTTCCTTGCATCATTAATGGGTTGATATTTATTGAAGCAATCTTAATTCTCGTTTGTATCTAATATTAAACGCAGAAAGTACAGGGAAATACTATAAGAACAGTTAAAGATTAATTTTTTTATTAGTATTGTATATTAATATCAAATTCAGTTATAAAAATACACAGCCGATAGTTATACTGCTGATATGCTTAGTTTAAAAAATCGAAATTAGCATAAATGCTAAGTATCATTATGGAATTGTTACATGTATGACTTTTTTTAAACTTTTTATATGATGGAAAATAGCAGACAGCTTCTGTTAAAAGAGACTGCAATTTTATTAACTACAGAATTGAATTTAAAAATGGAAGAGTATGTCAAAAAGACACTAAAATTAAAAGAAATTAGTAACCACTTTAAAATAATTTATTAATATTTAATAGAAAATATAATAAAAGAATTGGTAAAACTCAAATATGTTTATTGGCACTTTTTTGTCCTATATCTCATGACTTTAATATGTTTACTCTTGACATCTATGTTATACAATGATTACAAGTATATATAATTAAATGCTTAAATTTTAATATGTAGGATGCAAAATTTGTTATTTGCCATATATTTATCTTTATTACTAATATTCGAAATTGGATTTATTGTTGTTAGGAGGATTATAATAAATAAGGAAATATATACAAAATTACAATCATTAAAAGAAAGGCTAAATTATGGTAATAAAAGATTTGTTTATTATATAAATTGGACAGTATCTGGTGATAGAGAATGTCTTCCATCAGCCATGCCTGGATCTCCGTCAATAAATTTAGCAAAAATATTTTTGGACAATAAACTAATTTACATCCCTGAGGTATTACTTGTTAAAGGTGATACAATATCCTTGTCAAATGGTTGCTTTGTACCAGGCCATTGCCAAAAAGTATGTTTATTGAAGTTTTTTGTTATAAACATAATATTTATTATTTTTTAGCTTGATAACCCCAAAATTACCTTAAACTTTGGGGAAACCTATAAAAAAGGAGATACTACATCTCCTGAATATGATTTAACATGCCATATTAATAGCAAAAACTTATTTGTACTGCTTGAAACTCCATTTACATCACATTTTTTAAAGTAAATAGCTACATAAAACACAAAAAATCTTTTAATCATTATTTGATAGTGAATATCTATGTCCAAATGCAAATTTATCTGGCTCTACATATTTTGATATGAACAAAGATCATGCTCAACTTTTATTGATTTGCTTATTGGCTCCTATTTTGATTGTTATCAGTTGCTTAACCCTAACCTATCGATTCTGGCTTACAAATAACAGTGAAATATACATATGGCATTGTGTCCTAGATATTGCCATAATAATAGTTCCGGCTATTTTACCACAAATGGGATGGTTTTGGATTATATCTACAGCTTTGGGAAATGCATATTTAAATGGTGATAATTATAAATTCATTCATTAGATTTTCTACATAATTTATATCCATTTTTAACACATAGTACTGCAAAGTAGGCAGGTTTACATACCTGGGCTTGATCCTACATCAAGAGGGAGGTTGCGCTACAGAAGTCAATGCCCGGATTCAAATAGGATAATTTAAATGGCGAAGTATATCCTGTGTAATGTGCGGCAAGAAAAATGGTTGAAGAGCAAAGCTTACAAATCCATCTTAAGACCGGTGTTACTCTATGGAAGGGAAACATTGGTATTAAACACCACGGAAGAAGATCCATTATAAAACCCAGATATGAGAAAGATATGGTAGAGCTTGAGGTATACTATGCTTAACCTTATGACGAATGACTTTCTCATGACCAAAATGGGTATTTAACCTATGGTAAACATTATCCAAAATCTGCTAAGGTGGTATGGGCATATACTTAGAAGGGACACGAATGACGTAAATCGAAAAGTACTGGACATAGAGGTATCGGGGAAGAAAAGAAGAGGACGACCCCGTATCACGTGGAAAGGGCAAGTCAACAAAGTTATGAAAACAAAAAAGATTAGTCAAGATAGGGCACTCACCCGGTCAAGATGGAAGAAATTTATTGAAACAAACCCCACGACTTTGGGACAAAATATCTGATAAAGAACTATTATAAAAGACTGGCTAACATCTAATAATTATTAAGTAAGGGTGTTGATTGCCATGTTTAAGGCGTATACCAACAAACGTTTAGTATAAGACCATAGCACCTTAGCCGATTTTCGTTAATACGCCTTAGGTTCCCTATTTTGCCCTAAGAATATCATTTGTCATATGGTCGAGTTTACTATACCCTGAGCTACACCGTATCATTCTCATCTTTGTGGCTTGTTAGTTTTCCTTTCGTTGTGTTTAATGCCCATGTTTCACTTCCATAGAGTAACACCGTTAAGATGGATTTGTAAGCTTTGCTCTTCAACCATATTGACATTTTCTTGTTGCACATTATACAGGATATACTTTGCCATATAAGCCATCGTTTTTAAATCCAGGCATTGACTTCTGTTCCGCAACTTCCCTTTTAATGTAATATCGAGCCGGGGCATGTATACTTGTTTACTTTTGGATACTTTAGATGGCCATCTTGATGGGGTGCCTGTAACGTTCATTTCCATGTATACCGTTTTACGATGTCCTTTAAACCATATCCTACGCTTTGACCACATTTCGGCTTCTTTGAATACTTTCTCCTTTATATCTTCGCACAGTACTATATCCTCCGAATGCAGCATTACCAAGGAGTTCACCTTTGAATATCTGTTATCGTGTCCATAATTATATTAAATAAAATGGGATCTAAAGCAGATCCTTGATGTAATCCAATTTCAAGCCGAAAAGCTTTAAAGTCTCGAACTATCCGCCTAACGCAAGAATTTGAGGCTTAATAAATATTTTTATAAGCCGGATATAAGCGTTAGAGATATTTTGTTTCTTCAGGCACCACCATATTAAATCGCGAGGGACCGTGTCATAAGCTTTGGGTTCTTCTCTTTTTCACGCATTTATCACATTTGTCCACGAAGGTCGGGTCAATTGTGGATTTGCTGGGCACAAATCCGAATTGGTTAAACGATATTTCCACCTAGTTTTTCAGTCTTATTATTAGGATTCTTTCCATACAAGAATTACCTCTCTATTCCCACAATCTTCAGAGTCTCATTTGCCTTTAAACAATGGTATAATCGTGCTTGCTCTTTATAGTCGCTCTTCTACCAAGATCTTGTTAAAGAGGTTCGTCTTGGTCGTTTCTTCTCGGCGTCCGACCTATTTTACAGGAATTCCATCTAGGCCATTCGCTTTTCTTTTTTAGCATCTTGTAAATTTGTTACCTAACTTCATCCTCCCAAAAAAGTTCGACCATACTTATAATTGACTCATCGGGAAGGCAATTATCATGCAGTAATCATAAATTCCTTAAAATATCCTTACCATAATCTTTTTCGGATTGAATAAGGTTTGACCCTTCTCGTTTTTAACTATAAGGACTCCGACATCGCGACCTTTCTTATCTTAATCAATTCATACATAAGCCCAATATGATCCAGTTTGTTTGTCATCTCGGTAAACAGTGTA